>CM033027.1:9128499-10328499 GCA_019207045.1 Branchiostoma floridae x Branchiostoma belcheri
TGACTTTAATAATACATGACTTAATTGGTTGACACATTGTAGTGACAGGAGACTGCTCAAAGGCATTGTTATCTACATACCATAGTTCAAAAGCATGGGACCAGACACTTGAAGAACAAGGGTCAAACTGTTCCTGTCTGAAACAGACATGTCTGGGTGTGATTTGTAACACAGATAAATACATATTCAGTACATGTATTTTTATACCACTACTTGCGAGAGCTTGCTTAAAACTTCTTTTTTTTCAGGGAACCTTATACTTACCGCCTCTCCATGTATTTGATGCACAGTTAAGTCACTGTGGTACTTACTTCTTCCATTTATTTGATAAAGATTTTTACATAAAGTCATACATGTACATGTATACAGATCTGGAATGGACAATCTACATGTAGTCTATGTCAACCATACCACCAGTTATTTCCCCAGAAAATATCAGCTAGTGGATTCATGCAAGATTCTTAACAAAAGGGTTATCTTGTCCCGAATCTGTTGGTCTTTGTCATCTACATACCACAAAGCTTCCATCACTTTCTGCAGTCATGGACAATTGAGTCTCAAAGAGTTTGAAATGATTCACTCCCCTCCTCACCTCCTATTCACTAAGTAAACCCTAGGAGTAATGCCCTACTGGGAAAATTGTCCCTCTCCTGTGTTTAACTGTGTGTTGATGGTTGTTTTCAGTGCATGCAGATGCCTACATCCTCAAGCTGGGACAGAACGTCACTCTCAACTGTACAGCAGCAAACAATACCTCTACTGACATCAAACATGTCAAGTGGATAAAGGATGGAGCCAATGTGGCATCCTTTAGTGACACCTTGGAGAACCAGGTCACCGTGACAGACCCTTCTAAGTTCGCCTTGAGTCTTCCAGGCTATACTCTCACTATCAAGTCGGCGGCGGAAGAGGATAAGGGCCTGTACAACTGCACTGTAGAGCACACAGACGGAAACACAACGTCCTCAACAATAGCGGTTGCCATGCCAGGTAAAGACACCGCTGATAACATGTGCCCCTTGACTAAACCATGAGCCCCATGATTTAAAAGGGAAAAGAAAGGGTGGAACAAAGAATCCTCCCAAACTATGGTACCCAGAGACATAAAGTCAATCTGACACAGTCATTGCACCGAAGCAGAACAGCGATCTCTCTTTAAAAATCATAATAGGCCTGGCAATTGTGAGAGGCCAAACTGTTAACTTCCCAGTGGTTTATTCATGGCATCACAATCTGGTATTATCTCCACTTCCCAAGCTGGACAACAATGCTGATGTTAGGGTAGAAATGTGGCATGGAAGATATACTGGGACAGAAAGGTTAGGTCAGGTCTCCTAGGAGAAGGTCATGGTAAGATGCAGTGGATGGGGAATTTGCAAGGAGAAAGGGTGATCTGAGAAAACTACAGCTGATTGAAGCTCTGTAGATACGACCTCAAAGTAAAGATAAAGTAAAAACCACATAACGTGCTTCCCTGGAAAAGGACACTTAATATCACTGTATACAAGTGAAGGTCTACAACAATCATGATGCAAAATATAACTTCAAAGTTTTCTGTTTATTATGTAAAAGCATTTGATTTTGATATGACCTCTATGTAGGGAAGGTCTCAAGTTAAAATCATTTAAGATGGAAACACACAGTGTGGAACAATGGGTTTAAGAAAGTGTAACAAAGGCAGCATCTTGAAAATGACTTCAAAGACACCCAGAGGAGAGGGGTCATGGCAAGCCTGGAGTTGGTGAAATGAAATGGCTGTTAGAGAGTCTGTAAAGCTGCCTCACTGAGATAGCATCGCAGGGATTACTTCAAAGTTCTCCCTTCCACGGCGTGTTCTCCCCTTACCGGTACATGTTTATTGGTGGTTCTCGAGTCCAGAACCGGAGTCCAGAACGGTTCTGGACATTTGGAGAAATGGGTCAGGACAGGGGAGCCAGATGAAAATTGACCTGGCCAGACCCCAGCCCAGTTAATCTGCCCTGTGTCAGGCCAGGGGGAATACATAACACCCACAGAATAGGAGCTGTGAGTCCGCAGCAACATTAACACAACTGTTGATGGAGTGGGGAGACCCACTTTACCAGGCATCAGCATGCTGCCCACTCTTAATGAACCAGAGAGGCCCATCTCAGCCTGATTAATTGGTTGGGAATGGTACATTTGGTTGTCTGATTGTTTTGTGTGTTCGATGCCGGTGGGTACGGTTACCTGTTAGATTGACAGGTGAGAAAACGCATATTGTCCAAAGTGCTTTTGTTTCCCAAATAGTCATTCAGCCACTGCCATAACATAAGCACTCGTGCATGAAGCAACATCGTTTGCTGACCACAATGGGCGGGTTTTATATCGTGTTACTGTGCAAATTTGCTATGAACTGCAACTTGCGTTTGAAAATGAGAAATCACACTTCACCAAATTACACGTTTTACCAGATTTTACCATATTCCAGACAATTTAGATATAGATATACATGTTCAAATAAACTTGCTTGCATGGTCAGTCAGACCTTCCACATTCAAATAAAAGGTTTTACAGTTTGTACACTACCTAATTTTGCTTCCATGACGCATTTTGGCTACATGCTATTTCGATCAGAGGAGATGTTTTCTCCATGACATGCTGTCTGTAGCATTGAGCGTTACTGCAGAAATGACACATATAACTGTGCAGATGAAATCGCCACTCCCACCAAAACAGCTGGATCTGTCATAAGGCCATTTGTTGACATGTCTTGGGTCAGCTTCCTTTTAAACATGAGCTGGTCGGAGGTATGATGATGGTTTGGGTCAACGCCGCCATACATAGAAAAATAGGAGTTCTGTATGAGCCGAAGTGCTTGGAACATTTCAACTTCTTTTCATCGTGCCAAATTCAGACTACAGGTCTTCAAGGTTATGTAATAGCTGCTCCATTTAGAAGAAAAATGTAGCCATAACCGCACACTGTGCAATCCAAAATTAAAATCAAGAGAGATGATGACAACAAATTGTTTTATCGACTGCTGTGTCAGATGCAGAATGAGATATTAACCAATTACGGCAACAATATTGTCGTTGTAAACATTAGAATATTCAAATATCCAGACACCCAAAGGTCTATCACAGGTCTATCCAATGAAATCTTTCCTAAAACTTTGCCAGAATAAGTCAGTACTTTTCAGGATTACCAGTCCTGCTAGATTTACCATTAAGCATTCCCAGAATTCCCCATGCAGGTCCTTGATACAATATGTACAGCCAATCATGTAAACCATCACCAGAGTCTTGGCTGTTTTTGTGTATCAGTCCTATCCAACTGTAGTCTGGATAGATGTGTCATGTGTGGCAACTTCATTTTGCAAGAGAGTCTCTTCTCAGAGAGAATGAAATTTGTGGGTTATTTGTACATACATGTATAGATAGCACAAAAACAAAAAGTTCTTTTTCTTAGCATTTCTTACATGTCGACATAAGATTTTGTTTCACATCATTCTCTCTCCTAGTACTGTAAATGCATTTAAGTTCGCGGGGATTTAATTTTGCGGTAGTGGGAAAAAGGACTTTTCGCGGTGGCTTTAAGTTCGTGGTAATATCATAGACTGCAGTCTACTACCATAATAGAAAAATATCCGTGGTGGTTTTAAGTTCGCGGTGAAGTGGTCACCGCGAAAACCGCGAACATTAATCCACCGTGAACATTTCTGCATTTATAGTAGTAAGTGAACTCTCTATCCTCTGACAGTCACAGGTGCTCCAGTGGTTACAAGCACTTCCCCGAGAACATCCACCCTGAGTACATCAGCTGGAGCGTCTGTATCTGCGAGGGTGTCCACCTCATCAGTCACATCTCCATCCTCCATCACAGCCGCATCCTCCACACTACAGACTGATAAACCCTCAGGGACAACCTCCTCCCCTAAACTACCTGTGGTTCCTGGGGTTAATGTGGACCCAGGTTCCTCCCCATCAACCCCAGGGTCACCCAGGGGTATAGAACCCCCGGGGCAGCCGGTAGCACTGAAGGTGACAGCTACAACTATAAAGCTGTCCTGGACTCCCAGCCCAGTCAATGATAGCAAAGTTAACTACACTGTTAATGTCAGGTAAGATGCAACAAGAAAACACCTTGGTTCTCACAGAGTACTGTAAATGCATTTACTTTTGCGATGGTTTTCTTTTGTGTACAAGGGAGAGAATGTTTTTGTAGTGTTAAGTTGCATTGTTTAGATCGATTATTTGCTTGTTGATGTTTTGCTCTCTATATTTCCATGTGGTTTCGCATGATGTTCTGAGAACATGTACATGTACCTTTAAAATCCTGCCATGTGCTGTGTTAAATGATTCTTTTCTTCCCTTGTCCATGGTGTTTATCAACATGTATCTAAGCTTGTCCTGAAACTCTCTACCCCAGTACAAGCAGTGGCAGCTGGAGCAAGTCCAGTACATACACAACTCAGGACACAGAGCTGGTCGTGCGTCGCTTGATCCCAGACACTGAGTACTTCTTCCAAGTAAAGGCCACGGATGCTGAAGGCAACAGTGTCACTGGTCCACAGTCAGATCCCATCTCTACAAGAGAGCTCAGTAAGAACAACTTGGTTCTGTGAAGTTTACATACAGTTATCTGTTTCCTCTACTGGTTGGCCTTACTTTGTGCTTTTTTGAGAATTATTTCAACAGCTATTGCAGTGTAGTTCTTCAATAAATATTGAAAAGGTGACAGGTACATTTGGTAAGGTGATAAAAAAACATTTCAAAAATCTTTTCTGATAAATTTTAAAGATATTTTCACCTGTGCTTGGACAGTCAGGAGACCTCCCTGTTCCCCAACCACAGACTTGTAGACTAAACAATTTTTCTGCACAATAGCAACATCCAGACTGAATCATAATTGGTTTTGTATTCACCTCCAGTCTTGACTGTCTCACCTGTGAAATTAACACAATGCAGAAGTGTATTATCCTTGTATTCCTGCTATGTATGATTAGATAGGTAAATGAAGATTGAAAGATTCATTCAAACAAACATGTTTTTTTTTCTCGACTCCATTAGAACCAGACCAAAAGGTGACCAACTTGCGCGGGGAAGCCCTGAACGGGACGGCGATATTTGTGTTGTGGGTCGGACCCAACATTTCTGTCCCTAACCACATCAAGTGGGGATACTTCCTCAGCTACAGAGAAGCAAACAGCTCGCGCAGGGCGGCCAGTAACATCAAGCTGAAGAGGAGTGCCCAGGTATGGCATGTTCCTTCATGATTGTTACATGTGAATGATGCCTGTATAAGTTTGCATGCTTTGCTTGGGTGTGAAGTACTGGCTGCCATGCTTTAATGTTTTTTTCTTTGGCAATGGATGCTGGCTGGGTCACTTTTCGACTGTTACTACTTGGTGATACACTAACAGATTTGAATATGCCCTTCGTAAGTAGTTTAAGAATGTCATATTTAGGTACACAGGTGCATGCAGATAACAATTTTTAGAGTCAGCAATTCAGCACATGTATCTGAATTCTGAAGCGCTATTACCGGTAGCACCATGCAGCCTTTCCTTATGCTTAACTCTTGCACAGCTTTAGTCTCAATTCAAAAAGTCAGTTTCAACTTGTCGTTGATCTGACAAGCCAAAGTAACCATAGATTACACAGTAATAAATAGCACTAAATATTGTAAGTGGTCGCTAATACATGCTCAAATATGCACTGGCATGCAGCATGCACCCTTTTTTGTTCAGCTTGATCCATGACATAACTGCAAAATTGTTTGCCATTGCAGCCATGAATAAGAATGTAGCTGCTTTTTTGTATTATTGCAATGTTGGTGTTAATCAAACAGATATGCAATAGATTGCAAAATGTTAACTGAAGTAAAGGGTGTATTTTCTAATGCAACTGCAAAGTCATATACATTTGTAGCTCTGGCTGGTATCATTGAGAAGTAATTAGCTTGCTCATGGTGTAAACTGCACATGCACAGTGTGATGCATTTTGAGTAACTTGTCAAACTTGAAGGCCCCTGAGACATAAAGGCATATCAAACAAAACATCTTGAGACAAGAACTGTTTTTATGTTAGGGGTCTTCACCTTTGACCTCACGTATGCACAGTTAAAACTATGAGCCAGCTTATTGCGAACAAGAAGAGCAGGACTTTTATGTACTTCCAAAGCCATGTGTCAGCCTCTTTGTGTTTTCCAATATCAACTGTTCTTTTTTTGTTTTCTTTCGTCTTCGATGCTGATCAGGTGAATACACCTTGCACGGAAGTTGCAAGCAGAGACCTGAATGCATCTGGCATATGTAGGGACCTTGAGGTCTGTTCCTCTATTCATCTGTTCATCACAATCTGAGTTTAACTTTTGTTTATGTCAAGTTGATTTCTCCTTACTTTTCTTTACATGATTTATGTCCATTTGTTTCACTTTCCTTTGTATTTTTGATAAGTCCATATTAAGTCAACCATCCTTTATATAATTTTTACCTGTATTGTGATGTACCAGATACATGTTAGGATTTACCTTGTGCATGGTTTAGTGAAATAGAATTAGTTAGAGGATTGTCAGTACTCGTAGAGGTTTTAGAAACTGTTTAAGATATTTGGTCCTTGTAACCATCATAAGCAAGTTCATGGTTTGAACTGCTTCTGTGCAGTGTGCGTAATGACTCAAATATGAAGGCTCCTAAGACAATCAAAGCACTGGTACGTACAAATGTAGACAAGAACTGTTTGCAAGGTAGGGGCCTTCACTTTTGACCTAGCACATGAGCAGTTCAAACTGTGAGCCAGCTTATAGTATGCAGAACAACCATCTCCAGCCCACAACCTATATCTGAAATTGCAGCTAAAAAATTGAAGATCCAGCAATGGAATTCTTTTATTATTAGCTCAGTGTTGTACAATGCTTGATCATGTGATGCTTGCAATTGATTGTATGACTGTGAAAAGTAAGAAGTAGATCAAAATCTTACTTGTCTGATTGGAAAGTGGGGTAGGACATGTGCATGCCCAATCAGCACTTTCACTTGCTTGAGACAATTGGGCTAGTGGACCAGTCTAACTCTGAATGTCAATCTTTGCTTTTATGATACATTGTGTGCCATTCCTCAATGAACTTCTGACAGGAAGCAGTCTCTAATTGGTTGACATTGAGGTAAAAGGCTCTTTGGTTATCAAATTTGTCTGGCCATTAGTCTCCAAAATCATACAATCTGTGGAGATAATGAAGTTACCGTTGGCATTGGAAGCATCTGGTAATTTAAAGCTGGCAGCAGAAGTGAAAAGGAAAGTCAGAGTGTATTCTCAAGTTGCACATGATAGATGATTCATAGATTTCCCCCAGTACATGCACTTCTGGTAGGATTTGCATGTGATACCTGGATTCAACCAACTTCTAAGCCATGTACAGACAGCAGCCTTAAGTCGTGGTTTGCCATCAACCAAACAATAAATGAGCTACAAAGAAATGCTTAATATTTGAATGCTATCCTTGGCAGATAGATTCAAAGCTTTATGTCTGCATTTATAACCATACACCAAGGGTATACTGTTTATAGAGAATAATCAGTTGTTAAGGTTGCTCAGCAATGTCAATAATGATCTCCATCGCTCAATAATATAACATCCTCACAATTGTAAAAGGTTGCAGCATGTTCTACAAGGTGTATAAGGCAGTATACAGAATTATTTTTGGTAAACAACAATCTGTTTGCAGTATTGTCATTGTGCATATTGCAAGATTGGTCTTACGTAATATGTGATTTCTATTTGATAGAAAAAGCATTTCCCCACCTTGACCCTCTCAGGTTGCATTCCTTCTCCCAACAGCTGGTTTCTACAATGTATACTAGCATTGATATTCCATTATGGCATGGTCTTTCAGTTGTTATGTTAGCATGAAAGTCATTTTGGTCCAAAAAAAAATACAACAACTGTACTGTACCTGAAAAATTCAAATGCATAATATGCTGACTTATTTTGTCTCTACAAAGGTACTACATGTATTCCTACCACAAAGATGGAACTTTCTTACTGAAGAAAGATTAGAACATTGTATGGGCATTGAAATCGGCACTACCTTTGATTTGATAGCCTTCCAAAATCATGGGTTCTCTGAATAAGATACATGTACATGTACTCTGAAGTCTAAAGAAAAGTTTCTCTGAAGTCTAAAGAAACATTCTGTTGACTCAGTGACATGTTTCTGTCAGCATTGAAGACCACATATTGTACAGGCACGGGTACAGGTTTGTACCTGTGCCTGTTCCTAATATACATGTACATGTACCTGATATTATGCAGTACTATCTTCCAGTGTTTTTACCATTCCCTTGCTCTATTCCAGAATGCCACCATCAGTGGCCTCCTCCCCCTCACCCTGTACAAGGTGCAGGTGCTGGTGTACTATGACTTTGGGTCAGGTCGGCTGGTGTATGGAGACTGGATAATCAACTTCACACAGACAACAGAGGGAGGTGTGTATCACAGAACTATCATAAATTTTACTACATGTAGTTCATTCATACTGTCTGTAAAAATGCTATGGGGGACAGAGCTGTCTGGAAGGAGAGAGTGGACATGGTCCGGGCAACCTGCCTGTGATGATGATGATGTAATGATCTGATCAATGAATTGAAAGGATGTAAAACTTGTCCACGAAAGTTAGACATCCAGTTACATTGTAGTAATAAACTAATATACGCCAAAGAATAGTAGTTACTGGATATGATTTTTGGAAAATACAATTTTTCAAAGTCACAATTGAGTTGCTTCCATGTAACTATTATTTGGCTAAGTAGAATTTTAGTAGAATGTTGCACTATACTGTTGCTACTACTAACGCTTCTTTCTTAGAGTGAAAATTAAAAGAACCCTCAACTTTTCAATGTATTTTTAATCCTTGACTGGCCTCCTATATTGTTTTTCCTCCAATTGCCCTTATGCATATATATTAAACATTAAATTTAGTCATTTCCCTGCTAACATTACATTATATGTATCTCCATAACCAGTAGAGAATTGTTAACCAAATCGTTACTTTCGTGTGCAAAAAGGTTAACAGTCTTACCCCCATTTTTCAGCTGCACCAGTACCAGTAATAGATAGGGACAAACCTGAGACTACAGCCTACAGCATCGGTATAGCCTGGACTGTCCCCAGCCCCCCTGTAGCCAGGATCCTGGGCTTCCGCATCTACTACTGTTTATACAGCACCTGTCCCTCCAACAAAACTGTCATCGAAGTTGGGGACGTAAGGTCTTACGTTATAAAAGACCTACGTGAGTACAGTTCAATATTACAAGTTGTTTCTTACTAGTTTTGTAATGAACAACTGGTATTGTATTGCATAGTGAGTGACCTGTCATAGGTAGCTTTGTATTACTTGTGAAACACCAAGATGGTGGCTTCATTGCATCAAATGTTTGCATTTTTATATGTCTTTATTTTGCATGTCTATGTTTTGACGAACGTTGGTTGGGCTATGGGATCAGTCTTTTGATTGTGATATGCCACATAGCAGTTTGCAGCAGGGTTTGCAGTTGATTGACAGACATCTCTTGTATGTCTTCTCTGCAGAACCGTCTACTTTCTACATGGTTTCTATGGAGAGCTTCAACAGTGGATCCACCAGTTCCAGAACTAGAGACTTCCCTGTTAACACTGATGTTCTACGTAAGTATGGCCATCATGGATTAAGGATTGATTCTGTAGAAGGTCTGTTCTACATTATGGTCACACTGTTGTAAAGTGGTTGTGAAGTAATCAGTTATAAAAGGAGTCAAAATGCACATTTGTAAACTTAAAATGTTTTGCTTTTTTTGGGGAATTCACTTGTATGATTTGCCATCTACAAATAAAGGTATTTGGCATTGTATTACTTACCAACATTGTACATTCTTTTTTGTCTTTTGGTGATTCTTGGCACCCCCTTTCCACTGGAGACAACCACAGCTCAGTGACCACTGAGCCCCCAAATATTTTATACTTGCTCAACAAATTTCATAGACTAAACAAGATATTTGACATTTTGTGTGTTTTATCTTGTACTATGTGTTATATTCCAGTTGTGAAATTAAGGCTCATGCAAGTCCAATTTTGGCTGCTGTATGGTCACTCAGCGATCGCTGTCTGGTTGAAAGGGGACCTAACGGACCTACATTTGTACCAGTTGCTGCTCTATCTGCATTATAAAATTTGGCTCTGTCTCTTTGGCCCCGTTTCACCCCTCTCCACTCCTCACAGCTCCCTTCAAACCAGAGCAACTCAGAATCGAGCAGGTCTCGGCTACCAGCATCAATGTGAGCTGGACCCAGCCGGGGATGGCCCTTCGCAGGGTGGACAGCTTCTATGTTCTCTACAGCCAGTGCTCCTTTATGTACCTCTTTTGTGCGCTGCCGCAAAGGCGGGAGGTCCCCGTTCGTGACGGCCCCGTCCAGTGGTCCCTGCTGGAGGACCTGAAGCCCGCCAGTCCCTACCAATTGAACGTTACGGCCAAAGTGCGCAGTAAAATCCACGGGCGGAATTATGTCAACACCTCTGAATCTGAAAAGATCTTCCTTGCGGTGTCCGGTGGGTCTACCAACTCTTCTGTCACTTTCTCCTCCTCTCTCTCTCTCTTTCCTCCCTCGTAGCTGCGCCGCCCTTGTAGCTGTGCTGCCTTTGTGATCACTAAATAATGTGTGAAATTAACTGGTAGTTTGTAGTTCACTAGATGTTGTTCTTGTTAAACAAGATATGTTTAACCTTTCTTTATCAAAGTTTGGTGTGCATAACAAAGTTGCAGGTTTGCAGTGCTTTTGATGCATAGATAGTTAGATCCCCCCTTTCACACTGTGACTATGTAGATAGTTTAGCTCTAAGTGGTTGAAGTAACAGATTTACATGTGTGCCTTCTGTGTTTTTCTAGTAGATGTAGCATTTTTTTGTATGCAACAGTAGATTATTTAGAATACATACATCAAGCTAAACTGTAAGGAAATGGTCTCCTACCTCTGAAGTCTGCTGAAAGTGTAGCACAGCAATTTTGGTGATTTCAGCCAAAAGAAACTCATACAAACTTTAACTACCAGGGTACACAGCAAAATTAATACAACACCATGAAGGTTAATTTATTGTTTTTCTCAGTGTAACATGCTACCAGAAATTACTGCACCTCAAGAAATTCACAATACAAAAAAGTCACTCAAGCAAGTGGAAAAATTTTGTGAAATACAAAATTTGTTTTATCCCTCATCAATGTACCTCAGGTGCCACAAAGTTGAAGGGTCATCATTTAACATTTCCACGACTGGAACTCCTGTTGAGAACTTTTTCTGGCGAACACTTTGTCAAAAGGATGGAAACAATTCAAAGTCTGCAATCTTACAATTTCATTTGATGATCAGTCAGTCATTCAACGTAAAGGTATTCATATTATATTACTGTATGTAGTCTGATATAATAGTGTTATTTCCTGACTTCTGTTGCAGCTCCCACAAAAACCCCACCTCCCGTGCAGACCACCAGTGCCCGTACCACAGTGGAGGTAGACAACAGTAGTGGTACCGGCGCCATCATCGGGATAGCCATTGCTCTCGGTGCTTTCCTGGTCATTCTTCTGGTTCTGGCTGCTGTTTACTTTAGGTAAGAATTATCATATGGCTTCTCAGCAGTACAATTTTTGACCTTTTCTTCATTTTGTCAGCTAGTTGTGTTTTAACTTTGACATCTTTTTGTATCATTGGATGACAGATGTTTCTAGCTCCCTTGGAGTAAATCTTGATTGGTTGCTATACTGTTTTCCATTGTTTAAAATCCAATCAATTATCTACATTGTATATACATTGTGTATTGACTTGCTGGTACACATGTATTATGTACATGAGTGATTAATCTGATTGCTTCTACCAGTTTGTAATGGGGAAAGCTACTTATCTTTTTGGGAAAGTTGTCCTTCCTTTCCTACAACTGTACATTTCTTTCAAAGTGGACAGCTCAGGAAACAAATTCTAATTTTTATAAGATGTACAGTCAAACCTGCACAAGTGACCCCCACTACATAAGCACCACTTTTTTCCATGGACACAATGCTGTCTATAGTGAACATCTGTCCAAATGACCAGATTTTATTTGTCCTCTTTAGACTAAGTAGTCTTCTTGGGCAATTTTGACTGTATGTTACAAAGTGGTAGTGATTGAAAATTTCTTCCTGGATCAATTCAGCTGTATGACTACCTGAACAATCAACTACAACTTACAAGCTAGTCTCAGACCATTTTGAATGCATTTTTGTATATAGACATATATGATTCATTTTACATGGTACTCTACTCATAGTCTATTTTCCTGTGGCAGTGGCCTGTGTTAGAGGTGATATCTGTTTCCCCATGCCTAGCATTAGGCCCATTTCAAGGTGAATTCACTCTGGTCTGAATGAAAGTTCCATTTGCTTGCTGTTCGCAAAGCAGAACCTTTTATCACATTTACCTACATGATATTTTTACATTGAAAGTTTTGAGTACAGTTGTTCATATTCTTGACAATACTACATGCACATATTGTATGTGATCGTTCATGATATTGAGGACAGCAAATTGAACAAAAGAGTTAAAATCAAGAAGGTAGGTTTAACTGTGAAACAGAAAGATGTCGTTGAGATTTGGCATATGAAATGGGTCTGATGTTAGACAAGACTTTACGCCAGCCTTGGTGGTATTGCAGGGTTGTAGCCAGCGCCCGTCCTTCTGTCCTTGACGGAATTTTGCAGCTGGGAATTTTGCCCATTCGTCCTCTGTGATGGACAAAAGTCAACATGTAAAGATATAAAAAAACTGTCTCCCTTGTGGAATATTTTACCAAGACAGATGCCGTGGAACAGCTTAGTCTACCAGCAAAATTTACACCTCAAAATGCAGGAAGTAGCATTTCAAAGGGTCTAGATTTCAAAATTTTCCGGGAGAGCATGGCACAACATCTTGGGCGCTCGTTAGGATTCAAAATGGAGGGGACAGAAAATGATTTGAGGCTGGCTGCAACCCTGTGGTGTTGTGACTGTGTACACTGACTTCCTGTCTCACCTGGGTTGTCTTCTCAGGCAACATGGCTGTCATGTGGCAAGACGATTACGATCAAGGTCCTGCCTGTCATCTCCTTCACTTTGGTTTTCATTTGACGTCACCTTTTTCTCACCTCGTTTGATAACACTTCCATCTGATATGTGAAACCGTTTGTTTTAAATAACAAAGTTGGTATATTCTTTTGAATGAGAGTACAGTTGTACAAGCTAATCCCAATTGTTGCCATTCTTAGAATACTGTATATAGTAATTTACCTACTGGTACATGTATATACTATGGTATGTACATGTCACAGTAGTAACCAGTTGGTTGAAAGTCCAACAGTTTAACTTCTATTTGCCGTGTGTGATTTTGCACTGTTTGCACATGCCAAAGTATGTCCTATGATTGACATGAAAACAGAGTTGCATTCTGCATGAGTTGTGCATGGAGAATTAAGGATGTACTCACAGTCTCAGTAACACTGTGTTTCACCAACCATGCTACAGAGTTGCCTGCCTTAGGATGCATGCTGCACTGCATCACTTAAGGTTTAGATCAGTGGAATGAACATTATTCAGTTACATGTATGCTTGTATGATACTTACGACATTTGTTGTTGGTCAACGGTATGTCACTTTGCTGAAGGGTAACCATGGAGCAAGAGCCAAACTAGACTTTTCATCATGATCATCATCTAAGTGGAGAAATACAATGTTACCATTCAAAAACTATATGATATATTTAGCAACTTTGCAGCAGGCCAAAGATTATCTGTACATGCGGTACTAAGTAAACTCAAATGGAAAAAAATGCAGTATGGAAATTGAAAAACCAAAATTTTTTTTAGATATATTAACAGTTTGCAATATGGCAATTTGAACAATTTACCTAGTACCTACCTACACATGTACCTACCTAGCTACCTACACATGTACCTACTATAGCTAGCTGTCATTGGAGGTGTATACCTCTCTCAGAAGACTATTTGATATGGGTTTGGCTCTCTGCTACTGCTTTTTGTATCCTTTTCTATCCATCGTTTGTGAGAACTAACACAGAAGAAGGTTATAACTGAGATTCATTTTGGTATTAGCAGGAAGTTTCACCAGACGGCGTGTTACTACATTGATGATGATGGTTCTCCCAGGGTGGTGAAGATACAGCACATTCCACTGCCGGTCATGCTGGGTGAGTTGTCCCTATCCCTGCCTATCCATTGTTAATCAACAGTTCAGACAATATAATAGCATGGAAGTATGTGGTTCAAATCAACCAATGGTTGCATGTCTGTCCGATGTTTGTTTTAATTTTTTTACTTTGCACTTCTATGTCTTAACAGAGGATTGGTTTTGGATCAGTCTATAACTTTATAAGGGCCCCAAATTTCCTTATTCCTCCGATAGAAGAAAAAGTTGACACCAGTTTCATTTTCTTTTATATACATGTATGTTGTATCAGTGAAAAGTGTAGCCTAAAGCATGCCAGAGTGCTTGGTTGAATGTGTAATTCTACAAATGTCTTGTAAAAATGTCATATAACAAAAATCATATAACAAAAATATGATATATAAAAAATATGATACAAAAATATACATGTTAAATCATAATGTTTGTCTTCTTCCTGCCTTCAAACAGATGGAGAGAATTCCCAGTCCATTGCTGTTGGCCAGTTTGCAAAGCACGTGTCCTCCCTCCATGCGGACAGTGACCACGGCTTTGCCTTGGAGTATGAGGAGATCCACCAAAGCACAGCCAACAGGTCGGACCTGAAGTGGGAGCACACCATGCACCCGGACAACAAGCACAAGAACAGATACATCAACATCGTGGCATGTAAGTCAGTCTTTGTGATGGAGAAGCTAGGAGACAATATTGTGACATGTTTCTTACCTCTATGTATGGAGGGTTTGGTTTCAGTGTGTCTGTTATTTGTTTGCTTCTGTGTCTGTAGTTACCACAAGCTAGGCATTTTACGGACACTAACAGAAAGTTAGGTCAAAGGTCCAAGAAATATTCCAGAAAATGTCTGTTGCCTTATGTTTCACAAAAACTGAAAACATTTCACAGAGGTTTCACTTCTTGTTACTGTCTCTCTTACAATGTAGAGACTTTGTGCACAAGTAGAAGGATTTTGTTCTCACCTCAGAACATTGATTTCACCTTGCCATTTTACATTAGTTAATGAATGGGTGACAGAGACACTTCTCAATGGTGTATTGCTAACTGGTGATGTGCCAGTGACTAAGACTTCATCTCTCCCTGTTCAGATGACCACAGTCGTGTACAGCTGAAACCAGTGTTGGGCAGACAGAAGCACTCTGACTACATCAATGCAAACTTTGTGGATGTAAGTATTGCAGGACATGCACAGGTGTCTTTTCTTCCTTTTTTTATTCATCAGTAGTGTATTAGAATACAGCAAAAGAATGCAACATGTCTACTAGATATGTCCCTG
This sequence comes from Branchiostoma floridae x Branchiostoma belcheri, assembly GCA_019207045.1. Taxonomy (NCBI): domain Eukaryota; kingdom Metazoa; phylum Chordata; class Leptocardii; order Amphioxiformes; family Branchiostomatidae; genus Branchiostoma; species Branchiostoma floridae x Branchiostoma belcheri. Next base: position 9,143,963 of record CM033027.1, read on the forward strand.
TGGCACAAGCAGTAGTTCAATCCTGCTGTTTCACAATATGGATGAAATTCCATGAATTTGTGGGAAGGAGTTGCGTCAAGCATCAAACTTTGTACAGAAAAGAAACCTTTCTTTACGTTTGTTGACGAGTGTTAAAATGCTTTTGATACCCTTTAATATCATCTTAAACATATGTCAGTGGTAGATGTGGCCAGAGCATGTTTGAACTTTGACTTGGTTGACAGAATTCTACATAAACTCTGTGAAGTCCTTTGAAATTGATCTGGGCTTGTCTTGTGTTGCCTTTAAGAGGACCATCTGAGAGACACATGTTCTTGTCAAAACGTGCATTTTTCTGACGGACTTTGAATGTCATGTCCATACAGTGCTCTGAGTTAATTATCTTTTCACCTTTATTGTAGGGCTATGAGAAGGCAAGAAAGTTCATAGCTGCACAAGGTGGGTGACTTTTGAACATTGTACAATAATGCTGTATTGTTAGAATGTGTTTCATATCTCATTTGTACTTACATGTTTGTAGTATATTGTGTGATGGATAATTTGAATAATCTCAAACTAGAAGCAATGAAAGGTTGGGTTTAAGTGAATGTTTTGTAGGTAGCTCATTGTAAAAAGATTAATCCTATTGTTGAAATGTAATACTATGTTTTCTGTATTTCTAGGTCCTCTGAAGGCGACGTTTGGAGACTTCTGGAGGATGGTGTGGGAACAGAACACGGCTGTGATCATCATGCTAACCAACCTAGTGGAGCGTGGAAGGGTGAGTTCCCTAAACTGTTTATCTAATAGTCAGAGTATGGTACAAGGATTACGTTGGATCAAGAGCTGGCCATTCATTTATATGCTTTATCTTACTATGTTTGGCTTATTCATATGAAAGGGCTTGATCTTGTTTGCTGGGGCCTTTATTTATTCGTGAAAAACTAAAATCGACATGCTGGCCACTTGTACCTTTTGAGATCATGAGGGAAGAGGACTGGTACATGTAAGGTTTAAACAGAATACATGTCAGATTACATGATTGAACCCCAAGTAAATCCATGAAAAGATCATCCTAATAATCCATATACATTGTATATATCCTAACACATATATTTACAAAATCATTACTCAGAAAAAAAGTTTCTTAAGCTAGAAAAAAGTTTCTTAACCTTTCTTCACCTTTGTGTTTCCAGCGGAAGTGTGACCAGTACTGGCCCACAGACGGGACAGAGCAGTACGGACTGGTCACCGTCACCTTGAAGCACACCAAGGTGCTGGCAAACTACACCATCAGGACTTTCTCCTTACGCCATGCCAAGGTCAAAAAGGTTTGTATCAAAGTCTAGAAGGTTCATAGCAACCGTTTTTTAAACACTGTCGAGTTTTGGAACTTGGGAAGTGAATGTATTGATGTGACTCACACCATCAGGGCATTCTACTTACGCCATGCCAAGGTCATAATGGTTTGTATCAAAATTTAAGTGTGTTCACCAGTTTCTTTCAAACATGTTTGAGTTTTGAAACATCTGGAACTTTGTAATGAAGCAAAGGTATTGATGTGACTCACACACACACATCCTACAAGTAGATACAAAATGCCAGGATTTGAAGAAATAAATTACCATGATTCAGTGAAATCGGAAGAACGTGATAAGATAAAAAGCAATGCCATGTTCTGAAATAAACATTGTGCAATTAAAAATCAGACTACCGTTGATTCCAGGTCTTTTATAGAATCTGATTCTGTTTTGATTCAGACTTGTGTAATTGATATCTTCTGTTCTTCTGCACTGTCATGAAATACTGCATGAGCAACAGAATGCCTGTTCCCTTGCTACACCTTTATTTCATATGCTAAACCCCTGATTTTTTCCCAGGGCAAGGCGGAGCGCACAGTGCTGCAGTACCACTACACACAGTGGCCCGACCACGGCACCCCTGACTACGCCCTGCCCGTCCTGACCTTCATCAGGAAGTCAGCTGCTGTCAGAGGGGGGGAGGATGTGGGGCCCATGGTGGTGCACTGCAGGTATGCTTACACAAGCTGCAAAATGTGAAATAGATGTAGGGACCATATACCAGGAAAATAGATTTGTATTACTGCTATACAGAAAACCATGCGCCACACATGTAATTGTATAGCATTACACATTTTGTATGTTGAAAATATGATCTTTTTTTATCCAGTCAAATACATTGAATGTAGTACTACATGTTACATTGGGTAGTATATGTACGTAGGATTTGTACTTTGTAATACTAGTAGTACATGAGTCTACAATGTATATTGTTTTGAATGTTAGCTAGTACTGGTATGTAGAAACATTAAATTAGCAATATAGTTGCTTAGAACAAATTTCTACAGAGCTTTCTTTTAGCATACTTGGAAACTTGCTTTAGCACTTCTACTGACACACGTCAAATCAAGAACAAATGTGGCCCTCAGTACATGTAAAGTGAGTGTGCCCCTCTCCTACAGTGCCGGAGTGGGGAGGACAGGGACCTACATCGTGCTGGACACCATGATGAGGCAGGTGGAAGAGAAACATTCGGTCAACATCAAGGGCTTCCTCAAGCACATCCGCACACAGAGGAACTACCTCGTACAGACGGAGGTTGGTTCTCCTTTGTGCAAGAAGTGAAATATCAAATTCATGTCCGTGTTTCTGTGTTTGCCATCAGTAAAGTTGGCCATTAATTTGATTTTTAGACTCCCTTGAGTCTCATTGCCATTAACTTTTCAGTCTTATTGCCATCAAGAATTATATGTACATGAATGTCATTGTCAGTATTATCAGTACTGACTTGTTAAGATTCTCCAAACCTGTAAGATTTCAGACAGCAAGTTAAGTGTTCACTGCCAAACAGAACCGGTGTTAGAAAATATAAAGAAATTCAATGTCAAGTTGGACTAATTTACATTTAATGAATGGGCATAACACGTCTCTTCACATTCACTGTTGCTACATTTTTGCACGTATAAATTTAGAATATTTGCAGTTTGGAGACCAAAATTCTACAATACATGCCTTTGAAGATGCACAATTTGTAGATTTTACATGCCATGAGAACTAGGGCTAGAAACAGGACATTTTCTTTTGAGTCCCTCTCAATATAGTATTGCTTACGTATACAGTACATGTATTGTGGGCAACAGCCCTTAGAAGTGCCCCCTATCTGTTGACAGGAGCAGTACATCTTCTGCCACGACGCCCTGCTGAAGTTCATCCAGTGCCGTGACACGGAGATCGCCCAGCTCCAGCTGCACCACTACATGGACGAGCTGCTGAAGCCCGGCCGCTCCGGCAGGACCCTGCTGGACAAGCACTTCAAGCACATGATGGCGCACCAGGCTGAGGAGTTCGAGTACTACTGCGCACAGAAGCCGTGTAACACCAAGAAGAACAGGACGCAGAAACTCCTGCCAGGTCTGTGCACTTCTTACTTGATCAAACCATAGCCCCACCTACCTTTGTCAAAATATGAAATTTTTTGATAAAAATATAAAATATTTGACAGATATGCAACCATTGTAATTGCCATGATATCATGAAATGGTAATTGTGATCAACATTCAGGATTAGGGCTGGGTACCGGTACAGAAAATTCAGGTCCAGGTCCGGTTCAGGTCCAAAGGATCAGGTCCAGGTCCGGACCTGAACCTGGACCTGATTCAGTATGACTCATACCAATGGTCCATTTCACAACAAAGAAATCTGTTTGGTGGAGTATTAGACTTACACTGGCGTTTTAAAATCCTACAACGCTAACTGCACCTGTACGATTGGCTGTAAAACTTGGTAGAAATTACTATAAACTCTACTCTACTTCACTCTTGTTATTTTCTTCCATCTGCAAGCGCCAAAAGGTGTGAATGTCTGATAAAACAATATGTTAATTTTCTAATCGGTCCAACATCCGGTCCACCTAATTTTTTCAGGTCCAGTTTTTCTGGACCGGTCCAATAAGAAAACCCGGTTTTGTACCGGTACGCTGTACCGATACCCAGCCCTATTCAGGATCAGTCTATTGTATGATCTGGTGAAAAAATTCAATCCAATGAAGGAAACCTGTCAGTATCACTGACAAAAGACAACGGATGTTATCTGAAATGTCATAATTGCTGTTTGGCAAACCTTATTAAAATTACTGCTTTATGGACTTTTAATGGAAAGGCTCTCAGCAAGATTTCCTCTGTTATAATAAGTGCTGAGTATCACTTCAATGTATGAAACATACATTTGAATTCTGTGAGTCTCTCTTCCCATGTGTACTGTGAAATACATCATGCATTCTGAATAACAAGTTAATTCCATTCCCTTCAACAGTGGAGGGCACCCGGGTGTCTCTTACAGCTAAGCCAGGGATGGAAGGATCAGATTACATCAACGCCTCTTATCTACAGGTAGGTCTTAGGCCACAGCAAGTAAATATTATGGATGACATCCACAAATGCATTGGTTTTTACCTTGAGTGTTGTTGCATTTACATGTATACTAAGTTATCACATTATTATCACTCTTTTGTACTTCTTGCATACAGGAATAAAAGACATATTGGCATATTTTACCATTTCAATTCATGTTGCACCTTTTAACATCTCTGAAAATGTAGGCATCTTACAGAAAAATAATTTTATTCAAATGATTTTTGATAATTTCTCTGTGGTTTTGTTGTTTCATAAATGACTAGGCATGATGCCCCAGCTGTGGGCTTTCCTCGTTATCAAATAGATTTAGATATATCCAATGTATTAAGTTCTTTTTTTACCAACCACTGACAGGGCTACAGCAGGAGTAAGGAGTTCATCATTACCCAGCATCCCCTGCCGGAGACGGTGAAGGACTTCTGGCAGATGATCTGGGACCAGAACTCCCCGGCGGTGGTCATGCTGAGCAAGCCTGACGAGGTCAAGAACGGCCCCCACTCTTGTGTTGTGGTAGAGCCCGCTTCTCTCCTCTTCTGCCTGCCTGCTCTAATACTGTGCTACCAGGGCTCGAAATATTTTTTTCTGTTTACCTGCACTGGTACAGGTAACATTAAATTTACCTGTACCAGACAAGTTTTATGTGCTCCACTCAGAAATTTGGATGGATAGATCATAGTAAAATCTGTTCAGAAGCCATAGCCATTATTTCTTTTATGCTTCATAGGTGGTAGCAGTCCATGCTTATGAAAATCCACATACCCATTCATCATAGTTCATGTATATATAAACCCAGTACATGGACCTATGCAGTGTAGGTGCAGGTAGACATCAGAAATACAAATGTACCTGCACAGCTCCTATGTTACCTGCACTAACCTGCATAAACAGGTGGTATTTTGAGCCCTGACTACTGTTGTGCTGCCGAGGCACTGGTCTTGCCTTGCTGTCTGCTTGTCTTGTATAAATTAGCTCATAGTTTAAACTGCACATGAGCTTATTGCTGTGACTCTGGTGCTTTGTACTCTGCTACTGCTATTTCTGATATCATGCTTTGTCCTGTGCTGAAGTATACTTTAATATTTTAGCATGTTGTGTGACATGTGCACTTGCCAATAAGGATCCAAAGACATATACGTGTAGCAGATCTTTAGTTCTTCTTTACTGACACCTTCTACATATGATTTTGATATTTATGAAGATAATGTCAGAGGAAGGGTATGGGTTTGTCAATGTTAACTTTGATATTTCTTAGCAAGTTTACATAAACTTGAACCTTTCTATGGGGAAAAAACTATGAGTAGTAATCATAAGTCCCTCAACTTCTGCTAGTGTGATATAGCACTGACTGACATCTCATCCTTTCCTCCCTCCGCCCCCCTCCCCATAGAATGACAACCTGCCCAGCTACTGGCCCAGCAAGGACAAGCCCATGGAGTGTGTGACCTTCAAGGTGTCCTTGCAAGACGAGAAGGAGGAGAAAGTCGGCAACGACAACAGTGTGACTGTCCGTAGCTTCCTCCTGGAAGCCACACAGGTAAACACAAGCGGCTGCATGACAGCGCTATGTACCAGCTTGACATTGAAGTGAAGATTTTTTAATCAAATCCCAATCCGTAGGTCATTTCTGAGGACAACCTCTGATCATGATCACTTTTCCTTCCCCAAGAGATCCCATTAACAAATTTAATCATAGGAATTCTGTAGTGGTCTATGTAGTACTTACTAGGCAATACACTTCTATGTAGCCAACTCATGTAGATTTTATAAATGAGATCCACTCTTACTTTGATTTTTTTCCCTAGTCATATGAGAAGCAAAATTACCTCTTCTTCAATGTGACTTCTGTGATTTGGGTACAGGAGTAACAATTAAAAATGTTAAAAAATGAACAAAAAATTATTTTTTCCTTACTTAAAATTGCTTTCAAACGCACCTGACTAAAAGTAAAAATTATCAGTTTGTCAAGTATCATTTGCACACTTTCATTGTGAGTGTTTTGATTCTCTTTTTTCTTATGGCACCAAATTTACATTTTTGTTTTTCTTGGTACAAATTGTCACATACTGTTTTTACTATGAAAGAAATCACTTCTATAGCAGTTCTTGAGAAAACAATTTTTTCAAGAAACTGATTTTTTTAATAATTTGCATGACTTATAGATTTCATACATCCCATACAATCAAACATCATTAATCAATTGTTATGATTAAAAGTGATACGAGAGAGTAAAGTACAGATAATGGATTTAAACAACGTAAATATTAACCACCCAACCTGCAGAAAGTGGGCTCTCGAAAGCGCCGAAGGCAGGAAAGCTTCCGATCACGACAAAGTGCCAGGATTAAGACCAGCTTCAGGTCCAGACGTAGCGTGAGAGCCGCACGTCCCGAACATGACGGGGAAACCCTGCCTTTGCAAAAAACGAGGGCAGGGTCCGAAACATCGGTAGGCTTAGAGTAAAGTTGACTGATCCTGTTTTAACTTCCAATGCTGGGAACTAAGGATCTTTTCATGGCCTTTATAATGACATCATCTTCCACAAGGTGTCAAAAAAATGTCAGCATCACTATCAGTATGGGAATAAGAAGTTCATTTGCACATTTCCTGTCCTGTCAACTTTGCAACAGGTCGCTCTTTTATTTCATTCTTGCCATATTAAACCCATTTAACTCTTTTCTCATGTGTTATCTACCACAAACTCTTAAACTCTAACATCATTAACCTTTAGTAATACTAACTCCCAGTCTAACCTGTTTAACTAATTGGCAAATAATGGTTAAGGACATGGGGAACATGATAATTGATAATCCTGGGCTGATGCTCTTTGTTGCAGCGTATTTTAAAGGAGTTGTGGGAATTACACTTTGGGAATCCATTTTATGGTCATACATGTATAACGTTAAAAGTTGGATGTTGTATCTGAAAGATACTTGATTCTTATGAGATTCCTGTCCAATGTGATGAGATAAAGCTCAGGTATTGATGGAGTTGAATGTTGTTAATTGATCAATCCTACATCTGTGATGGCTGTGTAATGGATATAAAAAATAGAGCAGTTTTTCTCTGAAGATGTTACATGTATCTCTATTAACTGGGACATGATGTGGGAGGCACTTCAAAGGTTTAGAGTGTCATATGTGCGAACAATCTAAACCCAGTCATTCACCCAGCTCTGACCTTATTGAGGGGTTGCTTTCTATCAAAGACGCAGACTTCTGGAGCAGCAACATTTATTTTTACGGGCCCGCAGTGCTTCTCAACATGGGCTTAGTTCTCTATGGCAAAACTCCCTCTCCTGACATAGAGAACCCATGTTAAAAATCCCCCCCAAATAAATGCTGCCATTCCAGAAGTTTGTGAAGGAGGCTATGCCTTTCATGCATTCTGTCACATCAACTATATGAAATCAGATTTAGCCTCTTGACCCCAACAGACATGCTAACTTTTCTCCCACGATGACAGGATGATTACGTGCTGGAGGTTCGCCACTTCCAGTCGCCTGATTGGCCGGCAGCGTGCACGGCGATCAGCGACGTGTTCCACCTGGTCAACCTGGTGCAGGAGCACGCTGCCACCAATGAGGGCCCCATCACTGTTCATGATGTGTAAGTTTGATTGTTTTATTAGGATCTCCATTAGTGATATTGTACTATTCTTTCTTTATATTAAGAAAACTTATGCATTTGTGAACAGAATAAGAAACATAAATCAATTCAGGTAACTTGAAGTGAACATGAGAGATCAGGTAGGACCAAAACTGTCTTTTTAAACTTAAGTAAAGGCAGGTCTTTTTCACACCATAGTTCTCCAGTATCAGTCAGCAACCTACATGTAGGATATCTACTCTTTTTGACACGTATCTGTTAATAACAATCTTGACAATGTTTGAGTCGTATTGTGACATTTTTCATTAACCGTGTGGAAAAAAAAAAGAATTTTGAAATCCATATTCAACAATTAAAGTCACTAAAACTGAAAATTACGGTAAGTTTAGAATGTGACTCTATCCCACCCTTCAGATATGGTGGGGTCTCTGCTGCCACCTTCTGTGGACTGACAGCTCTCAAGCACCAGCTGGAGGATGATGGGAGCATGGATATCTTCCAGCTGGCCAAGACCTACCACATGATGAGGCCTGGCATCTTCTCTGAGAAGGTATTTCAATCCTACAACCTCAGTAGAAGAAAAAACCTATGCTTGTTGAGACACAGTGTATGTTCAGCTGCACTGGAAAGAAGCCCTGATTGAAATAGTAATGTGTTCCACATATTGTCATGTGATGTTGTTGTACACTTACATCAAAGGCTGAAAAATAGGCTAATCCTGACTGTCCATCACAATTATTTATTTATTTTTTCTCTTAGATTTACCACGTTAGCAGTTAAACCAATGATCACATGGCAATTAGAAGTTTGATCAAAGAGAGTGGCTGCATGTCCTTCAAATGTCTGCATTTTGTTTTTATTTTGCATTTCTTTTTTATTTTGTTTTTATTTTGTATCTATATTAAAAGAGGTGGGCAGGGCTATGGGGTCAGTTTTGTGGCCTTTAAAGGTGTTTTTGTTTGTTTCCAGGACCAGTACCTGTTCCTATACAAGGCTATGCAGACCCAGGTGGCGGGGAGTGCTGAGAACGGTGACATCATTACTGTGGACCGGACCGACGAGAGCACCGAGTCTCTGGTCTAGGCACGCTGACCTGGTCTTCTCTGCAGTCTCTGCTGAAAATATGTCTTCCTGTTATGCACTGTAATCTCTACAGACAAGGCTAGCTATGTAGGTCTCTAACTAGGTGAAGATGGTCAATCAACCAGTGCTTCTCCTTTGGTAAAGTCAAAACTATGGGTACTAGTAATTACATATTGGGCACACTCTTCCTTGACCATTGTGTCTGTAGGAAGCCGCTGTTCATTTACAACTTACACTTACCAGTATCTGTTTCACTTGTTCCGTGTTGTAGTATTTGTTTTGAAAGCAGAGAATATGTGCGGAAGAAATAGTTGGTATTGACTGAGGGTGTTGTAATGATGATCATGGAAGTCCATATTGTAGAGCGATGATGTGTATCATGTGTAAAATCTGTGGTTGGTGAGGTGTAAACAGTATAGAATACTCTGGAGCTGTTAGTGTCTGTATGTGGTGCATTGTCAATGTTTAAGTACACAAGAAAGAAAATGTTTTTGTACAGTCCACATGTATTTTTTTTTTGTCCTCTGTGTAACAAAAAAAACAACAACATGTAATTAACTATTGATATTTGTTGCTTCCTTTGCACAGTAGTTTCATTTCTCTGTGTATTTCTAAAGTTGCCAAGTTAACATAGATAGCTCCCATGTACTGGGCTGCCTTGATGGTGCTAGTGAGCAAGCAGCATTGTACCTAAAACTTTATCATCAGCTATTTTTTTGATATCAGATATCATGTACATAAGAAAAGGTGTATTGTGTCTTGCTTGTGAATTGCTTGGTCAGGAATACTTTGTGTAAAGCAGTCGGATGTACAGCAAGTAGAGTGACATAGTTATGTGTGTGCTCTGAGGCCAAAACGTGTGTATTAGATTTCAAATCTAGCTTTTTTTATAAAGCCATGAAAGAACGAAACTGATTGCATGATGTGCATGCAGAGTACATCAGTGTGAGTTTGCCTAGAAAATTGCGAAAGAAAGGTGAAGAGGCAAAAGGTTGCCTGAAACGAAAAGGAGAATATTCCGAAGTTCATTACCTTAAAAATGCTTTCCTTTTCTTGATGTAATCACTCTTTGTGTACAAATGAGTTTACAATGTAGAGAAGCTTCACTTGGCAGGGAAATGTTGAGTGACAGTAAAGATGAAGAGCATTATTTTAGTTGTAGTGAAACACATCTTTCTAGACTAGCTGAGTTTTATGAAGTCTGAATGAAACTGCCAAATTTGCCAATTTGAAACAGCAAATTTTTCCATTGAATGTGGTGTACATGTAGTAGTTAAATGTATATGTGAGCACAGTGAGGAAGTGTAGGTAGGTAAGATGGAACTGTGTCCATGACAGAATATAGTACTTTAGTCTCATTGTGTTGTAACAAAACAATGGAGGATCTGTACGTTTTGTAAGTTTATAAGATGTATGTTTGTAACATGTTCGTTTTATACTGTGATAATGATCTTATCATCTGTACTAATTATAACCCAGACCTTGTAACAAGTATTGACAGGGAACATACTATTAGGCAAATAGCCATGTCTGCATTGTAGAAGAGGCAATGGTCTGTATAATGATGTGGTATATGAGTAGAGGTCTCAAACAACACATAAAAGTGTGAAGAAACATGGAAAGGAGACACTGCTGCATATAAAGTTGATGCAAGTCTCTCTTTGAATTTTTCTTTTTGTTCTGAAAGAATGACAGATGTTAAGTGTAATCTTTTCCAACCCTTAAGAGTTTTTCAAATTACCTTTTAGAAAAGACATTTATGGGACTGGACTTGGTTATTATCATTCGTTGCACATGTCCTAGCAGGAAAGTGTTGCCTTATGCTGAAAGCTTTTGGTTTTGTAAAAAGCTGTTAAAAAGAAAACTGCAACAGTTGTGTCTTTACTTTGTATATTTGACATACTCATGGCCATCTGTCACAGATTGGCCACTGTCAGCTGTGTAAAAGGTCCGTCATAGACAGACATTCTGCAGCCAATGATTTTTTTCATGTACATAATTTGAGTCTTTTTTTTTAAACCTTCAGTCACACAGTTTTCTTCTTTGTTTCTTACCTGTCCATTTTCATGTATACCAACATTTTTATTTCAATCTTTAATTTTTTTTATAATTATATAAAAAAAATTTGAAAAAGTTTGAAATGTTGAAAAAAAAAGTGCAAATGGCGACAAAGTTTAATATACGTGTATGTTAAAGACATCCTCTGCCAGTGATGTGCTTGAATATTATTATTTTTAGTTCCATCTGTGCCATTTTGTGTGACATCAAGAGTAGAGTAATGATACATTTTAGATGTTGTTGATGCACGCAAGCATATCTTACTGTACAAAACAGTATCAAATGTGCAAAGCATTTAGTTATTGTGTTACTTGTAATTGAACCACCAGTAAATGAAGAATCAGCAAGTGTTACAGTAGAATGGTGGATAATGTACATAGTGCCATTTTATGTGGTTACACTAACAAAGGTACAAGCTCTGCTCCTGTCTTAGTCCATGTTGGGAGTTATTTTTCTAATTGTGTCTGGAGCAATTTGTAACAAGTCGAGCACAGATATTACCATAGTTGTACACCTGAAACCTGCATATGTTTCAATCCTAATGAACAGTGTTGGATTCCTTAATATCAACAAAGGAAATTTGTGTAACAAGGATGCAAAAATGAATATTTTTTTGCTTAAGGAAAGAAATTGTAGATATTGTACATAGCATAAATATTTTGTTCTTTATTTAAGATTCTTTTCTGTTTATTACTAGATTTAATCTAAACCACACTTGTAGGGGCTGGTTCATAACCCCCTAAAGACAGTAATATGTAAGGTTGCTGTGATATCTGCTGACTGCTAGTAGTTATGTTGGTCACCTTTCGCCACATCAATTCAATTGTGCATTTACACTGGAAATTGAGAGTGAAAATACCCTCAGCATCGGAACTGTATTATCTCCATTTTTGTGACAAGCCTAAATTTCAAACCTTCAAACAAAAATCAAAAGAAGATGGTTTTAAAAAACTACACAATTGAATTGGTGTGGCTATGAGTAAGTGATATTTATACTAAAGCAGGATACATTAGCAGTCACATTACTGAGACTTTTATCCCTAGAAGTGAAATCCTTTCTTTTGGGGAGGACGTATTTGTACATGTATGTCATATAAGGGGAATGTTTTGACACTTAGTTTTGCTTTGCAATAGGAGATACAATGCTACATATTGTAAGTTACAATGTAAGCATTCCCCTAAAGTTTTCTAGTATAAAACTCTTAACTAAGATGGCTTAGTTACCATGGCAATGGACAGGTTGATAGATCAGTAATCATGCAATTGTTATGTATCATATAATCCGCAACAAGAAGTAAAAATGACATTTAGGCTTGATAAGTGGCATACAGAAGTTATGACCATGCAAGTCAAAGGAAATGTTGGCAAAGGGCAATGACAGTGGTAAGCATTGTCTTCCATTAATTTTGATAAAGTTTTCAAGAATACAGCGAGCTTAAGCAGTGCTATACATTGTATATGAAGCTTGTCATTTTAGTTGCAGGGATCTGTCATATGAACATGGCTGTAAATGGGTATGATTTACTTAGCTATTTAGTTACATAAAAAGTCACATTTGGATTTGCTGCTTGAGTTGATGGTGACACGGTTTCTTATACAAAACTAGTCAATAAATCCTCGCTGGGAGAACTCAGTCTGTAACGTGAACCTTGTTTTTATTTACTAGATAGAAGTATAGTTTATATAGAGTTTTTTTGTCTGGGCAATGGCATACAGAAGTAAACATTACTGTAACAGACTAACAGTCCTTGTTGCTGCTACCAGTACTACTAGCAATGCTACTTGAAATATTTCAACATCACTAAAATTTACAATGCTCTGTTTGGTACTCCTTGGGTACATTTCTTTCTGTTATAGGGAACAGCTGTTGGCATATGTGCTGTATTGTACTTTGCATATACAGTCAAAACAGACCACTCAGGGAACTGATAAAATTTGGTATTATATGAGTTTTCAATGCCTGTGTCAAGAGAAAGATCATTTAAGGGACCTCCAAAAAGTGGTGACATATAATGTAGGTGGTCTTTATGTAAGGGTGGCCACTTGAACAGGTTTGACTGGGCCGTGCTGTTTTGCTCGTTATTATTATTATCATCATAATCCTCATTATAAATACTGCACTGTACGGTTTTGATACTGGCATTTTGCATGTACAAGACATGTTGTTTCGATACTGTACTCTGTTGGCAGAATGTTTGTGTATGTCCAGGGAAAATCTAAAACAATATTGATTGACAACAAACATTTCCGCATATGTAATTCTAGATGGAAATTTTATTCCTGAAAGACAGAGACGAAAGAGCCCTTTTAATGAGACCTTTCTTTTTACCTGCTACCTCAACGTCCATGGCTCCAGAGGTTGACACAACATTGTAAATCGGAAAGTCGTCGGGCACCCCTCTTCTCTTGGACGCTTCCGTCGTGAAATAGATCAAGTTCCAGGCCTCAGGCGGGTCAGTGTTCTCGGGTGCAGAAGTGAACTCACCCCGTACAGGAAACTCCTGCGAGGCGGTGACTGGAACAATCCTCGCGCTATTACTCCTCTGAGGTATGCGTGACAACCTGAGAGCGTCTTTTTGTCTTATTTGATCCTGAGGCCAAACGTTCTTTGGAACGACTGCTCCTTGGTACACGTAAGCCAGGGGCAGGGCGAATCTTGCGCTGGTCTGCAGTTGTTCAGGATACACGTAGTTGTCATGGTGGTAGAGTGGCACCTAGTGAGGTATCAAAAAGAACACATTCAAGATACACATATATGCATGTACAACTATAAACTATACAACTATTAGATACAATACAACTCAGATATAGATTTTGTGAACGGCCAAACCTTTGAGGTAGCATCCTCTACCTTTCGTTAGTTTTATATAGTCTGAGTTCCTGAGTACGTTTTGTATTCTGTATCAAAATCACGGACGTCTGTGCAACCTGGACGTCAAACCTTCATCGATGTAAAACGTTCAAGAGTAAGGAATATATTTTTATAGACCAGCTACTTTCCGACTCGTCACCAATTTAAGCATGGGTTAATAGAACATATTTTGATGTTGATTTACATTTCTGCAACAAGCTTATCAAGGGGGATATTTCCCTGCTTTGGTACGTATCATAGTAATGTCAGTAACATAATTCCTACCATTCCAGGTGAGACTTACAGGGGTTTTACCATAAGCCTGGGTCATCATCTTGTTATCTACATCTCGTCATGCGTGATGTGCTACACACAAAACGTCTGACGTCTGCCCTACAATGTTTAGAAGAACTAGTACATACACCACAGCGGTACAACCGGCTATTACACAGCTACCGTTGTGGGGATTATTAAATGAGTCAGTGCAAGAGATAAATGCTATGTACAGAAATACAACCACCTAAGATCAGTTGCTGTGCACGTGAACCTTAACGTTATATTCTTTAGCGAACTGAGAAAGCCCCCCGAGAACATAAACAGGTGTGGTCAAAACTCTTGTGTGCTTGAGTATGCTCGGAATTCGTGCTAGAGTACAACTCCCTCGCCCAGACATGGGGTTTCGCGATTTCCTCTTGCAGAATTAACAGGAAAGGGAGAAGCTATATGTATAAGTACCTGCTGTGGCTGTGGACGGTACCGTGGAGTGTAGACCAACTCGCCGGCGGCATAGGAATGGCTCCTCCTGGGGGGCTGTAGCCGACGGCCAGGCGGCGCGTGCGTACCCTGCATCGGGACGACAGGCCGCCCCTTTCCGCTTCTGTAGCCGTTGGGCAAGCGCAACAGGTGTCTACAGAGAAAGGGTAAAAGGTGGACTCACCTGAGCGGAGCCTATACCGTGGGAAAGTCGAGGTGACCGCCCGACACCGGTTCTTCGTGTCTGTTTGGGTCAATGCGAGACCCTGAGGCACATCATGTGCACTAGATTTTAACAAGTGATAGTTAATATGATTGCCTAATTAATTTTGGCTTGTGAGCAGACTCAATTATCCAGTTAATGATGGGGCGTCGTCAAAGGTCAAAGACGGGAAGCTCAATGCAGTGACGTCCTCTCTTGGCAGCGACGCTCGTATCATATTATTGTGCCAAATTCAGGCACAAACTACCTGCGGCCTTTGCCCAGTAGCCGAACAGGAAGTGTACTGAGAATCGAGGTTTCAAAACAAAGATCTCAAAAAACTCGTACGTTCATCTACTAGTAATGGAAGCGTCTAAGAGGGACGTCGATGAACTGTTTTAAATGTGGTATGTTTGCACACCATCCTCTCCGAGCTTAGATCATGGTATGATACTATCATACTATGTCCCGAGCTCTCAGAGGATGGTGCGTGATCGTACCACACAGTAATATTGATACGGCTTCAGGTAGAATTTTTGCCTCTATGATTTTCCACCTTAAAACACGGAATTCAAACATACCTTCACTACGTACGAGCCTCGGGATCAACCTCTTCCACAAAACGTATCCCTAGATGCTGAAGATAAATGAACACAAATATAGCCGGCATGAACCCCAGGTACTGATGCTTTACAACCGTAATGCTCAGCTGCGCTGCAGAGTTGCATTGCTTATTCTTAAACTAAGTCACCTGACAAAGATTTGGGCATTCTTCTTCCTTCAATCCCAGAACAAAGGGAGGTGCAAGCAAAATGACATGCTGAAGACAGGAGAAAGAAGAATGAGTCTTGGATGTCCAGAAGAGCCTTTCTTGCATGATAGATTTAGACCACCAGTGCCATTTCGTTAATGAGTTCTATTATGCATCTTACATTCCGAACAAACGATAGTGGATAAACATTAATTGTACAAACGAAGGTCAGCAAAGGTGACATTCTCTTTGTAATCGCCTATCTGGGGTACAAGTAGCTTGACATCGAAACAATATTTACAGCATCGTACTTGTATCTTCTTCAGTAGTGATCACAATATTAGACATGACATACCGGAAGGTCACACCAAAATTTACAACATAAATGTACGCACCAGCGCAGCTAAATCGCACAGTCAGAGTAATCCATCATCATAGCAAAATGGCCGACTATCTAGTAGAGATAGGTCCATCTTCACAAATAAAGACTGTAATCTTGCATGTAGTAGTCAAGATGGATTCCTGGTATAGAATTCTCACTTTTGATGGCGTGCGTTTTGTTGTTCTGTTGTTGTCGAGTACAGGTAGTTACATGGTTTAATCATGCAGAACCAGCAGAACAAAGACGAGCGTCTGCTTTGTGACAGATAAAAGTGACGAAGCTTAAGTAGAGTTAAGTGTAGATACATGATTGTTGGTGTATTCGAGGCGAAACAGTAGTACATCTACCTGGATTATCATAGAACTCTTCAAACACAAACACGAAGCATGATGGTGAGATGCCTGGCGTAATTGCAGGTTTAGCTTTCGTTCAGTTTAGCAGCGGTCACGCCAAGGGATGGATAAGGAGACCAGCGGTTACAACTACATCTCTGGTGCGTCTTGTGGAAGACCTGACCACCATTGAAAAGACGCGCGCTTTAGGATCAAGGTGAAAAATACAGGTCTAACAGTATACTGTAAATGCATTTAAGTTCGCGGGGATTTGATTTCGCGGTAGCGGAAAAACGGACTTTTCGCGGTGGATTTAAGTTCGCGGAAACACCATAGACTGCAGTCTAATACCATAATAGAAACAAGAAATCTTTTAAAAAAAGTTGTGCCTTGCCGCGTGTTAGGGATATCGTCAGGAAAAAGTAGGTCAGCACTTCAAGCCCGGCAAGGCAAAATGCTGTGCCTTGGCAAAAACACAATACAATGACTGTTTTTACTGTTTCTGAAAGAGCTAACCAAGAGGAGTAAAATGCTTTTTAGATGAAGCGAATGGCTTGAACGGTTGCTGAGATATGGCTCCACAAAGTTGCCAAAACCTACCCTCAGATATGGCCGGCTGCGCGATAACGATGAAAATCAAAAAAATACCTTTTTTGATGGGTGATGAAAAGGTAAGTAAAGGCTGCAAAGCTTGTTTTATCTTATTTCCCCGTAATATGTACTACATAGAATCACTCCACAGAGTTCTGAACATTCATGGCATTTTATTATGCTTTTACACAGGGTCGATGTATGCAGCACCCACTGGTGTCCTTTCACACAATAATTGTCATCTTACCTTATTCTTTAAGAAATAAGTAAATTTGGGTTTAAAAGTTCACATTTTGGGTTACAGTCAATGGTGTTTTTTGCACCAGTTGAGTCGCATTGTAGAAGATTAAATATCATACTTCATATACTTTTGCAATGTACACAACATTATGGTATGTTATATTACCAACAATGTCACATCTATAGAATATCAGCAATATTAATTGCCTTATAACAAGGTCAACTTAGTCAAGGTGAAAGGTAAGTGTGTGAATACGTCGCATTATTTTCATGTTGAGCCATGATGTTACACTGTATCAACAGTACAACTTTACACTTAGATACATTTGTAATAAAATATAGAAGACAGATGTTTGTACTAATAAGAGATAAAATATCAATAGGTAGACATTGTGTAAACACTAAATTTATTAGGACAAGTTCAACATTTTTCAAGGTCAAAGGCTCAGTCTTCAGGATACATACAATCGACACAGATTTCTTTGATGTACTTGCAGGTACATGAACTTCTCCTTATTTAATCAATACTATAAATAGTATAATGCAATGTAAACTACTTTTTACAAAAACAACAGGCTTACTCATCACTTTCTGTGGTTACTGGTAGCAACAGTATTCTTTAACAAACTTAATGCTAATAGCACTGGCTGCACAACTTGTCAACATTATGTTTGACCTCTACCATTCAATATCTCCGCTCCGCTCTCCAGTCTTATATCAGCTACATCTGGTACTTGGTGCAATCTACACTCCACCTGAAAAACAAAATTATTTGAGTTTCATGATTAACATGTCTACCATCATGGTGATAATGTTCTTCCATCTGAGGGGATGACGACCTACTCCAGTACCACGTCTGATGTTCATCTACATCATCATCTTTCTTATGACTTCTTTCTTTCTTGTGACGAAAGATTCAGAATGATCCAATAATGAAATGAAGAATTCAATAAAGAAAGAAAGGCAAGTTGGGGTAAGGAATAGATTAACTTATTATCATTGATTAAGTAGATAAATACCTGCAACAAGATGGAAGGAGGTAAGTGTCACTGTTTCTGAGCCATCTTCTGCGACTGAATCTCAGTACCAACTGCGACAACCTCGCCCGGTCGGTAGGAACCTGGCTGATAGTAGAGACAAGAGCAGGTATAATATTGCAGGTAAGTACATATTTATGATTTCTGCTACACCAGAAAAACCCTTGGCACAATCTGACAAAGAATACACAATCTGGTTGCACAAATTTTTCACGTTAACAAAAATGCTATTAGTGTTTTGAAAAATTTGGGCATAGGTTACCCGGCTGACCCATATCAGGGGGCACGGTGCCTCAAGTTCAACAAGTGAAAAAAATACAAAATGGTATTTTAGTCTTGGAACGAGGCAAGGGATGATTCACACCAACAGTAACGATGACATTGAAAATACAATTGAGATTTTCTTAAAAATTGGGCATACCCTGTAGGTACCTCAAGTTACCATGGTGCCTCAAGTTCAACAAGTAAAAAGAAATACTAGTAGTACACAACAGGCCAATCAATGATCCATATGTAAAATATGCTAAAGAAAGCAATATGCTAAAGAAAGCAATAAACTAAATAAGAAAAAAATTACTAAGAAACATTTTACATACATGTAAGTTTCATGACTAAAACATGGATAAAGAAACACTGCATAGAAATTATATTGCTGGGATTGACTTGAGAAAAAATTGTTCAAAAGCACATTTTCTTCAACATGCCCCCCTCCCCCAAACACTACAAATTGTATCAAGTATTTTACCTTGAAATTCTTCATCCATAGCGTCAAAAAAGGTTCTATTTGTGCCGCTTCAGTCACATATCCTCCGTTTCTGAGGGGCACGCGGCCCAAAATTTGGCGCGTTTGGATCGCGCGGCGCCGCCGCCCGGCCAAATCGGGGCGATCGTCGGGGAAAACAGCGTACGGCAGAGGGTTTTCGTGGTAGCGTTGAAATACCTAGTCAAACGTTCTTGAGACGTTTCGATGACGTCATTGCCTACTTATATATTCACATGCAATGCATTGGTCTAATTAGGCATTTATTTCATCTTTATGAATAGGTAATGCAAATTATTATGCGAGATAATTCACTTGATTACATATTTACTTCAATGGATTTGAAATATTACCATACGAACGCTTCATTCATTCGATGTAACCAGATGTTAAGAGGCTTTCAGTACCGACCACAACTGTTATCGAATGCGTAAAAGGGAGGTATAAAGATTGACGGGGATGTACTGTTAGGCCCCGTTCATGATACAAAAAATGAAACGGTTCTATCGGTTAGGCCTGGAAATCCGACAGCAAACGACAGGAAACGGTTTGTATTTTGCGTTCACGATGCAAACTTGCAAACCGTTTCAGTTCCTTGAAAAGGCATGGTAATGAATGGTAATGCGACCTCTGACCCCTGAGGTTGTTGTGATCTTGCCGAAACTTGCATTTCTTTGTCAGATTATTGGTCTCTGATCGAAATCTTACCAATGTCTTACTGAATTCGAAGCTGAGTTCTGTTGTGACCCTGGAAATGGCTCTGAAAACGTTGTGGTCCCGATATATACCATGCTATGATATTTCCTCTGTATCTCCTGACACATTCCCCTGCGATATCAGGACTGCTGGCTGCTCAGTCTACCAGGAGGCGGCCCGATAATAAAAACGAATTTTACGATTGAAAACGCGGCCGAAACACGCGAATGACAGATCAAAAATTGTACTTTTTCCCCGTGGCGCCACCAAATATAAACGCACATGCCTGGATGTAAAACGGATCGCGCCGCTTTTGCGTTCATGATACAAATTCGCAATTCCGGATAAGGAAGAAACCGTTTCAATACTACCTCGCGAGGAGGTTCCGAACAAACCGTTTCCTATCGCTTCAGATCCGTTTCGGACCGTCCATGATGACAAAACTTATCCGTTTCAGCTGGCCTAACCGATAGTAACCGATAGAACCGTTTCGTTTTTTGTATCATGAACGGGGCCTTAGTCGCCTAGGCCGTAAGTTTGTCCTCGAGAAAGAGAACTGGGAAGGGCCTTTGGAAGGGCCTTTGGAAGGGCTGGGTTAACATTGCTTGAACCATGGAACCATGGAACCATGGAACCATTGAACCAACCAAGAAAATAGTGGCCACAAGGCCATGACGCTATCGCGGCAAGGCAAAAATGTTCGCGGTGGTTTTAAGTTAGCGGCGAAGTGGTCACCGCGAAAACCGCGAACATTTCTGCATTTACAGTATTGTGAGTTTAGCTGGTCTATTTCGTGTAGGGGCACTTTGTCGCGTATGATAACAGCATCGGCAGTCTGCAGGGCCATGAGTCCCCCTTTATATCATAAACGTCCCAAACTTGGTCTGATTCAGCAGAAATGACGAATAATCGACTTTATGTCTACATCTGAAAAGTAAGCCAAAAGAATCAATACACGGAAACAATGGCAAGCTTCACAAATCACACATATGACCCAAGGATGGGGGAGATGGGGGACTCTCTAAGTACAATAAAACGTAAACGACAAATAATTCAGATTAGATATTACGCAAAGCTGGTTTTAATGCCAGTTCATCTTATCTCGTTTCTATGGTTACCCCGGCCCCTCCCCTGCAATCGTAAATATGGTGGTCACATTGTCCCCGTCAAAGTTCGAAGTCAAGGATTTGCTTCGAGTCAATGATTTGCTTCTGGGTCTCGTCATGCTGTCGGTGTCACTCGGAGTTTTCTGGTACATCCGCAGGAGAGCCGCGAAGAAGTACCATAAGATGAGCTTTTTCGGCCAAATTTAGACTCCCCCGTTGTTCTAACATACACATTATTGCCATCAGCACGTCTCACGTATGGTTTGAGTTAGCCTACGTTGTTACTGACAGGGACATCCTGTCAATAGTGCAAAAAATATTCTTTACAGGAAGCTCAGGAGTATGTTTGAAGGCCTGGCCATCGACAGAATGTTTATGTAAATAAGACCTTTTGGCATTGTTAGAATGTTATTGCCAATGCTTTCAACAGTTCCAAAATCTTATTGGCATCACCATACTGTCAATGATGAAAAAAATTGACAGGATCATCGTGTCAGTTAGGCACAGCATTCTTATTGACAGAACCATTCTGTTGATAGCATTGGCCTTCAAACATATACCTTAATGATTGCTACAACAACAGGGAATGTATAGCTAAGTTAGCATTAAAGCTTTATGTCCACATTCATTTTGAAACTGCGTCATTGAGGCTGTACATGTACCAACAACAGTTGGACAAATAATAAGGAGATAGAAAAATCGTAATGAAGAAGTGTATGTAGGAAAGGGGAATGTTGCCCACAGCGCACAGCATAGGTACGTGGATTATCATTGATCATTGAGCCATTAAAGAACAGAATAGCAAAGTCAAGAAACTAGTGATAATGAATTAATGAAAGGAGACCTTTATTGCATACATATATATATATATATATATATATATATATATATATATATATATATATATATATATATATATATATATATATATATATATATATATATATATATATATATATATATATATATATATATATATATATATACATACGCATATATATATATACGTATATATGTATATATGTATATATATATATATATATATATATATATCCACTGCATGGGTTAAATACTGGTCGCAAGTAGTTGACAAATACTTAGAATATTTACAATATCAATCAACACAAGGATCATATTCTACTAAGTGAATTCGTGTTGGATTTTTGTGTGACACTAAAAATGTAGGAACAGATAAGATTTACAGTCAAAGGTTTGTCTAAATTCATAATGAAAATGAATTTGTCTGTATTACTCAGGTGTTTGAGCCAATTGAGGTGGGAAACATGGGTTCTATCAGTCTATAATAATTTACGTAATGAACTACGTACAAGGACGAAAATAAGATAAAACGGAATGTTTACTCTTATGATTGAATGGTATTGGCTACTGCATTTTAGTCAATACCACAGTGTGAAAGTCATTTGGAAAAATTCTTGGGGTAGAAATGACAGAGACAGAACAATGCCATAAAGGGTCAATGCAATTCCATGCCTTACTGACAAATCCATTGTATAGAAAGAAATCTATATCCCACAGGGCACACTAGAACGACAAACAATTAAAATGAGATACAACACAATACAAATACATTGTATTAATCTGAGTTCATCTTATCTCGTTTCTATGGTTACCCCGGCCCCTCCCATGCCATGGTAAATATGGTGGTCACGTTGGTCCCATAAAGGTTCGAAGTCCGGGATCTGCTCAGAGTCACGAGACTCCAACGTGTTGCAACTTCAGAGAACGCTCTCTCGTCTCACACGTCCACTTCCACCATGTTTCACACGTCCATGACCGCCGTTATTCTACTCCTGTCGGGTTGTTGGACGTCCGTCGCGCTGGCTGCCGACGACGCGTCCTTCGACGACCCTGAAGTAGGGCACTTCGCGGTATCCAGTAGTAGCGGAAAGAAATGCCTGCTTCTCGACATCGCCGCCAGGTTTAGTGTCCAATACGAGAAGAGCGACAACACCACCGCAGAAGTGTCCTACGCACTGCCCATAGACAGTGTCGCAACAGGTACGTGTGCGTCCACACTGGGTAAAAAGGCAGACATTTCGCTCGGTTTCTTCACGGGATATCCCAACTTTGGTATAAAAATGGAATTCGAGCGTGATATCCTGGCGGTGCGTCCAAGATTCTGGCTCTCCGCGTTAACCGTTTATCACACCCTCGATCCGTCGGTATTTCCTGACGCCAAGTACGTCAACCAAACCACTCCCAATCAGATAGACGACATGCACGAATTTGAGACCAGCACTTCAAAATCCTACCTCTGTAAAGCGGATGCGACTTTTAATCTCGGCTACCCTGTTACACAGCCTCTTGCATTTGTCATCGACTATATCAAAGTCCAGCCGTTTGATGTGCACAAGCAGGAGTTCTCTGCGTCCGAGGAGTGTCCGCAGGACCACGGGCTGTCCACACTGCCGGCAGAGTCGACCACAGCCCCCGTCACCACCCCAACACCCCGCGGGATACCTGTCGGCAACTTCAGTCTGAAGAATGACCAAGGCGAAGTTTGTCTGTTGGCGAGTTGGGGGGTTAGATTTAACATTGAGTACGAGACCCAGGACAGTGGCACCGGGACCGCCCAGTTTGTCCTCCCCGTAGACTCTAATGTCGCAGGTGCGTGTGAGGATAACTTTGCGACGCTATCTCTCAATTTTGATAACGGCTTTGACCTTACCGCCATTTTCCAATCGAATGGGAAGAAATTTGACATTGCCAACGTCGCATTGATCTACAAGGAAAGTCTTCCTCATTTCCCTTCTTCGAAACATCCTAATAAGACTACCACTGTATCAGCAAAGGGCTTGAACCTGTTCCTCGTTGACGTTGGCAAGTCTTACCTGTGCAAATCTAAGCAATCATTGGAGATAAACGCGAACGTCACGCTGGAAATCATAGACTGGCAGGTTCAACCGTTTGCGGTGAAGAACGGGACTTTCGGCGACGCGATGGAATGTGCTCTAGATGGCATGACCACCATCATTCCTATTTCAAACGCCACCACGATCCTACCAACCAACCACACCACGATCAACCCCACCAACCACACTCACACCGTAGGTCCGTCCACCAACCAGACCACTCCAGGCCCCACCAATCACACACACACACCCCTACCCCCCTCTACCACACACATACCTACACCTGGACCTCCCCCCGGCGAACCTAAACAAGGTCACTACCAGCTGAAGGACAAAACCCAGGTATGTCTGCTGGCAGACATGGGTCTACAGTTTACGGCCAGCTACACGAAGAAGAACAAGCACACGGGGAAAGGCGTCTTCAACGTACCCGTTAGGGCCAGCGCTTCGGGGACCTGTGGCGACGAACAGTCCAGTCTGACCTTGACCTTCTACGCCGAGGGACAATTCAACGTAACCTTCGATTTCCACAAGTCAGCAAAGGGGGGCGGTAAGACCAAATATCACGTGGCATCGATTTCCCTGACGTACACGGAGATACCCTCCATCTTCCCCGGGTCAATGACCCCTAACAAAGCTCACACGGTCTCCAACAGTAGCCTGACCGTGTTTCCGGCAGACCAGGACAGGTCCTACAAGTGTGACGCCGACGTGCACGTCATGATAACAAAGGACGTAGACCTGCTCGTCCGTCAAGTCCACGTGCAACCGTTCGGCGTGAAGAAAGGACAGTTTTCCTCAGCGGAAGAGTGTTCTCAGGACTCAAAGGGCGGGCCTTCGTACGGCCTGGAGATTGGTCTTGGTGTCGGTCTGGCCGTGATTTTGGTGGGGCTCGGAGTTTTCTGGTACATCCGCAGGAGAGCCGCGAAGAAGTACCGCAAGATGGAGAGCGTTCTCGGTCCAGAATAGACACTCCCTCCCCCCTCAGCCGTTCCGACAGAGGGCTCGATCACATCCGTCGTACGATCGTCGCACGATCGCAACTGAGGACCTGCCATGGTGGCACTTGACTCGGTTCAAAACTTCAAAGCTGTCATGTCGCCCAAAAGGGCTATATTAGGTCCGGCTTGTTGGTGGTTGGTTCTGTCATATCCTGCTAGACACAAACGGCCTACGACATTAATATCGTACGACGACTCCCTACGACGAATGTGACTGCCCCATCACCCAGCCACAGCAGCAGCAGCAGCAGCAGCATGTATATAATTCTTGGATTTAGAAACATATGATTACTAAAGCAGAGTAGATAGGAAATGTAGCTATGATAGTATTCAATATTTGTGACAAAACATTAGGACAACCAAGAGCCAAATTGAATGTATTCTCTTATGTATACACGTATAAAACATTACCCAATACAGAGATGGGACTAATCGTCACCTGGCTGAAGGTCAAAAAGGTCACACAATCCACACAGTAAAAATGCATTTCAAAGTTTAAGACTAAGACTATAGCAAAATACTATCAAACCCTCGGTACTGCAAGATAAAATAGGTTAACTCCATAGTAAATATTTGTATACACACGTTATTTTCTCTGGGTCAAACTGTAAAATGGTAATTCGGAGGGTAGGAATGACGGAGAAATAATTACGCCAGGCAAAGGGTCAATACAATTTCATACTTTATCAATTAGTGCATTTTTCCAATAACTCAACGCTACAGAACAATACAGTCAAGACCTTTGTAATCCAAGAGCTTTGTACTCCAAGAGAGAAGATATCAATCTCATACCAAATGTAATATAATCTTTTAGTTCAAACTGGTGAAGATATTTTCGGCGTTATTTTTTCACGCAATAGGACATTATCAAACCTTCCAGAAGTACCACATATGTACAATTTTCTACGGTACTCTTATGCGCAATGTATATGAAAATTTGATGAAATGTTCCAAGTCAGCAGCAGCTGCAAATATTCGTTCTTTCATTGTTTTAGCTTCCTTCTATACATTTTGTGAATCAAACTCTATGAGTCGAAATATTTTTCCTATACCCAACTCAGTTTGTATAATATTTTGCAACCAGAATTGCATAACCTCCTCTCCAGACAAAGCTTACGACCCCTCCTTCTGTTCGGGTCCCCTTGCTGTAAAATGTTTGCCATGTAAACAAGCATTTGATAAACATGTTCCAAAGTGCACTTTGGAGCCCAATTATCATAGCCACTGTTATTCATTAAATCTTTTTTTTTTTGTAACCCAGCTGAAAATGCAGTTGCTCTTTTTCTGTAAAACATGCTTGCTACATTCAAGATTTAGAGGAAGGGGTAACATTATGAGAAAGAACCATATGGACTAGCCTCCATAGCAGGCTCTCTATGGCCTTTTTGGCACTTTTGCTGGCCATTTCTTTTTGTACTGGGTCGCTGATTGCTGGCCTTTTCTGATAGCTGGCCAGCTATCAGAAAAGGCCAGCAATCAGCGACCCAGTACAAAAAGAAATGGCCAGCAAAAGTGCCAAAAAGGCCATAGAGAGCCTGCTATGGAGGCTACATATGGACTAACTACTAGCACTGGACTACTAGTATAACATTCCCCCGTTGAATGTTGGCCCGCTGTTGTGTATTTTCTTTTGGATGTTGATATCTGAATTTTTCTTATGCAGAAAGCTCTCAGCCAAATACATGAAACATTGGGTGTTCGTATGCTAACCGCGGCACGTGTTCATTGACAGATTTGTATACTTTGTAAAGTGGTGCAAAAGTCGAATCCATCCGCCAGGAGGCGTAGTGTTCCGACCGACACGTTTTCAGGACGTGTGACTAGGCAGGTTGGTATGACGTTGCGCTGTGTCATAAAATACTCTACATATTTCACAAATGACCAAATGTTTATTTAAAAATCCGCCTGTGTAAAAGCATTTTACACATAATCATTGTTTTTTTTTTTTAAATATTGCTCAATTACGTCTTTTACTTCAGCACATCCACCTGTAGCTATGTTTGACAGATTCTTTTGCCCATATGGAAAAGATGCAGTATTTGAAATTGTTGGCAATTGCTATTCTGTACGCACACTGACTTCCAACACTAACCTTACTTGCATGCAGTCATGCGGCAAACTTTACTATTCACTAGCGCTGCCAAGAGAACCTGTCAATTGCCTTCTGGAACCATGCCAGCACGCAGGGAACATGGCCTCTAGGATCAGATGGCGCCATTTTGATCTGTTACAGAACTGACATGTTACACTAAAAAGAAAAATAACCATTAGGTAATTCTTCCTATCTGGTACCCGGATCTTCAAATTGCATAAATATGGCGAAACAAGTTACATATCGTTAAAAGGCACGAGGAGACCCTTCAACGTTTAACACCCGGAGGCCCCAGAATTTAAGGGCCATTGACTGTAGACGTAATGTTAACGTTACACAACGCTGTGCTGGCATCGGGATGTGCAATACTAATAATCGATTGTCATCTGCCACTGAGCTCACTGAGACACAGCCTCCTCAACATACCCCCCACCCCCCACACACAGGCACACACGATTTACACTTACCAAACTAAGAAATGTTGTGATGTAATTATCATTCTATTAATTCATGTAATACTTTATAAGTTGGTGATTTTTGTTCTCAGATGTTGACAGGCTGATCGGCCGTAATTCCAAACACCCCATATTCGGTTCAACGTTACAGATATTAAGGTGATCATTCTAAGCACGAACTTCGCCCACACAAAGAGGGCAATGAACCTATCACGCCACCAATCTATCGCCAAGTTCTTCCATTACCGTGTCTGGTGGGACGGTGGAAAGTTCCCGAACTGTTAAGAACGCTCGGTGATTTGTTACCGAAATTCATAATACAATGTAATGATATTCAGACTCACACATGATGTTATGGAATTTCTAGGAAAATGAAATCGGCTCCATCGCATCAAAGCCAGGGGAGACGGACAAGGTTACAATTCCATGCCATTCAATCAAGACCTCAATCAACTCACACACAAACTGTGATATAAATATCACGTTCATTTACTAGTGCTGCGTTGTATACTACAACCACTGTTTTAAGTAAATGACCCTAACAAATCCGTTTCCTATCAATATCATTGCCTCTTATTTTGTATGCAAGCCACGGGTACATGCAGACAGCAATGTGAATGTCGCAATGCAGTGAAATCAGTTCATAGTTTGTCGACATTCTTCAACAGATTATCACAGACAAATAAAATATGATCTTACGAAACAAGAAATATTGCAAACGCACAGAAACTCCTGATATTGCAAACACACAGCAATTTTACCAGTTTCATAACGACAACGCAACGTAAAATGACGTCCTTGGGGAAACCTGGCGTGAGTCACGTCCTCGACTGGGCGGAACTGGAAGGAACAGGTTGGACATCTGGCATGCTGAGCTCTGATTGGTGGACTAAAAATAACATGACGTCACAGGACGTCACCAAGACGTGAGACGAATATCTCTTCCTTTTCGCATATTCTTCCGCAAAAATTCTCGAAAAAGGGACACAAAATTATGTATTTTGCCCACAAATATCAATTTTCCGATTAAAACATTGATATTTTCCTAAATCATTTCCTAACTGTAAAATTTGTCATGAAAGAACATCAAACGATGGCAAATTGCTGTAGAACTACTTTCTTAAGGGGAAGGTTATTGGCAGTACATGGTCCGAATGCGTATATAAACCGTTGTTTGCCCCTGTTTTCTTACGGCGTCACCAGGAAAACCCAGGAGAGGTTGGTGTGTCGTTCGTGAGCGCATTTTGATGCCTTTTCTTCGTATCCTAGCGCGATTTCGTGCCGTAGATTTTGATCTACATTTATCTAGGATCGTAATTTCGCTATTTGGGGCTCATTCTACCGCTCGTATAGGCTAGATATGCCGAAATTGTGAGTTTGTTTTGGACGGGCTTGGCCTTTAGCCGGACGCCATGATTGTGTCGCATTCCTCTTTTCCTCTGACGACGTTCAGCCCGATAGTTTGTATTTCTAGGCCACTATGGCGCCGTAACTTGACTATATTGTCGATGTACCGTACAATTTGGAACGTTAGGCCAGCATTAGGCCCGTTTAGGTAGGGTTTTCTGGAACTTTGGTCAAGTTGTTTACGCGGAGGAAGGTCATTATGTATGCAAGTCACGTTCTTTGTCTGGGACTACGTCATGACTACGTCACACCAAGGGAGGGGCTTATTCCTGGAGGGTGGGAATGTTGCTGTGTCTTTTCCGAGTGCCTCTCAATGTAGGGCCCGTCAGCGTCCATCCAGGCAGGTACTGGGGGCCAGAGGCAGTCCGACGGCGGCAGCAGGAAATACGTAAGGTATTTTACCGGGAGCACTTTTATGAACTTCTGTTTTTTTTGCGCTAATGCAGTACTGTAGTCGCTAGTCAAAGACCAATAAGAGGCGGACTATCAGTCACGTGATCCTTACATGATCATGATACCTATCACCATCACGTAGGCATAACAGATTTATAGTGCATCATTTGTGTAGCATACTTACTAGTTTCGTGAATAATTTTCATACTGTGAATCAGTTAAGTTATAATTTTTAAATGGTTGATGTTTATAACTTACTGTGATAAATGTATAACTTATGGGTATGGTTTGGTTTAACTTAACACTAATTTGGTCAATCACTTGATGCATAAATAATGTGTTATGAATTTGATGCTTGGTGATAAGTGTGAACTCAGTAATCTTTTTAAGTCATTGATTAGTGTGAAAAAGTAAATCCTGTCAAGGGTGATAACTAATTAAGTGCTGCCTACGCACAATGAGATTGGTAATTAGGAATTTGTTAGCAAAGTCATGTGGTTGATTGCCTATAAACGTGTTTGATTTCTTTAAATAATACTTCTCAGGGATAAGATTTTTGGGATTACAATGTGTGAAAATTGTGAGGTGTTGGGCAAAATGAACGAAAAAGGTTAAATGTGATGCTTGTGACTTGTCCATAATGAGTTTTGGGATTACAATGTGTGAAAATTGTGTTGGGCAAAATGAAAGAAAAAGGTTGAATGTGATGCTTGTTCAAAGTGACTCAAGTGTGCTCTAATGCTATAATGTCAGATTGAACAAATGTCAGATTTTTGGGGTCTAAATTTAAGTGCACAATGATGCCTTTGGAAAGACTCAACAAGAGAACCTAACCAGGCCAGGTTGGTTGATTCACATTTTACTTCTGTTTGTTGAACTTCGTTTGCTTGTAACATAATTTGCAGCCCATAAATTTTATCATACTGGTAGGGGAAATTGATAATGCGAAATGTTTTCAGTACAATTTGTGTCTTTATTTTTGATAAAGCCCACGTCAAGAGAAACACATTTTGCAAAATTCTATCCCATGAAGTATTTTTCGTTCCAAAATCTTGGTGATAAGTTAGAAATTTTCTGTGCTTAGAAAAAGTTGGTTTCTCCTTACAGGTGATGCCATCTTTCCACTAAACCGGATAATGACATCATAAATCCACTTCATCAGCTAGTGTGACCTCCGCTAGTAAAGACTTGTAGCTTGGATTAAAATGTGTAAAGGTCAGGTTAGTCAAGGTGAATCGAGCACCCCTTCTTTGTTTTTATTAACTACAAGATAAATTGCCTGTATTTTGCATTACTGATAGGTTTTGCCATAAAGTTTAACTGCTTTAAAGGTTTTGTCTTGTTGATTGTTTTTTGTGTCGGGGAGGGGGGTGTAGCTAAGTAACCACATGGTTTTTACCTTTCTGCCCCAGCAGAAAGTAGTACAAGGTGTTCCAGCAGGATAGAGACTTGTCCCAAGAAGGGCCCAAGAGTAAAGATCCCTTTGGAGGCAGAGGTAAACCAGATTAGGTACCATTAAAGTTGGACCCTTGCCAAGAAGGGAGAGGCACCATGTAGTCAAGGTAATGCTGCCCATGAGGAGAGAGTGCAGGGTGAATGAAGAATAACACCAGGAGGTTAGCTCGTGCATTCTGAGAAAAGGCCAGATATCCAATCCAGGGACGTACAGAGCCAAAATTGCATGCCGGTGTCTACAAGTTGAGTCAAGCATCATATGTAAATTGTACAAGCTTCCATCAGCGTGCTACTCAAATCATCACATCTTTATAGAAGGACTAGATCTGTGCTGCGGTGTGTGTCTCCTGTCTACAAGTTAAAAGTCATTCATAGAAGTGATCCTCTTCTTTCAGACTAAACGTAAAACTTCTGCCATGTGTCATTGCTTTGCATGTTTGCTGGTGTGTTGTCTACCTATCTCTCAAGCTGCCCAGGACTAGAGCAGAAGACAAGCGACTAAAGTAAGCAGACTTCATAACATTCCATTGCAGTGGACATGAAGTAGCAAGGCATCCCTAGATGAGAAGGTTCATTTTTCTACAGGCAAATTATCAAGCCATCCAGTGAATATGGTGACAGGCAAGTGGCTTACATGTGAGATTCTGTCAAATTAACCAAAAAGCCGAGCTGTTGATGAGATCTGGTAACTACAAGCAGTTAAAGGTTCATGAAGATTATCAAGATTTTCCCAAGGACTAGAGTGTTCAAGAAACGTAAGCTCATTTGTTTCAATCTTTTCACCCCAGAGTTGAAGAAATTCACAGAAATCTATGCTGGTTGAAAGAACATTTGTTGCAACATTCACTACCATCAAAGGCGTCTCATAACCAATATTATGGTTCTCTTCAAAACGGTTTCTTTCCCCAAAGGTGCAGTACCATGGTGAGCAAACTATATTATTCCGTCAAAGGACTTCTGAAGAAAATTTCCAAGGTTGGATCCTACAAGGTCAGAGCTTTTAAGATCTGTGTGGCCCAGTGTATTGATGAGGAGAGAATATTCAGTTTCTTGTGTTGCAAAGGAAAGCCAAAAGCTGGTCATGCTGAAAGGGAGCTGGACGTTTGGCACAGTTGCTAACCCATCAGTTTGTATCTGAAACAGGCAAGTGAGTGCTGAGAGAGACAGTTCCAAAAGTAATTTGTCTGAATGCAGGAAGTTCAGCTGGAATGTAGAGGAGTGCTAGACAACAGCAAGGTGATTCTTCATTTCTAATAGAAGCTAAAATGGACTCCCAACCTGAGGGTCTAGGAGCAGAATAAGTCAGTCTCACTACAAGCTGAAGGCAAGGTGCTTTTGTTTCTCAGGAGTCAATTAAGAACATTTAAAAGGAAAAATCAAGATGGACCAAAAGAAAGGCAAAGGAAAGTGTTACATTTTGGACTCATTTAAGCAGAAAAAATGGGCTGGACTTCCAATTTTCAACTAGATATGACAAAGAGGGGAGTATGGTCTACCTCAGTTTACACATTCCTACCTCAGTCGGTATGCGGGGTTGTAAGAACTTATCTCTAGGATGGACGAGGTGACAGCATTTCTGATGCAAGGCGTAGAGTGTGTGTGCTACCGCTAAGATCACGCGACGACTGACGTGTGGATGGAAGGGTGCCGTTCGTGGGAGGTGTGGCTGCAAGGGTGCCGGCAAGTAGTTGCACAGACTGAAAGGGGTGTACGAAGAGTGGGCTGAAGGCAGTGTGGGTCATCTACCAGGTGGGAAGGACTGGGAAATGGTGTGAGAGACGGGTTCCCTAAGTTACCAAGTGGCCTTATGTATCAGGTAATAGATTTTTACTAAGATTCTGTGTCAATTATGACTTTGTGAATATTTGAAGGTACCATTTTGCAAGCTGCTTTAGCCATTTTGTCTTTTGGGGTTCTTGGGGGGAGAGAGTATTTTTTCTAGCCCCTCTTCATTCAGGTAAACCCAGGAAGGGACGGTAGCTGCAAGCAAAACTTCCCATGTACTACCCTGCCACGTGAAGTCATGTCAAGCCTAGACCCGACCCAAAGGGAGCATCGCAAATGCAAGCAGCGCTAAAGGCTCAATCAGATGAGAATGCTTTTGGTTAATTGTGCCACTTTAAAACCAATGATTTGTTCATACTGTTTAAGTTCTGACATAAATTCTAACAAGACTGGACATTCTTATTCAGATATTTAAAATAACTGCCAGCCATTTGTACAAGACTGATAAATACACCTTTCAGGTGTCCAATACTTTAAAACCTAACAAAGTCTAGGTTTCCTGCGCTACTTTGTGAATGTTTTTGTGATGGGTATGGGGGGGTTCCAACTCCATTTCTCCAGCCCCTGTTACAGGTCTGTCTGCAAGTGGCCCAGCCCTGTTAGCTGCAAAGCCAGAATTCATGGTCCAGAGGCATGGCTGCCTGTGCTGCTACTAGCATCCCCTAGGAGTCTATCTGTCCAACTCAACCTTCATCTGCGCAGCAATCTTCCCTCATCTGTCACAAAGCGTGCTATTTGTACACCTACCGACAAGCAGTACTTGGTAACTGTGAGCTCTGTTGGCTTATCAATTAGGTATGCTCTCAAAAATAACAAGAAATGATGGTCCTCACATCTTTCTGTACTATAAGTATAACTCACATAAAAAGTTTTGACAATTTGAAACTGTTTTCTTGCATTTTAGTCCATAACTATTTTTCGGGGGTAACCTCAATGTGGTAGGATGGGTGGGGTCTTTATTCTCTATTTAAGAACGCAGGTTACAGTGCACAGGAAATCCCCAGCAGTGGAAGGTGCCCCAACATGTCCACCTCTGTCCCAACCCGCTCGCTCCAAAGTCAACATCAGCGCATTGCCACGGGTGTACTCCATTGACAGCCTGTCCTTGAAGACAACCTAACAAGAGCAAGTCCGTCGACTTTGGGCAACAGATTAGCTCCTGTCAAAAATCTTCCGCGTCTTTCGTTGTCGATGCAAGCGTGAAAACATGGTTAAGGCAAGACATGTACCTCCTACTTTGTCATATGATTCTTTTACCTGGGTATTTCTTTGTCACAAGCATGAGGATGGTTATTATTTAGCAGTATTCAAAACTGGGAAAGCATGTTAACAAGCTACTTTTTGTAGTTTTGTCCTTACCATACTTCACCTTTTCTGCGTTTGGGGGGGATGCAAACATGTATTCTTTTTAAGGTGCCCAATAGGTTGTGGCCCACAAGACGGGATGGAAGCGCGACTCCTCCGATGCTGCACAGTGACTACACGCTGTTGTCCTGTCAGCAGACTAATACAGGGTGCAAACCTACCAATCTAATGGGAAAACAGTCAAACCCGCCAGGCTACAGGAAGCGAAGGCAGGGGCCTGTACAAACCGCGGTAGACCCACTTACTTTCCGCGTGTCAAATCTAGTGTACCGGTAGCTCAATGTTGGCATAACAGCTCTTTCAAATTAAGTTTTATCTTACGGTAGCATATCTGTTGGTTTTGCTGCACTAGTATAGCATCAAGATATAAATTATGCTGGAAGATAGTGTAACCCTGCTCAAAAGAGAACCTGGTGTCATATGATCCTTTAACCTGGGTATTTCCTTGTCACAAGCATGAAGATTGTTATCATCTAGCAGTGTGCATAATTGGAAAAGCATGTAAACAAGCTATCTTGTATAGTTTTGTCCTTACTGGACTTCACTTGTGTTTGGGGCTTTGGGGGGCATGCAAACATGTATTTTTTCAAGGTGCCCAATAGGTTAAAGTCCCACAAGACGGGATGGAAGCGCGACTCGCCGGCGATGCTGCACAGTGACTACGTGCTGTTGTCCTGTCAGCAGAATAAACACGGTGTAAACCTGCCAGGCTACGGGAAAATCAGGGCCCAAACCCACCAGTCGACACTTCGGGAAGCAAAGGCCTGTACCAATCGCGGGTAGATCCACTTATTTCCATGTGTCAAATCTGCTGTACAGTTAGCTTGATGTAGGCATAACAGCTCTCGTCTAACTTTTCGGTAGCATACCTGTTGATTTTTCTGTACAAGCATAATACCAAAATATAAATTAAGCTGGAAGATAGGGTAACCCTGCTCAGAAGAGAACAAGCTAGTGTCATATGATCCTTTCATCTGGGTATTTCCTTGTTACAAGCATAATCTAGCAGTTTGCAAAACTGGGAAAGCATGTAAACAAACTATCTTGTATAGTTTTGTCCTTACTGGACTTTTTCTGTATAGGGTTTCGGGGGGATGCAAACATGTATTTTTTGAAAGGTGCCCAATAGGTTATGGCCCACAAGACGGGATGGAAACACGGCTCTCCTCAGATGCTGTACAGTGACTACACGCTGTCAGCAGACCAATACAGGGTCCAAACCTGCCAATCTACTGGGAAGTTCAGGGTCCAGACCCACAAGGCAACACTTCAGGAAGGGAAGGGAAGGCAAAAGCCTGTACCAATCGCGGTAGACCCACACTTGTTTTCCATGTGTCGTATCTACTGTACCGGTAGCTCAATGTAGGCATTACAGCTCTGGTGCTACAAATTAAGTTTTAACTTTCGGTAGCATATCTGTTGATTTTGCTGTGATAACAAAATATCAAGATATAAATAAGCTGGAAGAGAGTGTAACCCTGCTCTAATGAAAACAACCTGGTGTCTATATTGTGTACCTTGTACGTGTACTTGTCACTTAGTATCTTTGTACGGTTTGTTTTGATTGTTCCTCATAGCCATGAACTAGTATTGAGAACAACTTCTCATAACAAAAGCCTGATGATGGGGATTTGCTTCATGTTTTGGTGGGGAGGGGTGGGTTCTTCCGTGTTTCCCTAGACTTTGTTACAGGTTTCGGAAACTCACTAAAGAGGGGATCTACAGGGGAACCTCTGTCTTCACACAACATACCTGTCAAGCCCTTGAGCTGTACAAGTCTCCACAGTCCTCACTACAGTCGCCAACTTCACAGTCGTGTAGGATAAAAGCGTAAATACCAGCAAACCATCTGTCAACCCTCTCCACTCTGATTCTGAAGTCTGTTGCCTGCGTGTCCCTGCTGACAAACGCACAAACGCTTGGTATTGTGATTTCTTTAAATAATGTTATAACAAGCCCCACCCTTTCCAAGATCTGCAATAGTGTGCTCTGAAGTAACATTTCTTTTAATATACTTTGCAATTCAATGCACCTTCGTGTAATATGGTGTTGAGATCTTGTAGTGATTACGTATTTTTCTACTAAAATGCACTTCTGTAGATGTGATGAAGGTTTTATCTACTTGTGTTGAAGCAGCACTTGTGTTTCTGCCTTGTCTTTGGGGTTGGGGTGGGTTTTATGTCTTCTGTTCTCCCCCTTGTCAAGATTTTAGGATGGCTGCCGCTAAGATTGTGCATTTTTCCTGACCAAACGGCATCACCAGACCACCTAAACCCTTCACGCGAGTCTTGCAGTCCATGTCAGCTGGCATAAGCATGACGTCAAGCCTTTATCTGCACTTTGCGCAACTTGTCCTGCAGACATATCCAGGTTTATATATGTACTACTATGCATATATGTACTACTATGCATTTACTTAAGCTGTCGTTTCTAGCTTTTGTCACAAATAAATCTTGTATGCTTTGAATTGAATGGAAGGAAAATTGAAGGATGGAATGAGGGATTGCTGTAGATGCATAGAAGAACCAAACAAAGTACTTGGTATTTGCAATACTGTGCAATATTTGAGACTTTGCTGAGGGGGGGTGGTTGTTGCAAACATCTGTCTTCCTAGTCTTTCCCTAGGCAAGCAGCGCCTGTGACCTCTCGTGCATCTTCACATAAACCGTGTTCTCCGTGCAGCACAACTGTCATCGCGATCCAATAACATGGTCCATCTCCGCTAAACCACTGCCCATCTCATTCTCCGTGGGGTAACGTCGTTTCGCGCATTACTACAAACCTAGGCTGACACTTTGCCAATTTTTATTTTATAACAAATCCTATATGCTATGTGGAGTTAACTATATCCAATCATCTTTTGCTTTGAAGTAACTGTCATTGCCCTGTGTATTTCTGTTTATTATCTTTCCCGGGTTGTGTTGTGTTGGGGATTTTTGCGGCTGTTTTCTTCCCCTTGCTGTTACTGCAGAAATAGGTTGTCTCCCAAACATGCACTCCAAACCTTGCATATCCAGAGTATCGCTGTTCATGTACTCTTGCTGCGGTAGAAGAGAGACTTATGGTATGCACGCAAACCATTCCATTGTAGTTAAGTACTGTATGTCTTCTGTTAAACAGTTCTTTCTACCATAACAAGCGTTGTGTATGGATATAACTACATTTTTAAACCATGTCACATCATAACTATAATCTGTATACTAGTAACTAAAGAGTTCAGAAATGTCAGCATGTAACTACTGTAAATGCGCATCTGTTTTGCAAGCACCATCAATCTTGAACAAAGTACAGCAATTTTAAACATTACATTGTCAAACTTTATGTTGGTACGTTTGTCATCAAGGCTTATGCTGTTGTTTTGTCTTTTGCATGGTTACTACTTTTTGTATCGTAGTGTAGATGGTATATGGTGTTTTGGGGGATACAGGGAGGGGAAATGTCAAGCTTGCTTTTTCCAGGGTAGTTGGTATGATGGGGGAAGTCCAGTGGACCCCCTTGGCCAGGAGTTTGTCAGCCCCATTCAGGAGGAAGGTTTCCAAAAGTGTGAGCGAGTCTCTGCTACTGTCCTGACTGTTCAGCCCAGCTGTCCCTGCCATGATCAAGTATAGACCTGGCAAGTCTTTGCACTTCAAAAGATAATACTGTCACTCTGAAACTGAACAAGTCTATGCACCTGTGATGTGCCGTAACTCTTAAAGGTAGTGGGCAACAATGTGTTTTGTCTTTACCTGTCATGAAATGTGTTGACTGTACCTGTGTCTGAAAAGTCATGTATGATCTTGAAAGTATGATCTGAAAAGTCGTGTATGATCTGAAAAGTCTTGTATGATCTGAAAAGTCGTGTATGATCTGAAAAGTTGTGTATGATCAAGAAAACCTGTAGAAGGGTATCAACCTCATAGCAAGACAGATTGTCTTTGCATTACATATTTTTGTGATAGTTAGTTTTATTAAACTTAATGGTTGGGTTCACAAACATGTTTTGTGTGGGGAGGGGATTTTTTAAATTGCCTTTGCAGAGGTCTGGATATTGGCTACCAGGCCCAAGAGGAAAGGTTATCATCAGCAAGAATGGTCCAGGTCTTCAAGAGGGACTCCTGTTTCGGTAGTGTAAGGCAAGTCTTTGTAAAACATTGGTTATAACTTTGTTATTAAGTATGGTATGACAAGTACAATAAGTTTTAAACCTTACTGGTCAGAACTTTTGTTAAGAAATAAAGTATATGTATATCGATAACCGGTAGTTTGAAACAAGTTTTCTGTTAGGACATAGAATCCAATCCTGGGTTGAAATCAACAGCATTGCATTGAATGAAAAAAGAAATCGTAAGAATTTTTTGTTTGCTGGAAACATGTTTTCCGATGAGAAGCATTTTGATGGTGTAATAAAATAGTTATTGGGGGTTGCTATGTTGGGGGGATGTTGTTGATGGTATTACAGGTACCCGCTACTTGCGCGCTGTACACAACACATGCCTGCCTACAGGAGCCGTGGTTGTGAGGTTTTAGAGAGGATCATAGAGCACGGTATGACAATATGTTTAGAAGGCTGCACTTTCAAATGCCAGCTGAACAATTTTTTTAGATTGTTTTAATCTGTAGGATCCATATATGAATTGTACATATAGGGGTGTTGCACCTTTTTGTTTTTCAAAGTCTTATTGTTAGTATTGTGCATTTACACTCTGTAAATCTGTCAGATTCTTGCATTGTGTTTTGGTTGTGTGTTTTTGAAGTGCGCTTGATACAGGTCTATGCAAGATGAAAGCACTCCTGCTATGCTGTAGTAGACCAGAATGTGCGTTAGGAACTGTGGGCAACTGTGGTAATGTGACTACTGTTCTAAGGCAACCAGGGTAACCAAGTTCTTCATAACGGCAATCAGGGTATTTGTTTATACATGTATACTTAAAAGGAAGTGATGACCTAAAAGTGTTGTATACTGACAAATCTTATGGGTTGTAATAATACAATGAATTGAGCAAATTCAAGTGTAAAACTGGATATGCGTGGTTGATACAGATCAATGTTTGATGTTAATGTGCAAACTTGTATAGAAAAAGGTTGGCCTTGAGCTTTAAGTGTGAACGCAATATGTTTTTGTGTGTATGTTGCAAACATTACATTCCTGCAGGTTCAGCTAGTCTAATACGAAAGACCAGTGTTTCCACTGTAGTGCTTTGGGGTCAAGCTAGTAAGTGTTAATTTTTCTGAAAGTTGTTTGCAAAAGTTGCATGTAGTAAGAATATCTTAATTTTTGTAGATGCCCCTTGTGTTATTTAACTCTTATTTGCACCTGCGAGTGTTAAATACTCTCCTGCAATACCTGTTTTGTCTGTAATACTGACTCATGTACAAACTCATGGAGTAAAAACCAAATAGTTCTAGTTGTGACATGAATTACTGGATTTATTTAGGGGGGGTTGGGTAGTGTTACTGTTTTTTTCCTTCTATAGGTTTGCATCAATCTGCTGTGACTATTGGGTACTGCACTATTCTTGGACTACCACCATGCTGTTAGCTGGTAACAAGCTTGTTTTGTCCAATAGAGCCTTTTTACTTGGTTTTTGTATATCTCTTGTTACACTTTTAAAAAAGGTTGATATCAACATTAAGTTTTGAAGACGTTTTATGTGTCAATTGTTTTTGAAACAGAGAACGTTATTGGGGTGGGGGGGAGATTAAATTCTTTTTTTCCCCCTTCACATAGATAACCCAAGGTGAATTTGAGCTGCAGACAGCAGAAATGTTATTTTCCAGTCGATGGCGCTTGAGTCGTAAGCACTTTTGGATTGCTGTAGTCTCAATTTTTCCTATTTAGGGTTTTAAGGGGGGCAACGGTCTTTAGTTCTTGTTGCAGATGGACCAGGTTCATTGAGGTTTAGGTGCTATTTGGACAAGATGAAGACAGGCCTCAAGGTGAAGAAAAGGACAAGTGAGCAAGCTTTTGCAGTCTAAGCAAACATTTTGTACTCCTGCAGAACCAGTGTTCTCATTTGTGGAGAGGCAAGTTGAGCCATTCTTAAATGAATTTGTGTTGGTACAATTGACATTTGGTTATTCCAACCTCTTGACTGAATAAGGAAAATTTGTTGCAGTGAAAGGAACGGAAATTTTTGTTCTCTTGCTGGGGAAGAGGGGCAAAGTGTTTTGAGGTTACTTTTTCAGGTCTCTTGAAACTGAAGAAAGGAACAGACCCAAGAGAAGGGAGCTAGCCTAGGCTGTGCATCATCTGCCAAATCCATGCTGCTTGCAAGTTCTGACTTCCAGACCAGACGGGGGATCCTGGAGTTGTTTTAGAATTGGTATGAGTCAAGAAAGGAACACCCAAGAAACCAAGCCTTAAGAGCCAAGAGATACATTCAAGGTTCCAATCAAGATTGCTTTCCAAATTTCTCCATATTGGGGAGGGGGGCACTGTTCTCAAATTGTTGTTTCCATTATTCCAAGTACCCACAGGATGAGAAGACCCAAGAATACAGGGAGGTGGTTTCAAGTCCTAACTGTAGGAGCTCAAGATCATTAAAGAATGGACAAGGCTAAGTTTTTCTACGAGTTCTGGCATCAAACGTGAAAGTTTTCCAGTATCAAGAAGGCAAGATTGATCAGGTTTTCTCTGGTTTTTCCTTAGACTACAGTGTTGCAGTACAAGTACTCAATAACTGTCTTAAGTCCTTAGTTCTAAAGGCAACTTTCCTAATGCGCACAATTTTTGTTTCCAATGGGTTAAGCCCTCTTTCTGTATTTAACTGCACCTTGCATCCAATATAGATGATTGGGGAGGGGGGCTTTTAAATGTCGACAGTTCTATTCCAGTGTTTCAGGTCATATTTTGGATTTGAGGAGAATGACAAAAGGAAGAGTGGGAAGTCCATCACAAGAAGGCTGTTGAAGAAAGTGGTCAGATGGTTACCTTACTTGAAGATACATGTATGAAGAAATGCAAAACATTTTCGTGATCTCTGCAACCAGGGAAGCTTGGGGGGATGGACAGGCTGTTTTAGTGTATTTTCAGATGACCAAACACGATGAATTTTCATGAAGATAACAAGCAAGGAAAGAGAGAAGAATAACCAGTTGCAACAAGAAGAAAGAGTGAGCGAAACATCCATAAAAATTTTTATCCCTTGTCATATTGGGAAACGGGGGGAGACAAAGCTCTCTACAGTTATTTTTCAGACTACCATAACTGAAGATAACAAGCAAGAAC
This sequence comes from Branchiostoma floridae x Branchiostoma belcheri, assembly GCA_019207045.1. Lineage (NCBI taxonomy): Eukaryota > Metazoa > Chordata > Leptocardii > Amphioxiformes > Branchiostomatidae > Branchiostoma > Branchiostoma floridae x Branchiostoma belcheri. The sequence goes on from CM033027.1 coordinate 9,184,857, forward strand.
CAAGACAGAAGAAACAACCAGAAGAAAGAGTAAGCAAAACTTCCAAAAAGTTTTTACCTCTTGTCATATTGGGAAAAGGGGGGGAAACAAATCCCACTAGTTATTTTTCAGAACACAACTGAAGATAGCAAGACAAGAAATAAGTTACTACCAGTGAAGAAACAAGTTACAACTGAAGGATGAAGTGAGCAAAAAGTCTTTGCACATCTAGAATTTCCATCTTTGCCACATTGGGAAGGGGGGGAAGAAGACAAGTGTTCTACAGTTGCTTTTTCAGAGTGCAGTGCATATAGTGACCAGGATTTGCAGCCCCAAAGTGAAGAACAACCCGTTCCAAGTTTGATGTGAGCCATTTTGATGTCTTGAACCATTTCCACATTGGGGAGGGGGGAAACAAGGTTTCCTAGTTTGTATTTTCAGGCCACCATAAATCAAGATTGGCGAGGATTTCAAGCAAGGCCCATGATTAAGAAAAAAGTGCAAGCTGAAGATGGAGTGACACACTAGGAGGCAAGGTAGTCAGGCTGTGTTTACAGACCGCCATAAAAAAACATCAAGAAATGACCAAGGACAGAAAGCTATGAAGAGACATCTCAGTGAGCCAAAAATTTTACTCCCAATGTTTCAAACTTTTTCGTGCTTTTCTGGGGGAAGTGGGGAGGGGCCGACAACCTCTTGAGTTCATTTTATACAGGTGACGAGAGATGCTTCAGAAGACACAGAAAAGGCAAAGAAGATAACAGGTCAAAATTCTGATAACATTTATTTTATCACTTCAGATAAACTCCATATAAAGTAATTTAATGCAATAATAAGTAATAAAGTATTAATTAGTTTCAGTTCACGGTAACAAACATGTTTGTGGTTGGGGGAAGTATTGATGTATTTTCAGGTAACTCCCTAAGTGCTGTTGCTACTGCGCCATACTTTGCAAGGACTTGGCCATACTCGGGTAACCTCTGCTCATCATTTTCATAGTTTCTGGTTGTCTTTTCGTTAAAAGTTAGATACAAATTTTACTTTCGTATCATGGTTACGCACTTTGGGTCTCGCTTTGTGTACTTAAATTAGCTAACATGCTTATATTTTGAATACCACGAATAAAGGTTGCGTGCTGACGGGGTGGGGGAGGGGCTTTTAACCTGTTGACCTTTTTCTCTAGACTCTAGAAGGGTAGCCTGTGGAAATGCATCATCTGTCCAGTTGTGATTGGCTGCTCTGCATACAAGGTTACACTTACTGGTGCTTTCTCCCTGTGCCTGACCGTTTCTGATACATCCCCATTTCGTTTTGTTTTTTCTTTGGATGTTTGTTTTTTGCTGTTCCCTCCCTTCTCTTGTAGGTAACCCATCATAAACCAACTAGATGATCACAAGTCATGCTAAGCTGGTAACTTTTTTTTTGGTGTTTTATTTATCCGTTCATTCAGTCAAATTCTTTGAGGTTTTGTCTCAAATTTTGTACTCCTGGCTATTTATTTTTTCATGTTTTGGCTGTATAGCTACATTTGTTGTACAATCTACACATCTATTAAGGATTGTCTGTTTCTGCGTATGCCTGTTCCCTTTCTTGTTTGTTCTGTATAGGAAATAGTGTGGTCCTGGGAAAGTTTCCTGTCTTTCTTCTGCAGGTGAAAACTAGGATAGCTTGGGACAGGTGTATAGAAGATGAGGAATAGTTACTAGTAGTTTGTCTTAGGTTTGTTATTTCTTAGGTAGCTCATTGCCAAAGACTAAATTCTGTTTCGGCTTAATTCGGACTATGTTTGGAATATTTGTCAGCACTGCTGACCAATTAGACTGTTTCGGACCTTTCAATATGTGACCGTTTCTGTTCGATCGCTTATCATGTCTCTCATTGGCCACACGAGACATGTTTCGGCCACTGTTTCGGAATGGTGCCAGGGGGTGAGAGAACACCTTGACGCTGGACAGAGCATTGGTAAAATCCTACCTCCCCCTTCCCGCCCTCTTCGACCCCCCAGGGGAGTGGGGTTGGGTAGCCGGCTCGCAGCATGACTGGCACCTCTTTTGGCACAGATTGGATTTTTATTGAATAAAGTATATTAAACTGAACTTTACTGTGTTTGTGATGACTTGTGTTTCTGTTGAATGTTTGGGAGTAACAAGTATGAACAAAGTTGATGTGTGAAGAGTGGTTGAATGAAGCAATAGATAACATCATAACTCCACTGTCCCCAAGGTTGGATGGTAGTGTTTGTATTACCTCCAAAAGTTTGGGAGTGCAAGTATATACAAAGACTGTGAAAAGTGGTTGAATGAATGAATGAATGAATATATAATGTAGCAGAAGAGAACCACTGAGTAGGAGACAACAAGCAAACAGCACACACCATAGACAGTTTTTGAATACTAGTTCGTCCTGAAGTGCGGAACAACGCCATACATTAACGTATGATGCAAGTGAAAGATTGTTGGTCCCTTGCTGTACCTGAAATAAAGTCGAGCAACACAACCTAAACAAGTGGAGTCTGCAACTAAGACAGATACTGCTGTTGTAAGCAAGAGTAATAAGACAAGATTCCTGTTGACCGCCGAAAAGAGGCACAAGACATCGTCACGGAAAAACTTGATAGTTCAGCCGCAATCTGTCCAATCAGGCAAAATAAGGTGTTGTACAAATCAGGACAAGATGGCCAAGCAACTGCAGTTCATTAGACGAAATATTCATATGAGAGGAAGGAGATTCATCGAGTTAAAGTTGACCCATTTTCCCAGGATTTCCTATAGGTTTCGCCATTGCTAGCAAGCCAAAATACGCACCATATGGGGGTTTCGAGGTGTCCGTTATATAGGGCGAGGCTCAACTGTTTCCGGGTCACACTGGCAGTAATACGGCAGTGGGCGATAGCATGATTTTAGCAACCTCAACCAGCGGTTTCCTGTTAGCCTGGTATCCAGCCGTAATATAGTTATATTATGGCTGGATACCAGACTAGTTTCCTGTTGATATAGCCGTACGATTACCCTCAAGTATGCTGTATACGTTCAGTCCCTTAACAAAGAGAGCAAGGAGCGGTTAATGAGGAGCGGTTACATCAAGATATAACGTCCTTGGTTACACGAGGTAACAACAGTTACTCCTTCCAAACCAAAGGCATCTACACTACAGCTTTACACTTCTATGGAATTCGAAGTAACAATAAATTTTGTCAAAGTACGCTATGCAGACCGGCCATTTGGTACAGATAGAAGTTTTTGTGTCATAAATTACGGGCAAGGTCGAGGCTAAATGTTGAAATAATGCTATTGAGAAACAAATAGACACTAGATGACTGGAAGTTAGATTATACGTACTAGTAAAAAGTTTACGGTTGCCTTTGCTCGACTAGTTGTGTGGGAGATAAAAAAACTATGTCAAACCTATCGGACAGCTCATTTCAAAGTGTATACGCAACCCAACTGAGGATGACAAGCCAGCCAAAGACACACTTGAGAACTGCGCCTTTAAAGTGTATAGTACCTAACTGAGGTGTAAACTTACATACTAAAGACGAAAACGTAAAAAGGAAGCCTTTTTCTAAAACAAAAGATTGTCAAGCCCATGACTCACTTAAGAACTGCGTTCTGTAAGTGTATACTAACCGTGAGAGAACGAAGAGAAATCTAGTTCTGAAAAAAAGTGCGTCATGCCCATGACACACCTACGAACTACACTCTCTATTTGTATATTAACAGAGTACGAAAAGAAATCTTTTAATGAAACCTTTTTCTAAAAGAAAAGTGCGTCATGCCCATGACACATTTAAGAATTGCGCTCTCCAAATGTATACTAACAGAGAACGAAGAGAAATAGTTTAAGGAAATCCTTCTCTTTTATGAAAGAAAGGTGCGTCATGCCATGACACACTTAAGAATGCGGCGCTCTCTTAGTGTATACTAAGAGAAAACGAAAAGAAATCTTTTAAAGAAACTTTTCACTTTTATGAAAGAAAAGTGCGTCATGCCATGACACACTTCATAATTGCGCTCTATAAGTGTATACTAAGAGAAAACGAAAAGAAATCTTTTGAAAGAAACTTTTCTCTTTTATGAAAGAAAAGTGCGTCATGCCATGACACACTTAATAATTGCGCTCTCTAAGTGTATACTAAGAGAAAACGAAGAGAAATATTTGAAAGAAACTTTTCTCTTTTATGAAAGAAAAGTGCGTCATGCCATGACACACTTAAGAATTGCGCTCTCTAAGTGTATACTAACAGAGAACGAAGAGAAATAGTTTAAGGAAATCTTTCTCTTTTATGAAAGAAAAGTGCGTCATGCCATGCCTGACATAAGAATTGCGCTCTTCAAGTGTATACTATGAGATAACAAAGAGAAATCTTTTTGAAAGAAACTTTTCACTTTTATGAAAGAAAAGTGCGTCATGCCATGACACACTTAATAATTGCGCTCTATAAGTGTATACTAAGAGAAAACGAAAAGAAATCTTTTGAAAGAAACTTTTCTCTTTTATGAAAGAAAAGTGCGTCTTGCCATGACACACTTAAGAATTGTGCTCTCTAAGTGTATACTAACAGAGAACGAAGAGAAATAGTTTAAGGAAATCTTTCTCTTTTATGAAAAAAAAGTGCGTCATGCCCATGACACGCCTAAGAACTGCGCTCTCTATTTGTATATTAAGAGTACGAAAATAAATCTTTTAAGGAAACCTTTTTCTGAAAGAAAAGAAGGTCAAGCCCCTGACACACCTAACAACTGCGTTCTGTAAGTGTATACTAAGAGAAAACGAAAAGAAATCTTTTAAGGAAACATTTCCCTTTTTCTGAAGGAAAAATGCGTCATGCCCATGACACACTTAAGGAATGCGCTCTCTATTTGTATACTAACAGAGAGCAAAGAGAATTCTTTCAAGGAAACTTTTCTGAAAGGAAAAGTGCGTCATGCCCATGACAAACTTAAGAATTGCGCTCTCTATTTGTATATTAACAGAGTACGAAAATAAATCTTTTAAGGAAACTTTTTTTCTAAAACTGGCAAAAACGTTATCAGGCTGGGTAAAGTTGCTTGGTATGTCAGGTGCTGGCCGCAGACTCCCTTGAAATAAGCCTGTTTGTTTAACCGTCAGACAGCAGATTCTCAGTGTGGATCAAGGCTCACAGTTTAATAAGGTCCTTGGCCACATCAAGTAAATAGTCCATTTCTGAACTCAGCTGAACCTCCTTGCTTCCAACGATACCAGACTGAACGATACTGAGTCAGGACACGCGGACTCCACGGCTACCGTATGACCTCTCTGTTGCAACCCGGAAGTATACAGGATATACTGGAAAGCGGTAGCCCAGAAACCCCCATGCAGTACGAAATCGTCGCCGAAATCAGGCAGTTCACGGCAGTTTGAAGGCCAACTTTAGCTCTTGAAATCTCACCGTAACATAATATCTAAAAGTTCAAATGCACTGCATGTGATAGATCAACTTGTCAGGATCACGTAGATAACTTTTATAGTCTCATCAGGCAAATATTATCTTTTCTATCGAGTTTTTCCGTGACGATGTCTTGTGCCTCTTTTCGGCGTACCAAAGGTGACATTGCCTGTATTACAATGAAGCAAGGCAAAGTAACATAAAGGAATAAGAAAAAAATGGTAAATCAAAAATACTGGTGATGCTGAGGACATGCAGCAACAATATCATGAAGGCTGCTGACAACTGCTGGGTGAGGGAATAAACAACATGGCAGGGAAACCATGCTGATAGGTAAGCCAAAAGGCAATTACTCAAGCAACTGGATTTGATTTTGGAAACGCCAGTTTTCGTCAGTGACACTGAAACGTCTGACGGTTTCCAAAATCATATCAAGTTGACTGTATAATTGCTTTTTGGCTTATCTTATTACCTGGATGCCTAACCTTCAACAACGCATGCTGATACAGTGATAGGTACGGGTTCGCTTAAAAGGCTGGGCTGTCTACCACTAGTACCAGGCCAGGCTACCTGGCCTGTCTACCTGGCCTGGCTATCACGTCAGGCTACTCAGATCCCCCCATTCATACCCCCATCATGTGGCACTCAGCCAAAATAGCTGATTGACAGGCATAGTAATTGCTAATTTTCAACCCTGCCAGTGTCCACTGGCTGGACCCTTGGGGGAAAGTGTCTGGGAGGCTTTCCTTGCAGCTGTCAGGAACACATTCAAGTACTGTACCAGTACTGTGTTCGTAAATGCTTTAGGGTGTTAGACCTAGAAAACAGAGGTCCTGGGTTCAAATCCTTTGACATGTCACAAAATCTGTTAACAGTACTTTCCCCACTCCAACTTGTACAAGCTTGGGGTTGGAGAGATTATTGTCAGTGGAAGGAGAGGATTGGGCTCTGTCCGGGACACAAAAATTGTACAGTGGATAACAATCCACAGCCTCAAAATGCTATGTGACTACTAAGATTGTATATGTCAACATGGCATACTAGCATAGAGAACAAGGAGGTACATGTAATTATACAGTACCCCCCTTGGTCAATACAAGTTTAGCTTTACAGTGAGCAAGTGATTTATGCTCTCCCTTCTTGTTGCACAAGCTGAGATAGTTTCTGTTCTAGAAGGTAGATATTCAATAAAGAAACAAATTTCTGTTGCTGGCAAGCCCATTCTTACACACACACACACACACACACACACACACATTTACACACCCACAAAAAGACACAAACACAGTGCTGGTACTTGTGTTCCTGACATGCTGCAAGCAAGGCCTCCCAGACACATTCCCAAAGGGCACAGCCAGTGGTGGACAGGGCAACCTTGGGTCACTGGCACTAGCAGGGCTGGAGATCAGCAATTACTATGCCTGTCAATCAGCTATTTTGGCTGAGTGCCATATGATGGGGCTATGAATGGGGGGATCTGAGTAGCCTGACGTGATAGCCAGGCCAGGTAGACAGGCCAGGTAGCCTGGCCTGGTAGACAGCCTAGCCTTTTAAGCAAACCCGTACCTAGGTACTACTTCAGCACTTGCTGGCCATGCAGACATGGGGATACTTGGACAATGATAAATGACTAAACCTAAAAATGATGAAGGAATAAGAGGCTGTTGAGCTGAAACTATAGAATCAAATGTCGCCATTTACATGTACCTGTATGACCATACCACAGTTCCCAAGGTTTGATAGTGTTAAATAATGTTTCCCAAGGTGGGAGCAAATGTAAGCAGTGCTGGTATTGTAAGGCCAAAATGCAACAACATCGTACACAAAATACCAGGCCTGTTTCTGTATCTTGCCATTTGTAGTTGAAGTGCAAGGAACATGATGGGAAATGGTGAAATCGGCAGCCAAGAAATGCACTAGTAGTAACCACAAGAAATGTGGAAAATGTGCCCAGCAAGAGAAGCATTATTCTTCCCCACAAGGAGGCAGGGAGGCCATTCTGACGAAAGGCAAAGGCACAATTTCAAAATGTTTGCTCTGAAAAGAGGAAGATTCTTTGACAATCATGGTGAAGAATTGCTGCATGTAAACGGGAAGACAAATTAAACATAAAGCTGAAGAAATGAAAATATATTTCATATTTCAGCATTCACCAATGTAAAATTGTAAATTGAAGTGCTTAATATGTGTGGTTGAACTGTGAATGGCAAACATTGAAGAGCAATCATGACAAGCAACAAAGACCATGCATACTGACAAAATGTATTGAAAAAAAATCAATTTTTTAATACATTTAAACACCTCATTCATGACAGCATTATACCATAAATTTACAAAAACAAAGTTATCTAAATAAAAGTAAGACAAATTTTTGGTACAGAATGTTGCAACATGACAAGATTAAAAAAACAAAAAACTTGACAGTGTTTTTAATGTTAAACCAACTTCATAATGTAAGTAGATGCTGATATAACAACACTGTCAGAAATATTCTCCATTCATACAAATTGATATGCCACAATATGGTTTGGCAGATAGGCAATATAGTTACGTCAGTTTCCTTTTGGTTTGATGAGAATTATGGTCTTAATCACTAGAATTCATAATTGGAAGTGGTCTAATCAATCATTAGACCAATCATCGGTCTCATGAACATGTGATCTCAATATCGATTTACATTGAATATTCAAGAGCCAATTTTGCTCTGTTTCTTATCGAAGCAGCACACTTTTCCATAAATATAATATTGGCCACTAGTAACATTTGTAAAATAATTATAAAATTTTAAGAGGCAATTGACAGTTGTTGCAGCCCCTGAGAAATGATGATACACTAGTCTGCTCCAAACAATAGAAAATAGTCACTGTGAGGGTACCCTAGATTTGTGAAACCCAAGGCTCTACACTGGTTAGTGGAACACATTCACACAGATGAACCACCTACGTATTAGGCTAGTCAACATTTTAGAGATTTTGGAAATTTCTCTAAAGGCACTAGGGGTGGGTACCGATACAAACCATTTTTTCTTGCTAGACTGGTCAAGAAAAATCTGACCTGAAAAAATCAGTGGACCAGATGTTGAACCGATTTGAAGATGAACAGATTATACCGTTAGGCGTTCACGTGATTTGGGGCTTACAGGTCCAAGAAAATAAAATAAGTTGATGGTCATTTTTACCAAGTTTCCACAGTCAAACCTTGTCTACAACGGAGGCAGTAAGTGTTGTTTACATGAAGATAAGGATTTGAAAACGCCAAGGAACGTTCGATACTCCACCAAACAGAGTCCTTTGTAGCAAAATTGACCATTGTTTTGAATATCCCCCAATCACAAGTTTAAACAGATAATTAGGTTCAGGTCTGGACGGGACTGGACCTGATCCTCTGGATCTGGACTGTACCTGAACCTGAATTTTCTGTACCAGTACCCACCTCTAAAAGGCACACAAGATTCCTCAACAGAAAAGTGTGACTACTGGTAGCTCATATTGGAAAAAAACAGCTCAATGGGATACATATATGACATATTCTTTGACTAGTCTGATATGAGAGAACAAAGGATATGGCAAAATTCATGATCAGTATGTGCTCAGTGATAACATGAATAAATTTTAACTAACCCCACTTAAAATACACAAAACCCCTTCTCTATACATTTGAAATACTGTTTTGTTAGATGACACCACACAATCTCTATCTAAAAGGGTGAGGATTAAATAGGTGGTACATTTCTGCATCAGAAATTGCATGTCTTTTTGTGTTTTAAACAAATTTGCAAAGATTTTATAAATATCTGAGCACCACTGCACCTTCTACTATTTCAGTACTTCAAGAATTAGACAGTAAAATTACAATTTTCACAAGTCAAGCTTCCATCATCACTTCAATATCAACATTTACAGCTGGCTTCTATCATACTGAGTAATTGTTAAATATAAAAGCTGCATCACTGAATATTCCAAATCCAAAATCTTAATCCGACACTCCATTTTTTTCATATTGAATATTATGCCGAGTGATATACATATTTCTATTTCTTTGTAGAAAAATTCTAACAACACTGTACCTACAACACTAGCTTGTAATAAATTCTTAGCCTCTTAATGAAGTTTGTCATGAAAAATGATAATCTGATGTAACATTCCTCACTAAGTACTCTGACCATTTTTGTTTCAAACTATCAGTGCCACTTATAATAAGTTGGTTCACTGTTAGAATTACACATGTGCATTGTGGGTAATATGTCAAAATTGAAGGTTCCTGAGACCCTAATATAGTTGGGGTCTTCACCTTTGATCCCATGCATGTGCAATCCAAACTGTGAACGGCTTATTCAAAATCCCACCGAGAAGTGCTTGCTGCACCAAGGAGTATTTTTCATGATGAAAGCTCCTTGGCAAAGTAATTAATTCACAAACAGTTGGTAAAAGCTACTTTTCATGGCTTGTAAAGAAGGCAAGAAGTGACAGCTACCAGGTCTGTCTTCCCTCACTGGGAGAACAACAGAAACACGACAACCAACATGATGAGGAGACTTCTCCATGCAGGTAAGAGTCGGGTGAGTCCACTCGTGGGGGGTGGTCTGGTCACAGGGTTGTTGACATGGTTTGGAGGGATGATGTTCCCCAGGGTGTTGGGGAAGTCTGTACCTGTTCTGTCAAAGCACCATTCTTCTGGGTCCTCTGCATGATGAATAAAGACATCACAGTAACATTTAGCTTCAGTGACCAACTGTTATTTGGGGAACAAATGAAGCAAAAACCAAAGCCTCTAAAAATAATGTAACTCAAGACTTAGCCTGGATACCAGACCCCAGCCCAATCTCAAAAATATCTATCTATCGATAGATACTTTTGAGATCGGGCTGGGGTCTGGCATCTAGGCTACTTAAGACTTCTTTTAGGATAGATACACTTTAAAACAATACAAATCAAAACATACTTCATATGTGATGTTACATATCTGCAAAGTATTTTGATGGAGATATTACTGACGAATCTACAAATTTATCAAATGAAACAGCCTTGAAGATCAAGATATTTCCATCTTCTTAAAAGAGACTCCTTACCGCCTTCAGGGCTGACAGTGAACCTGTACCAAAAGTTGATGTCACCAGCCTCACACCCAGTCTTGCAGTAGAACTCAAAGTTGACCGTGTTTGCGCTGGCTTCTTGACATAGGTTGATTGTCCCACTGGCCTGTTTTGCACATAAGACTTCATTTTAACCATCAACATTTTGAAACAATGAACAATGTCTGAGGGTACCCAATTACAAATCTTGGCTTGAGAAATGATAGATAAAGGAATACTCTACTGATAATCTTTTATTGCTGTAGAAAAACTTTACTGAGACGATAACAGTGGAAGTCATGTATATGTAGTACAAGTATATTAAGTTCTCAGATTTTTAGATAATAATTTGACGTATTAATGATCTTCTTTTATATGCAGTCAACTTACATTTTCATATGTAGCCTGGTTAAATCACACTTATAGCAGCCAGTGCAACTTCAGAAGGAAACCGTTACAGCAATGGACAGTGGTGTTTGTGTAACACAGGCAAGTTCATATGCATGTGAGTGTATGTATTGTCTGATCATTAAAAGAGCTGTAAGACAAGGCACTTACACAGTTGTCAATCTCTGTCTGGGTACTGTCTCTCACACTGAAAAAAAAACAACACATATTGTACAGCTAAACTGGTGCTCCCAACCTACTCACTTTACAAGGCAAAGTCTAGATTTTAACCTGTACATTTCTGAAAATCACCCTAAACCACAAGCAATCCTAAGAAACAAATTATCACAGCATGTAAGCAGTTCTTGTAAAGCAGTAGGCATTGGTTTAAAGTTTAGCAGCCTGAGGCTGAAGTCCTGACCCATCTGTCAGATGTTAAAACCCAGGTCTCCATGCAGTAGACCAATCCAATAGCCCCACCGCCATCGCCAAAATGTAGAAATACAAGACAAAAACACAAAAATGCAAATATTTGATGTGCATATGCAGCAATTCTCTCATACGTCAAACTGCTAATTTCCATGCTTTCATAGGTTGTACTTCTAATTGAGATGGACAGTCGGGATCAATTTATGCAATACTGTCACTGCACATAAACCCTGGCTGACACTGGTTCAACTATCCAAACAGATACAACTGATGCTAATAACACAGATGAAACCTCCCAATTACTTGCAACTACTCCTAAACTTCATAACACTGCTTCTACAAGCTTGATAAACTCATAACCAGAGATGTGCATAAAAAGCTTTGCACTCACCAAATGTCCAGGGTTGCTGGTACAGTTTGTACCTGTACAAAAGACATACTTTTTTTTAGACACAACTGTTAACATCACATCACACACTCATAGTCTGATACACTAGGACCTTAATACATATGCAGTTGTATTACACCAAGAAAACTTGATTACCAGTAAATGTAAGAGGTTGTTCTTGCTTTACTTTCCTGGTATCTTGCTTTACTTTCCTGGTAGTATTAGAATAGAGAAATCCCTATCAGTTTTTCTTTAATTTTGAAAGACAAAAAATGTAAACACAGTTTGCTAATTTAGGAAGTACTCAAACAGCAAGTTACACTAGCCTGGATCCCAGGCTTAAGTCACACATTCAATGATTCACGTCCACATCTGAGAGCTAGTCTGTACATGGGGGAAATTACACCCTAACTCTATTTGTATTAGACTATTACTATAACATATAGTATAAGCTTCAGATCTAACCTTACTATAAGCTTCAGATCTAACCTCCAGCTACCTACAATCATCATCATCATTACAGGCGGTAAACTGACTTTCCATTTGTTCTCGAGGCTGGACCAAAGGTCACATCGATTTCTTTAATCTTTACATTTCCAATTTCCATCATTTCTCCTTTTACTGCAGTTATAAAACTATAGTGCAAGTAAACACTTTATTTACCCTGCCTTGGTACCCAAGTAACAAGCCAAGATGTGTACAGGACCTCAACTATTAGCCAAGACTTGAGTAATGACTGCACTTTAGCTTTACTTGTAATCTGTGCAGTTTCTATCCAAAGAACTTTAAAGGCTTGTTAAGTTGTATTTTCAGTTTAAACCCGCATCTGGCGCTTGTCCGGAGCGCATGTTTCGGCTACACCACCCTGCCCTTGGGGAGGTGCTCCTGCCTGGAGCAGAAAATCGGGCACAGCCAGGGAGCTGTGTTAATTACTCCTTCCCTGCAGGATTTGACATCTGGATCTCCCAACCTGCCCTGTGTCCTAGAATAAGACACAGGGCAGTTTGTGAGAGCTAGATGTCAAATCTCTGAAACTGAGTCAGTCTGACAGTGTTGCTCTCTTACTGTTACATGAGTAAATCTTTTTCACACTATTCTTTTGCAATATCAGACAAAAAGTCCTATTTCTGTATCTTTCCATGTAGCATTGTAGGTGGTAAAACTAAAAGTTCTAGTTATGACTTTTGTATTGCTGTCCCCAGGTAAAAAATAGTCCACCACACTCAATGACCTTGACACCTTTTTTTACATACAGAGCCAGACAAATAACAAATACAACTGTATTCAACAAAATCTACATCAATTCAAGATATCCCTACAATGCTAAGTTAGTAAATGTATATAACTTTTGCATTGTACAGACATGGTCCTGTCTGTTATACTGTACAGGGTTTTATTCTGATGTGATCCATAACCACAACTACTGTAGAATCTTCAATGGTCTAATGAAAAACTATTATCTTTCTCCAGACTGGAGAATGTCATTGGCTATTCTGAGAGAATAAAAATCACAGAGACAGGCAAATACACTCAGATAGTGCACATGCACTTCATGATTGACTGTAGAGCAAGAATCTTCCCCGCAGGAGAGGATTGAGTAATCTAGCTTGTTTTTGTTGTTCAGCATGTAATCGTTTATTTTCCTAATTGTGTTGAGACAATGTTCCAAAGTCTTAGTAAAGATACATGTCTAAGATATTGTTTTGTCATTTGTCAGGAATTCACAAAAGGAGGTAGTATGGTTTGTTTATATTTTGAACTGTTGCAAATCTGATACAGAATCTATTTTTTTTTTTGGATGCGTCCCAGATCATGCTGTTGAAACTGTTAGTCTTGCATTTCAGGACTATTCCTGAAAAGAAGTATTTGTGAAGTAACAGAATGTCTCTAAGTTTCACATGTTATGTAAACCTAGTCTAGAAGATACTCCTCTATCATTGTATTTTATACCAGTAGGATTTTCTTGTTATTCAGGCAATATGGCATTACCAGTACATGTACTAGACTGGTTTGAAAACTGTAAGCTAGCAATTGCTTCTGTTTGTATTTTGTTTGTTCATAATCATATATGCCCCTGTGGTACATGTACAATCATGCCTTGCTTATATTACCTACTGACGTATTTTGTCTGTACTCCTACACTTCTTTTTGAGTCTATTAGTATAGTATACTTGGTGCCCTGTTGTGTTGGATAAATGCTTTAGGGTGTTTGACCTAGAAAATAGAGATCCTGGGTTCAAATCCCTTGACATGTCACCAAAGCTGTGCTGTCTATAGGACTTGGGGTACAAAAGATAATTGTGCTCTGACCTGGAGACAGTGGATAACAACCCACGGTGTCAGAAAGGCTATGTGATTACCAAGATGGTATAACGTCAGCATGACATACTAGTATGTACGAACAAGAAGGTAATCATAACCTCCTTGGTCAGTACAAGTTTAGCTTTATATTGATTTATGCTCGTCCTTCTTGTTGTATGAGCTGAGACAGGTTCTGTTGTAGAAAATAGATATTCAATACAGGAACAAATTTCTGTTGCTGGCAAGCCCATTCTTACAAACAAACAAACACACACATACAGTGGTACTGGTGTCCCTATCAGGCAGGCCTCAGACAGAAATATATATGTCCACTTTCCCCAGGGGTACTTAGGGGAGGCCAACCTGAGGTCTGTGGCGGGGTCTGGTAGGGTGGGAGATTAGCGATTACTATGCCTGTCAATCAGCAATTTTGTCTCCGGATGAGCGCCATATGCAAGGTGCAAAATCAAGTTGAAGTTGTTATGTTAGGAGTCCAAAACTTCACAACTCTTTGTCCTGGAACAGCAAAATGCATTCAGAAACTTTTATAGTCACCCTGTCAGGGCTTTAGCCAGCGTCCGTTTTTCCGTCAATTGACGGAAATTTGCTGCGTGTGACGGAAAAAAATTTCAACCAATCCGTCAACCTTGACGGAAAAAAAAATCGTTGATTGAAGCAAGGAGGCCAAGTTGAAAAGAGGGAAGCTACGGCTTGGGGACGCCCGGACAGCCCATTGTCGGAAAGCCACACACTGTTTGTTTTGCTATTGTCATGATTGTTGACGATTGTGTGTCGGCACCCTTTCGCATTCGATAATCTCATTAAAAACCCGTTTTTCAAGGTCTCACTCCAAGAACAGTGCATTCTACGAACTTTGTTTGGAATCTTGACACTCATCAAAACCTAACTTGTACAATAGCGTGCCGGGGCTGGCGGCCGTACAAATTATTTTCGCTCGCCCAGCCGCGCTGCTTGCGACAACGCAAGGTGCCATTCGCAGCTAAACTGAACCGGCACATCATGCTATCCACAAATAGTTTGATCAAAAACATAATCTTTAGGATCTAAAATGTTGCACGGTTCTCTTCAGCGGGAATTTTGTTTTTGTTTTGACGAGAAAACGCTAATTTTGCAGCGACACAGATGAGATACCCACGCCACGTTGTTGTTGGCACACTTCCGGGTTAATTGAACGCCAAAATTCCCCCAAATGCACCATAAATCCGTACATGAATGCATGTTTTCTCAAAAGAGTCTTTGAGTAATTGTGTTCTTAATTAGAAAATTGTCGTGTAATAGAAAAATATAGCGTTCTCCTGCCTTTACAAATGTAACATTTTCAAACAAATAAAATATTTGAACGCTGGTGCAGGCGGTGCATCGTGGGTCGGTATCCATAGCTTTACCAATCAGAGCGCGGGATCTGAGGAGACGCCCCTCCAGATGTTACGATCAACCAATCAACAGTGCATATTGAGAATATGTAATGTTAGATTTGCATACCCCGCGAGTTGATTTTAGCGCCGAGTTTTTGCGGGGAAAATGCAAAGAAACAATGTTTTACTGTTCAGTGAATTACAAAACGTCAGCGTGGTGTCATATTTTCTCCCATTGACAACATTTATATCGGACGAGGTAGACATTTTTGCAGTCAATGACGGAAATTTTTACGCGATGACGGAAAAAAAAAGATTCTTGACAGGAATTTTCCGTCAATGGGAATTGGCTGACGGAAAAAAATCTCGAGCTGGCTAAAGCCCTGCACCCTGTTCACCAACAACAGCAGTTACAAAGGTAGCAACCTGAGACCTAGTCTTGTGATATCCATGGCCATTTTCCATGTGGACAAGAACAACAACAACAATACAAAGACAATATATATATAAATTTGTTTACATAACTTTTAAAAAGAGAGAAGAGATGCTATAGATTTTAGATGATATAAAATGTAACCTCTTTACACCTCTACTCTAGTTATCTAACTCAATGCATTTTATGTTGGACAAGAATACAGGCTTTTCATTGACGTCATACTAATTAGAATTTGAATCCTCTGATGACCATGTTGGCGGGTAATGTTTGGTTAACAGACGTATGCTGTGATCCAACATGGCGCAGATGACATCAAATGAAAAGCCTGTATATGCAATATCATAATAATAAGATCATAATTGTCATCGTCATTATAAATACATTGTCTGTTTTACCATGACTTCCACCCTCCTCCCTGACCCTGCGGTCCCTGTGACCCTGATGCAGGGGTTGGGTTGGTTGGCACCCAGGTAGTAGATGATGCCGCTGTCGTACCCCAGGGGTCGTGCCCCAGGGGTGGTGATGCTGGAGTAGTTCCTGTCGTACTGAGCCTCTGGTACAGGAACAAAGTCTTTCTGTGGACTGCAGGCTGCTCCGACTCCTACGATGGGGGTGAGATAGATTCATGTAAAAATGCTCACATGTTCCCATGACAATGAGTAACACAGTAGAAGGGAAGAGAAGTTCTCAGTTGAAAAAATGCTGCAGTACAGTAGTCATATAGAAGGAAGATATCTTTGCAGTGCTGTTGTAACAGTGGGGTTCAAGGACTGAAATCTGGGCCACCAGATCATTAGTCTGTGTAACATAATCTCTGCTGTCAGGGGCTGTAACGGACCCCTCCTCGTAGAGGGATGGAGGATGGGAGGATAGGAGGCTACCAGATCATAATTAAACCAAGACGCTAAACCCACTACGCTAAAAGGCTGACATGGTTAGTTTAGCAGTCCTTCAATTTCACTGTTACACTGTGAATTGACAGTGGAGAGGTTACCAAACTACACATAAGATCCCTGGCCCTGCAATTGTTTCATGATTTTCAGGAAACTGAATCATCCTACAGCACATTGTCAAGGAAGTAAGACTTGTCCATTAAAGTTTCTCTTGGTCTAACACAAGCTAGTCTCTCCTTTGTCTTCTTTGGCAGGCTTCCATGGGGGTGTCCCATCTCCCTATAACCACCCTGGGGTAATCAAAAACCTTACATATAGTAGTGATAGTACTTAAAATCTTAAATAGATACTCCCACTCTCCCCCTGAAAACACTAACAATGCTGTGAAGGCTCATTCCAAAAATACACCAGTCTGTGGGATTATTGGCAAAGACACCTTTTTCATTCAGACTCACTGGTTACCTGTTTGTTGACATTGTTCCTGTGATACACATGACTTCACTAAAACATGACTAATGCCCTTTTGAGTAGCCACTACAAAGAAACAGTCCTCCATGGTTGGATTATATGCATTCTTGTTTTGTAAAGATGGATCTGTTTTTGACCAGTAGATCCCCTGCTACACTGGACAAACCAGTTTCCTTTTGTTCCATCCAACAATTGTCAAAATCGGGATTTTAAACTATATTGATACTGATAATCATATCTCAGATATATGGTCTTCAGGTGACAAAAGCTTATCAATGCACAATTCTACAGAGACACTCCCAGCTAGTAACATTGCAGTAATTGAATTTCCACCCGTGACAGTCCCAACATACTAGTAATGATGTCATAAAACTTTAAGTACACTACAGAAAAAAACAACTGCTGGTGATAAAATCGACAAACTGATGAACACCGGAAGTCTGACATTTCCAACCACAGATAATGACTAAAAATGAGACTCCTTTGTGTTGGGAGGATGTGAAGGAATGTCGGTCGTTTTGCCTTGTCATGGGACCAAATAGGTGACACCAAATTGTACAATTTCTTTGCTGGAACCGGTATTTTCAGTGTCTGTGTCCTAAGAGAGTTAATTAACAACCATCTATCGTCATCTGAGATCAAAGGGCTCAATTACATGTCATGACTACACCACAGGTCACCGTTCACAAAAAAGTTTACATTGATCGATCCAGTAGTGCCTGTATTTATAACACTGGACCACAATTGATAAGTAGATCATCGATTCTAAGCGTAATATATATCTAATTCTTAAATTCGTAATTTGCGTAATTTGATTACCAAATGTCTTACCTGGAGAGAGGCCACAGGACATCAACACTACGCAGCAGACCACAGCTTGCCACCCAATCAACTGTAGCTGCGAAGCCTGGTTGTTCTGAATGTTGACTTTTGTCTTCGCCATCTTCACCACTCCTTTTCCCAAAAACTCTGCGGTCTGAAAACCTTACCGATTAAATCAGGGTGATCTCAATATCTTCAAACAGTTAGGCAACGATTTGGAAATTCATAAAACGCGGACTCCCCCGGGATTAGGTGAGGACGAACAGCGCAGGATGTGACAACAGTCGTGACTTCAAAATCATCGCACCACCCCGAGAAACCCGGAAGTATCCTAATAGCTGACCACCGTTTTGTGCCTTTCATTATGTAAACAAATGAGAAAATAAGGAAATTGAAATACAAAAATGCATCACAAATACTGTAAATATATTAAGTAATAATAGTTTTAAAGTTTTATAGCAATATTTTTCAATTTTTTGCCATAAAAGTGACAATTTGTCTAAATATATGAGCAGGCACTTATATTTCCGCTACAGACATCCGTCTGGGTCTCCGGTGTAATATACACGGGAACGAGGCGAAACAGATGGATACACAGGGTGAGTGAGTGAAGATGTTTCACCAGGAATGGCCGCTGTTCTCTGCGACATAGCTACCACTTCACGGAACTGTGGCTCCTACAGAATGTAGGAGAAGGCGGCGAGCTATCTTTCTATCTGCTGGTATCGACGAAACGCTTCGATTGTTCGCTTACGTTCGCCAAATGATGGGTAAATAGGGCTTAGAGCTCGGACGATCTCCCGCAAGGGTGTGCAATCCATTGATCTTTTGTTGTGTTGGTGGGAGTCGAACCCGCGACTTCCAGTCCAGTGGATGGGAGAGGGGGATCTGAGAAGCTTGCAGTCATTTCTCTGTTCAGGCGGGCTGGATGGAGCGGGAGGGCAAGGTGCAGTTTCTGCGGCATCACCAGGGCAGTGTGCGAGGGGTAGCCTTCTGTCCCAGGGTGAGTAGTCATTATGCAAATGAACCCGAAGGACATGCTTGCACAGGTGATTGGGGACCCATTGTTTGTATACAATGTAATGTTAATTGCCAAGTAACTGGTAGCATACAGTGAATTTAAAATCACATAAGGGTCATTGTTATGAACATTGGTATGAATCATTCGATCATAATATTATTATTATTATGAATATTATTATTGGTAAATCTATCATCTGTATCTGCTACTCATGTTATTAACTTATAAACGTTAACATAATTTAATATATTTGATGTTACACAGAGTAAGAATAGAGCTAACACCCCTACCCATTGTAATAGAATAGCCCATCATGCATATTCAGAAGCAAGCCACCAAGAGAAGCTGAGACCTGAGATTCTCTCTCTTTGCCATCTGGACTGCATTGAGCATATACACGCTTTGTACGTACTAACCATAAGTAGAATAAAACCATGGAAATGCAGTGAATCTGTGGTAATTCATGACGTACAAAGTAACATGGTGTCAGAAGTGCCCTTCAGCAAGTTCAGGAGAACTGAGAAGGCGAAACGGACCCGAAAAGGAGCAGAAGACAGAAGAAGAAGACAGAAGAAGACAGTCTCAAGTCAAGACGGAAGGACAGAGAGAGCCAAAGTCGACTGCTAAGGAGGCAGCTAAGTCTAATGTCTTTCTTCAAAGATAGCATCCAAAGAATGCTAGTCTAAAGAGCTCCAGAGAACTTGAATGTGAAGAATTATGAAGAATTTCCATTGTGAAATTGTGAAGAATTTCTAGACAGTCTGAGCCAGGCATGTGCGCAGGCATAACGGCTCCATTGTCTTAGCGTGTCCTAGTTCCAAGGACAAATTCCTTACCGTCTGGAAAGTTGACAGGTAGGAACTCTGCTAAAGAGCATGATCTAAGGTCAGAGGTGCCAGGAACAAGCATATGTCAATGTCTAGTTACCGTGCCGGCAAGTGACAGCATCAAAACAAGCACAGGCGGCAGGTCAGGCAAAGGACATTTGTTGAAGTAAACATGGCAGATAGTCGTCTATTACCGGTGCCCAAACCTGTAGAACTGACAGGAGATGTATCAGAAAATTGGGAAATTTTCAAAGATGAATGGGCCAGCTATGAGATTGCTACAGAGAAGAACAAGAAACCAAAGGAAATCCGAGTAGCAACACTGAAGACCGTAATTGGTAGAGATTGCCTGGACATTCTAAGGAACTTAGATATTCCAGCAGACCCTGGTCAGCCAGATGCAGACCCCAGGCAAGACCCAGATAAGATTATAGACGCCTTAGATAAGCACTTCAAGCCTCTGAAGAACACTGTATACGAGAGATACAAGTTCAATACCTGTGAACAAGCACCAGGAGAAAGTATTGAAGTGTACGTGGCTCGCTTGAGGAAACTAGTGTCTACATGTGAGTATGGCGCTCTGAAAGAGGAGATGCTGCGCGATAGAATCGTGCTCGGAATCTGCGATAACAAGGTGAGAATGCGACTGTTAAAGCAGAAAAACCTCACATTGCAAGCAGCACTAGAAGAGTGCAAGACAAGTGAGACAACAAACAAACAGATCAAGGCAATGCAGACTGCAGAGACAGTGCATTATGCCAAGACAAAGCCAAATCCAAGTCAAGGCAAAGCAAAGACAAAGTTCCAGCAGCCACACAGAAGGATGCAACCACAAGTTAACAACTGCGGTTACTGTGGAAGAGCCCATGCTAGAGACAAGGGTAAATGCCCAGCATTTGGAAAGAAATGCGCGAAGTGCGATAGGCCCAACCACTTCGCCCGGGTTTGCAAAGCATCCAGCAAGAAGATAAACATGGTACAAGACAACGTGGCAGAAGATGACGAAGAAGTGTACACTGTAGGCTCTGTGTCAAGCAACAACAAGAAATGGTACATAGACCTGAAGATGAGTGATGGAAAATCTCTAAGCTGTCAGATTGACACAGGAGCTACATGCAATGTGATTAGCGAAGATGACTTCCGGAAGTTCGGGCACAAGATGAAACCAAGTAAAGCCAGATTGAAGCTATATGATGGTTCTATCCTTAAGCCAGTAGGGCAAGGCATCTTGAAGACGAGACATCAAGACAGTATCATAGATCTGGAATTCCAGATTGTCAAGACACATCAGAATCCTCTACTGTCAGCTGAAACATGTACCAAATTAGGACTGATCACCCTAAACACGGTCAACCAAGTCAACAACAGCAAGACAGAACAGATAGTTGAGGAGTACGCAGACGTCTTTGAAGGATTGGGATGCCTCCCAGGAGAATATCACATTGAGATTGACAAAGAAGCAAAACCAGTACAGCATCTACCACGACGGGTACCTGTTCCTTTGAAAGCGGAACTGAAGAAGAAAATCGACGAACTAGAGAAGAAACAAGTGATTGCCAGAGTCACGAAACCGACGGAGTGGATCTCAAGTATGGTTGTCGTAAAGAAACCAGGCAAGATGAGAATATGCCTAGACCCCAAGGATCTAAACATGGCACTACACCGACCGAAGTACCAGATCCCCACCCTTGATGAAGTCCTACCAAGGCTTGCCAAGGCCAAAGTGTTCTCAGTGCTAGATGCCAAAGACGGATTTTGGCAGGTCAAGTTAGATGAGGAGAGCAGCTATCTAACCACATTTTGGACGCCGTTCGGCCGATTCCGGTGGTGTCGCATGCCCTTTGGGATTTCCACCGCTCCTGAAGAATACCAAAGAAGACAGCACGAGGTACTGGAAGGTCTACAGGGAGTTGACGTCATCGCTGATGACATACTGGTCTTCGGATGTGGTGAAACTGAAGAAGAAGCTGACAGAGACCACGATGAAAATCTGCGTAACCTGCTCAAACGCGCACGAGAGAAGAATCTGAAACTAAACAAGCGAAAATTGAGGCTCAAGTTAAAGCAAGTGCCATACATGGGACAGCTACTAACGGCAGATGGCCTGAAACCAGACCCAGAAAAGGTCAAGGCTATCACAGAGATGAAGACGCCAGATGATCTCCGATCTCTACAGAGGTTCCTCGGAATGGTCAATTACCTCGCTAAGTTCTTGCCACACCTGTCTGATGTGTGCGAACCACTGAGACGGCTAACAGACAAAGACGCAGTCTGGGTATGGCTTGAAACACATGACCAAGCAGTGAAAGAGGTCAAGAAGCTGGTGACAGCACAGCCAGTACTACAATACTACGACGTAGAGAAAGAGGTGACCATACAGGGAGATGCAAGCGACAAGGGACTTGGAGCGGCGCTCCTGCAGGAAGGACGCCCGGTAGCGTATGCTTCGCGAGCTCTAACCCCGACAGAACAGAACTATGCGCAGATCGAGAAAGAGTGCTTAGCAATTGTCTTTGCAGCACAGAAGTTCAACCAGTACATCCACGGCCGAGAAGTGGTAACTGTACAATCAGATCACAAGCCTTTGGAAGTGATTTTTAAGAAGCCTCTCCTCGACGCACCGAAGAGGCTACAAAGAATGATGCTCCGTCTGCAGAAATACCACCTAAAGGTGACGTACCGTAAAGGTTCAGAAATGTATATCGCAGACACTCTCTCAAGAGCCTACCTGACGAGGACCATGAACGAGACTAGGCGAGACGAGTATGAGATACTCAAGATACAGGAAGCAAAGAAAGAGGATCAAGAAATCGAACAAGTAACATTTGAGACTAAAATCACTGGCCTACAACACGAACCATTCAACGACACCTTTGCAAAATGATCCATCCTAACCAATTATGCCAACGTCTATGTTGTATTTTGTATTGCGTCGTTAATGTGACTTGCACATGCTATTAAAGGTTGATGTTAGAACCATTTCCAGCGCTTTAATGATGAATCTATGTAAAAAATGACATCTGAAAATTCTTCGATCATAAATATGTCACTGTTTATTAGCTCATCAGAATTCAAGATCAATACATGTGTACCTTGAAATGTTCCCAAGTAGGTCAGCATATATTTCCGTTATAGTACTTATAAATCATTTGGAATCCATTCCATTTCGACTTGTCTAGTGGTGTATTAGCTTCTTTACCACAGCACACAGACAAGGAAACGTTGGATCATAATAGACGGGCTAGTGGTTAATATGTTATAAATTGTTCAGTATGATTGAGGGGTAACATTAGAGGCCAGTATAGAGGTCAGGTCATACTTCCACATGTTTTGGAAAAACTGAATCAACAAATTTTGTCAGGTTGCCAGGCAATGGCACCAAGGTAACGTTACTGTAAATTCATCCGTATTCCTAGTTACTTAATTTTGTGGTAGTACTAGAAGATCTGTAGTACCAATATAACCTCCTTGGTTGTATGTAGTTGTCACTTCGCATGTTGCAAATTTACAGTCGAAAGATCACCAGGAAAACTGCAAGATAAAACCTCTGCAAACATTTCAATATTTACAGTACTCGCTATTTAGGACTGCCATGCACATGATCGTAAATGTATATCCAGAGCAGAGCAGTGGTGCACTTGCCCTAGTTACCCATTTCCAAGACGATCTTCCCTACGTAATAAAAATGTCAGGTACCCAAGCCATCATTACACTAAAAGTAGACAGCTACTGATGTGCTTCTTGACATGGCATCTAGTAACAGAAAACATTAAAAAGATATGTCTAATTCACAAGTTAAATGTTGTACAGCACATTGTTTTCGATACTCTTCTGACTGGAGCCCAAAGAATACTTGTATGTGGATGTATGTTATTGCCCTGGCAAGAATGTATGACAACCCAGGTTATTGACCTCAATTATTTGTACCCAACACTGCTGAATGCAAATCAACGGTCAGGAAACTATATTTGACTTGCATTTGCATTATTATACAATTCTATATTGTATACACAACAATTTTTTCATTGATGTAGGGTTCCAGGGGACATGTCCATAGACAACAACATCTTTAGAATATGACACATAGAACTGGCATTGACCTGGAGTTGACCCTCTGATATATCAGGTTGCAGTATAAACAAAAACACAATGACCAGACATACTGTAAATCTAAAAATGATTGCAGTGGTTTTGTTTAAAAAATTTGTAGTTTTTGCTTTGACCTCTCCCGCCATTTTGTGGTGGTGCAAGTATATATGCATTTCCAGCATTTGTGTCTTCTGTTCTTCTATGGAAACCAAGTGGCTGGGTACATTGCAGAAGTTTGACTTTTACGGACACTTTGACTAGAGACTCCGGTATACACTTTGATAATTTAGAGCAAGCTATAAACATCAGATAGGGGCCTTTGGGGTGAAATCTGTACTTGCCTGGTTCCGACCGCTGGTCGATGATGTATGTATGTATCACAAAAATTGAAGAAAAACTGTTCTACAGAATTTGAACATACCTTTTGTATGTTTGCAGTGTGAAACTGCAGACATACATTTTGTTAATCACTGCAATTTTAGTACAGATTTATCATGATGTACAACTTGGTCCAACACAACAGTCATTACCAAATGGCGCTGACTCATGATGAGATGTCAGTTGCAGTGTTGAAATGTTAAGTGTTGAAATTGAAAGGCCTGTTATAACTCATCAACATATTTTTAGATATTAGCAACTCATGTAGTTACACTGTTTTGTATGTACATGTAAAAGCTGCCACACATTGTATCCTTTACGGTTGTTCTGCAATAAAGTTCTATTCTAAGATTCTCATTCTATTCTATGTTGTTACTCCCTGCAGGATCGGTACCTGTTCTGCTCTGGTGCGTACGATGGGAAAGTCAACCTGTACTCGGCGCAGAAGGGGGACCTCCTCCATACATACAATGTAAGACAGTCTGCCAAACAAATAATCTGCTTATTCTTAACTTGAAAGTTCATCTGTATAGGTAGAAGTAATTCTTGGACTGATTAAACTGTAATATCCAACATAAAAATTGGACTCGCCCAAATTTTCTACTGAACATCACCAGTCTTTGTCAAGGAATGAACAATCCACTGCTGTTGTGACGTCAAGGTGGACGCCATAGACTTCCTGCAACCTATGATCCACTGCTCACTGAGTCACGTGTTCTATCTACATAACGTGACGTCACGGCAGCAGTGGATTGTTCATTCCTAGACAAAGACCGGTGCTGATCAGTCAAAATTTAGGTAAGTCCAATTTTTGTGTTGGATATTACAGTTGAATTAGTTCAAGAATCTGCTTATTTACTCTGCGTGTGGAGGTTTGTGTTCTTGTGTGTCTGTAGTTGTTTGGATACACTGTCAGTAGAGTGGCAGGAGGTGAGTGACATGGTGTCACTGAAAAGGTCAGTCTTGAAGGATGGGGGGAGTGACAGGAAATTGAGTTCAGAGGTAGCAGAACTAGTCATTTATCAGAAATTATAGACATTTCATGTTATGAGGCCAATGGAAGAGGCTACTAAATCTGGGGTAGGTACTGTTTTTAGTTTGTCTCGCTGTACTAGTCTGTAGGTTTTTCCATATAGGTCTGCAATCAGTATGATAGGAAGGACTGGTTTGTTAAAAGCTCCTTGATTGTAGCTATAGCTTTGATAGGCACTGTGTAGAAAGAACCACTATAATACTGTCCCTAAGGCCTGGGAAAAAAAATGTTGTGTTTCCTGTTTCCCTACCTTCCCTAGAAAAACCTGCCGACCCTAGACTTTTTTTTGGGTGGGCAGTAGAGTCACATAGCTTCCAGTTAAAATTTTTATTCAGCCTGCTTCCTATTGAAGTAAGAACAGTCTGCTTGTCCTATCTATTGTGCACAAAATCAAAGTTTGACATCGAAAGACAAGTGTCCTCATGCATTTCAGTTTCCTTTGTTCAACTGTATTGTAATATGTATCACTAGATTTTTGGCTAGCCTAAAAAAAATTACAAAAAAAAAAAAGATATCCCCTACCTACCGACCCTAATTTTTTCAGGACTGAAACAGGAAACACAACATTTTTTTTCCTAGGCCTAAGCAGCGATTAGGCTTCGGCTTTTTTTTCATCCTTTGAGGTATTTTGTCAGCCTTTCTATTTTGTTAGCTTTTTCTCATTGTATTTTAGGTAAATATACGTCAAGAAAAACTGACAAAGGTAGAAAAACAGACAAGACACCCAAAAAGATGTCTAAAATATGTCAGAGCGTAATCTTCGCTCAGAGAGGACCATTATTTCACAGCTTCCCAATTATCCCCACTGTCAGGTGCGTGTTCTTGATATGACATGTTTTGTAGTGCACGAGGTGCTGAGGGGAATGTCAACTTGGTATAAGAATCATAGCGTGTCTGACCTTGCAGACTGAACTAATGGCTTTTGAAGGTCAAACGTCTGTTGTAGCACACTGATGGGTTGTTGATCATTCAGTACCTCACCAAACAGTTGAATCCTAACAGAGTAACCATCTGTGTTTACCATGTATTTTTCTGTCTTGGTTACAACATTTCCCCATTGTTTTTCCTGTTTAAAACTAAATTCAAAAGCATAAGGTTCTAAACCAAGGTGAAAGGGCAGGACATTTTGACCTGTTGGGCAAAAAAGGTCCCAGGCCAGCTGGTGCCTTTGTTAATGTCTGGCTACCTGGGCACCCTAGCAATCTGCTATTAGAGTTAATTGCACTCTATGCGTAAGAAGGATGTTTGAAATAATGATTAACGTGCTGCAAATCACAGTAATTTGGTATGGCAAAATTTTGGCAGTTTGGAATTAAAAGCAAATTGGTATTTTTTGTTGTTATAGATTTTCCAGATCATATGATGTATGCCAGGGTTCTAGCTAGTGCATTTTAGCGTAGTGGGCCACTACGTTAAAATTTGTGACCCCTACGCTAAAATAAGGGCCACTACACTAATTTTTAACAAGTGTAGTGGTGCTTTGCAGTCATTTGCTTGTTCAACAATGACTAATCAATGTCTGAACAATGAAAAATGATGATATGCCACTCAAAACTGACCCCAAAATCCTAACTTTTAACTCTACATCTTCAAATCTCACCGTGGAAGGACCAAGACCCCCCTTCCACACCAATCTCCTGATTAGTCACTTCGCTACCATGCCATTCCCACTACGCTAAAATAAAATCCTGGCTAGAACCCTGTATGCTTTTGTTTGTATTACATAAAGTTATGGTGATTGTATGGAGTCAAAACTAAATCACTGGGTTCAGCAAATTGAAATACTGTGACTGCACATATTGCACTCTACGATACATTTGAGCATTCTGTCTATATGGATTATGAGGAATTAAAATGAGAGATTGCGCCCTATGTTAGGGGGCTTGTAGATGTACACACACCTTTAAACCTGTGCTTATTACATGTATTTATGTATCCATCTTCCAGATCACAACCTTGAGTCTCGCCAGGAATATCAATGCTGTCAGGTTTACCAGTGATGGCTGCAGGGTGAGTCAGAACAATCTGTCATAACAATGGTATACTAGAAAATGGAAATATAGAATGATTGATTCATCATGGCAAATTTGGTATAACGTTAACGTTAGTTCACCTTTATCCGTAGTTTGAAAATAGGGTATTTGGGGGTCGTTAAGTGGATGAAAGGTACTTTCACATTGCAATATTTTGAAAATGTTGACATTTGAAACCCACATCGTTGACCTGAAATCTCTGAATACCCAGTTTTTTTAAACAATGAATCTAGGTCACCCCACGTTTTAAGGTGAACTTGTTTGTTTTAGATTTCTGAAATATATTCCAACAAACACACGTATAAAGACCAGCTTGTCTTGTAAAATTCATCTCAAAGGAAAGCAGGTTTTATAAAGCTGTAATGTTTTAATGTTGTTGTTGTCCTCTTAGTTATTACATATTGCCACCAGGGTTCAACTATGCAATGATATGTTATTCCCTGTTCAGGATTTACACTGGTCCATTTGCATGTATTACCTCTTCTTAAGAAGTATATCATTATTTATCGAAATCTCCATATTTCATAAGTGAATCATTTACCACTGGCTCCAAGGCACCACACAACAGCATGACGTTATTAACACTTTCATTTGTGGTACAGCTGGATATTGAATTCCAATAACATAGTATTGAATTCTAATAAACAAGAGGAAGAATGGTTTCCTGGTTGATATTGCCTTATGAACATGCTGACAGCCTGAGGGCATTTAGTAATTTTCAAAGAGAATTCTCACGTCTGTGGCCTTGTACAGTAGCAGCATTGTTTACTGTTTAGCTAACTCTTGCATTGCAAGAAAACTTCTACATTTCAAGAAAATATTAGATTCAGTACATCTACATACTTAGTATGGTTGACTGTTACTCATCATCTTATTGTTGAAGAAGGACATCATCGAATGCTAACTAGGATAGCCTGGATCACTTTATGCCCCTGCCCCCCATAACCTTTCTTAACTTAGCTGTGCACTTCGCTGCACTGCTGAGTCCTGACTGTATTTCTCCATAGTGTGGATGGGAGTTGTGCTTTATCTTTCTGGGTTCTGTTGTGTTGGCTCCCACCGGATGAGCTTGCTTGCCACTAGGCACCAGCTCAGGGTGTTGCACACTCTGCCCAGTAAGCTCTGTTCTCCTTTGCCTGATCTTTTTAGTTAGTCTAGGGAGGGTGCAATAGAGCAGGGCTGTCTCCAGGACCCGTCCTTCTGTCCTGGGACAGAAATTTGCTTGTTGGGGCGGAAAATAATTTTACCCCATCCGACCCAAGACATGAAACTTTCATCAGCTTAAAATAACATATTTAACCAGGAAAATCAACAATATGCTCTCCCAAACAATGAGTTGGACAGGGAAAAATTTTCAGCTGGAGACAGATCTGTCATAGACTTTGATATCTACCGGCCAATGCTAGCCACAGTTGATTGATGATCGACCTTTCGTCACAGATCTTGGCAACCACGACGGCGAGGAGGCTGGCTATCATCGACGTGGAGAGCGGGGAGCAGCTGGGCTCGTACGACAGCTGTAAGTTGGTTCTGTCCGTCAGATCATGTTATACTGTGAAGGTGACTTGACTTACTTGACTTATGTCGGTTGCCGCTCCTCCCCTGCCACCCGAACCACTGTACCAGCCCAGAAGTCCCTGTCAAGCATCGCTTTCCCTATGCTGTCTGTCTTTAGACCTGTGTCCCTTCTCAGCACATGAAGATGGCACTGAACCTTATCTACGAACAAGTTGGAGTAAGAAAGTATTTTGGACCACTTCTGATGAAAGATGATCTTTAAAAAACCCAGAAAGATGAGGAAAAGCAGTGATTATCCCAAAAGTCAATTACCAGAAAAATACTGCTAAGCTTAAGAAGCAAGAAATCAAACTGAAGTGTAAGTGAAAGGGATGTGTATATATTAGGAGAGCACTCCCAAAACTTCCAATGGTAGACAAGGTACTTGTCAGATTGTATTGGGGAATAAAGCCATTTTATTGTTCAAGCTCAACAGGTTAGTAAAATGTTGGCAAAATTTGAGTAAATCCAAAATAGCCACCGAATCGTGATGTTTCAGAAATCTTATACCTGTATTTTTTTCCTGACGTTTACAGGTGCATTTAATGGTCGTGATCGTACAGGATTGGCTGCAGACCCCACCAATCCCAGCATTGCTCTGTGCTGTACAGTGAATGGCAAGGTAGGTCTTGCTTCTTGCACTATAAACGTCAACCTGGCCATGTGATGGGCCTCTGAATGTGATTAAAAAGCTGAATTATAGTACATTTATTATCAATTAGTAACTGTTTACCCATTCCTTTCTTTCAGGGTGTGACCGTGTTTGACCTGAGAATGCCACTCCCATTGGACTTCATCAATGATGTGAGTTGGGTTTCCTTTTGCTACAGAGGTGCATGAACAATGAAATATGCTCTTATGAAATCAGTGCTGTCTCCAGGATAAGTCCTTCTGTCCTGGGGCAGAAATTTGCTTCTTTGGAGGGACAAGAAGTTTCCCCATCCATCCCAAAGCATCTAATTTATTTTTGTATGCTTAAACTGACAGACTTGACAACGAAATTCAACAACATGAGGTTAAGAATGAGTGGGGCAGAACAATGAGTAGGGAAGAAAAAAGTTAGAAGTGGAAGACATCCCTACAAGAAGTACAAAAAGCTTGGATGTTATATAACTGTCTTCATAAGTTGCAGAAGTTCATGAGATAACATTTTCTTTTCACCAGACTAAGTAGTTTGTTTTGTTGTCACTATGGTAACTGAGATGCTGTTGTTTTCCCAGCTCCATGGCAACATCATCCGGGACCTGACCTTCCTCCATGACAGCTGGCCGTGGTGCAAGGGGCAGTCTGCCTTCCTGTCTGTGTCTGTGGACGGCACTGCTAAAGTAAGGAAGCTACAGAACAACATCAGTTGCACTGGGGAGCGGTGTTCAACAATCCAGTGATTGTGAAGATGATGTAAAATCATTTGATCTGATGTATTGCATAGAAGTCAAAGGTTGCTCAACCCCAGAAGCAAGTGTTATTTTCTAGGAGACCGAGACCAATGTCAACCAAATTTTGTAAAATTTCATTAGATGTAAACTGTTTATGATCCAGTAACTGAACAGTGCCCCCCATGCAGATCCATGATGATAATGATGCAGACATTCTTGGTATCTATGGGTACCAATGGAATAATTTCCAAGTCCAAGATCCAGGGCCATTTTTGGTCGAAGGAAAAAGGAGAATTACATTGTTAAAGCTGCAAATTGTTGAACAAAAACATTTTGCACACACTCTACAGAGGTTATTTTTAAGGTCATTCATTTAAAATTCGAAGTCATTCTCACATAACGACTAAAGCTGATAAGTTGAAACTATTATACCAGTAGCCAGAAATTTCCCCAAAGTTCAAATGACTAACTGTAAATGTTTGTGTGTTTCCAGGTGACAACATTAGATGGTAAAACCCTGCAGACTGTAGACTGTGGGTCCTGTCTGCACAGTGCTGCACCCACGCCTGAGATATACGGGTCCATGGCTGATGATGGCTTCTACAGTATGTCTGTTTATTTGCTCTGTATAACAAGTTAACTGCCTTGAGGTGTTATACACCAGTTTTGTTCAGTGGGTACAAGCTGTGTAAGTCTGGACTGTAAGGTTTGATCCACTCACATCAGGATGGACCCATACTGTTTTCAATAAGTGCGATGGGATCTTTAACTTGCATGGGTATGGCTTTGCTCAAACATATAATGTCTGGCCTTTCGTCCCATACATGAGGATCTCCCTAGCCAAACTCATTTTCACCCGAGTCAAGAGGGGAAGAGGAGTTGTGTGGCAAAACTGCAGGGCATTTGGCCCAGAACTCAGACATTTTGGGTTTGTTTCCTGTCATGCTAGGAGTAGGACTGACTTTCCTCACACCTCCCAGGTAACCTGTCTTTGGTTAGGGAGATTTGGCAGTGTCAGAAAAAGGGATAGGGGGCCCTAACCACCAATACCATGCCCTAGACACAGTGGAGAACAATCCAGTCTCCCTACAGTTTTAAAAACACTATGGGACCACCTTTCCTTTTTTTACCAAAAGAATAGAATAAGTGTGAAGTTAATTTCTTAAGGGCACAACATTGGGGCCTTGTAGTCAACAACCCTAACCACAAGAGTACTTTGCCACATTTTGATGTCATGACATCCCTTGAATAGTTAAATGGAGGTCCCGTGTTTGGGGAGAGCCACACCCCAGGCACGTTAAAAGAACCCACGATATGTGCAATGGTGAGGTGTGCGATGGAGCAAATTGTTCTGTCTGGAGTTGGTGATTCACTTCAAATCACCCAGATGGAGGCCTGCCATACCTACATACCGTATCAGCCACACAGTGATTTACATCATTCACCCGGGCAGGAGACCTGGCGCATCCCCGTCTCGTATTTGGCTAGAAGAAAGGGTATGCCACCCGGTAAGGGCCGGTATAACCCCAACGGTGCTGTAATACACCGTATGACTATGACTGACTGACTGACTGACTTCCCTCTGTAGGCCTAATCATGCTGGGAGGAGACTCCATCTCTGCCTATGTCCCGGAGGTGGGCATTCAGGAACTGCTGCAGGAGCATGGGGAGGCTCCCGTCTGGAAAATCAGGTGGGTGAAAAAACATCCTCTTTCAGTACCTTCTCCCGTTATAACATTTCAACAAGTGATAACATGGCAAGTAGTATTAGCCAGCGAAAGGGTATGTCTCCCCGTAATGGGCGGTATAACCCCGTCGTGTGTAAACATGTGTGAACATGTGTGATCATGTCGACCGATGATGATGATGATGAGCAAGTAGTGTTTCAGTCAATGATAGCATGGCAAGTAGCATTTCAACCAGTGATAGCATGGCAGTCGGTAGTTTGAGTGTGGCTGTACATCTCTCAAGTATTTGCATTTTTCTGTTTTTATGTTACATATCTACGTTTTGACAGAGGTCGCAGGACTATTGGATACCTATTCCTCTAACATTTTACACAAACCAGTTCACTTTATGATGTCCTTTGTAATATTCTTGACTCCAAGACTACAAAGATGACACTTATTTTTTACCAATTTTCACTCCCACTGTCCACCTCCCCACAAAGGTATACATCCAATGGCAGTATGTTGTATTCTGTCTGTGACAATGGGATGGTGCGGAGGTATCGCAGGTATCCGGACCATCACGAGTATCTAGGAGAGGTCTTCAGGCACAAGAGTGACATAGAAGACATGGACATATCAGCTTATGACGAATGTATCCTTTTTTTACACAGCTCATTGGTGCCATTTGGGTAATTTCAAAACCATTATTCTTATTATGATTATTGTAAGACTTAGTATTTAGTAGATGATCTTGAGTTTCAAGAAATAGTGAAAATTTATACTTTTTTTTTTTGCAAAGGTTTTTTTTTTTAAAGTTTTTTGTCTTTTTGTGCTGTTGACATTCTACTTCTAGTTGCTGTGTTGTACAAAAACTTAAGGTAACCCTTTGAATATTTAAAGAAGTTCATGCTCAATCTTAATAACCATGCATACTTTCTCGTAAATCTTCAGGTATGAGCTAGCTCACAGTTTCAGGTTTGCGTGTGCAGTGTGATTCATTGTGGTCTAAGGTCAAAGTTTAAGGCCCTAGCATGTAGGGACTTAAACTTTGACCTCTGCACATGTGCGCTTGGAACTGTGGACTGGCTTATTACTACATGTACAAACACGTTGTATATTTCCTTAACCTACCCTCACCAGATCTAGTCACAGCTTCCAAAGATCGCACGGTGGGCTTGCTGAAGCTTGGAGCTCCCAATCACGGTGTGACAGAGTATGCAGAACTGACGTAGTGATGGTGCAGTCAGAGCTCCCTTCTCAACGTTCTCTTGTACAAAACCCCACCACCACTTAATGATGACAGCTAGTGGTTCTTTAGAAAATGCTGGCCCAAGAACAGTCTCTTTTGAGCATCCATTGAAGATTTGAGAATTTACCAGGATACCAGTCAGCTTTTTTACCATCATTGAAGTCAGCCGAGACTTGAAATTGAATACCAGAAGTGACATCTAGTACGAAATTTAGAGGGGTAGTGAATCAATTGGTCAGCAGTATTTAGTATAGGCAGTCCCTTGATTGGATAAAGTTTAAGACTTGATCGAAGCAGTGTGGAGGCTTTTTATGACACTCCAAACTCAGAGGGTGTGGAGCGGGTGAGTAAGTGTAAATGGAACCGGTTTTTACTAGTGATTCCAGTAGATGCAGCTATAGGGTGAGGTCAAAGTGATCAAAAGTTGCAAATAGAAACTGGTGGTACAGAAGTACAACATGATTATATTGTTCTAGGGCAAGCTGAAAGTATTGGTACTACACACTGGCTGAACGATGGGCCTCAAACTCAAAAGGATTCCTACCGACAAACCTAGAAGCGTGCAATTCCGTCTGTTGTCATAGGTACGACTGAGAAGCCATTCACTTTTAGCCATGGACAATGGTGCCATTCTAGTCGTATTTTACTCATAAGTTAGAACGTTTTTGTCTACTATTGATTGTAAACAGATGGATCGTGAGAGAGTACGCAGTATTTATTGAATCAGATTCAGAAGAGTTCATGTTCAAACTGCTATTACGGTCCATATATTATAGTATAACCTTCTTGCAAAATGCTGTGTACATAGATCTGCTGTTTTTATGCCCTATATAGAAAGCAATGTCAATCATTGTTCCTGATCATGTATGGTTATTGAAAGAATTGTTCAGAATTTCACATCTAGAGGAAAAGAGTCTGTACAGAGTTTTGAAAATCTCCAGCAGTGCTAATATTACATATATCAAACCCTTACTATTCAGTCATTGTATTGTAACCCTTTCATGAAGAACTAATTCTCATAGTTAACATGATGAGAACTGTACATTTATGACAGTGAGGGTTGTTCCCATAGCAATTACATATATGACAGTGCAGACAATGTTATAGCATTACCATATGATTCACTTATCACATGTAACAACCTTCTTAGCACTAGCAGTCATTTCTTTCAACAACTTGACTTTATGTTCACATTGATATTTCGTACACTCAACTGACGTTCTCAAGTTAGAGGTTGAAAATATGAAGAACAGAATCTTTTAATCACTTTAACGTTACTACCATTTATCATGCTGGTTTCATCTTGTCAAAAGTAATTGATAAACCTGTGTAAAAAAATGAAACATGCATAATTCTGCTCTTGTATTTTAGATCAAGTACAACATTAAACCATGTTTTGAAGGCACATTCATGGTAGTGTATCATGTGTCAATTGCTCTGGTCCATTTTATATCTAAACTTATGTAAGATGGAGGCATGTAAGAATTGACATTAAGGTAAACACCCTGTAAGGCATTAGTTGTGTAACAACAATCAATATGCAGAATACGTGATGGGATATTTGATGTATCTGAGGAGGTTAAAAATCTTGATTTTTAACCCCCTTTATGTATCTGTACTGTTTTGGATTCACAACTTCACATGTTCCGATTTTGTCACATCAAAAGTTTGGCTAGTCATGGGTAGGGACAGAATTAACTGTCCAACTTTGTTAAAATTAATGTATAGTTGCATGGTGCTGGGAGTGTTACCCGTCTGCCAAGTTCACTGCACGCCAGGGAATTTTTACGTTCCTGGTTCTTTACAAGTGCTAACCGGGACGTCAGTAGTCAGAAAGATAGGCTGTCATAAAAGCAGTATGATAAGTGGGACCAATAAAACAGAGCCTTCTTGTGGGATGGTTGAAAAAGACCACGTTTATACTAATTTGTAATACCGATACAGCATAGATCACCATTAGATGATGCATTCTACGTACTAGTAGCACAATCTGTTTCATCGCTAACTTAAGCTAATCTGATGATCGTCAAACTTATGATCACTTATCTTTTCTTGTGCGAGCACGATTTCCAGTCTTATCCTGTCACAAAGTCTCCGACCTTTCCTCCCAGCCAATTGCCAACATAAGCTCCCATCGCCGCCCCCAACCCGGGGATGGGAATAGCTAGTTGCCCGAGGGCGGGCCCTATGTACCATGCGCCCAGGGAAGCGCCCACGACCGTGCCCGCGGCCGTGCTTCCAACCCTAACCACATCTTTTCCCAACTTCCCACTGAAACTCACCGTTGATATCTCGCCAGTCTTCCACTTATCGTAGCTTGCTGACGCATGGGGGAAAAATTGAATGACAACATCGAGTGCCCTCCCCAAAGCACCAAGGATCTCCCCCAAACACCTCAAAGCGTATTTTCCCTTATCGCCTCTACCTGGGGGTATTAAGGCTTCCTCTACGTCGCCAGCTGCCTCCCCTGCTAAAAGGATCCCAAGTACTTTCCCCAACTTTTCTCCAAAATGACCTCCAATCACTTTCCCAATCCCACCTGCAGGAATCACTAGACTACCTACAGCCTTGCCGCCGGCCTTACCAAATACCAAGCACAGACTCCTAACCATATCACTCGCAAACTCCCTTTTTGACATCTCTCCCTTCTCAACCATTTCGTATTTAGCAGACATGCGAGAATACAACTCAGAGCCCTCAGCAATAATGTTGACCAACGCCCTTAAAGCGTCGATTTTGTCCTTTAAAGTTTGAAGTTCCGCCATCCCAACGTCAGAGGTTTCCTTAAGTTCCCCTTTTCCGACATCGTCTTCTCCCTCCACTCGGGACTTTTCAAATGTGTCGGCCGTGACGTCAGTGAAACTCAAAGCCAGCAGACCAATAGCGATCAGCCACACCAGCGATTTGGGTTGGGCCATTGTCGACTTGCTGCTTTCGAATTCTTTGCTTGGTGTTCTGTTGGTGCGAAAATGATATCCTAGCTTATTTGAACTGGTCCAGGTCGTAATGTCATAAAAAGAACCAGCAGATACGTTCGATTTGTGTACCTTTTACGTGAATAGGTTCATCAGGTTGGCGAAGTAATGACTGAATTATAGTGAATGAAAAAAAAAGTTTGCGTTATTCACAACCAAGGATTTACAACTGTGTGCTGTTTCTTACCACGATAAGTTAATTGAATATTTTAATCGATCATGAACAATTTTCAACTAAGGATCTGATCTCATACAACACTAATGTCATAGGGTCTGGTTTGATTTGTTACTCAGATACTTGATGGAGCAAGGACATTATACACAAAGGTATTTGACCGCTTACCTAAAAGGTGACGTGTCACTTTGACAACTTATGTAGTGTGGCTCTACTATGGTGCGTCTGAAGACACCTGAGTGTGTAGATATCCGGGACAGCAGATACCTTACAAGTCAAGTAAACAAAAGTTATACTAGTAAGTAAATAAAAGCAGATTGAAACATGGGTGAATGTGGGCAGCAATATTGAAATCAAAACCATGATTGGTGGTCAAAAATAGTAACGTAATAGTGTGTCCTTTTTCCAACACCACTCGGGAAACATAGCATCAATATATACCATCGCGGTTTATGCCGCGGACGAAAACTAAAAAGTAGGACACAATTGATCACAAAATGAGTAAATGCAAATGATTACCTTTTAATCACGAGAACGGTTTTGAGAGGCCAGGCAAGTAAGATATAGAACGGTTTTTGAGCCTGTGCTTACTCGTTTACACTTCCCTCTTATAGAAGGTATTAACAACTGCGTGCTTTGTTGCGCAGGTGTGTTATTTGTCTGCAAAGTTAACTCAGGGAGTTCCCCATAGTTTCGGTCAGGTGATTGCAAAGTACATTGCATCATCATGGGTCTGGTGACGGTTCTGGGACATCGTTAGAGCTGACAACGATTCATTGAATCAAGGAGCTTTTTATAAAGCTTTTTATAAAACTCCTTGATTGAATGTAATTGATAACCTGATCATTCTTGTAGCTGTAGCATTAGTTACCAGATAAATAGGACATGTCTCTCTATGTCTATTTCAAACTTACTTGATCTTACTTGTGTCCAAGAACATTCAATGATTAAAACAGATGGTACATACTATGGATCACCATCCTGTAGTTTTTCTTCGTAAACTATCTAATCTAGGGACTGCTTAGGATTTGGGCAGGTATGTTAGTCTCGGCAAGGAGGTTAAGATCAATTGATTTTGAGTCATGTCAGTGTACAATATATCAATTACTCTGATCCATCCATATCATGTCATCTATAACATTGTACAGGATGAAGGCATTTAAGGATGGACAGTGGACATCGATGCACACCATTTCATAAGGCTTTATTTCTGTAACATTAATTAATATGGCATAGTATGTTTTACAAAATGTGCTGGAAGTGGAAACATCTGGTGTACTTCAGCGCCAAGAGTTTTCTTAAGTCATGGGTAGGCACATTGGTCTGAGGTATCATACGGTTTCAGGGTTAATCATACAATTGCAAACAAAAACCGCTCGTCTCCTTTTCATTATTGCTTACAGCCTGATATCCAGTCGTATTATTATTATGTAGCTATAATACGGTCCGATACCAGACCATGATTATTGCAAGGAGGTCTCTCAGTCTGATAACCTCATTGATTAGTGTTAGTTATGTTCATGACAGGTGATGCGTTTGTATGGCGACACATCGACTTAGAATTGATATTGTTTTATCGGTACTAATAACGTTAGCAAATTTACTAAACGTTTCTTATGCTGCGGAACTGACATAAAAGTGTAGCTGACGTGAGTAAAATGACTATGAGTTCTATCACAGCATCACAGACAATCTCCCCTAGCTTAGCCAAGTTACCACCGATATAAGCACCTAGCCGCTTTCACGCGGGATTTTATGCGAAAGCTCTCAGCAAGTCAAGTCAAGTTTATTGCACAACGATTGTATCACGTACAATATATGATGTCTCCCGCGGCCTTACAGCCCATCGAGCACCCACCCTTCACGAAAGCCTTCCCAACTTTCCTCACAAATTCCTCAGCTGATATCTCCCCATTCTTCCACTTTTCGTATTCGGGAGACACTCGAGAATACAATTGGTATCCTTCTTCCGCAATGTCCCGGACCGTCTCCTCCACGGCATCCCACCAACCACGAAAGACCCATTTCACTGCATCGTCAGCCGCCTCCTCAAATGCCTCTTTTTTCTTAAAACCGTCAGCCTTGACGAGGGTGAAACTCAAGCATGTAACCATAACGATCAGCCATACCAGTGACATGCATATGGGTTTGGCCATTGTTGCTGATTTGCTTTCCTTGTTGAGGGGTGTTCGGTTGGTGCAAAAATGTAATCCTAACATTAGATTAGCGATGTGTAACTAAGTTGAGCTTTTCGTAATCATGGATTTTGCTGTTCGTCATAAAACATACAAGATAACTTTTTTTGCGGACAGAAAAGTCAGTTGAACATGTAGACCGGACATCACTTTTGTGACTAGACACTGCGGCCTTTTTACTGCTGTCAGACTCGGGTTAGTCATAGGTCAAAGGTAAGTCTAAAAATGTTCCACATATTTCAACGCTCACCTCATAAATGATTGAGACTCAAGGTGTGCCTCTCCTATGGTATGTTTGGGCACCAAATATAAATGGTCCCACACTGAATGTGGCCACACCAGGAAGGTCCTGGAACAGATCCTGTATAAAGTAACAAAAGTTCGGTTACCTTAATCGGATGAAGACCGAAAGATCGAAACCGTTGGTTGATCTTGGTTGATAGGTGTGTAACGTTAAAGCCCTTCGTGTTCGGACACACCCAAAAGTGACCCGAAAACTATTGTTACAAGTGCTACACGTTTTTCCAAATCAAATAAGCGACAAAAACTTTAAGAAATTGCCTGAATGAAATTACAAGAAGTAATGTACCTTTCAGATAGAAGTTCAGCTGAGACCTGGGCAAGTACAGTCCGCATATGATGGTATGATAGTCGGTACTTGATAGACCGGTATTGTTGGTCAAGCTTGTTTGTAACCTTTAGCTCATCCGGGATTGCCAGAGATTGCCAGTAGTTTCGGTGAGATGATCACGTGACTTCATTCATTATGCTCGCCGATGTTTTGTAGGATTTCAACGTGCCTTGTTTATTTCAAGAATTGCCCACCATCCTTTGACTTCGTAGAAATTGAGCATCGACATATTCGTACTCATACCCGATATACCGTATTACTCGATGTTGCAAAGACGATTGAGCCAGACCCTTACATCTGTTTGGAGATTGGTCTCACCGCGAAAATAAAGGTTACTTGAGGTGATTGACCTTTATACCTTTCAAGATGGCGTCGATCAGCCAAATGTGGAGACAGCTGAGGTCAAAATACAGCATTTACCACGTCTTCGTCTTCTTGCTGACCTTTTTCAGGTATGCAAATGACAGACCCTGCGCTTTAGCTAAGACAAGCACACAAAACGTTG
Organism: Branchiostoma floridae x Branchiostoma belcheri; assembly: GCA_019207045.1. Taxonomy (NCBI): domain Eukaryota; kingdom Metazoa; phylum Chordata; class Leptocardii; order Amphioxiformes; family Branchiostomatidae; genus Branchiostoma; species Branchiostoma floridae x Branchiostoma belcheri. The sequence goes on from CM033027.1 coordinate 9,224,528, forward strand.
AAAACCAGGTACAAATTGACTGGCTAGTCGAGTCAAATGCATCTGACAATGCTGTTTGGGACCCGCCTGCCACGCATGTACATTACAATTTACATGATCAACAGCACCATCTAGTGGAGAAATAGACTTTAACAAGGACATTGGCATCAACAATAAACAATAACAACATAACTTGTAGCTGTATATTTATTCAATGCAATTAATCTTGTTGATTATTATTTGTCCCTGTTGGGCAATGCAAGTAAAAAGCATACCATTACACGTAATAAAGTCATTGTATGAAAGCCACTTCCAATAGTGAAATGACAATGTTACTCTGGCAGTGGGCACCCTGCTCAGTGATCCAGATGATGGTGATGTTTCAAATCGTTTCAAATTTGGAAGAACACTTTTCATATGCACATGTACAGCTATGCGTTCTTCCACGCCACAAGAAAAACCTTCAGTAACATCAAGACCACCATCTCCTCAGAGTGGACTCCCCAGTTCTGCAATGCTACAGAGCCATGTCTGCGACCAGAGAAGGTAAATGTAGGGCTGTACAACTTGTAGCATCCGAGCCCGGAAGTCACTTCACTCAGGTGAAAACCGTGAACATTAAACCACCGCGAAAGTTTCTGCATTTACAGTAAATCTGTCTGGATATGCAGCTTACTGCTTTTGAGTACAATGCTGGTGAGTTATGCCATGAGGTGGTTTACTGGGTTATAATCCAATACAAAGAAAGAAATGATCACTGGGCTTTGTCTGAAGGACCTCTATTTTACTAACAGAATAATGTCTTGAAAGTGGGTTCATGTTTGACCTACTGCACATATGCACTACATGTAGGTTAATGGTGAAACTGAAAGAATATAACTTGTCAATATAGCTCTTGTCTAGACCATGCTTAATGCATGTCCAGTCATGTTTTGTTAATATCTCAGGTGTCTCCAGCTTTGACATGTGACCTACAATATATGGTGTATGACCAGATTGAACCATTAAGCCACTTATAACTACAATATCCTTACAGATCTGGATGGAGCGGCACCTGTTTGACTCCAGCAGTGATGCTGAACCCTTCCTGGGCTGGCTGGACTCCACCTTCCTCATCTCCTACGCTGTGGTGAGCTCATGTTCTGGGCAATGTGGAGTTGTGACTAGTAATAACTTACTGTTTAAAGGTACTCTTCAAGCAGGTGTGTCAGCTCGATGAAAAAAAGAGAAGAATTTGGTCAAATAGGGACAAATAAGTTGCCATGGGATTTCAGTCAGCCTTTTGCCCCTTCACTCCTAGGCCAATTAACTCCTACTAGGTTTTTATTCCTAACTTGGCCAAAGTCCCCTATTATTATTTGGCCTGGCAGGAGTCTGGTAGAGACTTGTATAGAGGCCTGTTCGGATACTTTTGCAAGACAGTTGAAGGTATTTTTTTAAAAAGATTCAGCTATGGTTTTGGTTCGTGTTTTGATGGTGTCTTATGCTTACACTTAATGCATTGAAACTTTTAAGGAGTAGTACTAGTAGGTTTTCTGCTATCTCTGACTAGATGGCATTTTGTTTACCTGGGACTTACTTTTGGCTCTCTTATGAGTCAATCCTTTTGAACAAGACCAAAGAGTAACACTTATTTATGTCAAGATGCATGTAGTATAAAACATGGCGTATGCCAATGACAGTGTTAATTCTTCATGCAGTAGCATCATTGTCAAGACCGTCTTGATGATCACCCTTCTTCTGTTGTTTTGTAGGGTTTATACATCAGTGGTGTTCTTGGAGACAGGTGAGAGGTGCAACATGCTTCCGTTTGCCAAGTAATGTGAAAATAGAGGCTTTGGTTTATTGAAACAATTTCTAAATACAGTAGTACACATTTAGTAACAACAATCAACAATGGACTAGGAGATGTTAGAAGTCCATGGCTGCAGTAGTGCAATTAGTACATGTATACAGTTGTAACTAATAAAGGCTTCACTCATGTTACAGGTTTGACATGAGGAAGGTGTTGTCCCTGGGGATGTGTCTGTCTGCTATTGTAGTAAGTATTGTTCTTAAACATTTAGTGTGATATAACATTACCACTGTGACATATGAGCCCCTGGATGCCCAATTTTAATTTCAGTGCATATTTCTAGCTCACTCCTTTCCTTGCCACCAGTCTTAGGTCCATCCTTTCCTTGACATCAGTCTTAGGTTCAACTGCATCTTTTTGTGTTAGGCTTACTGCTTCGGTATGTCATCGGCCCTGGCACACTAGGCTGTGATCGATCCTTCCAGCTGCATCAGTGCCAGCCATTAACCAATCAAAAATGGTTCAACTAATGACCCAATTGTTTCAGGTGTTTGTGTTTGGGTGCCTGACAGAGTGGATCCATCTCTACAGCCAGCCGTTTTACATCATCCTGTTTGTGCTGAACGGACTGCTACAGTCCACGGGATGGCCGTGTGTGGTCGCCATCATGGGGAACTGGTTTGGGAAATCAACGTAAGGCCAGGCTGTTTTATGCATTACTGTATCAAAAGCTATCAAAAGATAATGTTAACTTTCTGTGGAGAATTTATGTTATGATAATTTATGTTGTAACAAAAGGTCCTGTCATAAACATATTCTTAGCAAACAGTGTCCACTTAATTTGTACCAAAAATGCATTGTGTATGTATCAATGTTTACTGTTTATTTTGTTTTATTTTGCTTGACCATGGTGGTTTAGTCCATTCTCTTCTAGGATGCAGGCTGCTTTCTTAGTTTGTTTCTGACCATGTCTGATAAGAAACTGTGTAGCCTCAGTAACATTGACTGACATGCGGCAATGATGATGATAATGACGATGATGTTTGTGTGTCCTGACCCTCAGGCGAGGCCTTGTCCTGGGTGCTTGGTCAGCCTGTGCTTCTGTGGGTAACATCATCGGAGCCTTGCTGGTGTCACAGGTTCTGGACTATGGTTATGAGGTAGGATGGCCTTCAGTGGCAAAGTCCTTGAAAATTCCACCACTGTAATTTTTCAGTTGGGATATTGTATTTCTTTGGTGAATTTGCACACACAACTTTGATAATGTCAAATTTACATGCCTGCACAAACAGGACAAAAAGTCCCATGTACATGCTGGACCTCTGGCTGGCAATTGCAAATCCATTTTTGCTGTGGTTCCATGTAACATTTTTTTGGGCAATATTCTATGTAATTTTGTCAGGGGAGGTATAACCCCTTCATAAAGCATAACGACGATGATGATGATGAACATTGTTTGTCCGTTTATTTCAGTACGCCTTTTTGGTGACATCAGCCGTTCTTTTTGCTGGAGGAATCATCAATTTTTTTGCCCTGGTGCCTTCTCCAAAGGAAGTTGGTTAGTAAAGTTGTCCATACCTTATATTACACTTTCACAAACTGTTTTGTTATCATATGAGTCAGCACACATAACATTATATGTATTCGATAATATCTTCATCCATTTCTAAAGTGTTCTTCCTGTCAAACTTTCAAGTGGTTTATACACTTTGAATCCTGAAGTATTCAATTCAGCAGGTGTAGAGCAAAATGAAAATGCTGGAGATATGTGCATTGGTGCTACTGTAACAGTATTGTTTCAACAATGAACTTAAAACACTGTAAAGACCTACTTACCACTTATACAGCAGAATTAAATCCCCACAAAGCTAAATGAATTTACAGTAACCCTTGGTACTTTTTGACTGACTGACTGTCTCTTGTGATTGACAGGTCTCCCAGAACCCGATGATGGAGATGATGATGATGATGACAGTGAGCCCAGTGGTGATGAGGATGAGAATGGTAATGTCATAACACCAGGACTAGTGTAAATGTTGTTTCTTTTTAAAAACAACTTGCCAAATTTGACTAATTTTGTAACTTGGAATGGGCACAAATTTGTGGAGACAAAGCTGTCAGGGTGAAAAAGATCATTTTTATAAATTACCAATGAAGAGAGCCTACTCCATAGCACTTTGTCCTCTATGGCCCTTTGTAGGTCTTTAGTATCTTGCAGGTTTGTACCACTATGTTGATTGTCTAAGAAGGTGATCACTCTATCAGGATTATCCCCTACCTCTTTTTCCTTTTATGAATTAGAAGTACATTTAGGCTCCCAGAGTACTAACATATTTTTGGCAACATATTTGAATGATTGTAACTAATCCTCTGGTAAGCTGTACACATGTGTGCTATGCTGGTAAAATTAAAAGACAACATTCCAAGCATGTGACTTTTGTCATCCTGCCCCCCTCCCCATAGGTGTCACACCGAGAACCCCACTAGTGCAGACTGACACTGACCCTCCCGTGACCTTCACACAGACACGCCCCCAGGCCATCAGCTTCTTCCAGGCCGTCCTTCTCCCGGGGGTCATACCTGTGAGTAAGGCAGGAGTCTCGCATGTCTTTGAAACATGCAAAATAGTAGTTTCAGGATCAAAAAATGATCAGCACATTTTTCAGTCAAACTTATCTTACTAGTCCTCCATTGCTGATAACCAAAAAATGATAGCTTATTTTTCTTATACATTGGTTATGTATTAGGCAGGCAAAATAATCATTACCAGGAACATTTGTTAAAACTTGATCTTTTATTGAATTTTCTTCAAAATGATTTACTGTATTATGTATTTGACTACATCTTTTAGGTATCAGAGGACGTACCTAGGGACATTTGAAAATGCACAGCTTTCTTACACCAGATTAGGTAGATTATGTAGAAAATTGAAGAATGGTAATACATGTATTTGTTACTGTCTTTAACATTATTGTAAAACATTTTTTTTATATAAGGTGTGCCACAAATAAGAGCTAACAATTTTGCCTGCAGTAAAACATATTAGATGCTGTGGGAAAATGAAGAAGTCATAAAGACTGGTGACAGCATTTGGAACATTTCAATGAGAATTAGGCCGCAAATCAGTATAGGGCTTTGTTTATACATATAAGCAGAAGGCCTGGTAGTATTTCTGTCGGACAGGCCATTTCTGAATGCTTTGTCTGTTCCAGTACTCCCTGTCCTACGCCTGTCTGAAGCTGGTGAACTACTCCTTCTTCTTCTGGCTGCCGTTCTACCTGCACTCCCAGTACGGCTGGAAGGAGACAGTCGCTGATGAGATCTCCATCTACTACGATGTGGGAGGGATCATAGGTAAGGAACTTATTACAATTGTCACTGACGAACGATAGTGGATGCTATCTGAAATGTCTGACCATTTTCAAAATCATATCCAGCTGCTTGAGTAACTGCTTTTTGGCATATCTTATTACCTGGATGTCTACTCTTCATTGACAAATACCTACTACAATTGTTGCAAAATACAAGAATCATTTTGTACTTAAGCTGCAGGGTTTCATAAATATTGTGTAGAGTAAATAGGGTTTCACATCACAAGGCAAGGTATGTACGTACAGATTGATCCACAATTAGCAGTTCAACCGATGCTAGCATGGCAATTAGTGGTTTGACCAATCAAAGTGGCTGCATGTCCGTCAAGTATTTGCATTTTCATGTTTTTATTCTGCATTTCTACATTTTGACAGAGGTGGATGGGGAGTTTTAGATCATATTGAGTGCCTGCCATCATATAACTTTTTGTCCCACAGGAGGCATGATTGGCGGCTATCTGTCAGACCGTATGAAGAAGCGAGCCCCCACGGTGGTGACCATGTTGTTACTGGCCCTCCCCTCCCTCTGGGGCTACAGTGGTAGGTGCACTGTGGATTAATCTTTAAGTTAGTTCAAACCAATCTGCATCATCCAAGATTTTTTGTCAAACCTGTCTGTAGCAGTTGCTCAAGGGACGGGTACAAACACAGATTGCATACTTTTGTCACATTTAAATACCAATACGAGTAGTAAGAGGATTCTTTGTAAGCATAATAGTCAGTTGTAGAAAATAATAGTTTAAAGGGTTTGTTGAAAACAGTTCAATTGTAAATAATCTTTTTTTTCAGCTTCCCCAAACAACAAAACCATCAATGCCGTTCTTATGGCCGTAGCTGGTGAGTGCATTTGAATGTCTCCAGTGGACGTGTACATTTGCATGTTGTTCGTTTGCATTTGGACAGGTTTTTGTGGAAGTCAGCTTTTCAGCCAATGGTAACTTTTACAGGGTATTAAACTCTGTGTATAAACCATAGGAAGAAAAAAATTCATCATAGTTCTTAGAACTGACGAAAACGTTTTAAAAAGCATCCTGAGATCTTTTCAAAGCATCCTTTGAAAGTATGTTGACGTAACGACTCCAGATTAAGTAAAGACATCTCAAGATTTAGCTCAAAATCTCAAGATGTTTGGATGAATCTCAAGATTTGTCAATTTTCAGCAAAGCTTAAGGACACTCACTGGAGGTTATTATGTTCTATTGTGTAACATACATGTAGTTGTTCAAAAAAGTTTGTTTTTCACAAAATATCAGACATGTAAGTTTCAGCTGTAAAAAGCTACAGGTATTTGTCCAAAGTGCTCTGCTCCATCTAAAAATAAGCTGTTTTTATGCTTTCTCTTCCCCAGGGTTTTTCATCGGAGGTCCTGCCAACCTGATCAGTTCTGCCATCTCGGCTGACCTTGGACGACAGGACCTGATCAAGGGCAACAGCGAAGCCCTGTCCACGGTCACGGGCATCGTGGACGGGACAGGCAGTGTGGGGGCGTCTGTAGGACAGGTGGGAGGTCACAGTTGTTACATGGTAAAAATAAAGGTAGGCTATGGCTGTGGTGCGTTGATACACCCGATCCCTTGATCCCGGAAAGTTGAGCAACATGCAGTCGGGTCAGTACTTGGATGGGAGACTACCAGTTCTGCAAGGAAGACTGGGTACTGTAGCTGGGTCATACCAAAGCAAGACTCTTAAAAATGGTTTTTACTTCTTTCTCTGCTAAGTGCTAAACACACTTCACTACCAGTGGACCTGCTGTAGTGCTTGCACCTATGTTTGGCCCAGGGCTTATATATAGTGGAGCCATACGGCATCCCCGAAGAAGTGGTCAACGCCATAAGTGTTTTGTATAAGAACTCTAAAAGTGTTGTCATGGTTGACGGTCATATGTCTCAGAGCTTTCATGTGACCACTGGAGTCCTGCAGGGCGATGTGCTGGCACCTTTCTTATTCATTATCCTCATTGACCACCTCCTGAGGAGGGCTACAGCAGACAGTGACTCGGGGATTGTGACACATCCTAGGGCCTCCAGTCGTTATCCAGCAAAACTGATCAACGACTTAGACTTCGCGGATGATATTGCTCTGCTGGAGTCCGCAAGAGCAAGGGCACAAGAGCAACTGATAAAAACCGCTACAGCTGCTGCAGAGCTTGGTCTAATTGTAAGCGTCCCTAAAACCGAATACATGTGCTACAATGCAGACCCGGGTCAGCCACTCCAGGTCTATGGAGAAGAGATCAAGGAGGTGCAAGACTTTAGATATCTTGGTTCCAGCATGGCCTCAAGTAGTTCTGACCTTAAGAGGCGCAGAGCACTCGCCTGGGCCGTGTTTTGGAAACTTGAACCTCTCTGGAGGAGCGATCTTGTCCCGATCGCTACGAAAGTGAAACTGTTCATGGCTTCCTGTGTCACAGTGCTTGTTTACGGGTGCGAGTCTTGGGTCTTAACACAAGATATGGAGAAAAGAATCAACTCCTTTGCTACTTCTTGCTTTCGCATCATGCTGAACATCAAAAGGCTCGACCGGGTACCAAACTCCAGGATTTATGAACTAACCCAAACAAAGCCGTTGATTGAACATGTACGCTCGAGGCAGTTGAACTTTCTTGGTCATATCCTGCGCATGCCCGAGGACGAACCTGCCAATATCTATGCACTGTATGTACCAACGCATGGGAAACGCAGACGAGGACGCCAAGCTACCTCCTATTTAAAGTACATTCAACAGCTCCTAGGAGATTACAATGACCAGATCTCCGCGAAGCAAATCAGTCATCTAGCTGCCGACAGAAGGTCTTGGAAGAAACTTACAGTCGCCTGCGTCGCAGCCGACCGATGATGATGATGATGATAGTGGAGCCAAGCCCGATGCATATTCTGATCAGGGAGGTTGACCCCCTTATTCTGATGTATGGGCAACTTTTGCTTTTTAGCTCTTAAAACTAAAGGTAGTCCATTAGCTTTTGGAGGCTGTAGGAGCTGTATTTGTTATCCCGTGTCTAGGGCACAGTATTGAGTATCTGTAAGCCATATCAAGTACATGTGTATATAACAGTGCAAGTCTTTATTCTTCCCCAGATTGTGGTTCCTCTGCTTCACAAACAGCTACACCTGGACTGGCACTGGGTCTTCTACTTCTTCATACTGATGGTGAGCGTCTAGAAATCATCCTAACCTGCAAATTTCAGTTTTCTTCCTATCAAGTTCACTAAAGTTTTGCCACTCTTCCAGACCATAAATTGTGCAAACAGCCCAGCTGTGCCCTAGTGGGAAATATGACCCTTGCATAAGACTTGACCTTGTTGTTGTGTCTGTGCAGACGTTGCTGACCGCGGTGTGTATCCTGCCCCTGCTGGTGAGGGAGGTGCGCAGCATGAAGTGTTTCCTGAACTACCAGCTGAGACGGCAGGCTGCAGCCCTGGTACAGGACACACACAGGCCACACTCCCTCAACAGGTACATGCAACACACACAACTACAGGGCTAACCCATACTGTCATACATGTATCCTGCAGTCTTGTTAGCTTTTGTCCACTTAATTCCTGGCACAGGATACACACAGGGCAGACAGGCCCCATTCTCTCAACAGGTACATGCAACACACACAACTACAGGGATAACTCATATCTATTCTTCAGGCAGATTTACCAGTGGCATAAGATAGTATCAAAGCTGGCTAAGGAGTACAGCTGGTCAAAGGGAGTCTTCAGCCTCTCTGGTAGCCAAACACACTCCTAGGCCAGCTTCATGCCTCTGGCAGCTTTTGATACTATCTTATGCTACTGTAGGATGTGCTTGGAGACTAATTCCTAGCCTGAATTCCAGGCTTGTTAGGTCTTGCCACTGAAGTTATGAAAGCACTTCATGAATACATTTTCAGAAGAGGACAGAATATGTTCCCGAATAGTTTCATTGTGGATCTTTGGGCCCCCCCGGGGATCAAAGTTGTTAATTGGATGCAGTCGCTCCCAGGGTCTAACCTACACGTGGGATCCCCACTCACTCCCGCCATCAGATCTTAGGGAGCAGGCTGCATCAGAGAGTCTCCGCAATTTCTTCTCCGTCACCTCCGTTCTTCCCTTCCTCCTTCCACCTTAATCATGGGGAGGACCCCAAAAAGAGTGAAGAAGTGCTCTGGTTGTGGCGAGCCGCTGTCTTGTCACAAGGCGGGCCAATACGGCAAGCACTGCCAGGGGGTTTCCAAGGATCCGCCGGCAGAAAAGCAGCCCATCGAGCTCGAGGACCCCAACCCTAAGTCTGCGATGGACGTCCTGGAACAACGCAAGGCGGAGTTGGAGAAGGCCATCGCGGAAGCGGAGCTTAGAAACGAGGTGGCAGCTCTTGAGAAGAGACTAGGGGCTCTGAAGTCAAGCGGTCCAACCCCCCCGTCAGGCGAGGCGAAGCAGACCGGCCCCAAAGTATCCACGAATACATGAATACATTTTCAGAAAAGGACAAAATATGTTCCCGAATAGTTTCATTGGGTTGGTTCTTTGTACACAACCAAGTGTTTTATTCAAGATTGACAAACCTACATGTACAGGCAGTAAAGTAATATCTATTGTCTTTGTCTTTCAGTTGAAGCTGGCTGACTCTAGAAGAAAGATGAAGTGCAATTTCAAGGAACCTTCCAGTGTGGAAAACACTGTATATAGATATGTATATATTATTTTCCATTAACTTGCCAACTGCTGCCCACTTTCCAGGGACCCCTGCAGCAGTATAATCAATGTACTGGACCACTATTACAAGAAATGTACTAAATGACAAGAGCTTTTTTATAATGAGACATGGATACTTGTTCTCCTTAAAACCCTTAAACTGCCAAGCCCGGATATATCCGGCAACATATGCATGCCCTGTGTGCTGCACCCGGATACATCCGGGAAAGCGTATTTCACTGAATCGGCAGGTTTGCGTGCCTGTAGCACACAAGCCCCGGAAGTTAGGGACTTTGACCTTGTTCATGGGTTTCTTTTTGAAGGTCAGCGGCCAACCATGGCACTGATAGCAATTTAAAGGGCTGGACGTCTGGCAGTTTAAGGGTTAAACTAATAAGCAGGGTAGTACGTGTGACTTACAAAAGCAGCCTGATTATGGTACTTTTTCAGAGGTCAATATTGTACATGAAAATAGTGATTTATGTACTACATGTAAATAGCAAATGTGCCAAACAGCAACTTTAGGTTAAAAAGTAATTGAGTTCATTTTTCAGTGAAAACTTACTTGACTTTATTTTTTAGATGATTGGTTATGTAAATTGGAATTGGTTATGTAGTAGATCCATGTTTGTTAATATGCAGGTAACAGACGTTAGCGTTTGTTACATTATCCTTGACCTTTTTCCTTTGAAATCATTTACAGTTTTGGCTACATCACTTGGGCATAAGAGGACATACCTTGGCACATTTAAAAAGTGGGCAAAGAAAACAGTTGTAGGAAGAGGTATGGGCCATGAAATTCTAGTTTATTCTGAATGCAATGCACAAATTATAAATACAGGTTTGGCAGTGCTTATCTTACTCATGGACTCGTAGTCACTGCGCCAACATACTGGACCAATACTCTGAATTTAGATGTAATATACAAGTGACGTATGTTCAGATATTCACCCCCATGTACTGCAATTACCTTTGTTACTTATACAAACAATGGCCCTGTACAAGTACATGTACTTCCATGAGCAAACATAGGGTCATGAAAATCATAATAGAAGGGGTAAAGCTTTCAACAAGCTAACAATCCTGGACATACATACCATCACACATGATTGAAGATTGCATCAGTACTTTAATGTGGTGTACTTTTGCTTTTTGCACTCTGTATACATATGTTACACAGGCATTTAAATGCAATCATCTAATGACAGTAACAACTAAACATAGCAGAAACTTTTGGCTTTGGCTATTAACAACCAAGGACATTTGAAACAACAGTTTTATGAAGGCAGTGTGCACAGTGAAAAAAAATTAACAGTCAAAGGCTCCGCTCCTCTACATTTCTAGTCAACAATCATATCCAATCTGTTTGTCTAGGATGAAGCAGATGTTACAATACAAATATCAGCTTATACAATCTTTTGTTATCTTCTTATTTGCCCATGCATCAAAGGCATTCACTGCCAGCAGTGGTGAACATTCTGACCATGACACTTGTACATGATCATGTCCACATTAGGAGAGGTTAGTTGACATTTACACAGCCATGCCACAATGTCTTTGTCACACTGGTAAATTAAACAAGATAAAGCACAATGTAGTTATGTCACTTAAGGCACTACAATTAAGGTACAGAACTTGCCAATACCATACATACGAAACAGTCCATATCTGCTACATCAAGGACAACAAAATTGTGTATATATGTCTGCAGCTTATACTAAGTTACTACTAGTATTCTGTTTGAATCTATTTTTTCGTAACTTCAAAATTAAAAAAAATACCTTGAAAACCATAAGGCACTTCCTACTCATTGCACTTTGATTTGATTTGTGAATAATTTCCACATACTGTACAAAATTTGTTTTTTTACAAAGGCCTCAGATACAAAAAAAAGAAGAAGATTTTCAAGGCATTTGAGATTGTGAGAAGGGTCAAGTAAGAACTTTAAATCTTCAGAATGCCAGAAAAACAAAACACTGGTATTTAGGAACTAAAACAAATGCAAACCTGTACAAGTGACTCTCTTTACATAAGGACCATCTGGACAATGGGGCCAGTTTTTGGTGGTTCCTTACTTGTTTTTCCTATGAACACATTAGCAGTAAGAATCCTGTCTATAGTAACCAGCTGTCCACATAGCTTAGATTTCATTAACCCCCTTTGTGGACTTCTTGGGCAGTTTTGACTACCAGTAATACAACTGATGACAAGGAACACAACCTAAATTCAAAACTAAGAGTGTATGACATAATTCTAGCAATGTATTACTCAATATAATGATGATTGTCTTCAGGAGATACAGCATACCCAGCGATGATTGCTGATTATTACATTATGAAGTAGGTAAAAATAAAAACAATCCATTCATGATCAGCTCAGTTTTGTCATGAGAGACTTAGTCTTGAATTACATAATGCCTCTAGACTGTATAATTCATTACCAACAACTTAACGTTTTAACAACATCACAAGACTTCTCACTTTTTGATATACTTTTTTGTAACTGCTACATACAAAGACATTCACAAACATTCCTTTGCAAGGTTATATACTCTGGATATCATACACTTTCATCATTAGCCAAAAAAAGAATAAAGGAAAAATAAAATGTAATAAAGCTGATATTATTTTCTCTTATTTCAAGATGAATGTATCTATCTTATTGAGTCCATGGTGTAAATCTGCCAGGATTTTTACAAAAATTAATTTCCTTTGTTCACCCTGTTTATTATATCATTACAAAATCTGCTACAACAGTGGAAAATACTGCCTGGTCCTGCTTAGTTATCAAAGTCTTCAGTGTACAAACACTTCACAGTGAGAGACAGAAAAATACACCCTTATGTTGAGTGGTATAGTCCTTATTTCAAAAGGAGAAGTCAGAGACTTACATTCCTTATAAAGCCCCGTCACAGTCAACAAGCTTTGGCTGTACTTGTTCATCACTAGAAGGTCAGAAAGTGTTAAAAAATCTCTCCAGAAACTCCAGCAAATTTCACCTAAAAATCTGCGAACATCGGCCGATCTCTAACACTTGTGCGGTGATCAAGAGAACACCGGGCGTATTACTGCCGAAAATGTATTTTAGAGCTGGCAACCTTGCCCCTAAGTGATTTTCCTGCAGAGTGACAGTGCCTTAGGGCTCGGTCACAAACATTGTGCGATCGTCGTATGATCACTAACTCAGGGCATGTTCTGGAGCGCAATGCATGTGTCCTGCAAAGTTCAGCTGTCTTGATACACCAAAGGCTGTCTAACACCCTTACCAGTGGTTGGTTTTGTCACAGCCTGCATGAACATCCTATAGCATCAAAACTGTCCGACGATCGCATGACGTATGTGACCGCGCCCTTAAGTTTTGCATAGAGAAAGTTTCGCCTAGAAGACAGGTTTGCTCTTATCCACGGTGACGGCTTTCTTCAGCCCGGCCTTGCTGAAGCCACAGATGGAGCTGAGGAGCGCGCCGCGCTCTCCTGATGACGAAGGCATCGGCGGAGGAGGTCCGGCTGCTGGGGGAGGGGGTGGGGGAGCCCCCTGGGGAGGGGGTGGGGGTGGAGCAGCTGTGAACAGTAAAAGGGAACACCGGTCACAGAAAGCAATGATTTGCATAGCTGAATATGCTTTGTTTTAAAATTGGCAACATTTCGCCAAACCACACAAATTACAATGTACACTTACCGGTATAAACTACAAAGAAAAGAATGTCAGCAACCAGAAAACTATTCATGATTAATATTAAGTCTAGTACATTTGTATCAGATGTACAAGATCACTGATCGTGATATTCAGACTTTGAGTATGGTTCGTCTCAGTGCAATTTTGATAAGCCAGATCACAGTTTTAACTGCACATGCGCAGTGTGAATATTATATTGTGGGTAATTTGACAAACAAAACACATCTAGACATGTTTAGAGCATGGTCTAGACAAGAACTGCTTAGGGGTCTTCAGCTGTGACCTTACACAAGAGCTGGTCAAACTGTGATCTGGCTTATACAAGGATCTGTGCAACACTTAACACACAGCACAACTACAACACACATACAACAGGCACAGGCAACAACTCCAGTGTTAGCAGTGCATGCAGCATATAATAAGCCCTTTCACAGAGGTTAGGACACATGTGCAGGGACATGAATTCTGGGTAATCTATCAATTTGAAAGCTAAAGGCCCTGAAAAAGAAAATAATCATTGTCTCAACCATTGTTTCAATCTGCATAACAACGTCCAGACGTGTGTGGTTTTTCGAGGCCTTTGCCTCTGATATCTGACATACCCGGTATTGCCTAGAATTCCTGTCGCTTCACAGTGAAAGGGCTATATATATATATATATATGCAGACAGGTAAGCAGGTAAGTGTTAGTCACAGACATGAGTGAGATCTGACAGTGATCAAACCTACAGGAGATCCAGGATCCTCCTGTGATCCTCATGCTTTCTGATCATGATCTGCAGCTGGGGGATTAAACAAGTAATTACACGTTTGGCTCTTCACTTCAATCAGGCAAGTTATATATAGATTGGTGGCATACATAGGGCAGGGGGCATGCATTGTTGTAGTCAAATGATTATATAATGCAATCAGTAGGGTGACAGTGACGTGTAAGTTCATGTACATCAAAATATCAAGCTCTGTGTACAGGAAAGATGCAGTGACATCCATGTTTCAAAGACTCCATGCACTGCAGATTTTTTGATAGCAGACATTTTTAGCTAGGTCTTATGCTTTGTTAGCAACTACACTGTCACATAGCATCAAACACATAGCATGAACGTTTACTTCAAATTATCTGCGATATGCATGAATAGATATTAGGACAGCAGACTTGGTTCTTACAATAATTGTGCCATACAATACCTGACAAGGAAAGACAGTTGAATCATTCTACATTGTATATCAACTACATACTTTCCTAGTCTCTAGGCAAGTATGATATATTTTCATTACTTGTATACTGGTCAAGACAGTTCTAAAGAGAGTAGAAGTTCTAGTAGTAGTAGTAGTAGCATTAGCAATAGCAGCAGTAGTAGCAGTTATAGTAGAAAACACTGGAATGATGTGTAGTAGATTCTGAAGTACAATGTAGTTACTGTAGATAATAGCAGTACTGGTAGTCGAGAATAGAAGGTCATGTAGTTCTAGTAGTAGTTAGAAGTAAGACGGTAGCTCTACCGATTTCTGTAGGCTTTGCAAACTAGTGTTTTGTTTGCTTGTGCCTTTATTTCAACTCGATAGATACTCCATCGGCCTTGGTAACCTTTCTGTGGAGAAAACGATAAAGCAAACATCACAGCTGTACCAGACCTGGCGACGACGTACCTGGTGCAGGTGGAGGGACAGGTGAGGGTGCACCTGAAGACGTGGGACTGGTGGTGCTGGAACCAACTGTTGGGGAAAACATAAGGCTCAGCACGTGTGGAGACAATAAAATAAGTTTTTATTGCATGATTGTACATTCATGATTACAACGTAAAGCACTAGGGCCTTCCCCAAACAGCAAAAGTGCTTGATGTTGGCTGTGGAATCTTGGCCCTTTTGGGGGAAACCTCCTTATTGATTATCACATGAAGTCAGCCACGAAACACATGCCCTATCAGGGAAAAAAACAAAGATGATACATGTATATGATTGTGTGAAGTTTAGGCACTTTTTGGTTGGGATTAGTTCACATATGCAGCCCTGGTGCACGACAATGTACGATCATAGCAAATGAGTCACCAATGTAAAGGATAACAAATGATGTCTAATTCAACGAAATTGATAAAGTTGCAACAGACATGTAATCAACTGAAATCAGGTTCCCAAACTTTTCTGTTAAGTTTAGTTTTTTAAGCAGTATTACCAGTATCCTTACCCCCATTGGTAGCTGGCAGGTGGTTGGTGTTGTGGTCCTCCTCCTGGCCTGTAGGCTGCTGGGACAGACGCTGGGGGAGGGAATGGAAAGGATCACTTGCTTGTTATAAGAACTAGACAACTTAGAAACAATTGGCATTTCAATATTTGCAAAAAATATATGTGAGAGCTCTCGTTGGCACAGTTTCCTGCAACATCATGGTGACAGGGTTTGAACAAGTATTTTAAAGTTGAGAGAACTGGTGCGTTATCATTAGTCAGAAAGCGATCAGAGGAACAGCACAGAGCTTGTACAATGGATAACAGGCTAAAAAAGTGAAGTTAAGGCACAAAATAATGGACAATCATTCTAAGACCTGGTGACCTGTAATTTTCCACGCACTGCAAGCTCGAAATAGGTAACGCCACCAACCTTCCTCGCAGATTTTTTCCTTTTCTTCTTCTCTTCATCAGACATGTGGTGAGCCTTGGCCTTTGATTGTCTTCTTACCTGGTTAAACTGGGACAGAAACATTTCGGACAAGAAGTCAAAGATCTTATTCCTTATGTAATATGTCATGCTTCTGTAAACTTCTTGTTTTCTCTGATTCCATTTGATGTAGTTTTATCACTGGCTCCCAAAGGTAACAGTAATGCATATAGCAGGAAATGAAGACAGGAAATGAGATAACCTATTCTGGGATCTTTCAGGAACCTTTGAGCTAACTTCCTACCATTGTTTCTAACTGACTTACATGAAAACATGCCACTCTACTGTATTCAACAACAATGGGCGCACAAGCAAGCAGACATACTGAAAACAAACCAAACAGACACTCCAAAAACAAAACAAAACAAACAAACAATGCACCTGCAAAATATGAATAGTATTACATAAAATGCAATATCTCCACACATGAAAGTCTCTTACGTACAAACAATTTTGGTCACACAAGTCAAATTGACCTGTTCTCTCACACAGTCGGCTATGATTTTACTCACCACTCCCTGGTCAACTTTTAATCTTTTCTCTGTTGCCTCCTTTGCCGACTTCAGGGCTTCTTTTAGCTTACTGGGAATCTAAGTATTAGGAATACAAAAGGCAGGTAATGACATTGTATAGCGGACAAAATAAGACTAACATATCCAAGTTTTGATTACTGAAAGAAGATCCACTGATCCATGATATGATTAAAATCAGCTTTTCTACAGGTATATTGTAGATATTGAAGATATTGGATATTGGAAAAGATGAAGCAGTTAGTGATTCACTTTTATCCCTCACATTACTCTTGGATACTTAGACACTTTATTCACTTCATTAGCTGTCACACAATAGTAAGTAGCTACTGGCAGTTTTCCTGGGGTAAATAAAAAACAAATCTAACAGCCTCTACCCAGCGTAGACAGAAGTTGTGGTTGATTCAGTACATACCTTCAACTGAGGTTTATCTGGTAGAACCACAGGTACATTGCTGAACAGTCTGGAATAAAAATGGAACATAAGTTCCCTCAGGTAAACAGCACAGACAAGATCCCAATTGTAAGACTCTATGCTTCAACAAGCAACATATTCTTCAAACCTTTTTATTACTGTACAATGATCTGCGCAATACATTTGTTAATGCTACACATGTAGATCAGAAATATGCACACATGACGAAGGAAGATTATGTTCAAATATCTCATGTCATCATCTGACCACGATATACTGGAAAATCTCTGTAAGTTCATCTACAAATGTTTTAGGAAGAGAGAAGATGCATGTAAACTATAGTATGTGACATTGTATAACTTTGCGTTTACTACCTTTTGTACCAAACTGACTGCATTTAGCCCCAATGGGGCATGAATATGCAATAAACTTCATTGTCATTTATCAATTTATTTATGAAACAATTTGGGTTGAAGCACTAACACCTATGCATCAAGAGTACAATCTGAAGAGATACTCTTAAGAGAGTCCTGCCATATGGATATTTTGTAGCTCAATATAGAGCACAACAATTCACCAAATAACATGGACTCAGAAGGAAGCCTACATTTTTTTAAACACTTCTTTTCATGATTGAAATGTGGTTGGAGAAATGTACTTACGGACTGGCCAGCAGGTCTGCTACGGAAGGTACTGACTTGACAGCATCCACCGTGAGGATGGACTCCAGGAACGTTCCTGAAATAGGAACAAGTCAGTCTGCTTAATAGGCTGGTAAATACTTTGTACTGAAGTGCCAATCCTGATACAGGGTAGCTAGTGTATTTTAGCGTAAGGGGCCATCACACTATAATTTGCAACCACCACACTTTAAGGACCAATACACTAATTTTTGAACAAGTGTAATTATGGTACATTGCTAGTATTCACTTGATAATTAACATATTGTCTAGAGAATTCTGCAACCCCCATGGCTACCCTTTTAGCCTACATTTT
Organism: Branchiostoma floridae x Branchiostoma belcheri; assembly: GCA_019207045.1. Classification (NCBI taxonomy): domain Eukaryota; kingdom Metazoa; phylum Chordata; class Leptocardii; order Amphioxiformes; family Branchiostomatidae; genus Branchiostoma; species Branchiostoma floridae x Branchiostoma belcheri. The sequence continues at coordinate 9,242,595 of CM033027.1, forward strand.
CAAAATCTCCTCACCATGGAAGGGCCAAGATCCCCATCCATGACAACGCCTGATAGGTAGCTTTGCTACCACGCTTTTACCATCAAGCTAAAATAAATCCTGGCTAGAAACTGGAAGAATTATAAGAAAAGTATGAAACAGAAAGCTGCCCAGTTTCTCCACACTTACTGAGCTCTCCAGGACAGTCCAGAGGCAGCATCTCCAGCGTTGCTGTCTGCAGCTGGTCTCCAAACGCCATCTCGTACACAAGGTGCCCAAAACTGTATACATCCACCTGCTCCATGGTCTATTAACACAACATTAACAATACTCAGTATCATGCGTATGACAGGACAAATCTGTATATAATGCACAAAGGTGTAAGTACATACTGAAATGTCTTCCTGTTTGTTTCTCATCACCACCAGTGATAGGGGGGACTGAAGTGGTTTTATATTGCGTTTTTTTTTTCAGAATTTGCAAACTCTTCACACAAGGATTGTGTTTTGTAATTCCACTATAATTCAGACTTGTTTCAACCATAAACTTTACGTGGAGCGAAAACCAGAGTCCTTTTCCCACCTGTCGTGATATAAAACCAAATAAACTCCATTTTCCAGCCACCGTGAAAATAACTCCTGGCAAACTTATATGCATTTACAGTAACTGTAGCCTGTACCTGTACTTTCCTGAGCTGAGTCAGGAAGTATCTGTAGTAGGGAGGCAGACCCAGCACACTGTTCTCCAGGTCTAACATACCTGTACTTTCCTGAGCTGTGTCAGGAAGTATCGGTAGTAGGGAGGCAGTGTACCTGTACTTTCCTGAGCTCGTGTCAGGAAGTATCTGTAGTAGGGAGGCAGTACTAGTGTACCTGTACTTTCCTGAGCTGTGTCAGGAAGTATCTGTAGTAGGGAGGCAGTACTAGTGTACCTGTACTTTCCTGAGCTGTGTCAGGAAGTATCTGTAGTAGGGAGGCAGACCCAGCACACTGTTCTCCAGGTCTAACATACCTGTACTTTCCTGAGCTGTGTCAGGAAGTATCGGTAGTAGGGAGGCAGTGTACCTGTACTTTCCTGAGCTCGTGTCAGGAAGTATCTGTAGTAGGGAGGCAGTACTAGTGTACCTGTACTTTCCTGAGCTGTGTCAGGAAGTATCTGTAGTAGGGAGGCAGACCCAGCACACTGTTCTCCAGGTCTAACATACCTGTACTTTCCTGAGCTGTGTCAGGAAGTATCTGTAGTAGGGAGGCAGACCCAGCACACTGTTCTCCAGGTCTAACAGTCGACAGCAGTTCTCTTCCAACATCACGTTCCCCGCATGCAGCTGTCCGTAGAACCAGCCTTTGTCGTGTAGGAACTTTAAGGCCTACAAAAAAACAAGAACCCTCCTTTCATGCCATTTGACCGCCACAAAGAAGACATCACATTTTCTTAACTTCTGGTGAATTTCACATTGAAATTCATATTTTTTCAGGTGAGTGTACGACAAAAATATATCACAACACAACTGTATTCTGCCATCCTACCCTAAGTCAGGCAAGTACCTTAGGTAATACAAAATACACAGTATTGTATTCTCTCTATATATATATTCTGGCCAGGGAGGCATTCTGTACCAACTGTAACAAGATGAAACACTAACTCAGCTCACCTCTAGTACTTGTCTTCCACAGGTTCTTATTGCAGGGAGTGGGAGGGGGGCGTACATCTTTGGCTTGCAGTACTTCTTTAGAAAATGCACTTTATTTGGTTTTGTCTGTAAAAAAGATTTCATTAAAGAAATGAATTAAGAAAAACATGGAAATTACCACTAGGGTGTACAGAGTGTATACAATATCATATGGACTGCATAACACACATGTGGTGTGTTAGGCCGAAGGGCGGTTATACTGGCTATATAGATACAGATACAGATACAGATACACACATAAATCTTGAATTTTAGTTTTCTGCAAAGATGCTTATGTCTAATGTAAGCATGATATATACCTCTAGAAGCTTATACAAATATATTGGTAAAATCTGTGAATAGTTTTATCTGGTTGGTACATCACTGAATAAAGAGACTCTTTTCACACAACCATTACTTTATTCTCACCAACGTTTTGGTCATCTTCTAAATGTAAATACTTTATGTTTTGAGTCTGCATCTGAACTGTGAGCAGCAACACCTGTCCTGCAGTACAATGTGAACCAGTCAGAATTACCCTGAAGAAGGTGACAGAGGGCCACTGAAACGTTGGTGAGAATAAAGAAATGGTTGTGTAATAATCTTTATTCATTGGTAAAATCAGTTTCGAAATATATGTACTAGAAAATGTAATAAAAAAGCAAGAGAAATCTTACTTTACAGATGGCGTCCCTGAGTGTTCCTGGTTGGTAGAAGTTGCGGATGGCGAGGCCTCCGCTCTCCATGGATGTAGCGAACACGACGGGATAGATAAACGGGTGCTACAGGGATAGAAGCAATCATGGCTGAGTAGTATATGTGGAGCTTGGAAAGTATATTTTTTCTGGGGGCTTTAAGATTACAGGTCACTATCAAACCAAAACATCTCTCCCAGAGTTAGCACTCTGTCAAATACGCTTGCCTAAATTATAAGATTTAAGAAGCCTTAGGCTTTTAGCCAGGCATGCCTCATGGCATCATCTGGATGTGCTTTTCTTATAATAGCAAGAAATTGGACACATTAGACTCCCTTACACTGGGTAGTAGATCCTCAAACAAGCATTAAATTCTGATTGACCAGGGATGCCATGGGCACTAGGTCATTTGTGGTCACAGTCTTCTACTGTGACCTCTCTGACAGTGATTTTGCCCCTCAAGATGCCTTAGAATGCACCATTCTAACTCAAAAACATTCTGCACAATGGAAGATGGATGCCCCTATACAATAGTGGCACTTACATCACTTACCATGAATCACCAAGAAATTTTGACCCCCTATAATAAAATCCTAGCTAAAAATCCCGAGAAGACTTGATACTCATTCTTTGAGATAAGTTTGTAATATACTTCCACTTGAGTGAGAAAAGTTTGATACAGATTTCTTTGATGAGGAAAGGAAAACAACAATTCAGAATATACACTTACCTGTATTGTTGGGAGTAATTTCATGATTGGCACAAGGTCTTTGTCATCTATTGTCTTGTCCGGACCAAAGTCAGTCTGAGGAGTGAAAGAGACATATATCAATACTGCCACCTTGCACAATAGTGTAGAACTACAGCAATAAAGGGGTACAAAAAAGTGTGGTTGTACTCACCCAAGATAAGACTAGTTTCTCCTTTGGCTGGTCTTTTGGTTTGATGAGAAAGTAGCTTTTTCTAAATCTCCAACCTTCAGAAAAATACAACGTAAAAGATTAGTACGTGAAAGTGACCTCAAACCAGTTAAGCTCAGAAAGAGACTCAGTGTAATCTTCCACTGTTTGAGAGGAAAAGACTTAAACTCCAAGCCTCTTAGTCCAGAGCTAAGGTGCGGGTAGCTGGACTATACATGCAAAATGTCTACACTCCACTGTAACTACCAAACATCGGACTTGTTTGTAACACCCACTATCCACTAAAGGCTGCAACAGCCACCATGGGGACAATGAGTGACCAAACTTTTTGACAGATTACCTAACAAATTTCATTCATATAGAACAATTCTTTTTTTACGTTTTGTATGTTTTTTGCCTTTCTGGCCATACTTCTAATCTGTGCATCATATTCCAATGATATAATGAGGGTCACACAAATCCAAGTTTGGTTGCTCTGTAATCGCTGCCTACTGGAAAGGAGGCCCAGGAAAACTTACCGACATCTCGTAGTGGTTCTATGACTTCCCAGTGAGGCTCTGATCTGAAGAACATGGACACGTGCTGGAGAGCAGCTTCTGTACAGAGATAATGAATCATGTTGAAACACAAATCCCAAGAAAACACACTGCTACAAACTGAAATAGAGACTTTCAAACAGATTTCATTGATTGGTATTTTAGTTTGATACATAGATGTATAGTAGGTGTATGTGTGTGTGTGTTTACACACATGTGTTTGTTTTTGTGCATGCGTGCATGTGTGTGTGTATGTGCATATGTCTGTACATAGTACCTTGTGTGTTCATACTCTCAGGGTAGTCGGTAGGATCCAGGAACTCGTGTGTGTGTGTGTGGTCGTGTGTGTGTGTGGTTGTGTGTGTGTGTGTGCGCGCGCATGTTTGTGTTTTTGTGCATTCGTGCGTGTGTGTGTATGTCTGTAGCTAGTACCTTGTGTGTTCATACTCTCAGGGTAGTTGGTAGGATCCAGGAACATGTGTGTGTGTGTATGTGTGTGTAAACGTGTGTACACGTGTGAATGTCTGTAGCTAGTACCTTGTGTGTTCATACTCTCGGGGTAGTTTGTAGGATCCAGGAACTTCCTGACAATGAGAGACAGAGACAGCAGCTGGTGTGAGGTGATGTTGTTCAGGAACACCTGCAGCCCCTGCTGTCTCTCAGCGATGAACTCTCGCTCCATGTTCCCAAATATCTTCTTAGGAGGCAAGTTCAGGTCCACACCTCCTATCTGAGGAGAAAAAACACACAAACAATAGTTTTTTTGCATATCAATTCATAGTTAGGATATAAAAACTGCTCTCCAAGATCTCTCCAGTGTTACTGAAGAAAAACAATGGATGTCTTAAAGTCTGACCATTTCCAAAATCATAATTTACTTTCTTGAGTAACTGCTTTTTGGTGCAACAATAGTTCTGTTCATTTCATGGCTTTGTGTTAGACATAGTTGAATATATTCAGTCCGATATTGAAAATACTGACATCAAAATTCGACAAAATTATGGAAATATACCCTTTCTTCTATTATCTTCTTTGAAAGTTTTTTTTTTTACAAAAACACCCCAGGGCCTGCAGTTGCCAAATGAGGTTGCTAGGGGTTTTTTAATGTCCAAAGCTGTCCACCACCAAAGACTTGGGACAATAGCATGTCCAGGAGAAAATATACAAAAACCTGATGTTCTACTGCAGTAAAAAGGAAAGTCGCCAGGCCTCTAAAAATTAACCACAAGCTTGTCTTCCAAAGATATACCTACAAACTTGACAACTACTTAAGTTATGCTGACCAAAAATATATCTGGAAACACAAACACACAGAGACACAGACAGACTGACATGTAATTAAAAGAAATTGTACTTCCTTTTTCAGGGAGGCAATCAACTCACCTGCAAAGCTGTGTTCAAGGCAGCAAAATCACTATATCTTCTGTTAATCTGTCGATAAAAAGGAAACTACCTTAGCCATGTTTATGTGTCATCAATAATTGGATATGATATGTATTACATGTATCTCTTAAACTTTTGTACTGTATCAGGTACTTCATCTTCAAAAAATACAGACAGCAATGCTCTGCTTTATTTTGCATATTGTTAACATTGAGACCAGAAGAAGATACGCTAGCTTACAAAAATATTCATTGTAAGTTCAGTCAACATTCCACAACATTACATGACAGCCACTCAATTATGATTGAAATGTAATTATGGCAATTACATTTCATGACATCAAAGTGTTCAGCCCTCTTGATTAAACATAAAACTAAAAATGACAACATTTGTACAGACATTTCTTGCATGGTCTCAAGTTTTGTTCAATGCATGGCATTGGGGCATAGTAATACTAATTATAGTAACAAAGGTCTAGTCTGAACCTTAGGCCATGCAAACAGCTTCAGACTGTTGTAAACACAAACTTTGACACTTGGTAGCAAGGCCCCACCCCTACAGCACACACGTACACTGGGACACAAAACTTTCAGCTGGGTTGGTGGAAACAGCAGTGCAGTACAATCAGCCGATAAAAGCGGTCTAATTTCAAGAGTCTAATGTTGTTGATGGGCGGAAAAATCTGTCAAACCAAGGAACAATTTTCTCTGAGTGGTTGTGTAAACTGTCGCCAAACTTTCTGATCAATTTGACTTTAACAAAGATACTTTAATACACACAGAGCCACACAGAGCCAATTAGTTTGCTTCACATTGAGCTATACAAGAACTAGGGCTGTGTACCTAAACAAATTTTCAGGTACAGGTACAGGTACAAGTACACGGGTTTAGGTACAGGTCCGGACCTGCACCTGTACCTAAAAATTTTTAACCAAGTATATGTACGTTAAACATGTAGCTAACTATCTTTTCTAGTGATAAATTGTCATCTTTGTATGTGCAATTACATATTTGAATCTCAAAACAATTTCTTTGCAAGTTTCAACTGCAAGATTATCACCGTTGTCATAGTTGATTCGGGATTTACTTGTCCAGCAGTCTTAAAAAGTAGTGTTTAATAATGATTTAGTTTGTTTAGGTACAGGTACAGGTACACAGATGTTTAGGTCCGGACCTGTACCTAAACATTTTTTTAGGTACGGTACAGGTACGGGTATTTAGGTACACAGCCCTAACAAGAACGTATTTCTGGAGTACCAAACTGTTGAAATTCTATGGCTTTCTGCCGAGGAGCATAACCACATTCAGAAAAGGTTAGACTGATTTGTTCCTTTTTATATTAGGCTTGACCGCCTTTTATGCTGCCAACCTGAACCACTCATTCAATTTCCACCAGCCTCTTTTCAGCTCAGGGCTGTACATGTGGATGTCAAAGATTTATATTTCCATTCTTAAAGTTCAATTATCACAGTTAAATAAATGGCCTTGTGCAATGTTCCCTGCTGTACTATCTTCAACACATACATGTACCTCACTCAAGTACACAGCTTTCATTGCAAGGCTGTGTTACTGCGTGTCTGGTACCAAATAAGGGCAAAACAAGCTCAACAACACGATGATATAGAGAGAGGTGTCAAGTAAAACTGCTGACCTGCCAGCTGTTTTCTGCTAGGGGTCCTCGCTGCACTCTCACCACATAGTCCTGCAGTGGGAAAAAACACAGATGTAGTTGACTAAAAGAAATTAAATTGTAGAATATTATTAGATTTTCACAGTATTACAGCAGCAATTATGAATCATCTCTTAAAATATTTATGTCTGAGCACACACATAGGGAGTATTTGATTATTCCCTCCATATCTTTGGAATGCTTTGGAATCAATTTTGGATGAGATAATTCTGTTTTTCTTTTAGCATTTTTTCAACTTTTACAATTAAGATTTAGAGTGACAATTAGGCATGTTTGCCAAAACAAAAAGGGTATAGAAAAAGAGTTTCCTGAGTGTCTCCTGAAAATTTGGACTGGCCAATCCTCTATACTACAGTAGTGATGGGACTAATTGAGACCTTCCTAACCAATAAAGAGTAGTCATCTTTTTCTGACGTGTCCTCACCTGACTAACACATATAGGAGGAGCTTATAGGACAGGGTTGCCTCTAGCCAATTTACAAAGGCATCCACTGGGGGGAACCAAAAACATCAGAACTTACGCTTAGCCCTGAGTTGGACAGACAAACAGCACTAGTCTAGTTCTACCCCTTTTTGTTGTGGCAAAGGACCAGTGATGTTGTTAGCCTGACATTTATCCCAATTATAGCTGCCAAGTCTCTCTCGTCCTTTCTGTTATTTATGATTTATGATCAAAGACTTGGCACCTACAATAGGTACAGATACCAGGCTGTGATTTTGTGTGAAGGAAACGTGAACCTGTCCATAAGCACCTGATGGTCCAAACCCAGGAAGTCTAGAACCCTGACTACATTCACCTGCAGAGTAGAGAGGACACAAACACAACTCAGAGGAGTGCGGGTGGATCTGGGTAACACATGCAATCTGTAGTATAGGCTGACAAACCAGGAACTGTTTAACCTTCTAGAGGCTATTAAATATCGACAATAATTTTGTAGAAGTGAAAAATAGATGTTGCTAATTTTCATACCTTTGATTGTAAGACGGTGTGTAATTTGTGGCTTAATTGTGTTCTCTTTTTAAGGGAATGCTAGTGAACTTTGAATGATACAACTATAAACAATCATGTCACACGTACCATTAGGTACTGTAAACAAGAACAAGAACCTGAAGTCCGCTATTAGATTATGAGAGCAAATGATGGTTCCAGTGAGGTAACTTGATACACCTTTACTGTTTTAATGTTGATGCAAAAAACAATAAACCATGAGCTAACCATTTGAAGACATTGTCATGATAAACTAGGCTAAATATTTCTAGGGTTTGATCCCATAAAACTGAATGTCTTTTTTCCACATAAAAATCCCTCTGGACTCCTTGAAAATTTGCTGACCCTTTTTCACTGCTCTAAGGAATGTCACACACTTCTAATGATAGCATCACATGCAACGTAATATCCACCCTCCTCTCCTCTCAGCTCACTGGAATCTAGATTAGTTTATAACCCATATTTACAAAACATGTTTATAAGCCATCAATGCTGCCACTTTGCAGCGAGGCAACAATTTGCTTTTTGGAAGAAGTGGCGATAATTGTATGTCTACCTAAATGTAGTTAAGGAAGAAGATATACTGATAGCTAGCAGGGTTCGAAATACACATACTTAACTTGCGATTTGCATGTAATTTTTGAGATTTGCACGTAAAAATACTCTGCAACATCTTGTACATATATTATGTAACCTCTAATAAATTAGGTCTAACCTTTCACCTGAGGATATAAAGTGTCAAACACTATATCATTGTATGTTTATAGCTTATTTCTTCAAAAGCACTTTGAAAGTAGTTTGTCTTTTCTTTCCTTACCCTTAAGTACAAAGTGTTGTCATTTAGGTTAAGTTAAGCCGGGAATATTCAGTGTTTATTCCATGTCACGCATGTTTGTCAAACGAGCATGCCAGCGCTCACGCAGGACTTCACCGCTTGCTGAACCCTATTAAAGCAGATGTTGTGGACTAGTTGTCCAGCTTTCTTCTGCTGCCTTACCTCCTTTACACTACGTTACTTTGGATTAAACTTAGCACAGTACATCTGCTTGGAGAGTTACCTGTTGCATGCAGTTAACGTTTGTTGACATGCGACAGCACTGGCAGGTCGGACCAAAATCATCCACGTTCACACCACCAAAACATTCCTTACTCCGTTCCTACGAATTTCTGTACAGTGAAATTTGGCAGAAAGAATCTATAACACATACCGTATGTCCTTGCACGTTCTGGGCGGCCTCGATGGTACAGGAGAGGCGAGAGGTGTCGTCTAACGTGACCTTCTGCGCCTTCTTCTTCTCGAAGAGCGCCATCTTGGATCACCTGTCGCGCTAAAGGGGGAGGGGCGAGACTCTCGCGTGACTTCAGAAGACGGTGCCCACTTCGGAACAAACTTGGACGCTATAGTATCGGAGTCAAGTGCTTGTCAGTTATGATATGACGGTCAATCGTTCAAAAAACTGAAGGAGGAAATAGCTGAGCATCCGTCTCGTCGCGCGGATGCTACGCAATCTGCCTGTCATGTGACTGTGCGTACTTCTTCTTGAAAACATTGCAGAAGAGACACGTAGCGGAATAGCTTTGAACTGCAAAAAACATCTCGTACTTGCCAGCGATAGCGCTCGCAAACCATTGCACAAACACAGCACAAAACGGTATTGCGTCGGACTTGCGCCTTGCTCTAAGGACAAAGATCAAGGTCACGAAACGATGATAAAATGTCAACGTTGTTAACTCTAGCCAATCATTATGGTATACAAGCCTCGATGACAAGAGAAAGGGGCGTGGCATTCGTAACCCGGAAGTAAACACTAAACAGACATGCCTCGTGGGTATCAGCTGATTGAAAAGGTCGGTGTATATTTGCGCAGCAGGGATCAATCGTGCCCCGTGGCAGATTCTGTTTGCGTAACGTTTGGCATACATACATCCGGAGGTTTGTGTGTGTTCGCGATTGTTTCTGCATCTATCTTCATCAGAATCAACCAACAGTTGCGGCTCCCTTTGTGTAAGTTGATGGAGTATGTAACGTTAGTACTTGATAAAGTTTGCATGCAAAGTCGGTTTCCCCTGAACCATGAAAACCACCTGTGAGTTGTCATTGATCCAGGATAATAGATGTCACATGGCGGTGTGCTTGTTTTGTTGTACAAAGTTCAACTCAGTGATCTACGTGTTATTATCACCTGAAATCATGTATTGCCAAACTGTTGGAGATAATGACACCTGCATTCACTTTGATTTTAGCTATCCCATTTAACAAAAAGTAAGAATATAAAACAGAATATGTATCCAAAGTAGCAAGTTGTATTTCAGAAAAAAGGAAAGTTTCTTCAGTCAGTATCAAAGAGGTTGATTATATCTCATCTAGTATCGCATAATTACCTTTGTCTATTCGTGGATTTTCGGGGTGGTTCCTTTAATTAACTAACATTAACTAATTTCCAAGGGAACCCTTCATCTTTGTTAAGGAAAGGCGGAATGAAAGGAAAGAAGGGGATTTTATGTTCAGCAACATGTAGAAGTTTTCACCATATTCAAAACATGCAACATCAACATCTAATCTGTCATTTACTCATTCATTCAAGGTTTCAATTCAAATCACCATGATTTATTCATTGCTGATTGACTCTGCAATAGTTTCATTCAATTTTATCTGATCACATTCGATTTGAGTCCAGCTGTGGGCTAATGTCCTCATGGAAGGAATGTGTTTTTGTGTATGTTTACAAGTTATGTTTACAAAAATACCATACCTGATTACCAAGATGATGTCCAATCAACAGCCAACCCATTGACTGTTTCAGTTCAGCATTACGATGAGTGTGAAGTCCAGACTTCCAGAATTTCTGGAGAAATGCGAGCGTGAGCGGGACCGGGCCGTGGACACCGTACGACACTCACATGACACCGAGCACGGGTAGGACAGGGTGATGTCATATTTGTACACAAAGTCAATAGATAGATTAACTCTATTTGCTTGAAGATAAATATGCAACTGTTTACTTTGGTTTATTCTTTAGGGCTTCATCCACCTTAAAATTATTCTCTGTTATCCGATAACAGAACAGTAATCCCAATTCCTATTGACAGAAATTTTAAAGATCCTACAAAGATTTTTCATTTCTTACATAATTTTTCTTTCATTATGTAAGTTTCTATCATTTTATTCAATCAACTTGTCTTCCTTCAAAGTTGACGTACGGCCTTTAAAATCTTTCCATGAGTGAAATAACTTAAGTGGTGTATTAAGTAATATTGTGGAAGATTCCAGTAATGTGTTTTGGATGTTTTAAATGTTTTCTCCTTCCTCAGTGGTTTCTATGTGTGCCTGGACAGAGATGGGAAAGTTTACGACGACACCAAATACTGCTGGCTACAAGGCAGGCAGGTAAGAACATGTATATTACCCATTTTATGATTACTCATTAATAATGTGTAGTGACAGGTGATTGGTGAGATTTTAAGAGAACAGCAAAGGGTTCTCAGATAAATTTGGCTAGTTGATTATCAGAGAAGGAAAACTCTGATACACACAGCTAGTCTCTGAATGCTGTAAGAATTGAGAGTTGGTATTAGGTAGGGCATCCAACCATAAAAATCCTGCTCCAAACTCAAGAACTAGGTGAGATGTCAAATAGGTCAAAGGCACTTAAGCAGAGGCACCTGGTGGTCTGCCATGAAGCCACTGATTTTATGTAAGGTAGGAAAAGTGTTTGTTTAATGATATTGTACCATTCCAGGTGTGGATGTACTGCAGGCTATACAATGAGGTTGAGAAGTATCATAGACAAGATGTGTTACAAGCTGCAATAGCAGGTGAGTCCCTCCATCACCATTAGGTTCTGGATCGTCAGATTTTTTAAAAAGGGGTGATGATGCAGTATGTTGTCCCTCCAGGAGGGGAGTTCCTGATGAAGCATGTGAAGGACCCTGCCACCATGAAGTGCAGTTTTGCAGTGACTCGTGATGGCAGGACCATCAAGGTGCAGCGGCAGCCGTTCTCTGAGGTTTTCTACTTCTTGGGCTTGTCAGAACTGCACAGAGCAACAGGGGAAGCAAAATACAAGGTAAAGCACCGTTAAATGTTGTGTGTCTATTTGTGTGTCACGCCCAGACCCACAGGGGCGACTGAAGAGAAGAGATTGAAGTCAAGGTCGACTCCCGATGGACGAACAACTTTTCTGATGTAGATATTACAGTGGCTATCATCACTAACAACTTTCTTCTTTATAAAAAGTTTATAAATATAACGCTATATGCAATATTTGCATGCTGCTGCTATATTCTGCGTGACAAGTGTTCACCTGTGTCAATCACTGTCAAAGTTTTTTTTTCATCTAACATCATAGAACATAGTTATGGTTACATAATTCTTGCAAAATTCTGTTTTGTTGTTATTGGTTTTTTTGTTAACTCACCTCTATGAAAAAGGAAGAGGCCTTAAAGATGATGGACCAGCTGGTACACTGGATGACCGTTGACGATACGGGCCTGGGACGACCCAAGTGGCCTGGCGCCCCGGATACCGACAACATGGCGGTACCCATGATGCTCATGTGCATGATGGACCAGCTGGAGTTGATGGACCCAGCGCTGTTGGACAAGTACGCTGGGTTGGCGGAACGGTGTGTTCAGCAACTGCTCCTGCACATACAGGTGTGTTCAACAACTGCTCCTGCACATACAGGTGTGTTCAACAACTGCTCCTGCACATACAGGTGTGTTCAACAACTGCTCCTGCACATACAGGTGTGTTCAACAACTGCTCCTGCACGTACAGGTGATTGTTGTTATGCCTGTCACACAGCAGGATACTAGTAATCAATCGGCTGATGAATCTACGAACTCTAAGTGACATTTTCAGCAGTGACTGTAGAGTTGTGGGTCACAGCGAGCTCTTCCTTTCCTTTCCACATATAACGTTACGATGTAATTAACAAATGCGGCCAAAGATCATATGTGACAGCAGCTACATGTAGACTAGGTGCTTTAATAGTCTGTCATGTAGGCCAAAATTGGTGCCATCAGGGACTCCAGTACCCAATAAAAATTTGGTGCCAAAAGGCTACCTTAGGAGGCTGAAGGTTAACATATTGCATGAGTTGGTGTGGAATTCAGAATGTTGAAAATGTGCTGTTTGTTGCAGAGGGATGGTACTGTGATCTTGGAGCAGGTGAGCCCTGATGGACAGGAGGTCCCAGGGTGTCAGGGGCGACTACAGAATCCAGGTGATGTTGTCGCCATTTAAAGCCACTGGGGATGGGGATGCTGTGTATGTGTCTGTGTGTGTGTCAGTGTGTGTGTCATTGTGAGGGGTGTGTGTTTGTGAAAAGAATCAGGCCTTCTTCAATGAAAGATGACAGAAAAATTGCAGCACAAATTGAAAATATGCAACACTCTAATACTCAATAGCTATTTAAGACTGAGATTAGGTTTGGGATATTTTTTCTGTTTTCAAGACATTTTTGTCCTTCTTTCCTGCTTGCCTTCCTTGGTTTATTTCTTCTTTTTCTTTTGGTCTTCCTTCTTCACTCCCTCCTTCCTTTGTTTTTCTTCTCATCCTTCTGTCTTTCCTCAATGTGCTTCTGGAAAACAAAAGCATCATTTTGCTTTAATACAAAAGACTGAGAATTCTAGACTTTATCTGACACTGTTGTTCTCTAATAGGACATGCCATCGAGTGCAGCTGGTTCCTACTTCAGTACGCTGTTAAGCACAATCGACCGGATCTGAAGAAAACAGCAATCGACAATTTCCTCCTCCAACCCTTCGAGTCTGGCTGGGACGACCAACATGGCGGCCTCTTCTACTTCCTGGATGTGGACGGCTACTCTCCCACCCAGCTGGAGTGGAACATGAAGCTGTGGTGGCCCCACAACGAGGCTCTCATCGCTTTCCTGGTGGCGTACAAGGAGACCAAGGATGAAACAATGCTGGAGAAATTTGCCCAAGTGTTCGACTACACATTCTCACATGTAGGTTTGAGTTTGAGAATATCTTGGTTGCTAAAAGTGCATTGAACAACACTATATTTACTATCCTGTCATCAAATATCCCTTTTTAACCATTACAAATTTGATGCTTAACTTTTACCTAATAGTAGGTTGGTTTATTTATGATAATTTTAGAAATCAAAGTGATGAAGCTTTAAGGGCTACTATTCTATCTTATTTGTGAAGAACAAATGTCATGTGTTTGAGCACAATGTTCTGACCTTTCTAAATGTTGCCCTTTTTTCCCCCTCCCCAGTTTGTAGACCCTGACCATGGAGAGTGGTACGGGTACCTGAGTCAGCAAGGGGAGGTCACACAGAGGTTCAAAGGAGGGCCATACAAAGGTACGCTTTAAGAAGTAACAAACTGATTGAAAGCTTGTTGGTAAGCGCTTTATTTTGTATACAGATATATGGTCTTAAAATTGTAACGTAATGTTGACTACCATCACAGATGAACTTACATTCAAGTATAAACCCAATGAGATTGTTTCAAGGTATTTGGCATGCTTCAAAACAAAAACACACAACAGTGTCCAATTGAGTCTCTGTTTAATAATGTAGGCGGTAGTCTTTTTTGTTTTAGAAGATGTTCATTTGTGTGTGCACAATGAATATGAATATACCTCAAAAGCTGTCATTTTTGCATGCAATGCACTACATAACAAACAGTAGGGTGCATTATTCCAGTGCTACACATACACAGCACTTTAATCTTCAGTACTTGATTACTGTTGCAGGTTGCTTCCACGTGCCCAGGTGCTTACACATGTGCACCCAAATACTCAGGGAACTGCTGACAACATGAGGAACTTCAGGCAAACATGGTCATACAGTATAACGGTAGTTTACCTTTATCCACATGGTAACCTTTATCCATTGCTTTTAAAAAGTAGATACATTGTAGTTAGGGATATCTAGTCGACGGAAGTTGGTTTCAAATTGCAATTGCAATGTTTTCATAGCATTCCAATCTGAACAGCCGTCTGTCGACTTGATATCCCTAAATACTCCGATTTTATATACAACGGATAAAGGTTACCCCGCGGATAAAGGTGAACTAGGGTTATAGCACATACCCATGTCTCAGTGGTGTTGTTTATACATCTATTAGATATGTTATCAATCAAGTGTGGCCTTGAAGGTTAGATAACTTCTCGTGCCTTGATCAGGGTTAGAAGATTTGCAAGGTACTTCTTTTGGTAACAAAATTTGAATTCAAACCTTTCAAGATTTTGTCTACCACTTGTTTTATGTTTGAAAGAAAGAACAAAGATGTTGTTTATAATGGTAGACTGGAAAAGCATTATCTCTTTTTCAGCCTACCACAGAATATAAAGTTATCAGCATACAGTCTGTCCATTTGTAATATGAGATATTTAGTCTCACATAGGGTACCATAATCTGGTTCAAAGGTCTCAGATTGTTTTAGTGTAATGATAGAGAAGTACACTATGTTAGACAGTACATCATGTACTTGAAAGATGTTTCTTGCTATGAAATTGATCTCAGAGGTGACATGGTCAGTCCATCTTCCTAATATGGTAACTAGAGAGTGTGAAAGTGATCTTTCGTGTCCAATTTCATGATGAGTAATAGCGATATAGGATACTGTAAATGGAAATGTGATCAACAATGCAAGCGACATCTCTGCATGCTGCTATTTTACATGACTCATCTGCACTAGGGACCCTTTCTTGCCATTTAAAATGAAGTCAGGAAGTATCACTGTATGTAATTCTAGTCGCGGCACCAGGAGAAGGGACATTTTTTTTCAGGTCCGTTCCTTTTGGACCAGTCCAACAACAAAAAAAAGTTTACTTGCTGTGTACAAAGAATATTGTTGAAAAAACAAGTTTGATCTGATCACTGCTTTATCTCATAACCAATAATGTCAGATGTCTTGCCAGTTATGCCCATGACTGGATCATGGCTTTACAGTGACAAACAGTACTTAATAACTAAGTTATTTGATAGTCAGTAGTTTGTAGCAAAAATGAATTTACCATAAGAGAAAGGGAAGATAGCAGTACTACAGATTATGTACATGAATAGTTAGTCTTTTGAGGTATTTTGTGATTCAACTAGCCTGGAGCAGACCTTTCAGGGAGTCACTAAAAGTAGCACAAGGCTGGACGCCAGGCTGTGACTGCCTGTATGCTAGAACTGTATGACAGTTATAACCTTATATTACTTAAGGCCTCATGTCCATTGGATGGCAATTGTTGAGCAACCAACCTTGGATTTCTGTAACCCATGATTTTCAACACATGCAATGTTGAAATATGATTTTAAAAAAACAACAAAACACACTAAATGTGAAAAAAATGAGTCACTGATGAAATTTTTTGAGCGACCAGTGGAACTTTGGGTTGCCCAGTGGTCACAGCCTGTGGTGGGAAGGTGTAAGGAATGCGCACACTGTTCTATTACTGATGAGCTGCGAATATTGGAGCTGTAAATTCTGTGGCCAACACTAACACAGAGAAGAAAGATATGCCAAATCAGCACTTTGATGTGGAAACATTTTTTATTGATATCTAATGAACTTATAACAAGGTATCACTTTCACTTTACAGTATTCTAAACACATTGTGTAATGTTTACCAGCGACTGGACCTCAAACATGAGGCTTTCTTGTTAGCTAGCAGTGTGTAATGCTATGTTCACTAGAAATATATCAATGGAAAAAATGCAACAACTGGATTTTTTATCACACATTTTTCTTTTAAAGTCATTTGACCTTCTGCTAACTAATCTTCTGCTAACTAATGTTGGAATACTTTGATTTTACTGTTGTACCAGCATTGACTTTAGTTGATCCATTCAATGTTTTAAGGTATTTTCCCATTCTAAAATATTACCTACA
This sequence comes from Branchiostoma floridae x Branchiostoma belcheri, assembly GCA_019207045.1. Lineage (NCBI taxonomy): Eukaryota > Metazoa > Chordata > Leptocardii > Amphioxiformes > Branchiostomatidae > Branchiostoma > Branchiostoma floridae x Branchiostoma belcheri. Next base: position 9,259,315 of record CM033027.1, read on the forward strand.
GTTGAAGTGGTCATTCAAGACATACATTGTCTACGATGAACATACAAGTGAAACTTTTACAAAACCCTTGATGTATGGAAACATACATATATACCCAATGTTTCTGACAAAGGACATTGGAAAATCTTTAGAAAACATTCCATCAAAGAGAGAGGTAGATAGATTACATAATATATCATTACTATGTCATAGAGTATCAGTTCACAGGAATGAAAGATGTAACGATAGTTCACCTTTATGCGGAGGGTAACCTATATTCGTTGCTTTCAATAAACAGGTATTTAGGGATAATAAATCGATGGACGATAGTTTCAAACTACACTAGTTTGAACATATTACATCTTGAAACCACCGTTGGCCAACTTGATATCCCTTAATACCGTGTGGGTAAACACAACGAAAATAGGTTACCCTGCGGATAAAGATGAACTAGCGTTATATGGTATCATCATTTGTGGCAGAATACTTCTCATAACCTTTTCCCTGCTAAAGTTGCCTTTTGGCAACTAGTTGTACTGGACTGGGGCTAGGCAGCAGGGAGAAGAATTTAATTATCATTCTAGAATTCTTAATGCAGGGTTGGACAAGTCCACTAGCCCGATTGTCCCGGGCAAGTGAAAGTGCCCACCGAGCAAGATTTTTCCATGTGTGAAATTTTGCTATACTTGTAACTTTTCAGTTATGGCGTCAAACATTGGTTGACCCAGAAAAATTGAGGCAATGTTAAAAGTAATCCATTGCTGGATGTGAAAATGGATAGAAAAGAGTCATTTAAATTTCAGGGAAGTGAAAAGTTGGTTCGGGCAAGTAGATTTTTTTTGTATTTGCCCGATAGGACAAATAGATTTTTAGAAAACTTGTCCAACCCTGTTAATGTCACAGTTTGGTGGGGTAAAACCTTGAAAATGAAGCCTTCTTTTCTCATGTAGCCCATCGTTATTGTTATTGTCATCAGCAGAGAACTGAATACAGCACCTCACACTAAACAAGTGGGAGATATGTGTATTATTGTCTTTTTCGTTGTGTATGATGCATTGATATGTAAGTGTATGGCTCTCCACAGGGATTTAAGAATAACAAGGGGTAAAGCAATGTTTTAAAAGCAAGATTCAATCTTGTGCACAATGAATGGCAGTGGTTCATGTATCTTTGAATAATTTGTTAATCCCATATCAGTTTTGGATTGGACAAAAAAAACAAGCATTTAAAGCAGTGTGAGTACTACAACTGCATGTATATCACCAATTGATTCTCAACTAATTACTTGATTTCGAGCTCATTGCACCAAGGATGACAGAAAATGGCACCTTAATTTACCTGTTTGTCCTTCCACTGCCAACTCACTGTTCTTCAACCTCTTTCAGACGACCCAATTGGATGTTTTCACAGTAACTGTCTTTAAAAAAAAAAAAGGTTCTGTAACTGCAGCTAAGTCAGTCAATAAAAAAAAATTAATATTTTCCTTGGTAGACACTGACAGATTAAAGTTATTACCTGCTAATTTTTGCACATCACACGTCCATCCACCAATGCACCACACCTAACACTAAACACATTGACAGTACAAGCTAATGCTATTTTTGTATATGGATAGATATCAACTACATTGTAAGAATAAGACTGCTTCTTTTCTGAGATACTTTTCCAACAAAGGCATTTTTCTTCAAAATACCGTAGCATTTGTACTGTTCATGCTAACTTCAGGAAGAGTAGACCATTTGGCACATTCTCTCCAGTGAAAATTTGGCGTGTGGTACCGCTAAAATGTCTGTCATCGAGCGCTGTTTTTTTAGTACAGCAGTTTGATTTTAAATTGGAACCTTTATTGCAATAATAGCACCACAGGTCATCATTGAATTATGGACCTTCAGCTGACCAATGAAAAGTAAGGACACAACAATGAAATATTGTAAGAAATGTATTTGAATCTACATATTTTGTAGGTGAACCACAGTCCTGTAAGAGTTTAAGAGAGACAATTATATTCCAACCGTACAAGTTTGTATCAGGGATTCAGATAAAGCCATATTTGGAAATGCAGTTTTCTTCCTTTAGATAGAATAACCACAAATACCTTTAAAAGGGTAATAATTTTGTGCCATTCCAACATCCCAATAACCATTTCTTTCATAGCTGCCTGAGGCTTTTGCTGTTTTAAGTACAGTCATTCCCAGAATTTGGAAAGTTATACTAAAAGTCTGAAATTTGCCACATACAGCACAAAGTGACACTGACAAAAATTTTATCCTGAAAGTCAAAGGCATAAACTTGGGTATCAAGATGTGTTACACAGTTCAACCTAACACAATGTATTATGGATCAATCCTAATGCTAATACCATAGACATACAAATTTATAATACACCTATACTTCAACAGTAATTCAAGTATCTGAAACTTCTGTCACTATTTGACATGTGAAAACTGACCAGGTTATATACATGTACACCTTCGCTGTGGAAGTATGCAAAGACCCCTTCTCATTTTGTTAAAGTTTGGACCCAATTTTTAAGAAATTTCCATAGCTGCTGAACTAACTGTACAAGCAACACAAGATAAGCATGTACCTTTTTGTAGAATGACTATACATGTTTGCAAAGTGAATACTTTAGCTAGAAGTACAAAATTGGATTCCTCAATTACCACTTGTGGTATTGCAAGGTTAGTACATGGAAACCTACTGATAATGACACAGAAAAACACTGATACTTGTAAGAAAACCTCTGGGAAACATCAGCAGAGTTTTCTTGGAATTTTCAGAGAGTCTTCCAGAAATAAGCTGGTTAACAGATTCAAGTACGCATGAGCAGCAAGACACACTGTTGGTGATATTTTTAAATTGAAGACCCCAGAGACAAATGAAACATGCCTGGAACATGCATCAAGCATGGTCCAGACAGGAACTAATTGCAAGTTTGGGCCCTTAACCTTTGACATACTACCCACAGTGCATCTTGCTGTGCATGCACAGTTTAATCTGTGAACCAGCTTATTCCTTCAATAGTGGACAACCCTGGCTACCATGATAACTACACAGAGCTACTTTTTTCTCCCTTGAACATGTCGGAGGGTAGTTTGGGAACAGAGCTGATGTGCCGTCCCTCCATTGCACTGTACACCAGGATGGCCAACACAATGAGGAACAGGAAGAACCCCAGCTTCAGCCAGAAGGAGAAGCGACTCTTGGCCGGCGCGGGCGCTGCATCGCCCTCTGGGTGGAGTGGCTTTCTCTGCAGGCTGTCCCCGTCTTCTGCGCTCACTTCCTCCCTGGTGGGAGGTGGGTACGCGCGTCTTGTAGGCTGAAAAGGAAGGATATGAAAGTACTGTCAACATTTCAGCAATTAGGCTAGCGTCACATTTCCAAACAGGCCCAACTGAGCTGTGGAAACAAAAAATAGAAATGCAAACGTAAAATATACACAAATTAATGTCTACGACTATTCTCTGTACATCTTGCGTAGTATGGTGTTTTTTATATCATACTTTTCGTTCCCGGGATTTAGTAGTGCTTTTCTAAATATTACTCCAAGAACTGCTTCAGTAGGGAAACAAGGATGCAAGATGAAACTAGAATACCATGGCTACAATAGGGGAACACTTGGGAAAAAACTGACATTTTCCTCTTTTAATGTTACAAGAATTCCCAATGTATGGTTATCTCCTTTCCATGCTATAATGCTGAACTACTACTGCTTAACCCTCAAGATATTAAGCAAGGAACAGATGTGGCACAAACTGTTACTTATAGGTCAGTATGAAGGAATGAAAATTATTTCCTGCCTTGGGTGGTAAGCCTTGGGTCTCCTTGACCGGGGTCCCCCTTGTCTTCCGTGGGGAGTCACGAAGGTCGCGTGTGGTCAAAGGTCGATCTGCGGGCTGTTCCCGCGGTGCCGGTCGCCTTCTCACTCCAGTCTGAGGTCTGCACGGGCATGGGTAAAGGACACATTCACTTGTAGGGTGAACAATTAAGGGTTCAACAAAACCATTCTTTTGTTGTTGGACCGGTCCGAAAATAACGGACCTGAAAACCGGACCAGATCTTGGACTGATTAGAAAATGAACACATTACTAGTATATTGGCAAGCGTTCAAGCGTTATTGGGCTTGTCGGTCAAAGAAATAACAGGTGCTATGTAAATTGCAATTAATAGTCATTTCTACCAAGTTTCTACAGCCAAACGCAACATTGTTTACCTGAAGATAGGATTTGAAACGCTATTGGGAGTTGAATACTCCGCAAAACAGACTCCTTTGTAGTGAAATGGACCAGTGTTTTGAGTATCGTCCATTTACAACTTTTCTCACACAATTTATTGTCAATTAGATCCAGGTTCAGGTCCGGACCTGGACCTGATCCTCCGGACCTGAACCGTACCTGGACCTGAATTTTCCTGTACCAGTACCCACCCCTAGTAAACATATGAAACTTCTTGATCAAAGACCCTATAGAGAATATGATTTCTTGACAGACTATGACTGTATTTGGAGCTCACCTATTAGTGGACTGTTCCAGCCTGGGTGATGTTTGCGTACTCGCCTGTACTTGCTCCTCCACATCCTCTTCTAAAACATCAAAATGAAATACTGTCAGCACATAAACTTTTGAATAGGGGGAATGTACCATTTTATATATTTAATAAAACTAGAACATGCAACAGTAATGGAACAAAGTGATTTTGAATTTTGCATACATCTACGTACTCCCCAATATTGACTGCAGTAAAAATGATATTTATAACACCTGATCAATATACGATGTATTTACATTTAGGCAATTCTCAGCATTTTCACTACTTCTTGTGAGCAATATTGCCATACTTAACATTGTACATTTCAAACGTTCGAATAAAAACAAGATATTCATAGACACTAGTAGCAATATCTCAGCAGATTTATCAACATACGAATAATACTCACAATTCAAGATTAAACATCGCCATGGCCAGCTTTTTAATTGGCAATCTTGTTGAAATCTTTAGTCCTTGTGTGTCATCTTACCTTCTTCCTCGCTGTCGCTGTACTGATCTGACTCGCTCTGAGATCCGTTCTGCTGGCCGGTTCCATCTGCCAACAGTTTCTCCAACTTCCGCTCGTACACTCGACGCGTGGTAGCTGTAGATGCAGACAAATTACTGTAAGTTCATTTATGTTCGCGAGCACTTAATTTCGCGAGTTTGAGCAAATAGGGAGTTCGCGAGATCTTTGAGTTCGCGAGCGGGTGTTTCAAATATTTTTCAAAAGTTACGATCCGGTACTGTGACGGTAACGCGAGTGCCCCCCTCTCACCCACAACGCAACACCAGTCATGCCGTCAAAGGCGGAATTTACAAAATGAGTTCATAGTTACCATTCAAACAATGTCTAAAGTTGGTGTATTCTATAAAAAATGTGTTTCTACCAAGCCACTGTCTCATTGTTGGGCTCATTTCGGCCTGTTTGGGCCATGATTTGACGATAGCGCACGGAACGCAACAGGGCCAATGACCTCTGTTATGTCGCAATCACATTTGCCGCATAGGCTGACGGGATACCCACGCCAAACACAAGTGACGCGGGCGCCATTTTGAAATATTTTCGGCGTGAAAGACGGCGCTAGTTTTAAACTTTCAGCGTAATTTGTGGACACAAATTGTACACAAGAAGGTGAAGAGTTTATCTCTCCGATATTTACAGTAGTTCCAACTCAGAATTATGAAACGAACGTCTTTTTTTCGGCATGTAAACGGAGTTTTGTTTTCCACGTTTCTAGTCGTAAAAATTTCCCCGCTGTTATTGTTGTAAATCTTAGTTGCTGTAATTCCATAGCCATTACTTTTATTTGTAAAGACCAGTACTACTCAGTTTTATTTTTTGTTCAGTTTTTAACTTGTAGAAATCTACTTAAACTAGGATAATGTACTATCGCAGCCATGTCACGGCGTGTACGTAAGTTTTGTTGGTAAACAAAGCCGACATGTTTCTTTTTCCTCCGGTCGCCAGTGGCACATTTCTATACAATTATGACTCCGTGTATCGTATATGTGTTGAATCAACTTTTATTTTGGTTTGAAAAGAATAAATAGTCTGTTATCAATTGAGTCTTGTCATTGGTATAAGTTGCTATCATAGTAAACACGTAGTTTCACTGAGACTGGATCTTTTGGACGGAGGGTGTGGGGAGGGGGACGATATTGAACATGCATGTTCGCGAGTAGATGACTTCGCGAAGCCGAGGTCTCAGCGAAATACGCGAACTTAAAAATCTCGCGAACTTAAATGAACTTACAGTAGGTTTTTCTCAAACAGAAATCTTCAGGCTACAATTAGGGATGATCAAAAGACCGATAAATATCATGACATACTAGAAATATATTAAATCAGGAACATACAATTATGATCAAAAGACTAGTGATACTAGTGATATATTAAATCAGGACATCTCGGTTCTATCAAGGGAGCAGATGTAATCAATTTATACTTTCTTTGACAAGAGTATGCCGCAACATAATCATGGCTTTTAGCAATATACTAAATACGTGGTGTTTCAACGTTCAAAGAAGTTCGGACAAAAACAGGAAGCATGCAATTTCATTCAAATCAAAATGTCCAGGATTGAAAGCACAAAGAAAGACGTGAAAAAAGCATGAATTTCTGTAAAAGTAAGAACTTTACAGACACCTTTTATCTAGACTACGTTTGGCACATATCAAGACATGCTTTCTGTATGTCTCTGGGGGCTTCAACTTTGACATATTACTCACAATACGTCACACTACACTGTGCGAATGCAGTTCAAAGTGTGAATTAGCTTATAACAACTACGTGTATCTACCTGTACATACCAACAATAGGTAACAACTTATAACACTACTACTTGTATACAGGTATACGTACCAACAATAGGGCCCACTGTAGCACCCAGCTCCTCCAACCTTTCTGCTAGCTCCTTGTTGGATAACTGTGTCACATCCATCTCTGGCGAGGTGGCTTTCTTCACTGTCTTCTTTAATACCTTTGCAATGAAACACATAGACTTAGCAGTTGCATGCTTAAGATATATCAATGTTTCGTTTGACAGACAGAATAATTCTTGGTAACAGGAATTGCTGACTGGTGTGGTTTTGATCAGCTTTGACAGAGAAAATGCTCGAGCAATTGTGTCAACGAATTTTACACTATAAGGATCTGCTGCCACCTTTCATGGAGCACTCACAAATTCACAATTTAGTATCTAAATGTATATGGTGTAAGACCAAATACGTAGCCCCCTCTTCTTGACAATTTTGAAGCAAGATCCAACTGTTTTTTCTAACTAATGGACTATATAAGTCTATAAATACCCTTCCAAAAGTGAAAAATGCAGCAGATTCTGTGCAATCCAGAAATGATAAAAATAAAACTCTTGCAATCCAGATAAAGTGATTCAAAATGATCCCATTCATCATCTCTTAGTCTGTGTAACACAAACTCCACTGCTATAAGCCAGATTTAATCAGGCTAATCATCTCTGAGCTGTCGCCAGTTGGAATGATGTGTTGAGAATGTCCGGCCAAGAATAAATTCAATGTCATGGCAGAAGTCAGTCTGCAACTGACATCATACTGTATATACTATCACATTTTCTGTACAGGGGTGTGCAATTCTTCTGTCCTATCAATCATTTTTCACATGATTTATAACTAGCTATACATTATTTATCGACAACAGCCGCAAACTTTTAACTGTCCTTCTCCTGTTACTAATTTCAAACACGAATTTTTGTAAAATTTCTGTATACCTCAGGTTGTAATCTGATCCCCCTTCAATGAAGTGGAACGTCCCACAGAATCCATGCATGGAATACTAATGAGATGCTGTCATAAATGTATACATAGATCTTATGGGTGAACAAAACTTAAACATAATCTATAGGAGTAGTTCCCATTCTCAGACATACATCAGCAAAGCTGTGCATGATTCCTTGGGAGAAAGAGTGGGCAATTCTAGCAATAAAGTAGCAGTGGACAACTGTACTACCCAACTGCCCTCCCACCCTTTCAAACAATCATCTCTACTGAGTTCTCTATCAGACATGTCCTTCCAATCTTTTGGATCTAGCACAACTACCCATCTTACCAAACATGTAAACTCTAGTAGAAGCGATACAAATTCAAGACAAGGTATAGACCTGCCGTAATTTGAAGACGCACTCCTTTGCACCACTTCTCTAACTGTAACCAGCTAAGTCTAGCTCATAAATAATTAAAAAACAAGACATTTGTCCAAGTGAGTTCTGAATTGTAGAAAAGGTGACAAAATCCATACCTAACTTAAGATTATGGCGCAGAAATCGAGCAGGGCGCAGCTGAACACCACAAAAATGGATGACCTAAATTTTGGCTCCCTCTTTGTTTATGTCTTCAGTGAAGTATGCCTTGGCAGTTAACCAAGGCCACTCCTTATATGGTAATGCACCTATTATTCCAGGTAAGCAAACACACCTGAGGGAAGCTGAGAAGTACAGTACCGTACATTATCTGGCGTCACAAAAGACCATACCATTTTGTATGCATTGGGGGAGACACACATCAAATTTAATATACAACACTAACCTTCTTTTTAACAAGGCCTTTCCTCCCAATAGTTAGCATGTTTCCAAGATATTTCATTAGATTTCCTTTATACAAACCAAGCACCAACTCCTTTTCCTTCTGACTTTAATTCAAATCAGTTCAACAGACAAGTTGTCTTTCATTTTTGTTGCTATTACATGTACGTTCTAACACTACCAAATCTGTTAATGCCATAATATTTCAGCAATTGAACTTTTGATCATTATTCAATACTGTGAATACACGAGAGAAATGTCAAAAGAAAAACACAGGGCTTACATTAAGAGTATTTGAGCCATTGCTTCTTCTCCCAGACTCTACAATGGTTTGACCCTTATTCAAGTTATTGGACAAAGGCCAGTAGAAGCAACATATAAAATGGAGGGAAATTCAAACATTCTCTGGCAACACTTAGGTGTTCTACACATTACAAAAGAAATTGAATTTTTCTTTTCATTGTTAGAAATATGGGGATATGGTTCAAAATAATAAAGAAATGCACAATAAAAACAAACAACAGATTTATTGGCCTGACATGCAGCAGGGAGCATGCAACCACTTTTATCGGTTGAGCTGCCAAAATGCCATGCTATCATTGGTTGACCTGCTAATCTAATTATGATGGACACCAAGTATCTGTCTTGTCACTACAATTTACAAAGGTATTGAAGAGGGAACTAATGTTCTTTTATTTGCTGACACTGGTTAGCAAGCTAATGCTGTGGTTTACCAAAGGTATGACTAGATGATACAAGACTTAAATCCCACTATAATTCCTGAACAAATACAGGTAATATCTGCTTAGTATCATTTACATAAAGCCTGGTGTGACCTGAGGCATTACTGAATTCCAGGCATTCTTCTTGAGGATAGCTAAGACACAGGAACTTAAGATTCTTGGGATGAAATATTGTACTTCTCTGATAAAAAAAAAAAACATGTACAATTTCTCAAAACAGGAAAAATGTGATAGCAGTCCTAATGTAAAATACCAGTAACCATCAAAAACATTGTGATTTATTTCAGAGGATGTTTGGAACTTTGTGTAAACTAGGCCAGTGCGGAGAAGACAAGAAAGATCGTTCGTTGAATTTTTGGGGGCTCTGGACAATTTCTTTTCTGGACAGATATTTTGGAATTCACATTATCACTCATGTCCCCTCCATCAAATTGTGGGGAAGGAAACTATAAACACTCCTATTGTTGCTATGTCCTGTGGTTCTCTGGTACACCATGCTCCTTCTAGAATATAAGAAACGAACCAGACTCTCACAGGATACAATATGTATGCTGCGTTTCAAGATGGTCACTATCCACAAGTGCTTGTTTTTGCAAAGTATTTTCCTGTCTTTTCAAAAATTCTATTTTAGTAAACATTTTGATTTTCTAAAAAGGCCTTCATTATATAATTGTCAATTTTTCATCAACCTCCTATCAAATCCGGGAAAAAACATAACATTGGTATCCTTTGATAACCCACGTCCATAGTACTTATATGGATGAGTGTATCTATCAATCTGATGTTCAGCTCCTATCTCAGCCCTACAGAGGATATCCCAGAGGGGTGGAGATAAAAGTAACCACAGTTACTGATACATGGCTTCCTACTGTGTACCACTACCACTGCTCATATTACATGCCCCAGGGACAGAGAGGGCAGTTCCACTTGCCAGATGGATTTGGTAGCCTCCGCCAGGCTTTCCTAAGCCTTAGGAGTAGAATTCAGTAAAAATAGACCAAATAATTGGGGAGTAGAGTTAGCTTCTGGTAAGGATAACATACCCTATAGCCAGCTAACACCCCTGACAAATTATTCTCCCTATTTGGCTGAATTCTGCTGTTTTCACAGGCAGAGTAGTTTAGTCGGCTGCAGAGTTGACAGACTAGCCCGAGGCAAAATGTTGTCCACGTTTAGTTTGCTCTGTTGATCAATGACTGTTAATTCTGTCTTCTTTCTTCCATCTATCACATTTTTTACTTTGTTGTCCTTGACCTGCTGTTATGCATATTCGTTTTATGATTTATTTACTCACTTCATCAACGACGAAAAGTGAAAAACAACCCTTTCATAAATCTTTCTGGCTTCACCCTGTGTCCTGTTGTGGACGAGTGTTAGGGCACGTTTTGCTTGGGGCTCTTCTGGTACCAGTGGCCTCTATGTTGCTTTTGAAAAAAATGATTTTCCAGAAAGTATATTCTCATTAAATCATGCAAAATGCTAATTGGTAGACAGCTGTTTTAACAGCTGTATTTCCTCTAATTTCTAAAAAAAAAAAAAAAACTTTTTATCCTAAATTGCCTTGCAGCTCTACATGAGGAAGGGCATCAAAAATACTTTATTAGCATAACTTTTAGTGCTGGAATACGCAACCTACTTGCCTAAGCTGTTAATGTTTTACAAGGGTGAAGGAATGTTGTTTATACTTATATGACATTGTAAATATTCATGTCCAAACATTCCTTACAATACTCATCAAACTCATTACTTTCATACAAAGAGGTACATAGGATAGATGCTTGATCTTTCTAAAGAATCTTTTTAAGAATTGGAAGTACACAAGGCATCTTTGTTCTGTCCTGTTCACAGACAAACGAAAAAAAGACCGTGACAAAAAAACTGAAAAAGACAATGCAATTTTTAAAATTTTGACATTCTCAACCATTTACGGGTTCTTGTTTAGAACTGAAGAACTCTACTCTACTCTAATGGACACAGGTCATTTAGCATGCTGTAATCAAACCCTATTGACATCTAATCACCAATAATTGAACAAATAGATAACAAAGAAACGAGGAACACCCTACTGGCTCAAAACAGGCTCGAGTTAATGAGCCATTTGTTAGCACATTACCGCAAAGCTGCGGCCCGCAAAAGAAAACAACGCTTCGTCGCTTGTAAGTTCAGTCAAGTGTGTTGCTATATGGGCACACTTGACAGCAATTCAGCACTGCCGAAGTTCAAATAATTCAAAACTTGGACTATCGGACACTAAGGACATGTCACTTTTTATCACGTTGGTCCAAAATACCTATTTTCATTCAATTTAGGAGAGCTATCTGTTCCCAGCTGTGACACTTTATATCCTATGACAGCCGCGCGCACATGGTCAGAAATTGGCATTTAAACCAGTTGTCTTGTATCAAAGTCGCCAAAAGAATATCCAGATCGGAAGACTATCATGTAATATATAATAAATCTGTTGCCACACCTTATTTTTCCCACTGCCACGACCTGGGGTGCCTCTCAGAGAATCTTCCTCGTCGCTGGAAAACTCCCCCTTGCCAGGCGTCGCCCTCCCACCTTTCAGCAGATGTGTCCGGTACAGTTCCACGTACACGTCCTTTCTCTGCTCCCCGCTCGGCAGAGACACTCCGGCCTCACGTAGCTCCCGCTTCAGCTGGTCTTTAGTCAAAACAGAGGGATTTGACACGGACATTTCTGGCGATTCAGGTGGGAAAAATGCCAAAAGCACGTCAACAACAAAAAGAGATTTGCCACAGAATGAAGGGTCCCGCGGGAATTTCGACAAGCTTGTTACATACGCTTTCTGTGATTGGACATTTTTAAAGAACCCGCGAACAGTTTGGTAACGTCAGCCAATCAAACATGGCAATGTAAACAGATCACATTTCAAAATCCTGCGCAGGCGTATCGTTACTGTGACCTATGACCTATTTTCGCGGGAGAAAACTTTGCTACAAATTTGTGGAAAGCCGAAGGAAGAAAAATGCGAATTTTGACGTGGAATATAAATGGCGTCAGGGCTACAAAGGAGCCTCTAAAACAAGTACTTGATTCTCTAGATGCAGATATCGTGTGTCTACAAGAGACAAAAGTTACACGTAAGTTTCATTTGGATTTATTTGTGCAAGAACAGAGCGATGGGAGGGGGGTGTGAAGATCCGGAAACGAAATAACGCAAACTGAAAGTCAAACATGTACTTTCAGCCGGGTGTCACGGGCAGAAATAAATGATATTAGAGCGAGGCTATTGACACACCCAGTGTGTCGATAGCCTAAACAGGCTATTGACACACCCAGTGTGTCGATAGCCTGTTTAGGCTATTGGCACACTCAGTGTGGCGATAGCCTGTTTAGGCTATTGACACACCCAGTGCTAGAAACCACTAAAATAAGGAAATCTTACGATTATATTTGACAATCAACACTCTGAAAATACAAATGACATCCTGTGTCCATCATCAACCCAAAATACTATCTTTTTCACGTGTTTACGGCACAATTTTAAACATCGGAATCTGCTATCATATAGGGTGCTAGTTTTACTGTCACCGCATGTGATCATGGCAGCCATGTTGGATCGGTTAGGAACACGTTTTCAGCTGTGTTTACCGACGAATTCCTGCCGTATTGGAGAATTTGCGGCCTCAAAACTTATATCACTAAGGAAGCGAAGTTATAGTTGTTGTTTTACCTCCATTATTTTTAATGTGAAAGAAATATTCTTCCGAGTCGCTGCCAATAGTGCCGGAACCACACGGCCGAAAATTATGACATGTTTTGTGGTCAGTGTTATTTTTGGTTTATGATGTTAACAGAAACTTTAAAAGTTGTTTATATATAAAATATTCTTATATCAAATGAATGTTTAAAAAGGGACAAGAAAAATTGAAAAAAAAAAAAATTAAAAAAACTCCGTCGCGGAGTCGAACCGGATTGGAGCTGCTGTTACGAATTCCCGGGTCCAACGTTCTATCCACTATGCTACGCCAAACTTATCGCCCATTCCTCATTAACTGGGAAAATTGGAGGTAGAAAATTGTAAAAAATAAAGTTGTCCAAAACGCTTACCTGCTGGTATGAACTTGTTACCACTTATATCGACTATCTTTTGCTATTTTTGTCTGGTGCTAACACGCTTAATTTTGGAGATATTTGATTTTTAGTAGGCCATGTTATCTTTCCTACAATTTCGTAATAAAGAGCATATTACTACACAGAGAAATGTTCCAGCAAGTAATAGTGGATTAACAACAGCCAAATTAGCGCATTTTCCAACCCAAAACCTTCAAATTACACGCCAATGAGAAATATTTAACCGCCGTGTCATTTGTTTCGGAATAATCATCAAAATTACTAGCTATTAAGTTTGCTACATTTGTATAAAAGTAAATAAATGATATATTTTTTCTGATATGAAGACAAACCGTTTAATACTCCTTAATTTTCACCCTGTAGGATGGGATAAGAGCGATAGAATATATTTATGAAAATGGTTGGAAGCAGGCGATATCTATTCTACAGGTAAATGCCAATGAACTGTGGTAACGTAAATTACAGAATCTCTAACATTGGGAGGAAAGCCGAATAGTGTACATACTGGCTCTATTTGAACTGATCAGGTCATGTTCGTCTATAATGCTGGACCTCTTATCTTCATGTTGCTAACTGAGAGTAGCAAAAAAGTGTATCTTTGTTATCCGGAATCATGACCCGTATAATCTTGGTCGTCCTATACCCACCCGGACTCTGCGGAAAGACACCCAAGATATGCAAGGTCTCTATCTTGGTGGGGTCTATTTAAATACATGCTAAGTAACAAAGGATTCACGCAATCACACGCTCTAGGTCAGAACCGCTTCGTCCTCGCGTCCTTTAATCAAGTCTTTGGGAATAGCAGGACATGATGCGATGGCAACATGCACCAGATGGACTGGGCCTTTCTAGCACAAGCTTTCGATATTGGAAAGACAACAAACTAAACACCAGTTATCGCACTTCTTATAAAACATTTTTTAATGTCAGGACAACCTTTGTTCGTGAACAAACACAATGTCACATCAATATAGAATGAATGTGCTACCTAACAAAATGTCCATCCATACACCTTATATCGTGTGGTTCAATAATACCGGCAGAAAGAACTGTGTAATATGTGTATAACAAGGCTTTTGTTGATGAGCAAGGCTATAAACAACATTATCATATAGCCAGGCGCCGCGGACCAATCAGAAGGCCCCGTTCCACGTTGGTTATGACGCCGCAACACAAAGATCCAGGCCAAGCAGGTGGGTTTCGCTCCTCTGATTGGTCAGAATGAATCGACACCGGCACCGGTGTCGATTTGCATCGACACCGGCACCAGTGTCGATGCTCATAAAACCACCTCGTTCGCTTCGCTCACATCGGTGGTTTTATTCGGTGGTTATAGCAAAGGACCAGGCGTTATGACACCATATACACCTCGGGGCGGGTCATTAACCCTTAAGTGAATTTTCCAAAAGAGTGTGTGTAAAGGCAGTCTGTTCTACAGTTATCCTGGCAGCCTGTCCCTTTATACTAATGCCACATGATTACATGACAAGCCTGACGTTATATAGATCTTGACTTTATAGAGTGGGATTGGTTTCACAAATAGCTTTCTGCCTTGTACCATGTGTCTGTCCATGTAAAACAATTCTGTGCATCAATTCTGTGCAGTCACGACTGGTTCAAAGAGTAGTTTGCTTCTAATTAACAAGATTTCCAACCTAAACAAGCAAAGGTGAAAACTTCGGAACATCTAATGATAGTGAAGTCTTAACTTAAGTTAGCTATTAACTTCTGCAGTCCATATGCTTTTGATCATGGAGCTTATAACTCAATGACAAGTCCTCAATGTAGATAACGTGGCACTAGCGTAAATAGTGTCGCTGATTTACCGCCGTCTGTACGTTTATATAAAGGGGTCCACTGTGTAAAACGAGAAATATTTCTGTGACACGAATCTTAACTACATTGACCTTCATAATTAGCTGATCATAATCTCTGTTGCTATTTAAGACAAACATGCTTGAAACGTACCTTACTTCATCAGTCAGTGTTGAGCATGAATTTCTGTCATTCCAGTCGTGTGATCTTCAAAAAGCGCGCGAAAATGACGACAAACTTGGACGAGTCTACTTTGACAACAGGGGTTTATTTTGGTTCAGTCCAACCCAATATACATTTATTCAACTTGGTACTATACATTCCGTGTAATGTTGATTATTGAAGCATCAGATATCAATATAAACACCCGCATCTTTCCAAGTTGGTGCATGTCAGGTTTATCATTTGAACATCGTTCCTGAACAGTGGGGTTCTAGCGCTGCCAAACTGACCACGCCAACAGCTCTTGAGCTTTTGGTGTTGTGGTTAGCACGTTGGATTTGTGATCCGGCTGCCCGAGTTCGGCGCAGGTTCGAATCCCGGGAGTCGGGAAGTTGTTTATTTCTGTTCTTACTCGCCCCTCTGAATTTCTACAATGGTTCCCACGCCGGCCCTGTGAGTAACAGGCTAGTATGTGCCACACAGGGATGTCGATCTCGGAGATTCGAGGACGAATCTTGAAAAGAAAAGGGGGAGTAGTGTAACAGTGGTGTTCAAGGATTGCTAAACCGAAGACGCCTAATGGCTTAAGCCTTTTGGCCGAACGGTTTGCACGTTCGATTTGTGATCCGGCTGCCCGGGTTCGGCGCGGGTTCGAATCCCGGGAGTCGGGGTGTTGTTCTTACTCGCCCCTCGTATTTCTACATTCATATGAGAAATGAAAAGTCCCAGCATCGTAAAATTCACTGAAACAGGAACATATAAACAGACTGCATTGTGACTCTATGGCAAGCCAAGCCCACCTACAGTAACATTACAGCAGATAATACGTCTTTGGTTGATGTGCTCTTGCTGAACATCCGATGACATACCACAAAAAATGGTAACGTAAATTATATGGTAACGTTAATTATATTTATGCTTTTAATGATAAATAAAATTTTAACAAACAGCTCTGGAAAGATTAACTCTGCAGGCAATTACTTATCTGGGAGCATTCTTTCCTATGTGTACAAAAGTAATGATCTTTCTATAATTCTAAGGGACTTATTATGGTAACGTAAATTATATAAAAAAAGTGACAAACGGCCTGAGATTGGCGGTTATAGTCATGTTTCCAACATTCGTGTTTTATGTGCTCTGTCATTTGTTTATTACGCAACACCACTGTTTAGGAGATAAAACAGTGAAAACATTATCGGAAAATGTCTTTTCGTAAGCGAATTACACCCAACAGAAGTTCGGTAACGTAAATTATACAAAAGTTGGCGACAAGAATAAAACGGCATCTGGCGTAAAAAGGTCGTCTGCTGGACAAGTTCATCAACACGTGACAAGCCGGCCTAAGTGGTTGATGTAAATTATGACTGAAAACTTAAAGAACTAACGTCTTTTCATTATCAGAATGCCACGATATTCACCTTTATAGCATTTCCGACACGTGTTTTTAGCGTGTTTCTAAGCAAAACCTTACCCGGGACGACCAAAAGGCAACTAACAATGGTGGGAAAACATTGCTTAGCATATTACTATCATGTACTTGTAACGGAAAAGGGCAAAATACGTAGTCATTGTGTCTTTAAAGAAAACTGTGGCCCGCTGCTTATGTGCGACAGCAATTTGCCCCTTTAACGAGGAATGGGCGTTATACGATGAAGGTAGTATTAACAGGTATCCAAATGTAGGGCATAACTTGAATATGTCCGTTCATTCCAAGATTCAAAGATTCCAATGTCTAATCTTCCGAACAATGTCTAATCAACTATTGCTTGTGTACAATATTGCCGGAAAGGCATGTTACAAGCTCTGATTGGCTGACTGGCATCTCGGTGTGTCAATAGCCTGTTTGGCTATTGGCACACTGAGTGTGTCAATAGCCACGAGCGAGGCTATTGACACACCCAGTGTGTCAATAGCCTAACAGGCTATTGACACACCCAGTGTGTCGATAGCCTGTTTAGGCTATTGGCACACTGAGTGTGTCGATAGCCTGTTAGGTTATCGACACACCCAGTGATAGAAACCACTAAAATGAGGAAATCTTACGATTATATTTGACAATCAACACTCTGAAAAATACAAATGGCATCCTGTGTCCATTATCAACCCAAAATACGATCTTTTTCACGTGTTTACGGCACAATTTTAAACATCGGAATCTGCTATCATATAGGGTGCTAGTTTTACTGTCACCGCATGTGATCATGGCAGCCATGTTGGATCGGTTAGGAACACGTTTTTAGCTGTGTTTACCGACGAATTCCTGCCATATTGGAGAATTTTCGGCCTCAAAACTTATATCACTAAGGAAGCGAAGTTATAGTTGTTGTTTTACCTCCATTATTTTTAATGTGAAAGAAATATTCTTCCGAGTCGCTGCCGATAGCGCCGGAACCACACGGCCGAAAATTATGACATGTTTTGTGGTCAGTGTTATTTTTGGTTTATATTGTAAACAAAAAACTTTAAAAGTTGTTTATATATAAAATATTCTTATATCAAATGGATGTTTAAAAAGGGACAAGAAAAATTGAAAAAAATAAAAATAAAAAAAACTCCGTCGCGGACTCGAACCGGGTCGGAGCTGGTATCATGAATTCCCGGGTCAACGCTCTATCCACTACGCTACGTCAGACATACACGATGAAGGCTGTATTATTAGGTATCCAGATGTAGGGCATAACTTGAATACGTCCGTTCATTCCAAGAGTCAAAGATTCCAATGTCTAATCTTCCGAACAATGTCTAATCAACTATTGCTTGTGTAAAATATTGCCGGAAAGGCATGTTACAAGCTCTGATTGGCTGACTGGCATCTCGGTGTGTCAATAGCCTGTTTGGCTATTGGCACACTGAGTGTGTCAATAGCCACAGCGTTTCAATATTTGACTTCCCTACTGATGTACATTGTACTTATATCAGCACATCAAAGCATTTGTGAACCTTCTTCGATCGGCCTAAGGCTTTACCCTTGACAACTTTCTTACAGTGGTGGATTGAAAGCGTATGTCAATATTCACCATGGTCATCAGAAGGCATGTACAGAAAATTCAGGTTCAGGTACGGTCCAGGGCCAAAGGAACAGGTCCAGGTCCAGATCTGAACTTGGACATGATTATCAGTGAAAGCTAGTGAATGGGCAATACTCAAAACAATGGACCATTTAGCTACAAAGGATCCTGTTTGATGGAGTATCCAACGTCCACTCGCGTTTTAGAATCATTTCAGTGCTGCATATTTGTATCAAGAGACTTCAAGTACCTCTTCTAATACAGACATCACTCAACCACATATCAAAAGTTTAAACTGTTTGGTACAACGACTCATAGTCATACCAATCTATAAAAACTTTCCTGCTAACTTTGAATTTGTCTACATATTTTTACAGGAGACCAACTGGATGAAGCATCAGCGATTGTAGAGGGGTACAGCTCTTATTTCTCCTTCTCCAGAGTCAGGAGTGGATACTCAGGTAAGGATACAAAATTGATGAACATGTATTTTCCTAGGCTTCAAATGGCAACTTTAATAAGAAGATGAGCTCCCAAGCAATGAGTGGGGCAAAAAAATTGAAGCTGGAGACAGCCCTGCCTGTGATACAGATTATTCAATGTTATTGTTGAACACTCTCCGAGTTCATCCGAATCCTGGCCTCAAAATGCGAAATGGCAACACCACGAATGAATCTTCGCCTGCTTGGAAGGCTCATCGACAAGCCTTGTGCCCGGGAATACAGCGGAACATTGAAACATTGAAGCTATAGTGGATTTGCTGATGACCTGACGAGCAAAGCCTGGCCTCCCTGGTGGGGGTTACTAGTTTGTGTCACGTGAGCTCAACGTTCGAGAGGCTTATTAACTAATGTGATCTGTGCATGCGCTCACATGTTTCCTGTTAGGTGTTGCCACCTACTGTAAAGATGGAGCCACACCTATCAAGGCAGAGGAGGGACTGACAGGACTTCTGACCAATCAGAAGGAAGAAGGCATCATCGGTTGCTATGGGGACCAGACTATGTTCACAGAGGATGAGCTTCGTTTATTGGACAAGGAAGGGAGAGCTGTGATCACCCAGCATACGATACGGTAAAAAAATCTGCCCATTTCTTCCTAACTGTAAAGGTGAAAATCCAAATGACAACTTCTTTATACTTGTGTATTCATATCAAAAACTCGGAATGAAAGCTCATCTGTGTTGGTAAATTCCATAGTGAAAAGGTTTAAACTTGTTCCAACATCACATCGCCATTTATGATTCGCTGTTGCCTGACGTCATCTGACGACTTCCGGAACATTATCTGACGAAGGTCAGAGTTCTCGACCGAAAATTTATGGTCAGTCTTCTTATTGCATTGGAAACTTTTCCACTATATCAAAAGCTGTTTATGATGATTTCAGTGACACAGATGGAAAAGAGTGTCCCCTAGCAGTAATCAACGTGTACTGCCCCCGAGCAGACCCAGAGAAGGAGGAGAGAAAGGACTTCAAGCTGAGGTTCTACCGACTGCTACAGACCAGGGCACAGGCACTGCTGCAGGCTGGCAGGTGAGTTAAGAGTGGATGGGATGACTTAGGAATATAGTGGCTCACAACTGTAGCTTTGGCAGTTGATAACTTTGGATATATAGAACTTATTTTATGGTTGCAAAGGTCATGGTGAGTGTTTTTTCCCTTGTGTTGGAACAAAGCTTAAACTTTGCTACTATGGATTCTACCAACACAAATGAGTCTTCATTTGAGAAAAAGTGGGTTTCCAATGCATTACTAATTGATTGTTTAAGCACTGAACTAAAACACAACGAAAGTCTCCTTTCACCTTCTAATTTCAACTTAAGGTCCTGTGAAAATAAATGAATTTAGAATGTATCCAAGCCAAGTTTTGCCATCAATGATAAAATCTATAGATTTTTTTTCTCTTGCCAGAAAAACAATTCTGTTGATTTTTTAAAAAGTATTATCTATTGATGCTGATGAAGAATAATGGATGTCACTCAAAACGTCCGGAAATAGATCTTCATTTTTATCCAGTTGTAGAGATTGAATTGTATTTGAATATTGCTTACCTGGGTGTCTAACCTACATAAGTGTGACACTTATTGTTTTCTTTGAATGCATCAGCCATGTGATTGTCCTTGGAGATGTCAACACGTCACACAAACCCATCGACCACTGTGATCCTGATGATATTGTAAGTAAAATGTGTTGTGTAGAATACACCCAACCCTCTGCCTGTTGCCCATTCCTATGGTCAGTACTAAATTTGGCGACAAAAGGCTACCTCAGTAGCAAGAAGGTGAAATTTTACTATTCCACCTGAACCTTTCATCACGGGCAGTGAACCAAGCTTTGATTCCCACCTTGCTTTGATATATTTACTTTACCATCTAAGCTCGTCTGTGTATTGAAATGACCATCACAAATTTGGTCTGAAAAATTTTCTCCCTGCCCTAAATAGAAATGAACTAGCCTTAATCTGTGTAGAAATTTGAGGTTTTGAAATGCAAGATATTTTCCTTCATGCATTATGATTTATCGGGACCTCTCATCATTACACTGTGCACTGGCGGATCCAGAAATTTGGTAAGGGGGGGGCGCGCACCATGACGCGGCCGAAGGCCGCGGCCGCGCAGCGCAAGCTGCGCGGGGGGAGAGCACGAGAGGGGGGTACCCCCTCTCGTTGGGGGGTATGGGGGGCCTCCCCCAGAAAATTTTTAAGAAATAGAAGCTCTCTGGTGCATTTTAGAGCCATCTCTGAGCAAATTTGAGAAACAAATTAACACTGATTTTTTGTCATGTCTGTGGCAGTCTAGTTCACGTTAGGGACATTTTTTTAAGCAACTATCACTGAGGACAAACCTAACGAAGGCTAGTTCCTCCTTCTTAATATTCATAAATGACGCCACGTTACAGAAACAATATCGCAAAATTATTTGTACCTGGCTGCCGATGTGACTTGCTTGTCGAAGCGGCTCGCGCTCCTATAAAATCGCATAGAAATCTTGTGGGGTCTGCATCTGAGCGGCTTACAGGAGACTATTTTGAAAGTGTCTTACGCATTTGAAATGGCATATATTACGGACTCTTTTTGCTTTTGTGGTGGCAATTGATGACGGTTAATCGGGGAAAATGACAACAAAAACGTCAGGACGATCAATCATTGCGTCGACTGATCAGAACTGTAGTGGGGAGGGGGGTGTCGGCGCTCGACGCCGATTTTCCCAAGGCGGGGTCGACCGGTCGAGTCTCTCTAGCCGATAACGGACGATAGAAATCATCAGTTCATTAACAATAATTAAATTTCGCTGATTTTCTGGAGATGTTACAAAATTTCCACGCTATTTTTATATTTTCAAGCGCCGATTTGGGCTTACAGCGGCCCACGAGTTTCATGGGGAGAAATTGATGCCACCGCGCTCCGTCCCCGGGCCTTCACCGTAAGTTTACGTGACTCGGAGGACCCACTAGTAATTGCAAACCGCAAGTTTTTCTAAATAATTACCAGAAAATCTCCTGTTAAATAAGCGAATTAGTTTTATAACGTTGTCAATATTCTTGGCGTCCCTCAGAAGACCTCTAGTAGCCTGGGTTTATCGTACCAATTTTTTTTTCCCCAGCTGAAGGGGGAGGCGCGCGCCTGGCGCGCCTCCCCCTGGATCCGCGCATGCTGTGATGTATTCCAAATATAACTTTACAAAATCTTTCAGGTAAACTTCAGTCAGTTTGTGAACAACTATTGCTGTTTAGAAATGGGTAGTTCAAACTGCTGTAGGGGCTTGTGGCTATATTCAGATGTAAGTTTTATCTTTCTCCCACTCCAGGAATATTTTTCAGAGAACCCAGGAAGAAAATGGCTGGACCAGTTTCTTCTTGACCCACATCAAACTGGAGACAGTTGTAGCAGTGGTGACACACTTATTGGCCAATCAAATCAACCCATTAACCCTAACAACCAATCAGATGTTGCATCAGATCAGCTTGACACCTCATTGGACAGCAGTATCCAAGCCAATAATGCCTCAGAGTCAGAAAAGGGACCTGGTGGCTACTTTGTGGACACCTTTCGATTTTTCCACCCAACTCAACGTAGTGCATTCACGTGCTGGTCGACAGTGACTGGTGCCCGCCAGACCAACTACGGCACACGTATCGACTACATCCTCGTAAACAGGGCCCTTCTTAATCAGTTTCAGGACTGTACCATTATGCCTGAGGTAGAGGGGTCAGACCATTGCCCTGTGAGGGGGGAGCTAGCGTGTATAGTTGTTGCTGCTGGTAAATGTCCAGCCTTGTGCTCCAAATACATGCCAGAGTTTGTAGGGAAGCAGCAGAAACTGTCAGCCTTCTTCACTAAGGTCAAGAAAGGAGAGAATGGGGAAGAGAAGAGCAGCCAAGACAGTGTGTCTAGCAGCCAGGGTACTAGTGATGGTCACTCAGAAATATGTAGTCAGCAGTCAAGTTCACAGTCATGGGAGAACCACAGTAGTGAGAGTGAAGGGAGCAGCATCATATCCACCACAAAACATGGTCAAAGTCAACACAGGACCTCTGTGAAGAGGAGTGCGTCAGACCATATAGGTCGAGGTATGAAGAAACAGAAGACTGACCAAGGGAAGCAGGGAACCCTGCTGAGCTTCTTTGGCAAGAAGACTAAGATTGAAGCAGATGAAAAAAGAAAGGCAAACACTTTAGAAGTAACACAAGAAAATCCCGAAAGGGATGTCGCTTGTGAAAATGTTGTCAGCAGCCAGTCTGTCCATCCTTCCAACAGTTCTGTAGATGTTGATGACAGTGTGAGAAAAGAAAGCAAACATGCTGAGAATGACAAAAGCACCGTTGAGACAAAACCCAAGCAGAACCAGGCAGCATTCTGGAAGACTGTCCTGAAAGGACCACCTCCTCCCCCACCCTGCAAGGGGCATAGAGAGCCCTGTGTGTTGAGAACTGTGAAGAAACAAGGCCCAAACTTTGGGAAACAGTTTTACGTGTGTGCCAGGCCACAGGGTCACTCCTCTAACCCTGCAGCCAGGTGTGACCACTTCCAGTGGGTCAGTAGGGGGAAGGACACGTGATAGCACAGCTGTCTGTGTTTCTTAAAGGGGCATTTCACACTAGAAGGGAGCATTATTTTCCGATAGATGATATTTTTTGGGATACAAATGACTTTTCGCAAAGTTACCTCTTTTGTCTTTTCGACAATAATCCTTTTCTAAATCCAAGTAACCTCATACGGACTAAATGTACTGCTCTATATATGACTTTTGCAGCATAACCGACTTCCGTCACACTTACTCGCTATGGTAGTCAAATAATGTAAACAATCTTTTGAGAAGCAGAAAGGCAAAAATTATAAAAACTTGCGATTGTATGTACTTTACGATGACTGTTTGCCTCCCCAAAAAATCCTGTTTTTTTGCGAGCCAGGGTACCCGGTTTTAAACCAGCTGCTGTGTCTATTATGTCATCATGGGTGGAAATTAACTTGATTACCTGACAGCAACAAGTTAAAAAATGGAAGTATGATTGGTAAGATTTGATGTTCCATAGCATCAAAATGGTGTTTATTTCGTACAAACGTATTTCTTCTTTGTATAATACTTATGATAATTGCTTGTTATCAGGAACTGTGTATTTATTGTCATTGGTGACAAAGCACCTTAAATTTGTTGTGGATCGGCTTCTAAATGATAAAAGTAGATTTATTCATGATCGCTGTCAATCAAGAGTGTCATAAAAATGTAAAATATATACCAATCTGTTCAAATTCTATCAGATCAAAAGAGATTGCTATGTTTTAAATCTATGTGAACTGTCAATATATATTGACTATTGCAAAAAATGACAATAGTCCAAATGCCATGCGACCTGTGTAGATGGAAATGGAAAGTAGATGCTATTTTGGCTCCGTGTTAGTCGCTATTACTTGAGAGGGATAGACCAACAGCTTTAATTATATTAAGCAGAATCAGGGATAAACTACTTCACTGCTAACTGACTTTTTTGCACTGCAGTTGTCGCTCAGTAAGACTTCTGGAGCCACATAGTTCTATTTAGAACTTTAAATTTTTTTTATTCAACCTGTCATAAGTGTTTACGACATTTTCAATCCTTGTTTTAAAACCACATACATTGTACTCAATACCGAATACATGTGCGGCAATGTCTGGGGAAATACTACACATAATGCACTCAACATTTACTGAAATGCTCACAAGGCCACAATTTCAAAATCAAAATAACATGCTAACTTATGGTACACGACCATAATGCAATATGGACACTAGTCAGACATATTTATGATTGGTGTATACTCTTATTAGCACACAACAACAATCTAAACGTTCTCAGCTAAAAACGAGAAATGACCGTTCCATTACGATTTGTACACAGCTACTACTGTAGTACAAAAATACTTTCAGTCAATACTGATATTGAATTACTTTCACATTTGTAGTTTTTATGTGATATTTACACATGTTATGTGATGTTCTACACCCATAATTTCAATTTGTACACAGCTACTACAAAAATACTTTCAGTCAAAACTGATATTGAATTACTTTCACATTTGTAGTTTTTATGTGATATTTACACAGGTTATGTGATGTTCTAAACCCAAAATCAGAAAAGGATAGTCTGTGCTCACATATATATATATATATATATATATATATATATCCGGTTACAATCTGTTGGTTCTCTACTGTGATGAATTTGTACATTTTGCATTCTTTTCAACAGTCATCCTCAACAGGTGAAGAATTATTACCTTTAACGAATCATGTACCTACTGGCGATGCAATCCAACCTTGCTTCATCTTTTGCTTTGAGCTAATTACCATATCTATTTTAAAACGTTTATCTTCTGAAGAAGCGTGTTGAGTTCCGTATTGTGCAAATGTTTGTTATCTGAGGCTGATGCCTGTATCTCAGCCATACACTAGGTTGCCAGATTTATATCCATCCGAAAGGCTAGTACGAATGGATACCGTCAACATCATGATCTCATTCCTTTGCCCTAAACGTATTACATGTACTAGTACTGGAAGTTAATCTGTATGGCTAGGCAGCGGAGGCAACGTGCGAACCGCTTGCCGGAGACACAGACCAAGACCAAAACTAGCCAGGCTCCTTTGCAAACCTTCTAGCTAGGTGCGACCAGCGTTTAGTCCTTTTTTTAGCACTAATTTGTGATTTTCAACAAAGGCGTCGTTTCCGTGTGCCTTGGTCCACCAGATCAATCTACAGGCCGGGAAGAGGGATGATTGTGTCTTCGTCAAATTCAATCTCCTCGTCATCTCCGTCACTAAATACTGGCTGAAGTGGGAGAGTGGGTGCTAGAGATATGTCATCAAGCTCAATCGGAAGTTCCTCCGTATCTGAGTAATCTGCCGGCATCAAGGAGCGTGGGTCAAAACTGTTTTCAGGGATTTCGTGCCTTACAGTAAAGCAGACAGTTGCACTTGGACCGGGTGCAGGTATAGCTCTAGATCTATGGGAGTGTCTCCCAGCTGTAGTTGGACTTGACCTTGGAGTGGGTACAGGCGTAGTGGAGCGTCTCTCAGCTGTAGTTGGTCTTGACCTTGGAACGGGTACATCTGTAGGGGAGTGTCTCCCAGCTGCAGTTGGACTTGACTTTGGAGCCAGTACAGCCGTAGGGGAGGGTCGCCTGTCTACAGTTGGACTTGACCTTGGAGCGGGTACAGCTGTAGGGGAGTGTCTCCCAGCTGCAGTTGGACTTGACTTTGGAGCCAGTACAGCCGTAGGGGAGGGTCGCCTGTCTGCAGTTGGACTTGACCTTGGAGAGGGTACAGCTGTAGGGGAGCGTCTCCCATCTGCAGCTGTGCTTGGCCCTGGAGCGGGTACAGCCGTAGAGGAGTGTCTCCCAGCTGCAGTTGCGCTTGGAGCAGGTGCACGTATAGCTCTAGATGCGGTGAACTGTGTCTCAGCTTCAACTGTCCCTGGAGCGGTTGCAGCTGCCTCAGCTACTGTTCCCCTTGGATCGAGTTCTGCTGTAGACTGAACGAGGTCTCTCTCAGCAGGCTGAGGGCCCGGCAGAGGCTGTAGCGGGATGTCATTTGACTGGCCGACTGTTGCGTTCTGTGAAAGAGTGTCTTGACCCTGATGCTGCGCGACTGCAGCTGGTGTCCCGAAGAAGTCACGTCCTGTCCAACGTCTCCACAGGAAGTTGACTGGGTCCCGGCACAGGCTCCGCAGTGCTCTTCTGAATGACCTTTGCGTCCCACTGTAGATGAAAAAGTCCATGTACGTGTTGCATTGCCCCAGCCATATTATTAAGAATTTCCCTATGTTAGGGATCTTCCATCCCTTACTTGCAACTTGGACAGCCAAAAGCACCTGGGGGGCCCACAGAAGATGTTGAACTGCAGTCAGAACCAACAGAGTGCGGAACGCCGACCTCGACAATTGTGCTGGAGCCTGGTTGGCGGCAGGTGGGGCGACTGCCGGATGGACGACGCTTGCCATTGCCCGACAAGCCCTGACAAGGTATATCCACGTTACCGTAACAGAGACAAGAGCAATTACAACCATACCAATCATGTTATCCCTACCTGCGGTTCTGCAAAGTGCCAACGATGTTGAATATTTTGTTTCTGTGTTCTCTGCTAAGTTGCCAATTAACCAGAGGAGCGAGAATGCCCAAGTCATGAATATGGCAGCGCCACAGAATCCCCGGCTCTGCACCACGCCATGTGGTCGAACTAAAGCCTCATACCTGTCTACGCTGATGTGAGCCAGGGTTACCAATACAACTCTCTGACACATGTCTATTACTTTGGCCTGTGCCGTGCACAGTGCGTTGCTGTATGGCCAGTATCCTACCGTTGAAGCATACACAGATGGCGTTAAAGATAGGGCTGTGAGAAAGTCAGCCACAGCCATAGAACATGCCAAGTAGCGCATGTTTCTCGGCAACGTATTCTGTCTCCTGACAGTTGCAAGGATTACCAGTAGGTTACAGATCAAACCACATACAGACACTATACCTATGAAAGCCGTTTGTCCAACCCATAATGGCTGATGATCATCCTCATCATGTACAGGAATATCAGCTGTGCTGTTTTCAATGTCAACAAAGTAGTAAGTAGAGTTGAAGCTAACAAAATCATACATATTGGTAACGCTGTCTGTGACATAAGCAGTAATATCAGTGGGTATCAGTTCTGTAAAGCCTTCTAACACTGAACTGACGGTTGAACTGGCGACATCTATGTACATTTTGTACCTCATGTCCGTTGGGTATTCTACGTCATTGCTATCAAATGTACCAACATCAGTAGCAACGGTATTCATTTCTGTGTCACTTTCCATCTTGATGAAATTAACGTATATTAAACTTAACCATGTAAATAGATATTATAGAGCTAAGACATTGCTCCAAAACAAAAAGTTAGTGCATCTAATCTTCAAGTGTCTTATCGCAGTCTTTCTCAGAAGGCAAGTGACCAATCACAGTGGCCATTAATACAGACATGTGGCGTCAGCAATCAAAAGAACCAGGAAGTTGATACAGTTGTCGCCTCTCTGAGAGAAGGCTGAAGTACTCTGCAGCTGATGTAGATGTTCTCCATGATTCCGCTCACGAAGTAGTCCTGTCTCTGGTACATATTACTTTGATTTTGTCCAATGAAACTGCGGGATATAGTGATTACTTGTTAATGGGTTAGCAGTTTTCTGTCCGTGTTGGCGGAAAAAATCCTATTGTCATCTGAAACAGGTGAAGGTGTCCTTATCAGGAAAGTTTCTGTGGTCCAGGAAGATTGGTTATGGTGGAATCCACATCTCACAGGGTCTTGAAGATTGCAACGGCTGAATCCCAGGTGTTGTTGGGATTGTTATCGTCGATGTCTGATCATCAAGGGCCACACTGGACAACTAGTAACTGTAGTAACACAAAGGGGAACGGAGAATGTTATTATGCAGTTTCACAATTTCAAATAAGTTACTTCCAAACAACGACAAGGAACAGGCTGGAGTACCTCGACCTCGTCCCTTCGCCAAAAAATATTAATCTTTTAATCTTTTCGAGTGACACATTTTAAACGTTTGTCGTTGATTATGCAAATAAGGTGACATTTGCATAAATCATATCTGTTAGTCATCTTTACACAAGTTGTTCAAAATAGAAAAGTTTTTATCTTAGCTAAGAAGGCAATTGCAGCATTTCTGCATAATTATGTAAACGAGGCCCTAGATCCTTAGAATGATTTACGTCTAATAATGCTGACATTCATTTACTAGTAACTTTCTGGTGGCACAAGCACGAAATTTCCGTCTTGTACAACTCTGTGATTATAGCATTTTCTCACTGATTATGGAAATGAGGTATTGATTTGCATAATTGATATATAGCAGCAGTTCTGTCTTTTTCAATTACATGTCACATCGTTGAGAGTCCTCTCATGATGATCGGATTTACCATCTAATTATGTAAATCATCATTTTGTTTAGATCTATTCATTCTTTATTTAACCAGGGTGAAAGCATATCGCCTGACGGCGTTTTTCAAAGCCCCTGGGGGGAGAACCCCGAACATAAGCCATACATAAAGTTCAACAAAACCAAATTAACTTAAAAACCGAAATCCAAATTACTTAAGTAACATTAACATAAAGATTGTACACAACCAGATTTAACTTAGATAACATAAAATCGCACTGCCAAACGAGTTAATCAAATGTTTAACCTTAACGTGAGATAACAGAGGAAACATAACAAAAAGAAATCAAATTTAAAATCAGGATTGAATTTGCATATCAATATTAAGTGCTTAAAGGTTTTTGAAAATCGCCAGCGTTCTGGCTGCTTTGATATGTTATGGCGGTGAGTTCCACAGTGCCGCCCCAGAGGACGGAAAGGCCTAGGCTCGTCTTCTGTATTCCAGTTTAGTCTTGGGCAACTGAAGACCGCCTAGCCTTGTGCCCTGAGGCGGGTATTGTGTGTGTGAACATGTGATAGCTGTGTGGACATTGCAGTGATGTGGGGAGGGGTCAGACCGTTCAGGGCCTTGTAGACGAGAGTAGCTTTTTTGTGCAGTTCAGCTACTGGGATCACCCAAGAGGTTAAAAAGGGTTGTCGTAGGGTCAACTACCCTACCTGTAAAACAGCCACCAGTTACAGAAGCACCGATGATAAGAATCCAAAAACCCGTCATGGGCAAGGAAGGGTTTCCACAAAGGGGGCTTATGACGCAGGGCAGTGAAAGCCGCAAGGAAGCTGCAAGACCGACTCCCCTTCTGACGCCCAAGACAACCATAACGATAGGTACATGGAACGTAAGAACTAACCCACAGGGCAAGCGCAAGAGGGGAAGGCCAAAGAACAGTTTTTTTTTTTACTCAATGGTCACCTCGTAACAAGGCCTGAAGGCCACTCAATGTTACGGGTTACATGATTGGAACTGTAACAGCAACTCTTCGCCCTAGGTCAGAAACATTATGATTGAGACCAGCCCAATTGCTCACTATGAGTGAGGACTAACTGACCCAATAGGCGAAGCAGGGGTTACGAGGGCTGCTCGGGAGATTCCCTACTCCTATTTTGGCCGGAATGGTTTGATCCGCTCGGGTGGATGTTCGCACATGTGGCGGGTTCTTTAACGTGCATAGGGTATGACTCTCCCCATACACGGGACCTCCATTTAACGTCCTATCCGAGGGACGAAAGTCGTGTAAAGTGCCTTTCCCAAGGGCACAAGACCGGCAACACGGCATGTGGATTCGAACCGGCGACCTCTCGGTCACGGGCCGAATACACTACCACTGTGCTACGCGGCCCCACACCCCTTTCCAGTTGGAGAAGGGATACGGAGGAGGAGATGAAGAGTATCAGCAACAGCTGGCAGGATCTGAGGAAGAAGGCCCAGAGGCGTGTGCAGTGGAGGACTATCATCGGTGGCCTATGCTCTGAATTGGGCAAAGGGCCCAAGTAAGTAAGTAAGTCAGCTACTGGGAGCCATTCTAATGAATCTAGAAGGGCTGAAGTAGAGGTGTGCCTGTCACAGCCTAGTATTACCCGGGCCATTCTGTTTTGTAGCTTTTGCAGTTTATGAATGCATCCCTTCTCCCCCTGATCCCAGGCTGTACTACAGTTCTGAATATGTGCAATGAATAGTGTTTTGTACATCAGGTCAAGTGCCTGTCTGTTGAAGCAGGGTTTTAAGCGGTGTACCGAAAGTGCGAAAAGGAACGAAAAGGAACGAAAAGGAACGAAAAGGAACGAACTTTCGCACTTTCGGTAATTCCTTTTCGTTCCTTTTCGCACTTTCGGTACCTTCCTTTTCGTTCCTTTTCGTTCCTTTTCGCACTTTCGGTACTTTCCTTTTCGTTCCTTTTCGTTCTTTTTCGTTCCTTTTCGTTCCTTTTCGTTCCTTTTCGTTCCTTTTCGTTCCTTTTCACACTTTCGGTTGACCCGTTTTAAGTGCTTGATAATGCCGATGACCTGAGCAAGTTTCTTGTACAAGAGTTCAAAGTGTGCATTCCATCTGAGTAGGTTGTCAATAGTGACTCCTAAATATTTAAAACGGCTACTTGTTTAAGTTTAGCCCCGTCTAGTGTAAGATTAAGCTTAATATTTGCAACATTCATTCTGGCTGAACCTATAAGCATCGTTTTGCATTTGCTAGAATTCAGAGACAGTTTGTTTGCGGCAAACCACTGGGAAATCCGAGTTGCGTCACTTTGTATTGTTTTCTCAAGTATGTGTACACTCTTAGCTGCGAAATAAAATTGTTTCGTCGGCGTACATGGAAACTTTGCACGACCGGACGCAATTTGGCAGATCATTAATGTGAAGAATCAATAGAAGAGGACCAAGTATGGATCCCTGCGGGACTCGACAGGTGACGCGCGTTGCAAAAGACAAGACTGAGCCCAACCCTGTGCGTTGCTTCCTGCCTGTCAGATATGACTTAAACCTTTCACAAGCTGAATCATCCATGCCGTGGTATTTCAGTTTTAGTACAGTAGAAGCCGGTTAATTGCACAACGGATAACCACACACTTCTGTTAATTGCATGGAATCCCAAAATCCCAAACCGGTGCGGTCCCCCCCCCCCCCGCGGGGCGAGATCACTAGCGTTTTCGCCCCCCTTTAGCGTTTTCGCCCCCCCCCCCCCAATACCCGCCAGTCTTTTTGTCCCCCTTAAGAACATTGCTTCTCGGAAGGTTCTCAAGAGCAAGTGGTTACTACATATCAGGCTCGCTACCTGGTACTTTACTGCACTTGGGGAGTAACGTATATGGTGTGTTACCTGCTACCGATATGTCACCGTATTACCTAAAGATGTTATACCTCGAATGTTGATACTCTATGGTTCAGTGCAAATACTAGAAGGCCATTGTCATGAAAAAGACGCTTTTTTTTCAGTTACAATACAACGTACAATAAAGGACTTTCATTCGTTCAATTTGATTTCTCCTTCTTCTTGCATTTTGTTTACATTTTTTAAAGTATTTCAAAGATACATAGTATGTATACAGCATAGCAGAAACAGGTACACAAAGGAAAAACATACGGTACAGAATGTACTAATTTACAAGGTAGCAGTCTTATGATCCCTACTTTCCAAGATATTTTTTTAGCTTTATGATGCTTTTGGGCTATGATAATATCTAATTTGTAATACCTCCTAACAAAATCAACATATCTTTCAACAGAAACTAATTTGGCATCTCTACTTTGGAATATGTATATTTTTCACAAGTAATATAAGATGGGAGGACATTTTCTGGTGATACCAAATATAACATTTTGCAGGCTTATTGTAACTGGGAAGCTTTCCCGAATTTTACTAGACTCAGAAGAGTGTCCATAAAGATGCATACTATTGTCCTCTTCTTTATCACAGTAAGAGCATACTTTGTTGTCAAGTATTTTCCAATCAAACAATTTTTAGGGCAAGGAAATTGTGGAAAAGTTTAAATTGGAAAGTTCTATCGTATGAATCGATGGTTGTTTTATAAATAAGACTATATCCAACTAGAGTTCCTCGAACACATATCTTCGCCAAATAAACAATTTTTATGGAAGATCATTTTTTTTAATGATTAATGTGTATAAGGCCATATGTTATCTAGTCACATGAAGTGGTTGGTTGGATTATGAACATTGTGAGTAGATCAATCTATTCTGTTGTTGTTCATAATGCAGCAAATTTTTTGGCGATGTGAATGAATGTCTTTGCATAATCAGAACAATTTATAGAGGCATGAGGTTACTGTTCTATTTTGTGTTGTCATAATTACTTTCGAAGAACTGGTTATGTTTTGGGTAGCGTTTGTATGTATGTATGTATGTATGTATGTATGTATGTATGTATGTAGAAACCAGCAAATTGAAGACCGGCTGAATGGATTGTAGTGATATTTGGTATGTGGGGTAGGTCTTGATGAAACCTGGAAACCACAGGAACACGCCGATAATTGCATTCGTCACTCACCAAACCCCGGCCACTGTTGTTCCTTCCAATTTACGGACCTTTTTACCTCACCAAGGGTCATCTAAGGGTCATACGTAAGGATTGCTACGGCCCCCGCCTTGGTGAACGTTTGTTTCCATCTCATGAAAATAGAAAGTAAAGTTTTGCAGTCGCGAGTTAAGTCAGAGGTATTTTACAGAGTCCAAGGTTATGATTTCTGCGACTGTCCGATGACAGCCGCCTGTCACCTTTGTCGATTTGTATTTCTCACAATGATGTCATTTCTTTCTAGCCGACCTTTCCCTTACAATATGACATCTCTGTTAAGAGTTGAGGCACGCGTGGATAATTGACGGTGACCCTTTTGACCTAAGTGCTGTTCTGCAGCATGTTGGGTTTCAGACATCCAAGACTGTCTTGTCCCAGCACTTGGTCACTTGTTGTTTTAACTTAGTTCACAGATGTAGCTACTATGTGTTACAAGCCGTCATTGTTCAATTATGTTATATTACTAACTTTAAATAGTGCTTATTCGTTTGTTTAGACCCTTGTGGTGTTACTGGCACATGGAACACCAAGTTTCCTTGCGGTCCATCATAAGAAAATACACCTGAAGTGTCTCGTAGATATTAGCTCTACATCTTTATATCAAGTGATATTCGTCAAGTTCCCTCTACTACATTTTTACCGTTCCCATTATATAGTGTTGCTTTTATTGTTGATATGTATATAGATATAAGCAACAGTGTATATAGATATGCTATATTTCAACTGCTATGAATCCTTTGCTGTGTGCCGTCGTATTGACATCAATTCAGCAAGCTGTTTAATTGCTTAATTTTATAGATACGTGTTGGGCACGGTCAGGCTTTGTATTTTGCTGACATGAACCATGCCCATTTAGCCCATGACTACTTCCCCTCAGCCAATGAGAAGCCCCCATTTTCTGTTGCTATATCCACATAGTATGTCGCTATGAAAAAAGTGTACATGTGCTGCTATTTCATGCAAATGAGGAGAAAACTGTGGTGATATCAGAAGAAAAGTGTGGTGATATCAAGAAAAGTGTGGTGATATCAGCCTAAAAGTGTGGGTGATATACGCATGTGACCTGTTCTGACCAATCCTTGGTTACCTTTGAGGCCTTCTTTTGGGACTAGAATTGTGTCATGTGATAACTGACCAATCCTACTCTAGACTTCTAATTGCCCAGAGCAATATGACCAGACTTTCCGTCTCTCCAGGCACCTTACCCGGGAAGGTCTTGACAAGATTAATGACCTTGTGTTACTACAGCCTGACACTGTCTGTCACAGCTTTTCAAGCAATAACAAGAAAGATTGTGGACTTTTAGGACAAAATAAAGCAACATTTTGTAAAGCTGATGAACTAGAAAAGCTTCGGGGAAGTATGCCATGGGCTAAGTTAGTTACCCCATGGCCTTGGCCTTGTTTTCTGTGTATATCACCAGGCCCGCCACCGCGGGGATTTCTAGTCCTCGGGGAGACTAGAAACCCCTCGGTGGGCGGGCTTGGTGATATACACAGAAAACTCGCCCCGCCCATGGGGTAACTATTACTTATAGGCACTTTTTCAGCCAGTAGTCTCTACCAGACTCCAGCCTGGCCGAATAGTACACAGATGACCTGGTAACATCCCTGGTCAATCAGAATTTCATGCTTCCAAGACAACGTCTGTTTATCAGGTAGCCTCTACTTCCACTGGCTCTCTTGACCTACTTCTTCTCTATTTTTAGACATCTATGGGTCGATTCAAGTCCTATCAGGTGACTCCGTCACAAGTATATTCCGACCGTTATAGAAGTTTCCCTAAGTAATTATGTTAAGTACATAGTTATTTATATAATTTGCATCTCATTATGTTGATAATCACCCAAAATACCTACCTACCAAAAACAAAGAATATCCATCGATCCCCTCAGGAGTTATCCATCTAAAAAGTTACGAACTATAAGACCCACTGCAGTTCCAAACAAGCTGCTAGGGGGCCCAAAAATTACACCATTTACTCCTAGTCCCAACAGCTATCCACCACTTAAAAATCGTGAACCTGGCACTTCTGGAAAATTTAGGCGCAAACTTTGACGCTCTCTTCCAGTACCAAAACAAGTCGCCAGGAGGCCCATTATCGAACTTGACCTTCCTTTCTGTGTCCCCTACCTATCAACCAAATATCATTAGCATCCATCAAGAACATCTCGAGTTATCTTGTCCACAGACAAACACAATTACATAAAAGCCAGCTACAGCACCATAGGTAAAAGCTAGCTAAACCATTATCGCACATGACAATCCTTTCCACAACCGCTACACACCTGCCAAATATCGTGGAAATCGCCCAGCGGCGTTTTGACTTATGCTTCCCGAAAAAAAACGACGAAAAAATACCAAGCTCGCTGCTGTACCGTAGGAAAACGCCAGGTAAACCGTTTTAGAAGTAAGCATGCCTTTCGACAACCGCTACACACCTGCAAAAAATCAGAAAGTTCCATCCACAATTTCTCGACTTATATACTGTTGACCTACATACAGACCCATGTCAACAAAAACATAATCTTCTTGGCGAAGATAACTATGTACACCTATTAAATGTATCTTTTGGTTACTTTGAACTAAGGTTACTTTGAACTAAGAAACGACTGATATCCTTATTAATCCTTTGTCCTTTTCACCACTTAACATTTCTCATGACGGGCCGATTTACTGTCGGCAACATGATCATGGGCGTACCTTGAATGAATTTTCCACTTTAGTGTAATACATGATAACAATTGCATATAGGTATATTCATTACACAGTATACCATATCTACCTATAAATGACTGGTATGTACACAAATTTCCATCTTGTTCCATTAAATCATGAATGAAGAGGATTTTCTTTTGTATGAATGATTCCCAGACAATTGGTAAACCACCAATCGAAATATTTCAATTCCACCATAACAATTGGTTCATATTTTGTTGTCAGGTGGTTCCATCTGCACCTTTAACCAGGCCAACATGACTTCTATGATAAATGTATTCATAGCTGGAAATTTTGAGGCAACATTGTGAAAATGGGCCTCTGTGAGTTGTACAAAAGGAATTAACTTAAATCTAAAACCGTGTTTACATAGCTTGCTAATAAACCAATTTTCATTGATGTAGATTCTCGGTATCCAAGCAGCTTTAATGCTTGATTAAAGGCTTCAATGTAATAAGTTTAAGTTCGCCATATTCATATAAATTGCATACAATTTTCTTTTTAATCTTGTCAGGTCCATCTGACATTTTTCGTCTGGCATTTTTACCGCTACCAGAGCGCCACGTTTTTCAAATCGTGTTCTCGTTATCTTCGGTCGTAACCTAGACCGGAGCTGAAATCTACAGGTGTTGAATATAAAGAAAGCGTGATCAAAAACAGAAATTAAAGTACCAACAAACCTTTTGTTGTTCACCTGGTACGTTTCGCTCTTGTCGTTTTGTCAAATGAGATGAAGCGTTTCTCGCCTAGAACAAACCGACTTCGATGGGGAGTGCCAGGAAAGGTGGACGGAGAAATTCAACCACGGTAACTATGGCAGTAACTGCGTCATTGTAACAACCCTGCAGACCAATGATAGCATGGCAGTCCTCAGCTCTACCAATGAGAGTTTGACTGCAACCATTTTCATTTCAAATTTTATTTTGCATGTCTATGTTTAGACGCGATGTGGGTTGGGCTATGGGCTCGTGCCATCAGAAGCAGTGTCCACATTTTGTACCTGCCCAGTCAGACCAAAACACAATAGATACAAACACTTATGTATGTCGCCAACTCAAAGACGAAAAATCTCAAGATGACAAGTCATATCTTAGTTCTTTGTTCGTCTTTATTGATGAATATTACACTGCATTCTCCACCATTGAAAATGTGTTATCAATAGTAATAGTTAATATCTCGTAACCCTCGTGCTAACTTTAAATTGACTCTAAGTGGACGATGTAGAAAAAAAAACTTTTGATGCCTCAAATTTTGCGCTGCGATAAAACATATATAATGTTCTTATATTCTGTGTAGATATAAGGAACACAACAGGTCTCTGAAGCCCCTTCCTGAACACTTTATTCAGCATGCTTATTTATATTATTTCAGATTATAAAAGCACTACAAAACATATGCAGTGTTCTAGAGTAATTTTCTTCTCTGCACTGGGCTTTAATACTTTTCCATATGGGGAAATGTCACATGGCCATAGCGTAACTGGTACATGTAACAAAGTGATTTCCAATGTCGTCCGATTTTTAAAGAAAATATCATGCTGTAGATTGATTTATTTCCACAGGGATTTAATTTTGTATTAAGAGGGTTAATGGGGTTTTAGATGTGTTAAGGTTGAAACTATTCTGTATTACATAATTGATACACTGAAAACGCATGTTCAGGGTGTCATGAATTCGCAGTGAAGCGGTCACCCTGAAAGTGAATCCACCGCAAACATTTTCAACAGTCAGTATCTTAAAACTCTGAAGCCAACTAATGCAATCGTAAATTGATTTGCTCTGGTTTATTTCCGCATATAGCAAAAGCAATTCACTATACAAGCAGTCATCTTATTGTGGGGAACTTGTGAGACTCAGCTGGGTGCCAAATCTGCGTCAGTGGATAGAGCATGTGGGCGGAGAAGGGGAATAAAAACGCCGCACGAGGTTTGAGATTTCCTGTCAACAACTTCGATCTAAAGATTGTTTATAACAAAGTAATACGGCATCGTGGCCTCAGAATCTTCTTCAATCAGAAATGATCCAAGGAGGTTTACCTTGGTGTTTATGTGTGTTGGCCCTCCCTAACATTTTGTACAATCCTGTCAATATAACATTATATATCACTCCTCCATAGAGACAACTTCTCATCAAGGATGTTAATAAATGTCAATTCCCATTGTACTCCGAAACGTAAAACCATTGCATTGAACATAGAGAGTTAAACTGCACGCAGCACAAATACAAACTGTGGTGAGAAGCTTTCAGACGGCAAGTAAGGTCCTGATCTGTATAATAAGCATTTAGTTACGCCGATCATCTCTTAAGATTTTTGACGTTACATACCAAAAACCAAGTTGATCTACCATGATGATCTGAATATACCTGCCCAGTCTACAACGCAACAGATACAATCTCTAGTGTGTGTCGCCAACTCAAGGTACAAACTATATCATCACTCACCTTATATTATGCGACGGTCATTTTGACTGACTTTGTTAATTAATCTCCCGACCAGTCCCTCCGTCCCAAGACAGAAATTCGCTTGTTGAGGCAGAGAAAAATTCACCCCAAAATCTGAACTTCATGACATCAAGTTGATGAAAATGTATTTTTGTAAGATTAAAATGATAGCTTTAACAACACAAATTACCAACATGAGCTCACAAACAATGGGTCTGGCGTAAATCTAAAGCTGTAGACAACCGCGCATTTTCTAATTGGAAAGTGTTTTACTCCCATGCATAAGAAAGTCATATTTTAGTTCTTTGTTTGTTTTTGTTAATGAATACTACATTGTAGCCCTCCATTGAAGAGGAGCTATGGTGACCGTGGACTGTGTGGAGAAAGGCATGGCTGATCCGATATCTTCATACACGTTGACAGATTTATCATCTTAGGTCATGTTGATTTCATTATACGGACATCCTCTAGGAACTCCAAAACTGATGCTAGCGAGCGATTAAAAAAAGTTTGGCCAAAAAATGTTGCCTTCAGTATGAAATCTAAGTGGTCAGGAAGGTTGAACATAGAACTAAAAACACGTAGTATAGTATGCCAACAGTTTGGTGTAGGGACCAGTACATTATTTGTACGGGTGAAAAAGCTTGTTTTTTTTTCTTCTTGGACCGATCCGATAAAAACATACCTGTTCGATCAGTAGATCGGGTTTTTCCAATTGAAAATGGACATGTCGGCAGGCGTTTGGGGTCTTGCCGGGGGCCAAGAAGATAACAAGAGCGAAGTCGAGTAGAGTTTATTATAGTCATTTGTACCAAGTTTCTACAGTCAAAGGTACAGAGACTGACAGCCTTGATTACATGGAGATGGATTTTAAAATGCCAGTGGGAG
Organism: Branchiostoma floridae x Branchiostoma belcheri; assembly: GCA_019207045.1. Lineage (NCBI taxonomy): Eukaryota > Metazoa > Chordata > Leptocardii > Amphioxiformes > Branchiostomatidae > Branchiostoma > Branchiostoma floridae x Branchiostoma belcheri. The sequence continues at coordinate 9,298,224 of CM033027.1, forward strand.
TCGGATAATCCAACAAACATATTACTTTGTAGCAAAATTGACCAATTACCATTGTTTTAGTAGTGCCAATTCTCAAGTTTCCACAGACACTCAGGTCCAGGTTCAGGTCCGCACCTGGAAATGATCGTCTGGACCTGAACGGAACCTATACCTGAATTTTCTGTACTGGTACCTACCCCTGCCAACAATAGATTTTTTCTGTCCTTTCACATCTTATGACTTTAGATTTATTTATTTATTGAAATCTATTTGTCCTGAACTTTATATAAACTAAAACTATTTTGATTTAAATGCTCTTTTATTCAAAATAGTTCACATTTTATTTGGGAACTAAAGTACAGAGAAGTCGATGGCATGTGCTCATTGCTCGGTGGTGGTCAGGCAAATAGGAAGTGAGAGTCCGGTGCCTCTTACTTGAGATCTGGAGCTACTTAATATTTAGATGTTGCCTGGGCTATGCGCATTGGAGTAGGGGGTGTTTTCTAACTAGTATTTTTACTGATATCACAACAACTTCTTGTAACAATAGGACTGTTGCAACATGTGATATTTGTAACTGAGAAAGAGAAGAATGTTGAAAGATAAATAGTATGCAAATATAGACATAATTTGCACAACAATTGACCATTGATTATGCAAATGAAGACCCAATTTGAACAAATTATTAGAAAAGGTGATTAAAGCCTTCATTCTGAACATAGACTGTGTAAGTCTACCATTTGGGTGTAGGAGATGATCAACTAATCAAATTTATGCCAATGAGGACTTTATTTGCATAATTAATGACAAACACAATTAATACACCAGTTGTAAGGTGAAATAAATCGAAAAAAGATCGAAAAGCGAAGGCATGTGGTCGTGGAACTCTAGTTTTATGATCAGTCGTGTCAACACTGTCAACAAGAGAATAAAAAAAAACTTCCTTCGTTCAATATTCCTCCATTAGTGCATTAGTGACTAAGAGCCCTCCATAGATCTACCACAACTGCGGGTGAGTGTTTCTGCTGCTATAGCCTTGACTTGGCTCGTTGACTGGTGCGACCAAGTATCTGTTGTCAGTCGTTTAACATTAGATAACGTCCATCATGAACCCAGTTGACACTTGAATGACTCTGAGGACTGATGTGGCTGATGATAGAGTTTGTCTCATCATATTGACAGAAATAAAAGTAATGTAATTAACTACTGACCATGGATAACTAATAGTATTAGAGAGTGTGGAGAAGGAAAAATACTAGTATGGAACGTCTAATGAAGAATGTTAGAAGAATGTAGTATTGTCTCAGCTAAAGACCATGGTCAGCTTGGAACTTAAGATTTTTTTTATTAGAAAGTGTGGAGAAGGAAAAAAAAAATGTATTCATTGATTTCTTTTCAGCTCACACAACTCGGGCAAACCAAGAATACAACATTCCAACAAACTTTGTATTTATTACCAAGTTCATCTTCTCCCTCTCGGAGAAACACAACATGTAGATCGTTGAATAATGTTCACACAAAAGCAGAACATACATACGAATGTTTCGGCGGATTACAATGTAGTATTCAACAAAAATAAACAAAGAGTCAAGCAAAGAAAGAACTGAGCACCAGATTCGGGCTTTAAACGAACGGTTGATGAACGTCCGTGCCCTGGTCACCCACACTTCTATGATATTCTACTTATCATTCATTTAGCATGGCTGTCTCTGTCCCCGTGATTATAAAAGCACTACAAAACATATGCATTGTTCTAGAGTAATTTTCTTCTCTGCACTGGGCTTTAATACTTTTCCATATGGGGAAATGTCACATGGGCATAGCGTAACTGGTACATGTAACATAGTGATTTCCAATGTCGTCCGATTTGAAACAAGTATCATGCTGTAGATTGATTTATTTCCACAGGGATTTAGGGGGTGGATGGGGTTTTAGCTATGTTAAGGTTGAAACTATTCTGTATTACATAATTAATACACTGAAAACACATGTTCAGTGTGTCATGAAGTCGCAGTGAAGCGGTCACCCCGAAAGTGAAACCACCGCAAACAAACAAGTGAAGCCACTAATGCAATCGTAAATTGATTGGCTCTGGTTTATTTCAACATGTAGCAAAAGCGATTCACAACAAGCAGTCATCTTATTATGGGAACTTGTGAGACTCAGCTGGGTGCCAAATCTGCGTCAGTGGATAGAGCATGTGGGCGGAGAAGGGGAATAAAAACGCCGCACGAGGTTTGAGATTTCCTGTCAACAACTTCGATCTAAAGATTGTTTATATCAAAGTAACACGCCATCGTGTCCTCAGAACCTTCAATCAGAAATGATCCAAGGAGGTTTACCTTGGTGTTTATGTCTGTTGGCCCTCCCTAACATTTTGTACAATCCTGTCAATATAACATTATATATCACTCCTCCATAGAGACAACTTCTCATCAAGGATATTAATAAATGTCAATTCCCATTGTACTCCGAAACGTAAAACCATTGCATTGAACATAGAGAGTTAAACTGCACGCAGCACAAATACAAACTGTGGTGAGAAGCTTTCAGACGGCAAGTAAGGTCCTGATCTGTATAATAAGCATTTAGTTACGCCGATCATCTCTTAAGATTTTTGACGTTACATACCAAAAACCAAGTTGATCTACCATGATGATCTGAATATACCTGCCCAGTCTACAACGCAACAGATACAATCTCTAGTGTGTGTCGCCAACTCAAGGTACAAACTATATCATCACTCACCTTATATTATGCGACGGTCATTTTGACTGACTTTGTTAATTAATCTCCCGACCAGTCCCTCCGTCCCAAGACAGAAATTCGCTTGTTGAGGCAGAGAAAAATTCACCCCAAAATCTGAACTTCATGACATCAAGTTGATGAAAATGTATTTTTGTAAGATTAAAATGATAGCTTTAACAACACAAATTACCAACATGAGCTCACAAACAATGGGTCTGGCGTAAATCTAAAGCTGTAGACAACCGCGCATTTTCTAATTGGAAAGTGTTTTACTCCCATGCATAAGAAAGTCACATTTTAGTTCTTTGTTTGTTTTTGTTAATGAATACTACATTGTAGCCCTCCATTGAAGAGGAGCTATGGTGACCGTGGACTGTGTGGAGAAAGGCATGGCTGATCCGATATCTTCATCACGTTGACAGATTTATCATCTTAGGCCATGTTGATTTCATTATACGGACATCCTCTAGGAACTCCAAAACTGATGCTAGCGAGCGAATAAAAAAAGTTTGTCCAAAAAATGTTGCCTTCAGTATGAAATCTAAGTGGTCAGGAAGGTTGAACATAGAACTAAAAACACATAGTATGGTATGCCAACAGTTTGGTGTAGGGACCAGTACATTGTACGGGTGAAAAAGCTTTTTTTTTTTCTTCTTGGACCGATCCGATAAAAACATACCTGTTCGATCAGTAGATCGGGTTTTTTCCAATTGAAAATGGACATGTCGGCAGGCGTTTGCGGTCTTGCCGGGGGCCAAGAAGATAACAAGAGCGAAGTCGAGTAGAGTTTGTTATAGTCATTTGTACCAAGTTTCTACAGTCAAAGGTACAGAGACTGACAGCCTTGATTACATGGAGATGGATTTTAAAATGCCAGTGGGAGTCGGATACTCCAACAAACATGTTACTTTGTAGCAAAATTGACCAATTACCATTGTTTTAGTAGTGCCAATTCTCAAGTTTCCACAGACAATCAGGTCCAGGTTCAGGTCCGCACCTGGAAATGATCGTCTGGACCTGAACGGAACCTATACCTGAATTTTCTGTACTGGTACCTACCCCTGCCAACAATAGATTTTTTCTGTCCTTTCACATCTTATGACTTTAGATTTATTTATTTATTGAAATCTATTTGTCCTGAACTTTATATAAACTAAAACTATTTTGATCTAAATGCTCTTTTATTCAAAATAGTTCACATTTTATTTGGGAACCCTCGCGCTGATTTGGTATTGGCTCTACGTGGACGATGTAAAACAGAAATAAATATTGGTAAAGATGTATAACCTTTGTTGCCTGCACATTTTGCATAGAGGTAAAACATCTATACTGCATTACATTCTGTGTGACAATATGGAACACAACAGGTCCCTGAAGCCCATTCCTCAACACTTTACACAGCCTGCTTCGTTCCACAATGGCTAGTTTGCAGTAGACATATAAGTGACATATCCTGCCATACAGGTGCCCCTAGAGGAAAACTGATACATGTAAATTACTAGCTTATACAGTACCAAATTGACTCCGATGATTACTTGGCACATCAGCTGTCATGTTTTCACACGAGTGGGAGGTCTGAATCCCGCACTCACTGCGGCAACGGCACATGGCACATTGTTGGAGAAACACGGGCGGGCCTCCTGCTGGGATGCTGCGTGTCTCCTCTGCATATAAGAAGTCTAAGCAAACTTAGTACTTATTGCAGAATCAAAAATGATTTCTGTCTTGAAAATTACCTTTTAACTGTTCAAATCAAATCTTTTAGAAATATCATTACGAAACTTAGAATTAGTGCCCACTCCCTACAAATCGAAAAGGGTAGACACCACAGCACACCAGCCAGAGAGAGATTTTGTCCAACATGCCATGATGATATTGAAAATGAATCCCACTTTATAATGGATTGCCCAACTTATGATAGAGAGAGACAAGAATTGTTACAGTCTATTATATACAAATCTGATACAATGTTACCACCTAACAAGACAGAAATGTTCAATATGTTACTATCATGTCCTGCTGATATATCTGCCTATGTCGGTCAATTTATATTTTATAACTCATTTAAAACACGAGACAATATTATACTGTCCTGAACCAGCACATAATGCTAGCCTGATTGTCAATACTATATACCATGTGTAAAATAGATTAGTTTCCTAGATTTTTAGATACTAGTAACTCATGTAGATAAACTGTTCTGTATGTATGTATTGTATATACAAGTTGCCATACACTGTATCCTGTATAGGTGTCATGCAATAAAGTTCTTCTTCTTCTACCAGCTGATAAGAGAATGTGTCCCATCTTCAAAGACAGTATTGAAGATGAATATCATTTCCTGGTGATATGACCTTATTATAATGAAGAAAGGAAAATGTTATTGACCATGTGTAACAACGGAGCAACATTACCTAAAACAAGTAGAGAAATATTCAATGTACTTCTATCATGTCCCTCCCGACTCCATATCTGTCCACCTAGGCCAATATATATAATACTATGCAAAAGAGAAGTAGTGCTGCAATGTGAAATACACTATGCCGCCATATTTTGTATTATGTTAGATTAATATACTGATGTAGATAGTTTGTTGTTGTTAGTTATACGTTATTTGCCATACACTGTGCCTGTTACAATCTCGTTGACTTGACTTTTATCTGTATCACAACAAGTGATGGGCTGTTCTGTTATCTTCTTACTTTATCCTTACAGTTAAATTGGACCTACGAGGGGCGTGCAATAAGTAATGGTCCTGACCCACTTCCAGTTGTCTGATCTAAATGAAATTTTGTATGTGTAATAATTCATATCTCTATGGGTTATGTTGCAAAAGACAGCTCTGAACTAATTGTGGTTTCTGATTTACTGGTGTTTGAACTTAGTCAGGTGCGAAATGGACCAGGTGTGAAATGGAACCAGTTGAGTGTCGCGCAGTGATCCGGTTTTTGTATTTGAAAGGACGCACACCAAAGAAGACTTTTGATGAAATAAATGAAACTTATGGTGATGATGCCCCATCATATGACCTTGTAAAACGCTGGCATCCTGAATTCAAACGTGGCTGGAAGTCTGTGGAAACAGCTCCCACACCTGGTCGTCCCTCTTGTGCCATTGATGAGGCATCAGTTGGAGGACCAACCTGGGGTGTCCTACAAAATCGGTGTCCAGAGCTGCATCAAACGATGGGAGAAATGCATAACTCTGGGTGATTCCTATGAAGAGAAAGACTAATAACTGTGCCAAGTTTCATTAATCTCCTGCTATGGGAAATGGGTCAGGACCATTACTAATTGCACGCCCCTCGTATCATCAGAAAAAAAGAGGGTTACGAACCAAGGTAAAGCTGAGACCTCTTGCTAAATGTCTACTTCGGATTGTCTGAAAACCATCAAATGCATTGGTGTGAGCAGAACAAACACTGAATATTAAAGAATGGATCCTAAATCATCTGTTGTGTTTTTTACACAGTGACACAGGTTTTACCGGCATTGGAGTCAACTTGGAGGCAAAACAAGACTATCCAGTTATGTAGGCTTAGTTCTAACAACAGGCAAGACTGTGTGGCGTAGCTGCAGGCCATTTGAACCCATAGGACCTGGGTTGAAATCCAGTCATGCTACCGATATGCCGTTGGGAAAGGCATATTACACGACTTTCCTCACTCAGATGGAAATGAGTATCGCAGTACCGAGCTTAGGTTAGGGACGTCCTTGGATAGGACGGCATAAATGGGGGATTTCCCCAGCAACCTTTGTAACCTCTGCTTCGCATACTCAGTCACTTAGTCAAGATTGCCTAAGCTTAATGTTTCTGGCTTAAGGAGAAGACATGCTGCTGCATTTAGCGTTAGTTCAGTGCCCAGAAGTGGTCCTTGCAAGCGCGTTAAAAAAGACGAGTTGGCGTACAATCAATCACCAAGTCACCCACGAAAATTGTCGCCGACAAGAGAGACCTGCAAAATATGCGAAACCCGAAAATGTGAAGAAGTGTTATTGCCTTCGCTAGAAAGGTATGCTTTCGGTGGTGTTTGTATGTACGTATGTATGTTTGTATGTATGTAGAAGACCAGCATAACTCGAGAACGCTTGGATGGATTGTCCTGACATTCGGTATATGGGTAGGTCTTGATGAGGCCTGGAAACGATTAGATTCTGGGCCCCGTGGCGGCTTGCTATGGTACTGCAGCGGAACCTCCGAGTTTGATATCTCGAGTTCTGGACATGCTGCGGATATGATTTTTGGCGCAGAGAGTAAGTGGTGCAGGTTTGGGCCCCTAGCAGCTTTTTTAAAACTGCAGGAGCCGGTTAAGTGTCAGACTTTGAAGGAAAATAACTCAAGAAGGGATAAACGGATCATCGTATTTTTTGGTATGCAGATAGCTTATGTGATGTCTGATTTAATTTAATGCTAATCATGAATCTAATTTGCCTAATTAATGAGGACATTTTATGAACCACTCTGTTCCATTATAGGACTGTTGCAACATGTGATATTTGTAACTGAGAAAGAGAAGAATGTTGAAAGATAAATAGTATGCAAATATAGACATAATTTGCACAACAATTGACCATTGATTATGCAAATGAAGACCCAAATTGAATAAATTATTAGAAAAGGTGATTAAAGCCTTCATTCTGAACATAGACTGTGTAAGTCTGCTATTTGGGTGTAGGAGATGATAAACTAATCAAATTTATGCCAATGAGAAATTTATTTGCATAATTAATGACAAACACAATTAATACACCAGTTGTAAGGTGAAATAAATCGAAAAAAAGATCGAAAAGCGAAGGCATGTGGTCGTGGAACTCTAGTTTTATGATCAGTCGTGTCAACACTGTCAACAAGAGAATAAAAAAACTTCCTTCGTTCAATATTCCCCCATTAGTGCATTAGTGACTAAGAGCCCTCCATAGATCTACCACAACTGCGGGTGAGTGTTTCTGCTGCTATAGCCTTGACTTGGCTCGTTGACTGGTGCGACCAAGTATCTGTTGTCAGTCGTTTAACATTAGATAACGTCCATCATGAACCCAGTTGACACTTGAATGACTCTGAGGACTGATGTGGCTGATGATAGAGTTTGTCTCATCATATTGACAGAAATAAAAGTAATGTAATTAACTACTGACCATGGATAACTAATAGTATTAGAGAGTGTGGAGAAGGAAAAATACTAGTATGGAACGTTTAATCCTCATGGATTTTTCCAGTTTTGCACAATCTGGGCAAACTATGAATAAAACGTCTCCATGGATATCCACCTTCACCATGTCTTAATCTAGCAGCTTTAACCTTAATGTTATCGTACTGTCGATTGATTTATTTACACAGGGAGTTCCCGTTTGAAACAATTATGTATCACAGTAGCAATACGTGGAAAACACATGTTCAGGGTGCCATGAATTCGCGGTGAAGCGGTCACCCCAAAAGTAAAACCACCGCACAAATCATTTCCAATTTTTCTATCCACAGCATCTTAAAACTCTGACGCCCTCTCAATTGCAATGGCAAATTGATTTGCTGTGATTTCTTTCCACGCGGCAAAAGCAATACAAAACATCAGTAGAAACATAATATCTTATTATGTGGACGTTTGGGAGTCACTGATGAGAGCCTGCTGGGAGCCAAGTCTGCGTCAACGGATACAGTATGTCGATGGGGAGGGAGAAATGAAAACGCGGCAGGAGGTTAATGAAAGGAGCCCTAAACTCCACAAAAGAGTGCTTTTCCGATAGATATTAATTCTAGGAAGTAAAACATGCATGCTATTTCTCATTATACGATAAAGTACCCTCTAGTAGTAGTCGTCGCGTTCATCAAAAAACACTCAGGGGGTCTTTCAGTATTATGCTAAATCCCCCACTGAGTTCTTTGATTAAATCAAGTAAGCTCAGTCTGAAGATGGTGTCTAACATGACCTGACAAAAGTCTGGTTACAAAACCAATTTGAGGGGACATGTTGAAAACTCGTTTCGTTATGTGTAGTTTGATATTTTGTGAACAATTTGCCGTCTTGGTGTACACATCGCCCTTCATTTGTGCCGAAAATATTCACGATGAAAGAAGCCTCTATATATATAGGAAATGCGGTAGGGTCTGCATGGGTTAGTGAGCTTTACAAACACACCTCGCGCAATTCACCACAAGTGAAATTCTGCAAAAAGGTTACTTATTGATACATAATCTATTGGAAAATAAATGAGGGTAGACTTGGTCCGGGCAAATAGCCCGCAATGATGATGATGATGATGAGTCAATACTAATTCTACTCTGAAACTTAAAACCATTACATTGAACATAGATAGGTAAAGTACACGCACTGAAAATAACTTGACTGTGGCGAGACGCTTTCAGAAGAGAAGTTAGGTCCTGATTTGCATATTAGTATTTACTAGCATAACGGCACGTTAGAGGAAATTATAGTGTAATAGCGCCCTCTGTTGAGAAAACTCATATTGCAATGCAATATCCGCGAACTTGCGTGTATTCTCGCGAGAGTTTGTGCGAGAGTTTGAGTACACAGCAAAAATCATGCCTGTCGAAAATTTAGAAGAAGAGGGTTTGCCTAAAAACCCCAACCTTGATCTGTCTCAGTGGAAATTTTACCTTTCCCTGGAAGAACACAAGAATGACAAAGCTGTTAAGAAGCAGCTTGTGGACGCCATCATCGAAAACAGTAAGTCAGTGGGCTAAAGAACGTTGGACTATCGGTGTGGGGAGGGGGGCATCTTCTGTTTTGTTTAGTCATGTACGAAATACGATGGATAGATAGCAGTTTATGTCTCTTTATCACAAAGTACTAACTGCGTTTGCCAGTTTGCTTGCCGTATATTTGCTTAAGATTAACTACGGACAGAAATAATGTTGTTAATTTGTATACCAAAGCATTTTGACATGTGTAACAGATAAGTTGTATAATTTATTGCAGAAAACATAAAAATCAAACCCAAATTATTGTTCGAGAAGAAAGAGTGAGCATGTTATTTGGTATGGAAAGCATTCATCCATTATTTCTTCTTCTTCTCTTTAAGTTAGAGGAGTGACTCTGGAAGCCACCAAGGTTTTTCTCCCTCTTGCATGTCCAAAAAGTCCAAAGTTTGTGAGATTGCCGATCTTCAGTTGGGTTGCAATTAATTTGCTCATTCCTCGTAGAGACCCTTGCTCCATCACCTCGGGCGCCCCCTTCTTGAGTAGTCTCTCTATAGACCATGTAATTCTTGGTCTTGACCCTGTAATGTAAGAGCAAACTTCTACCCAGCAAGAGTGATCCCAATGTGGAACAAGCTTTCTGAACAGACGGTATCTAGCAGGCTGCAGCTCAGTGAACATTTTTAGATCAAGGCTGGCTGCTGAGTGGAGTATACACTAGGAATTGTATGACTACTAGTTCTCATACTGAACCTGAAGTTAAAAGAGAAGTAGGAAGGAGGGAGGGAAGGAAGGAAGGAAGCCAGGAAGACCAGAAGCTACCGCCCCGCAGTCCAACTTTAGCACAGTCTCAAAACTGATTGATTGAAGACCTTTTTATATTCCACATTTTTGCCACACCGGGCTAAGTACAGGTCACAACAAGACTTGTTGAAAAGATTCAGTCAACAGATACAAAATGAAAGTATCGTTGAATACTATATGGGACCCATATAAACACTGATATGGGTACTGACTTTCTGTTTGGTGAATATTGAAGGTGAATATATTTCCCTCCTCCAGACATGGCACCGTTCTACCAGGAGACGTGTGAGGAGCTGGGCTGGACGGTGGACACCGCCCTGCACAGCAGGATGAAGCAGGCCAACGAACAGGAGCTGAAGAGACTGGACGACGTGCTGGCGGACGCAGAGGCCAACCTGGGGGAGTCGGAGATCAAGGACGCCCTGTTGGCCAAGGCGGAGTACCTGTGTAAGATTGGGGACAAGGTGAGACTTGTGACTGTTGGCCAGGTTCTGGCCAGGACTCTCGCCAGAGCATGGCAGAAAATTTTTAAGATGATTCCATCAAGCTTTTAGCTAGGATTTTATTATAGGGAGTCCAAATTTATTGGTCGCGATAAGTTACTGCTATTGTAGGGGGGCCGGAGGCATCCACCTTCCATGGTGCAGAGGTTTTGATAAGTTTAAGTTAAAATGGTGCATTCTAAGGTGTCCTGAGGGGCAAAAATACTGTCTTCTTGTTATTTTTAGAAAAGCAAGTCCAATGAGGCCATGACCCGTACCTGCTAAAAGCCTGCATTCCATAGCCTGGATGCCTGCCTTTTTAGCTTTAGCACACTGATTTTGGTCTCAGGGAAGTGACTGAGTGAGTGTACTGAAGCTAATAGGGCTGCCATTCAGGCTGAAAATTTGGTTGGGAAAAAGATATGGTAATATCAAAATTTCAATGAACCATGGCCAAAAACTGGTTTGGATATTGGAGAAAATTTGTACATGATGACAGAAAAGATACTTCATTTTAGGATTTTGGTGTCTAAGGAATTTGAGATGATGGAAAAAAAAAGAGCTGTCTAGACTGGAGCCCTGGTTGTGGCTCTATAGACGATTACTGTTGTTATTTTTAATAAATTACTTTATAACTTTATAGGAAATTATACCAAAAGTCACTGCTGTATGAGACTGATCTTGTTTATAATTCAGCGTCTTACATTGCTGGGTCCTAGATGTGTTTGTACATCTGAATAGGTTGGTATGATGAAGACTTCATCAGTAACAGCAAACCTTGTACCTGCAGTACCTCTAACAAATAAAAGGGGTCATTTTTGGCCCATGACTAATCTCATAGTGCTCATCAAGAGGAGCACTAGCCATCAGTTTTGTCTTAACATGCACACTTTCCTCGAGCAGGAGAACTGCCTGACAGTATTCCGTAAGACGTTTGAGAAGACGGTCGGCATGGGGAACCGGCTGGACGTCATCTTCTACCAGATCCGCATCGGTCTGTTCTACATGGACCACGACCTCATCACTAGGAACATAGACAAGGCCAAAAGGTCAGCATTCTCCTCTTTTTTGGATTCTGTACACAAAATCTATGTTTTGTGTGTGTGTCACTGTGTGTGTGTGTGTGTGTGTGTGTCTGTGTGTGTCTGTGTTTCCGGATTTGGTCAGCATGATGTCAACATAAGAAGTCAAGAACCTCTTGATGGATTACAATGACATTTGGTTTGTGGGCAGGTGTTGGAAATACAAAGGTTTTGGGTCCCATGTTCTACTGGTGTAACATCTGAATGCAGAAGGGTTGTCAAGTGAAGTTATTCACACATAGCAACCACAACATGAACTTCATGTAGTTGCGTAAACCCTTTGTTTAAAAATAGTTTAAAAGGGACGTAGGTTTGAGGAAGTTTTCTCATTCGTTTTTACAGTGACCTCTTTAATGTGAACTCATATCGCGGTGAAGATGTTCCCAATAGCATTGCTACTTCTGCAGAAATCTTTACCATAGGCTTTTAAATGCCGCCAAAAACTTATTTCCACTTGTAAATCCCAGCAAACAGAAAAGGAATTTACAGTATCTTATTTTATCCAGTCTATAATAGAGTAGATTCATCCCTCAAGCTACTGGAGCCACATAGTTCAAGTTTTGGACTTTAATTCAGCCCGTCGGTCAAACTAGTTTCGCTAATGTACAGCTTCTTCAGTGGCTAAAAAAAATCTTAATTAGATTTATAAAATAAAATTATTTTGTCCAGCCTGATTGAGCAGGGTGGAGACTGGGACCGGAGAAACCGGCTGAAGGTGTACCAGGGCCTGTACTGCATGTCCATCCGAGACTTCAAGAAGGCAGCCGGACTGTTCCTGGACACGGTGTCCACCTTCACATCCTACGAGCTGATGGGGTACAAGGAGTTCGTCACCTACACAGTCATGATCAGCATGATCGCACTGGACAGGCCTCAGCTGAGAGAAAAGGTGAGAAATGGTTCTGGAAGTAATATTAAGTGGTGTTGCAGTTGTACAAGGTACAAGGAGTTCGTCACCTACACAGTCATGATCAGTATGATCGCACTGGACAGGCCTCAGCTGAGAGAAAAGGTGAGAAATGGTTCTGGAAGTAATATTAAGTGGTGTTGCAGTTGTACAAGGTACAAGGAGTTCGTCACCTGCACAGTCATGATCAGTATGATTGCACTGGACAGGCCTCAGCTGAGAGAAAAGGTGAGAAATGGTTCTGGAAGTAATATTAAGTGGTGTTGCAGTTGTACAAGGTACAAGGAGTTTGTCACCTACACAGTCATGATCAGCATGATCGCACTGGACAGGCCTCAGCTGAGAGAAAAGGTGAGAAATGATGTCAATAGGTTCTGTTGCAGTAGCTCAGAATAGAATGAAATACAATATGACTAACAGTTTATCATAAACAAATAATGCTTAACAAATAATGCTTACAGTGTATGCATACATACAACTTGCAAGTCTGATAGCAGCCTACTGTATATGAAATTTAAATTATGCATTATGTTCAATGACGTCTTCTTGTTTTTTAGGTGATCAAAGGTGCGGAGATCTTAGAGGTGCTCCACGGTCTGCCACAGCTGAGAGAATACCTCTTTTCTCTGTACGACTGTCACTACGCCAGCTTCTTCAAGGCTTTAGGTAAGATACTTATAGTTATACATCTTAGATGTTTGAACCTCTGTTTATTCATGAGAGCTCAAACTGGCATTTCATTGAGGTCATGAGGGAAGAGGTAAGGGTCAGACCAGGCTTTTAGCTAGGATTTTATAATAGGGTGTCCAAACTTATTGGTGAGTCGCGGTAAGTGACTTTTGTAGGGTGGTCTGGGGGCATCCGCCTTCCATGGTGCAGAGTTTTTGATGATTTTAAGTTAAAATAGTGCATTCTAAGGTATCCCAAGAGGCAAAAATACTGTTACAGATGTCACAGTAGAAGACTGTGACCACAGATGACCTTGTAGCATCCCTGGTCAATCAGAATTTCATGCTTGTCAGAGGATTTTCTCCCCAGTATAGGGCGTCCAGGGGCATCAAATTTCTTGTTATTCTAAGAAAAGGGCGTCCAGATGACGCGTTGACGCATGCCTGGCTAAAAGCCTGGGTCAGACGAAATATGTAAGAGTTACAGTTTGCATCATTTCTAAGTCCTAATAAGTCTATTCACATACATTTTACACATACATGGTACAAAATACATAATAGTGAGAATTGCTGCATGATTGAGTGCTTAGTGATAACAAATTCCACTCTACAATAGTTCTGGTGAAAAATTAATTTTTGGACACCTTTGAAATCCTAGGTTGCAAACTTTGGTACTTTGAAGGCATGACTTTTCCTTGTTCTTTTTTGGGCTGGTATTATAGACTTATCAGTGGGTACATCCACCAGTTTATTTGTCAGTACTGTGAATTGTATGAGAGTCAGCTTTTTTCGCCCCCCTCCCTCCTCAGGCTGGGTGGAAGAGAAGATCAAGATTGACCGTTGGATGCACCTGCACTACCGGTACTACGTGCGCGAGATGCGAATCCTGGCGTACTCCCAGCTGCTGGAGTCGTACCGCAGCCTGACCCTACAGTACATGGCGACGGCGTTCGGCGTGACTGTGGACTTTGTAGACCAGTAAGTACGATCTGTGCTCTCAGTAATTTAAAGTGTTTTGTTGTTCTCACTTTTAGTTTTTACTTAGGTCGCTGAAAAGATTAAAAGATTGAGAAGTTGTGTGTTTTAAAGGCTAATAATTAGTTTGTTTTAAAGGCTAATAATTAATTACCTTTATGTTAATGTTTGTACCTTTCTTTTCTATTTTTTCCATGCCATGATGTTATTTTTCTTTAGATTTCGCCAATCTATATACAACAGTTGACAATCAGTTATGGTAATATCTTAGCTGCCATCATCTTTGGTTGTGCAAGAAAATCTTTACTTGTGCTGGAAAGCTTATCAGAAATCGTGTATTTGATTACGTTAAACCAAACCTCTTTTGTTTGTTCCAGGGAGCTGTCCCGATTCATAGCAGCTGGCCGCCTGCACTGCAAGATAGACAAAGTAGGGGGCATCGTTGAGACGAACAGGTACACATGTCCTCTTCTTTCAGGCACCCCATTTTCACTTCTCTTTGTATCACAACCACAGTGTAGTTTTTTGTTAGTTAATACTGCATGTCTACCATTGCTGATACTTGCTGTTACTTCATTCAAAAACAAATGTTTCCCTGCATATAGTCCATAGAAAGGAGTATTCTCAAAGCTTCTTGTGTTTTTAAAAACATTTTATTCATAAAGAAAAAGAAATAAGTTACAGACACTAAACCATCCATCTATAAAACAAATAATGGAATACAAGGAATGATACCTCAAATAATTAAAGAAATAGAACAAAGTCTTCTTCGTTACACAACCTTCTATAATTCTTCTGTAAATGCTTCGACAACCATCTGTTGCCTTCATCAGTAAAAAATGAAACAAATACTTTCGGTATCGACTTCAAGAAGGTTATGTAACGAAGAAGACTTTCTTCAATTGATCTACCAACCTGATTAAACTATATATGGAATTAAAAAATTGGAATAATTCAGTCAAGAACATAATGTACCCCATTTGCCATGGTGCTCCTTGTTGTTAGCAATGTAACATCACTAGTTTGTGTGTTCACATATACAAGATAATCCAATTACACAGGCCACAACATTTGTGCTGATAAAGGACCTTAACATTCCAACATAATTCGAAACCTTCTTATCCCATTCAATGGAGAACCGAAACGGCAAGAGACTTTGAATCCTGTCAGAATGTGGCCCAAAAAATATCTGGATTGCAGTGAGAATTTCTAGAATACACTATGAATTCCCAGGAATAGAAAAGAATTTTCATTCTGATGGCATTTTGGCTCATTCCTTCTCCTGTGAAGGGGATTTAAGGCCTATTTGGTATTCCCACCCGAATGTGGCACGAATTTTGCAAATGCTTCATTCTGGCTGCTTCTGCTTGATTCCTGCTAATTCGGTTTCAGTGTGAAGGCCCTATATAGCTCGTGTGTTCACATATAAAGGATAATCCAATTACACAGCCCACAACATTTTGTGCTAATAAAGGACCTTAACGACACATGTAGAGACTAATCAGGTCACATGGCCAGGTGGGCTCAGGACAAGCCATATTGTACATGGAAAACACACTGCCTTAAGGTGATGATAATGTGTTAAACATAAAGGTTTTAGAGCTGAACATTGAGTTCGCCACAGTCCCTAACCTATCCCTTTAATGCCCATTGATGTATAATGATACTGTAAATCTTAAAACATCTGCAGAGGATTTACTCTCACAGTTTTAGCAGTGGCCTCTCCACTGTAAACCCGGGAAACCATGGGTATGTGTCTCCAGTGTATCACTACTGCACTGCAGAACTATCTCAACCTCCAACTTGGCAAACAAGAAAACCTTCTTCCCCCTCGTACTGCAAAAATAAAGTCCCAAAAAAGACATTTACAGTACTTCAGCCAAGGTCAATTAGAATCTATTGTGGGTTGGAAAAGTAAGAACATCTATGGGTCATTTTGGAAACCAATGTTTTAGATGTTTATTATTTTACAGGCTTTTAAGTTTTTGTTTTAAAAAAGGGTTTTCAACCGAATATCTGCATTGTCTACACTACCTTGCCCCCCCAACGACCTGGAGGTCAAGGGACTAGGTAGGTAGGTAGGTACACTACTAGCTAAGATCAAAGTGTAGTAGTCCAGGAACCAGTCCTATCCATGTGTGTGCAAGAAACACAGCCCTAACATGTCTGTTACCCAGGCAATAAGTAACAGTGAACAGAGTTAGCAAACAGACACTGATTTTTTTTCAAAAGTTTTTATTTCCTATCACTACCAGTGATATTGTTTGATATTGTGTTAAAGAGATTCAAGAGATGAAGTAGTAGGAACCAGTCCTATCCATGTGTGTTCAAGAAAACAGCCCCAACATGTCTGTTACCTAGGCAATAAGTAACAGTGATCAAGTTAGCAAACAGACACTGAATTTTTCCAAAGATTTTGATTGCCTATATATCATATTGTGTTAAAGAGATTCACACTGAAGTAGTCTAGTTACCAGTCCTATCCATGTGTGTACAGGGATAACTGGCCCAACATGTCTGTCACCCAGGCTAACACTAGTAACAGTAACAGTCAATAGTGTAAGCAAAGAAACATTTTTGAAAAGTTTAGATTTCCTTCTGGTGATGTTGTGTGAAGGAGACTCGACACCTTGCAAATGGAAACCGAATTGATGGTTTATTTATAACCTGGAGACCATATTATTACTGGGCTAATTATAAGAGGCGTCTGTCGACGTGTAGCTTAAATGTGTTGTTACTTCAGGTGTGATAATGTGGATGGAATTAGGGTTAAAAGCAGGTGTTGACATTACACAATAAAGGTAATTTTGGAAAACTTCGCGAGAGAAATGCCTTGACATGGCACAGAATACCACCACACACATTTGCATACCCTGTTCTTACACAGCATGCAACCAGCCGTGGAAAAATGGCAGGTTGAACGCTGTTATCCTTGTCAGATCTTCACTCAAAACACTGCATATCTTTGTACATTGTATCATATTGTTCGCGCTGTGGCTACCAAAAGGTATTGCACATGTTGTTTTGTATAACATCCCTACGCCCCCTTTACCTTGGATGGCAACAGTAATTGTAACGTGATATACATTTGTAAAAGTATGACTCAAAAGACAACAAAACAGACAAAATGTACAAATTTGTTCTTTATCGATGAATGTCTATGAAATTTGTCAAAGCTTGGTCACCCAACGTTTGCTCAGCAGTCGCAGCCTCTGGTGGAAGGGATATATTATTAAGGATGAAATTTGACAACAAACATGCAGTAAGTATTACACATGTATAAACCAAAAAAAAGGAGCTGAAACCTTCAACATGTGCAGTCCATGTGCTTCATTAAATGCCCATAGTCTATAGAGAACCAGCTGCTGAACATGTGCCCATTGTCCCACCAATGGCTGGGTTAGTATTGTATCACCCGGAACACTCCTCTTACCACATTTGCTTCAGACCATTAACCCCTTCTGTGATATTCCCCTTTAAACTTTTACGGCGGTTTAATCGTGCTTGCATTCATTATCATTTGGAGTGTCTGTCTCAGGTGTTTAGAGTCTCTAACATTGTGTTCTAATTGTGGCAAAATGAAAGTGAAACTTCCACGTAGTCTGACCAGACTATTCACTTTGCTGGTTTACCTGTATGTCACAAAGTCTTGGAGAGTCTGTGTTCTAGCTTTACACTCAGGAGTTTTGACTGGTTTACGCTTTGGTGTTGTTACAATATCTGCTGTGTAAAGCAGCAGCTGTCCAATGTCAGAAAAGCAATTACTATTGTACTTCCAAATAGTATAATCATTTGACAGTCATACCTTTTCAGCTAACACCATTATTTCATTTGTCCAAAGTGTCTTAGGGATAGGTACCCCCGTGGTTTTTGAAGTATCTGAGTTTATCTTTATTGTGAATTAATGAATGGGCTGAATTAAAGAAGAAACATTGTATACAATATTACGTTAGCAGCTACATTACCTACATAGTATGAATTTGCTTGGGAAATTAGCATAATATTGCCTGTTAGAAATGACTTTAAGTAAGAAGTGGAATATGAAAAGGTTGGAAAATGTAGAAGACAGGATATAGCACTGACTGCTAGCTTTGTGAAATGGTATATTTCAAATCACCCTCTCTTTTATCAAGCTTTGGTACATGAAACATTACAGGGTAGTAAAAGTTAAACACCATCATGAAAGAATGTTTGGACAGTTTGTTATCCTCATTGATGGTAATGCATTCTCTCATGGTCTTTATGGTAGGCCCTCAGGCATACAGTCATATCATAAGTATGTTATAACTTAAGGTGTTACTCCTTTGCAAAGTGGCTTCCTCAAGAGAAGTGCCACTTAGTCCATTGCCCACCTGTAGCAGGTAAGAGATGGGGTAACGGTAAGGTATCATTAGACATGGTTTTGAACAATGGCAGAGATAAGGAAATTGCTACCTTGTCTAAAGGAATTGTAGCAAGATTCGAGAAGCTTTGATTTGTGTACATTTGATGGAGGGGCGACAACAGATGGCTAAGCCGCTGTTTTCTGAGTGTTTGTAGCAAATTATAGTCAAACATGTACGAGTGGCTACATGTGGACCACCTGGCCAATGTGACCTTAGATGTTAAGAATCCCATCTATAGCAACCATCCATCCACATAGACCAGACTTTATCAGTGCCTTCAGTGGTCTTCTGGGGCAGGTTTCACTGTACCTGAAACCACCAGACTTTCGTCTGATAGACTTTTGTCTGATAGATTCATTACCTGGACCTTCCACCTCACAGAGAGCAGTGATTCTTTGGTACATTCTGAGTGATAGTGATGATCCTCTTGGTGTTTGTCAAGTCATGCTGCCTATGTTGAACTGTTGTTGTGTGGGATGTACTGCATGCCAGCTAAGTGACCATGGAAAATTATAAGGATTCAAGAAGAAGAAGAGATTAACTCTTTATACTTTTAAAATCTTACAATACAGGTAGGTGTAGTGTACACTTTATTCAGCCTTGTAATCATGCATGGTTCAACCAAAATTATTGGCAAGAAAAAGACTGTGAGCAAAGTTGCACCAATGTGGTCCAAGAATGATGCTGCCAATAACAAGGAATAAGCAACACACTCACTAACTGTGTTTGGTAGTTGGGTAAGTACCATAACAGTTACACACAAACAGTTCCCACAACAAGACAGGGATCACGTAATTCCAAGATTGGTCATGATCTCCAACGTCTTAACAGCTCAAGACTAAGCAGGGCCATGTAGCCAGGGGGGCCTCAGAGATTGCAGTTGGGCCACCCAGATGTCATAATTGAGCCACGTATGACTATGAGCGAAGACTCTGTCAGTTCTACCATGAGTCACTAGATAAGTCTGGCAGGGCGTGAGCTAACCTTTGTCAATAGGTTCATGTACAAATGTTATCACAACTTCAGCTTCTAGTTATAAGCAGCTTCATCGTTGTCTGGCAAATCGCAAGTATAATGACCACTTTAACATCACATGAGGAAAAAAATTCAACCTGTCCAGAAAATCTGACATGACATGGAACTGATGAAAATGTATTTATTTATGGCAGCTTTAACAAGAAAAGTCAACAACATGGGAAAAATTTTAAACTGGAGAGAGCCTTGCCCAGTGGTAACTGATTTTATGCTGTTGTAGCTTGGTATTAGAATAAGGGACTTTTTCAAATGGTTTGTTCTTGGTTTGTCTAATGTAATCTCAAGGTTGACTTAGGAGTGAAGCAGGTCCTATACTCCTGGTGTTTGTTAACAGAATATGGTATACTACTGAGACATACAGGTTCATTTGTGAAGGCACTTTATGAAGGTTGTCATTGTATCCATTAATCCTTCCATGTTTGATAGGTTTCTTTTCACTTCATTTACTTTAATTCTTGCTTTGATTTTCCCTCGTTTAGGAGACCATATTTGAGTATAATACAAATCAGTAGTGTTGATTAAAAACGCTATAAACAGATGTTGAATGTAGATTGGACTGTCACTTTGAAGGGTCCTCCTTGGGAACGTGCGTACGTTCTCTCATTAACACGGCAGCTTCCCTGGGAGCTTTCTTTCATACCTTGTCAATAATACGACTTGAGTTAGGTGGAAGGTAGGACAGTGCCCTTGGTAGCCTGAAGATTACAGTTATGTAAATCCTACGGAAAACATGTACAAATTGAGTGGAGAGAAACTGCTGACTGCCTTGGTTGGTGCAAGTCTAGTTGTCTTCATCTGCAAAGGACTGAGAGGTGTGAAAAACTCCTCAATTATCATGCTATTTGATCTTCCATAGCTTCTATTGTTCATTGGCAAAGTTAATTACATAATCAGACTGAAATTATATAACACACAAAAATAAACAAAGAAGAAAAGATTTGGATTGTGTTGAAAATCTTTGCCTTGGGCAAGGAAAAATGTTGTCCTGAAAAAATTAGGGTCCATAGACATAGTTGGTAATTCTCCTTTCCTTTACCTTTTTTTAGATTTCTGCCAAAATGATCCAACAAAGGCATATACACAATGTTAAACTGAAATGTTCAACTCAAATAAGATTTGTCCTTTGAGACTCTTTGCTCCACAATATTGCTGAGACCTGATCTAAGACAGTGAGCATCATTTGAAGTGTGAAAAACAGGACAATCTTAATAAAGTTTGTCTGCTAGATATCTCCTAGCGTCCAACCGAGCAGCTCTGTGATAGCATTTTCACGGTCAGACTCAAAGTGTCCTCTTCCTTTCTGACAAAAATGCAGAGCCGTAAAGAGACGAGGGATTGCTCAAAGTGTTTCTACACCTCCAGGCCAGATCGTGTTTGTGCTTCTCGAAAAGACGTTTTTAGATTCTCTGCAAGTGAGGAGGGCAATAAAACCCCGCTCCTATCCCTGCAATCAACAACAGGTATCACCGCCCTCCCATCATGGTCCATTTACTAAATAATCACCCAGCACGGCGGGCTGAGTGCGTCGCCCATCATGTAATAATCTCCTCCTTTATGTGAGCCGTGAAAATCACCATGTTGTTGCGCGGGGAGGGAAGCGTGGCCTGTTAGTGTGATTGATGTTTCGGTGGGGTCTGCGCTGTGATCATAATGATAAAGGCACAAGGTGCAGCATTGATATACATGAAGGGGCAGGTGCAGGCTGTGGGCCCACTCCAATGTCTACTGGTGGCTCATCACCAATGGACGGTTTAGGATGCGCGGGGGCCTCGCCATGAGAGGTCAGCGATGGTTATCAGGCCTGGATCTGCTGTAATTGTCCAGCACTTATGCGTGCAAAAGTCCCCAAGGCGGCTGGGAACAGTCTGTTCCACCTGTGTTGCCCACAATGATACAGCCAATTAGTCCCTTGTAAACACGTTCTTATCTTGGGCAGAAACAATTTCCCCTGCAATCTTCTTGTTATTCTAATTCTACTCCCGCTTGTTTCACGGCTGGAGGCTGGAAGTTTTTAAGAACTTGTGAGACAACTTCCGTGGAACCCCGTCAACTTTCCATTCCAAGACACGACTCAGCGGGAGACTTAACACCTTAGGAGCCTCACACATGTCTCTTTAGGAGCCCACCTGCTTAGAAATTGTGATAATTGTGATCTTCTCAGCGACTGAAGGACAAATGACAACACGCACATATTTTATTGCCCCTTAAATCACACTTTATCAGGAGACACTTTTAACGTCAACTTGCGGGCTGGTCGGATTGTTTCCCACTTAAGTTTTAGTGCCCTAATGGGAACATAAGTTTTTCTTGATGATAGGTGCTGCTTGGCGTTCTTCAACTTTGACTGATGAGTGATTTTTCTTGTCTTTGTTTCAGGCCTGACAGCAAGAATTGGCAGTACCAGGTAGGTCTCATATATCATACATACTTGCCAGCTGACTCACTGGTGACACAAGTCTTCTCCGTTTATTTGTCTCCTGTGCCTTTCTTCTTAATGTATTAACTGCGTGAGGGTTTAAGTTCTGCACATCCCCCTTTTTTCTGTCAGAAGTCCGAATTAATTACGAAACAGTAGATACATACAGAAGGGGCACAGCAGAAAAATGTCAGCGAACAATGCGTGGCATTTGTGCAGACAAAAGCATCGGCGGGACGAACCCTCCCCGGCATGCCCCCAGAGGCTGTCAACCTGCCGTGATGTTGACTTATTTATGGCAGGGACGGCCTTTGTCAGCCCATTTATCAGTCAGGTCCTCGCTGAGTCTCTCGTCTTTTCTTCCTGGCTACAGGAGACCATCAAGAAGGGAGATCTGCTGCTGAACAGAGTCCAGAAGCTGAGTCGAGTCATCAACATCTAAGGAGCGGCGGCTACAGGGGTCAGCCAGGGGACATGACACCTCCATAACCCCACTTACCCTCGCTGATATGCATCTCTCTAGTTGGCTGAGTTTTGCTGGAAGGGCCATGTATTTTACCTACATGTTTTCCCACACCCCACCCATGTCATGTTAATCTGCCTTGCCCCCAGGATGGGAACTGTTTTCCTCTTGCCAATTACCTGCAAGGTGGCAAACTGTTTCCTTCTGTCATTCACTAGCCTAGTATCCAGACATGTAATAGCTGACGATTCTATAGTCCTTTCTCTTGTAAGGACAAAGTCTGCAGCTGTGAAATGTCTGGATACCAGGCTAGTCATTAACTCCTATCATTCTCAACCAGATGTTCCATATTGTCCCTAGTATCCCCAGATCTCGTAACAATTAGAGTGTTTTCTTACTTGATGAGAAATGTAATGGTAAAAAATAAGCGAACAACATGGTTAGAAAATAAATATCAAGTTTTGTTGAATTGTTGAAGTCTCTTTTTTTATATGGGTAAGGATAAGAAATAAAACAGGGTGGCCTGACTTGCTAGTCAGGCCACCCTGTCAACAGTATGCAGTTTTAATATGTCTAAATCCACTTTTATCACCAGAGCTGTGAACAAAGATGTTGAAGGGTTTTTCCAGCTAAAAGAGGTATAAGAATAACTTATTTTGAATGAAAAGGCAAACCGAAAACATTTATAAATCGGTTGACCTTTCCGCATGAAAAGACACCTTTTTCCAAACATATTTCTAAAATTTCACCTGTCAAAACGATCAGATTCTGTGACTATACACAACACACCTGTTGGAGAGCATTATGGGATACAGACTACCAACAACCTACACATCTCCCATTATTCCTAGTTGGCTGATCACAGCCAATATAGCACAGTCTTGTTTCCTCAGAAGTACAAATGATACACAAGGACAACTTTGTGTGTACATGTACATGTGAATTTCAGTTATACTCCCTTTTCAACAGAGGCTAGGACTGTGCTGCAACAAACTGAGGTACAAAAATTTGACAGATCACACAACAAATTTCAAAGATAAAGTATACTTTTTTCCTACTCGAGTGGGTCTTTTTGTCTTTCAATTCACACTTATATCTTGCATTTTCTACCAATTATGAAACAGAGGGTCACACAAATCACGTTTTAATTGCTGCATGGTCGCTAAGCAATCGCTCTAAAGTGGAAAGGAGTCATACAGACCATACAGGTGGTGATGTTTGTTCTCTGTTTTGCCCTTGAGTCATGGATCACATTAGAAGTTTGAAGATTGTCAGCTACAACCTACGTCATCAAAATGGCGGTAGACTACCAGTGAGTAGTGGTAGGTTGCCCACAAATTCATCTCCTAGTGTCCCTCAGGGAGGTTAGTGTACAACTTAAGGCTTAGGTCACATTTTCAAACCAGGGCCCGTTCACCCTTTCGGGAGCGAACAGAATGATATGAAAGATATCAAAATGTCAACATAAGATCCATGGGCCTATCTTGTGTATATTTCTAGGTATACATTTTAATTTTCGTTCCGGCCGGGCGCTGGTTTGGAAATGCCTAAGCCTAACGTAGCATATCTCAGGGATCATCTCAAGCCAAGCCTCATCAAAATAAGTTGAGTACAGTTGTACAATGGCAACATCACATATCAAAGGCAAACAATTGCAAAACCCTGCATTTGATGACATGTTTTGGCTTCAGATGATTCTGAGATACTCTGATCAGTCTTGATTAGTTCTCACTTTGACCTCCCTGAAGGATGGTGGAAGAGAAACTTGTCGACGACCTACCACTGCTAAATGCTTGGTTGCTGCCAGCCTTGATGAAATATATACCCTTCGATACTGTACATGTCAGTCTCTGGAAAAGTAAGACCATTTGGGTTAAAACTTGGATGAGATTCACGAGGCTGACAGGTCGACAACCCCCCTGATACTAGCATAGGCACCAGTCTGAGCTGATTGCACCCACAGAGATGGTTTTGGATCGACTCCAAGACGAGATCTGCCAGGTTGAAAGGAAGACGGTGCGTCTCAAAAGCTCCCCGAGTAGCAAACTTGTGTGAAATCGTTAGATATTTCTTCAAAAGAATTCATTATGGTATCTGATGGGTGCTTGGGCATCGTCGCATCAGAATAGAGTCCGCTGCATATGATTTCTTTTCGGGCGCGATTTTTTGGAAACTACATAGACGGGAAACCATTTTTTTATATCCACGACCTTCTGCTGATCCCTAGGTGAGGGAAGACCACCATGTGATTGTAAAATTAAAGTTGTCCAGTGTTAAATTAAAGTTGTCCGTTGTAACATTAACGCTGTCCAGTGTAACATTAGCGTTGTCCGTT
The DNA here is from genome assembly GCA_019207045.1 of Branchiostoma floridae x Branchiostoma belcheri. Classification (NCBI taxonomy): domain Eukaryota; kingdom Metazoa; phylum Chordata; class Leptocardii; order Amphioxiformes; family Branchiostomatidae; genus Branchiostoma; species Branchiostoma floridae x Branchiostoma belcheri. The sequence goes on from CM033027.1 coordinate 9,323,157, forward strand.
GTAACATTAACGTTGTCCGGTGTAGCATTAACGTTGTCCAGTGTAGCACTAACGTTGTCCAGTGTAACATTAACGTTGTCCAGTGTAACATTAACGTTGTCCAGTGTAACATTGATGTTGTCCAGTGTAACAATAACGTTGTCCATTCTAACATTACCGTTTTCCGGTGTAACATTAACGTCCAGTGTAACATTAACGTTGCCCGGTGTAACATTAACGTTGTCCAGTGTAACATTAACGTTGCCCGGTGTAACATTAACGTTGCCCGGTGTAACATTAATGTTGTCCAGTGTAACATTAACGTTGCCCTGTGTAACATTAACGTCCAGTGTAACATTAACGTTGCCCAGTGTAACATTAACATTGTCCAGTATAACACTAACGTTGTCCAGTGTAACATCAGCGTTGTCCAGTGTAACATTGACGTTGCCCAGTATAACATTAACGTAGTCTAGTATAACATTGATGTTGTCCAGTGTAACATTAACGTTGTCCGGTGTAACATTAATGTTGTCCGGTGTAACACTAGCGTTGTCCATTGTAACACCAGCGTTGTCCAGTGTAACATTAACGTTGTCCAGTCTAACATTACCGTTTTCCAGTGTAACATTAACGTTGTCCGGTGGAACATTAACGTTGTTCGGAGTAACACTAGCGTTGTCCAGTGTAATATTAACGTTGTCCAGCGGAAGACCGGCAGATTGTAGAGGCATGTCTATTTTATGACTTTTCACCTCTTCACCTGGACATGAGCAGGTGAAAGCTTACAGATTGAGGTCAATTACTTACAGACCCCCTGCCTTTTCCCACAAAAGCTCTGCATGTCGTTTATCAGGCCTGTCCAGTGACAGTCGACGGTCCATTTCAAACTTTCTTTGTCCAAAGTGATTACCTTTACGACAGTTATAACTGCTCATAATTCAGTCAAGTTGCTTCATTATTTTTTGTCAGGAAAGTAGTTTCCTTGCAACAATCAAATGGGACAAAAAGCTGAGATCTACATCTCGAGCATGTTAAATATAATTATCTCAAAAAGACTAGGGGTACCGCTTCTTCCTTGTGCGCGTTGGTCAAACCTTACCGTCTGGTCTCGGGGTTGACATCTTGAAAGGGTGATGACAAAGTCATCTGTTACGTCACTCCTTTCATAGATGTGGTAAATTCTATAGATAAAGAATAGTTATTAATGTAAAGCTTTCTGACGGATCAAATTTTCTGCCTTCCCTCTCTCGGCTTGAAGGGCTGTCAGAAAAGCTTGCGGGTCAGGAAACTTAAAAAATGGTCCCCTCTATTTTAGTTTGGCGTCCAAACCTATTACAATTGCCGAGTCTCGTTTCGTCCTCTCGCGCAAATCGATCGACTCTAAGGGCCTTCTAAGGAAAGGACGCTTTGGATGTTCTTGCCCATCAGCTATTCTTGTGCTCACGGGGCTGTACGTGTACTAAGGAAGAAAAGCATACAGTAGTCCCTTCTTTTAACTTTTTTTGGGACTAGTTGTGTTTTGAAAAAAAGAATCAAGTTGTAATTGAAGGCTGCAACAGTTCACCAAAGTTGCCAAATTTGATAAAGTTGATAAATGAAAATCATTCGATAAAAACGGCACGGTCACTTTCTTTGTAGAGCGTCCTGTAATTTTGATGGTGTAGTCTTTTCAAACAGGCTGTGCCAGAACCGACTGCCTACTTAGATCTTAGTCGACATTTTCGGCAACAAGACAGCTGAGTTGCACTTTGTACGACACGTGCACGACTGTCCCAGGACTGCCATCGTACGACAATCGTAGGACAAATTTGACCAGGCCCTATTAAAAAAGGACAAAAAGTTTCCAAACACTTGTGCAGTGTCCATCAAAAACGCTGCTAGCTGGTACTTTCTCACGGTGTGGGGTAGGCACGGGCTGTCAGACCCGTACCTGTTCACTATTCTTCAACATTACTGTAGGAATGATGGATCTGTGCACTGGTTTGCCGGGAGTGCGGGTCTGAATGCTCATAGATCATACTCTGCACAGTACGGCATGTCGGACCTTTGTAGTCTCTACCAAAATATATCTAAGCTGGCCAGAGAGAAAATAATTTGCTGGGCCATCATAGGATTTTATTTGCCAGGGCATTTATCTTTCAAATGGGAGAATGTTACCCTTCACGAATGTTACCCTTTTCACTTTTGCCTTTGCCCTTAGGAAGGCCTGGTGGAAGCTGTGTCCCATGTGTTACAAGTGGGAAACAAACGCGAACACCTGCCCAACTCCGACCACCGTCTAAAAAGACGCCTTGGTCATGACGTCGGCATGCTGCCGCATCTGCTGCACTTTTCATCTTTCTTTCTTTCTTTTTTATTTTCATTCCTGGTCATTTATGACCCGTCGTCTCCCAAATGTGCATCTGTGGGACCCCCGACAGGGACCGGTACGGAACAACGCGGCACCTTGTGGCGCGTCGCCGCCGATGCTCTAATTCGGTGTGACAAGTCGAAAATGCCTCCGTCCTGACACTGCGTCGCAGATGTCTGCCGCATTGTGGTACCTGGAGCGTGGCTTGTTTACACATAATTACAGGCGATAGGCAACCAGAAAATATACTGGACAGGAGATAACAAGGGAATATAGTGACGCTTCATCTATTGCACCGCTTTATTAGGGGAGCTACAAAAGAAAGCAGCTTCAGACAAAACTCGCACCTGCTTAGCACAAAACCGCGGGTCACTTTGGGTTAGAGATAACGACAACAAGCGTGACGGGGAAAGACGAAACCGTAATTAAATCTTCATTTAGCCATTGTCCCTCGTGTTCACCTGTTCAAATAAACTCTGTCCATTTTCGCGCCTTTCATGGCATGTGCCATGTGCACGCTCGCGAGTCTCCACATAATGCCGGTATGCGTGCGGCACGGTTTGATGCGGCGTGTTTTCAGACACTTTATAAGTGGGGCACTTTAGAAGCAGGTGTTTCCCGCCAATTTTTGTCGGAGGAATCTTTCAATTAAAACCAATAGAACATAATGGCGCAATCAAATGGTTCCATTCTAGCCGTGACTTTCCAATTACATAGAAAAATGGCTTTCTGTTCTATTAAGCGTGATGACATGCGCTCCGAATATGATTTTCAAGTTACTCCTATATATGCAAAGCTTTACATATGTAGATACGTAAGGCCATGGATATAGGTACATATCAAATTTTATCCGAAAACGTATACCAGTATCAGGCAGATAAGTGACGGGTAAGGTAGACAATAAAGTTGATCACAAAATCTTTCAATCATTCGCTCTGAAACCTGTCATTAAGATTCCAAGGTTCATCCAGCATTTCGCGACGTAACGCTGAAAGACGTGTGTGTTCATTCGGACCTACACATTGGGTCACTTTTCGGACATATCTACCCGGGTGGTATGGTGCGGATGGTCAGTTTGTGTCTCGCGGAAGTGCTTGAGGGGGCAAGGACCAGAATCGTTGATATAGATCGTAAAAACTATCTTCATTGTACATATAAGCATGCAAGCACAAAGAATTGATTTGGCACAAATAATGACAGGACTCGCATCACCAATGTAAAACGTGGATTCCAGAACTACTCTAAAACACATCGGTTAAGGTTTGTCGTCTTCTCGTAGTGCTTGGTTTGGGATGGGTTTGTTTAAAACAGGACGATCAAAATGCAGAAGAAAAATAGATTCAGGCCTGATTTAAAGTTAGTGATCTCGTGAGATCATTAATCTCCAAGCAGATGTTAGGGTGGAAGACCGGCCGAGAATTCAGAGCGTCCTTCACCACAATTTGGAACATGCAACAGTTGGTTCTTTGTACTAAGTCTTTCAACTTGCCGACTGTCAAATGTTGCGGTGAAGGACTAAGCAAATCCAGCCGGGGAATTGACACCACGAACCTCTGCCTGGAGACTTCTATTTGCGCGCACTCGACATCACTTTCAGATAAGGCTATGTGACAGTTACAATCTAACCTTTTTGTTGTTGTCAAGATGCCCCTGATCACTGATGGTGATATGTCCATATGTTGTAAGGAATGGTCAACAATCAGCGATTGACACATCCATAAAATTTGGACATATAGGAACTGTCTTCAGTTTGACTGGAGACATTTTCAGCAAATATAGAAAAGTTGTGACTCGACTTTAAGAAAAGTTCGACTTTGACTTGGATTTTTGATCTGATGTCTATATCTGTGACACACAAGCAAAATGTTGAGGCACAAATCAAAAGTAAATCAACGCCTGGAAACTTCCATGCGGTCACAATTGTTTCATTCGGCGGTGCCAGGTGTTTAAGACACAAAACTACCTTTCCTTTCACTCATAATTGTACAGGGCTATTATAACGCGCTAGTTAAGGGTAATTTGTTGACCATTTAGAGCCGAAGAGATATCGCCACTATAGAGGACACTAAGTAATGGCAGGCAATTTGGAAAGACGCCAGAATTAATTGTGGAGAAACATGGAAAAATCCGCGCATGGGATAACCTGCGATCGTTCAACCCTAAAACCACCGCCGTTAAACAAAATGTCTGTAAGATTGATCTTTACAATGTGTGTTATTGTGGCCAATACATGTATAACTATTTTAAAGAGTATAGATTTACAGAAACAATCTGGCGAGGCTTATGTTGTCACATTGTGTCAGTGTGCAGACTACATTACTTCGCACCTGTATACATATATATATACATGCCTATCGACATGTCGTGAGACTGCGAGTTTCGCTTTGTCTGAGATAATCCGGCCCGCGGCTATCGTCCCTGCTGATGGATGCACTTGTTAAGCCGAGCCGACAGCTCGGTCCTGCGTCTCTATTGAGAACCGCTCCCGTTCAGTCAAGAACTTCCGTACCGGTGAAGGTGAGAGGTGTGGGGGTGCACATAATTAGTGGCTCACCCGCACACACAGGAGCAAACGTTTTGTTAATGATGTGACAATCACTGAGAAAGTGTTGCACCTTCAGGTAGCGCCCATTAAAGCCCCTGTCGCGCAAAGGAGGAAAAGCGATCAGCCTACGAGTATGCGCGCTCTAAAGTTGACATTTTCGGCAGTAACACGCCCGTTCTCTGGATCATCGCGCGATTTTTAGGGATCGGCCGGTGTTCGCAGGTCACCGAGCCACAGGGTTCATTTTCATGCGAAAAATACGCCTGAGCGGGCAACCTAAGCAATATTAGAGCTTTAAAAGTGGAAATGTTCTGGATAAGACAATCTGTATGATATTCATATCTCGATGTATTGCACCACTAGTATATTCACACCTTTACATCATTATTCCATACTTAGGTCCCGTTCATGATGCAAAAAATGAAACGGTTCTATCGGTTAGGCCTGGAAATCCGACAGCAAACGACAGGAAACGGTTTGCATTTTGCGTTCACGATGCAAACTTGCAAACCGTTTCAGTTCCTTGAAAAGGCAAGATAATGCGACCTCTGACCCCTGAGGCTGTTGTGATCTTGCCCAAACTTGTACTTCTGTGTCAGATTATTGGTCTTTGATCGTAATTGAACCAATGTTTTACTGAATTCGAAGCTGGGTTCTGTTATGACCTTGGAAATGCCTCTGAAAACATTGTGGTCCCGATATATGCCATGCTATGACATTTCCACTGGATCTCCTGACACATTCCCCTTGCGATATCAGGACTGCTGGTTTCTTAGTCGACCAGGAGGCGGTCCGATAATAAAATGAATTTTACGATTGAAAACGCGGCCGAAACACCCGAATGACAGGTTAAGAATTGTACTTTTCCCCCGTGGCGCCACCAAATATGAACGCACGTGCCCGGATGTAAAACGGATCGCGCCGCTTTGCGTTCATGATACAAATTCGCAATTCCGGATAAGGAAGAAACCGTTTCAATACTACCTCGCGAGGGGGTTCCGAACAAACCGTTTCCTATCGTTTCAGATCCGTTTCGGACCGTCCATGATGACAAAACTTATCCGTTTCAGCTGGCCTAACCGATAGTAACCGATAGAACCGTTTCATTTTTTGTATCATGAACGGGGCCTTAGAGTGGTCAAAAACAACGCAGTAACAAGCCGCATGAGGATTCCTTAAATACCCCCCCCCCTCACACACACACTTTATGCCTTGATCCAGCGTTGACTTCGCAGCACAGCGGCATCACATTTCTACACATTGAATATCGGTATGCAATGGAAAATAGTCGTTCCTTCGTATTACGAAAAAAAGTGAAAAAAAAATGACTGAAAATCTACAGCCCCGAGTTAGGCACTGATATCACTTGTGTTGCCTTCTGGCAATCCATAAATAACTGCACGACAAAATCTCATCAAGTGTGTGACAGTGACAGCTTCAACAGTCGGCCATCTTAACGACTTTAACCCTGCCCATGTGATTCATGGTTGATATCATCAAAAGCGTCCTGTCGCGGACTGTTTTGACGTTGACGGATGTTAACCGCCTGCGTTCAAAGGCCCGAACGTCTGGGAAAACCAGAAGGGCTTGCGGCGATGACATGTCATGTTTGGGTTCGCACCTGCCTGTAGGAGAAACACACCTATGACATAGTCATGTTCTGTACGTCACCTAGTGTGGTTCACAAATATCGTTGAGAGTTTATCGTGGATTTTTCAGGTAGTCTACCACTCTATCTATCGATAACAAACGTTGTGTGGATGTTTAAAAGAGCTGATTTAGCTGACGTCAAAGTTCTTCAAAGATAATATCGTGGTGATCAACGGCCTTGGCCTTGTCAGTGACCTTGTCTCTCTCTCTGTCGTTTACTCCCTCCCTCCCCCTCTCTATGAATGTTGGTATGCAATGGAAATTATATATATATACACACACATATACATAGCTATCTATCTAATATATTGCTATCTATCCATTATACGTGTATTGCTATGCTGTCTCTATATGTTAGTATATATTACACTTAATCGTACGAAAGATTATCGGTATGCACTTGATGTGGTAACAATTCCGGTGTTGAGATGTTAGTCTTTGATGTGTGTGTGTGTGTGTGTGTGTGTGTGTGTGTGTGTGTGTGTGTGTGTGTGTGAGTGTGTGTGTGTGTGTGTGTGTGTGTGTGTGTGTGAGAGTGTGTGTGTGTGTGTGTGTGTGTGTGTGTGTGTGTGTGTGTGTGTGTGTGTGTGTGTGTGTGTGTGTGTGTTTGCTTGTTTGTTTGTGTGTGTTTGTGTGTGTGGCCAGGTATACGTAGAAGAAGAAATCAGGTGAAAGATAAGACTATAACGTCATGGTCTGGTCATTAGATCACACAAACTTGAGCAGAAGTCAAGTACGTTGGGACCGAGATTTGTGGGGATGAAAGAAACAGCGGGAACGACCTCGTATTTGCACAAGGTACAAAGTTGACTACGAATTCAGCCTGAAAAAAAAAACACGATTGTTACAATTTCAAAATCCCACGTCATCCAATAAACCTCAGATATGGACTACATCTGGAAAATGTACGTTCAGCACAGTGTCAGTTGTCTTTGTTGTTTTATTCATGACAGATCATCTATAGTCCATACAAGTCAACGTTTGGACGAAGAGGATATCATTATCTCATTCAGGAACATGATTTTTTTCAAAAAGCGGCATAAAAGAATAACTTATTACCAGTCATTAACAAATCTGGAGGATTAGGAAGCCGATACATTATGGTTCACCCGGGGCAGGATTTCTTTATGGCTAATCCCGCCTTTTTCACTGTCCATTCACCTGAGGACCATTACTCCTGAAAATGCTAGGTGTGTGATTATTTGGGAACAAAGAAGTCTCCTGGGTCGTCTGGAAATGTCTGATTTTTTCTTACCTCGTTGGTCTCGTGACAGAAATTTGCTGTTCCCGCTGTTTTTCTTCCTACGACAAGCATTTGAAGAGACTTAGCTAAAAATATTCTATTTTGTTAAACGTTAAAGCATCAAATATATCCTTTTTTTTACATCTTGCACTCATCCTTAAGAATTCAAAACAATTTAATCCTCTTTATCATACTAAACGGAGGCATCAGTTTTTGTTTCATATCAATAACTTTGTAATTTTTGTGCGTACCAATCGAAACGAAAGGGGTATTAGGTTCAGAATAACATGGAGAGACAGCAGTGAATTGCCCCCCCCCCCCTTAAAAACTCATCAAAATGGGAGAGTCCTAGAATGGATTCTCGTCTGAAAACATGTGTGATACTTAACTTAAGGATGCCCTTCGTGTTGGCAATTGACATACATATTGCTTTCATTATATAGTCTTTCACTGGCTATATGGTATTCATGCTGTGAAACTGGTAAACGTGGACAAGGATCACTTTTTACGTACATTTGACTGATGACCGATAATGCAATATACAGTTAAATGCCACAACAGAAGAGGGGACGCTATTTGACAGCATGTCAGCACAGACTTGGTCACTTTGTTTAAAATGCATGAATGGACAATGGCACGTCTTTTCAAACTTTGTCGCGTGTGGGGTAATGTAGCCCGGAGGCTGATCCTTTCTCTCTCATTGTGCAGTGTTTTGTCTTTTCTTGTCGTACTACATACCCCAGAAAGTGAACAACATTTACAGATCAGACGACAAGTTGTCTTCCAAAGGGAGTGGCGGTCTAAGTCTACACTATACTGCTGTAAACGTGCTAGATTTTGACAGTGTTGCATCATAACCAATATAAAGCCCAGTAAGATGAATTGTAAATATGACATAACATTGATATCCAGGTGACTTCACCGAATTATTCCAGCACACCGGCTGGCTACTCACACGGACAAACCCGCTCCTACCTCGCCCGATCAGCGATCATAAATTTCCGCACAGCTGAGGGATCAAGTACAAGCCCTACATTATTAACGCACATGTCAAGCGACAAAAACACACTATTTAGCAAATGTGCATATTTTAGCACGCCTAACTTGGCAACATTAGACCTACCACCCGCTGGGGGTTAGCTGGAGCCTTTTGTGCGAGTGGGTGGATTTGTATTGACAAGTTCAGGGGGCATATCGTTTCTCCTTTGTCCTCTTTCATGACTGAAAGGTGTTTCTATAAAAAATGTGCGCAAGATTAAAACTGATTTCACACATGGATTCGACACTGAATTTTAGGACTTCGCACTAGATATGAATATAGGCATATTTACATGTTGCTGTATCTTTCCATCGGAATCTAAAACGCGGAATTTTAGCACCTTATTCTCAAGAAAACGTGCAAAATGTATCTTTTACATCATGACCTCATGACCGATGTACGTGACAAAACGTGTACCCTCAAAAAACATGCTTGCAAAGTTTTCAAAAGCAAATCGACTCGCGGTATTGGCGCTTGTGTCCTTCGCTTTCAGGTAGTCCGTGGTTTTTCTATTGTCTATTGTCATTACGATGACTCCAGAAGTTCAACAGGCGCCATAAATAGCCAGAGATGACAGTTGGCAGGCGTGATAATGGACTAATGTAGACAGATCGGACATAGCTGCACAGCCGGCTCACACAAGCTATCGGAATAGTCGGCATTCTCCCGTAAACGGAACAAGATTTTATCGAAAACGTTTTTCAGCGCGATTTGTTAACTTCATTGTCACCTTTGTCGTCAAGAAGGTTTTGTACTTGACGCCTCTAAGTTATCGCCAGTTAAGTATTCCCTTAGAACGCAACAATAGGGGGGGGGGGGGCGATTTCCAGGTAGTTTTTGACAGTTTTCCCTGTAAAATACTTATTTCATAATCGAACACTTTCATACCTTTCAATGCTTTTAGGATCGCGCGTCGTCTTTTTCTGAAAAGAAAGCAATTTGTCAATATGACTAATATTCTTGATTTCCAATCCTCTGTACCATTATTGAATAAATGGATAACAAAGCTTGTGTACTTTAAAGCCAAACAAACCGAAATAATCCACTTAGTTACGTTCCCGTGCAGAATGCCATCATGTATTCGTGTTAACAATGTCCGCTTCTTATTCTACATCATCTAGCTTCCACGTCCTTTTGTTGTTCCAGATAAAAATGTCATTAAGGTCTGTTTTCCCCGTACAGATGTGATTAGGCCGGCGACAAGTCCCATTGTCATCTGTCTGTCTGTCCGCACAGCGGGACAAAGGCACCACCGCCACGTGATCAGACAAAAAACAGCATTTATTCTCCACAAGTTCACTTTGTCAGTCGGTTCCACACATGTAACAGTACCAGGGCACGAAATACTGGATGCACGTGCACTTTTATGCACGCAATATTGAAGCTGTGTACCTAATGTTTGGCTGGATGCACCTGGCTCTATATTTGTATAGGGTTACGTAGGTAGAGGTACCATCGAACACTAATGTACAGCACCATTTGTAAGTGTCAGAAAAAGATAATAAGACCTTTGTCGTATCAGTTGCTTGACGGTTTTAAAGTTAGACATAGAATTTGGGTTCATCGCATTTTTCGACATTGTGATTAGACTCTGCCCCCATATCATACCTTGCAGCCTAGCCTTTCCTGTACACCTACTAAGATGTGACACAGTGTAGGTACCTTATAACCAGACGAATTTCAACCCCTGGTACGACTCGTTACAACAGTTCCCGGTTGTCTATAGGATCGCAGCTGACGGACAATATGGCTACCGTATCAAGGACGAACTGGTCATTTATAACCAGTACGCAAGGCGCTGTCGGGTTCTGTCTGGTCACATACACATGACCTTTATCACACAAAGACATAACCACGTGGCCTCAGGCGAAAAGGACATACATGACTGTCACTTTTCATACATTTCCACCAAAAAAAAGGTTTCGTGTTCGAGGAGAGCCACTTCTCGAGCATAGCAGTGGAAGATGAACTACATTTCATTTGTCAATGTTCACAGTACAGTTCCGAAAGAAATAAACCTTTCCTTGAAATCTGCAAAACTTTCCCAAGCTTTTATCACCTTACCGACCAACAAAAAGCAATCTTCTTGCTTAAGTCGTCCAACCCCTTAATGTATTAAAATGTTGGACAATTCATCTCCCACTGCATGCGGAAAAGAAGTCAAACCCACCAAATAGCTTTAGTAGAAATAGATTTAGTTTAGACGTTATTCCCTTTTGATTTATCTGTAAATATCACTTTCCTTCTTTGTCAAGTATGTTTATGTATACCACTACTACTTTACTCTGTATGCAATTAGCCCTCGGGCATGAATTTGCAATAAAGATTATTATTAAAAGGAAGACACCACAGTAGGAAAAGAGTAGGGTCCATCCCGATATGAGTGGATCAAACCTTAAAGTCTTATATTGCGCGGATTGTACCTATTCTAGTATTGTACAAAACCTGTGTGTTACGTATACGCCTAAATGTGCTTTTTCGATTACGTTGAACAAACGAAAACAATAGTTAACCCTAAATGCATATTATATACTGGCACTTTCCGGTATTAGCTACGTTACAGGCATCTCAATTTCTCAATTCTTTCATAAAAGTTCTGAAGTAACTTTACTTTACTTGAATGAATGCGTCATTTTTTGTTTGTTTCGTATATTCGGTGACAACTGTGCCTGTTCAGTTTAGAACTTTGAACGTACGGTTTATCGGGTCCATCGGCAGTCGAGCGTATCGCTGCTACCTGTTTGTTAATAGTAACCTCCCAGTAGGCTGTACAAGGTGGGTCTTTTGGGGGATTATAATGATTTTTTCTGATGCTATATAACTTTTATTGCACTCAATTCCTTGTTTGTGACCAGCCTCAGTAGAGAACTGATACACAAATAGAAAAAACACATATCATAAGCCCCCCCCCCCTAAAAAAACAGCCTCGAAACGCCTGCTAAAGAGGCTACGAGCTTGCAGTGTATATGGCAGTATAGCCCTGTTGCTGAGAGAAACAAGACAGAGAAGGAAAGGAAAGACCGTAGATTGAGATAACACATCCCGGATGGTTGAAGAACGAAATAGTGATTAATCAGATGGAATGCATGAATGAATGAGAGAGTGATGAATGAATGATGGATAAGCTAGGAGTCGCCATGTGTTCTTTTGTCCCCTCCCGAGACCGGAGGTTTTGGTTTGTCCGTCTCCTGACAAATTTATGGCCCGTCGTTAATCTTCTGCTGGGAGACAATTCCTTAGTAATCCTCTCCCATCCATCAGTGATCCATCCCCAGCGCACCTTTCCTCCCGATAGCGTCCTTCACCAGCCTCTCTGGGGGCATTGGCGTAAGTTGTTGTTGGGGGGGGGGGTGTATACGAATAGGAATATATGTCGGGAAGCTTGTACTCGCCCCCAGTACGCGAGAACAAGCTTTCCGGCATATATTCCTTTCCCGGCATTTTTCCTTTCTTGGCGTATTCCCAGTTTAAAATCATGAATCCCCCCCCCCCCCAACAACTTACGACAATGCCCCCAGAGAGGCCGGTGAAGGAGGTTACCCTCCGTACCTGTCCGGGTGTTGTCCCGCCGTCCTGACGTGATGACGCCCCGGTCCCGCCAGGTCAGGATGCTCATTTTTCACACCTCAGCGTGCTGACAGTCCACGTCCAGGTGGTGGGGTCGAATTACACCTTAAGGAACACAAGAAATGCTTCATACATTCCTAATGCAAGTTAGCCGACACTCCATGCAGTAGAAATGTGACACTCCACGCCTTACTTTTGGTAGCTTGACGTTAGAATGAACCCTCCTCAGTCACATTCCATGTCAGAGTAGAAAGTTCTTTTTCTCTTGATAACATTGGAAACTTAAGCTATCTTCCATACCTTTAGTAAATATTGTCCCTTTCCTTAGTTTGAACTTTATTTCAGTACGCATGACACTATGAATCTTAACAATTATGTCTAAGTTTGGGTTATCTTTCTCTACTAATAGATTAAAAGAGAGAAAGATACATCGCGTTTAGCTCATTAGTATAATTTATGGTCCTTAGATGTTTGTATCCTTTATTGCAGTAATCCAGTATGTACTTAGCGTTAAGTATTTAAGGTTAAATGTACAATAAAGGCAATAACTCTTTATATGTCCGGTGGACATGGACGGATTTGAAATGGCGGACGGGGCATTGATAAATAATATTGTTGATGTGGGTTGAATTTGCATTTTTTATTCGTCCAGTGTGACTCTGAAACTTTATGTGTCCTCAGATGACCTTGTAACAGATATCTATCATTAACAGTATTGTCAAGGCTGCTTCATTCCCTTTTCTTGTCTGTCCCTCCCTATTTTCCTTCTTTCTCCTTACTGTTTCCTTGTTTATCTATTTCTATCTCTTTGTTCATTCTTCTTTCGTTTTGCATTTGTGCTCCTTGCTTCAAGACAAAGAGACACAGAAGCTATGACAATAGCTGCGACAGGTAGCCATTGTTTCCGCCCCGCCTATATCACCTGGAGAGTACACGACTGTGAACTTCAGCTGCGTCGCTTGTCCTGTGAACCATAAAGAGCACGACTATAAATATGTTCAAGACCTTTATTGTACATATATACCCTCTGGGTTAAGTACAGGTGGCAACAAAATGATAGTAGACAAATATACATGGAGTATTTACAATGTCAAACAACACAAGGATCATGTTCTACTTAGTCAATCTTCTTGTTTCTTTCATTCTCCTACGCAGAGGAACCACAGTCGTGTCAAAACCCCGTAGGCTAATGCCGTTGGGGACCGGGCGTTAGGAGGATGGCTTCTTTGTGATACTGAAAATGTAGGAACAGACATGCTTTACAGTCAAAGGTTTGTCTAAATCCATCAGGAGCATGAATTTGTCTGTATTACTTCTTCTTCTTCGTGTCATCACTCAGGTGTATTACTCAGGTGTATAAAGTACTCGTCTTAAGTACTTGATACAATGCTATGTGGTGAAGTGAGCGTCATCTCCAAGCAGATGTAGACTGGTTAATGATAAGTTTTCTCCAACTCCCTGTTCTCCGGAGCAGCGGCAGAAAGACGTACCCCCTGCTGCGCAGAGGTACCGGTAGGTTGACAACGTTACAGTTTTCCTTTCTGTATCTGCTTGGAAATGGATGATGATTATAATGGCCGTTCTTAGTTATGGGTAGACAGAGAACAGATACACTGCCATCGACAACCAAATCAGTATACGTCTTTGTTCAGTTATTCTCCTTGGAATATTAAAAAAAAACGTCCCTGCAGTTCCAGAGCAAGCTGCTAGAGGGTCCAAACATACACCACTTCGTCCTTATATTACACCCTGTCTGCCACCAAGAATTCAGAAGACCATAGCACGTCCAGGTCAAAAGGTACAAAACGGTAGTTCTGCTACAGTACTAAGGTCACATACTAGGGGGCCCAAAATCGACCCTGACCTTTGTTTTTCTCACACCTACATGTACCTAATGTCATCGTATTAAATCCTGGTGTTCTTGAGTAATGCTGACTACGAAAACCCGGAAAAACAGACAGACACACCCAACACTATATTTCAACTTTTCGTGGAGGTAATAAAAGAGAATGATTGGTCAGGAGTGAAAGTCACGCTAAGGTCAAAGAAAACCATGTGGGGGCCAAACTCCCCTGGCTAACTACTAGTATTAGTATCATTCTGCCTTCAGCCAGCGTAGTTAGTCCGGTGTGACAGCGATCTCGCCCCCCCGTGATCTCGCCCCCCCGGGGCGAAATCACTAGCGATCTCGCCCCCCCGGGGCGAAATCACTAGCGATCTCGCCCTCCCCGGCTAGTGATCTCGCCCCCCTACCTCGCCCCCCTTTAGCGATTTCGCCCCCCCCCCCCAAAAAACGGGTTTACATGACATTTTAGAAGTTGATTGGTATAAATCACAAAATGCAGTTTCAGAATGATATAAGTACACGAGTTTGATACATAACTCCATTCATAGTATCAATATTAACGTAATTACATGGTAATAAGATAGTTGAACTTGTTTCAGACAAGGAGGGTTGGGTCCCTTGTATTCCCATTATTGCATATACATGAGTCTTGACGTAAAATGTATTTCATTGTATTCACCTGTCCTCAAGCAACCTATATATCTCCAATATGAAGTCTCTACCATGAAGTGACCACAAAATAACTATGTAATGTCTTTATTGATTATGCAAATATTAGGTATTAATTAGAATAACGCACATTTTGGTATATGCACCTGGCCAAGAGATATCTTCACCTCCAACATGACTGTTTTTTCTAGTATTTAGGAACTGATGCATTTACCCGTGTTTCTTAAGACTGGTACTTTACCAGTGTTTGTGTAGCAGTTAGTAACAGCTATATCAACTTGCGCGTAGATAGTGTTTATAATGAGAAACGATTATTCACGTGTGTTTTAGTTAGTGCTTTGGAAATGTTTCCAGCACAAGAAATAAAACACTGTGACAAATTGAAAACATATAGCTGACGTATTCCGTACCATAGACGGTGTTGATTTATACGTTCGCAGTAGCACTGTTTTTATGCCACCTCAGCTGCAAAAATTGTCTTTTTCATTTCAATGTTATGTTTGCACCGAACAATATAGTACCGACTTTCGAGGTATGACATCTTACGGTACGGTAATAAGGTGCCATATAGGTACCAGGTAACACACCATATACGTTACTCCCCAGGTGCAGTATAGTACCAGGTAGCGCACCTGTAATATGTAGTAACCAGCTGCTCTTGGGGGGGGGGGGGGCGAAAACGCTAAAGGGGGGCGAAAACGCTAGTGATCTCGCCCCCCGGGGGGGCGAGATCGCCGGGGGGGCGAGATCGCTGTCACACCTGTAAAACAGAGGCCGTTTTTAAACCACGGACCACCTGTTGTAAGATCTGACTTTTTGGCACCATGCAGAGTTTACTAATTTCTTACCGTCCGAATGAAAAGCGTTTTAACCTGTTTCTCAAGAAGAAACACGGGAGCCCGGCATGGTGCCTCCTATCCAGACATCTGATAAGACACAAAAGAAGCCATCTTGTCAAATTAGTAGTGTTTGCAGACACCGTCTTTGTCACATAGGCCGACAATAAAGGGGTATATGCAGGTAATATGTGTATATGTGTGTGTGTGTGTGTGTGTGTGTGTGTGTGTGTGTGTGTGTGTGTGTGCCAGCGAACGTGTGTATGTGCTCGTGTATGTGTGTGTGTGTGTGTGTGTGTGTGTGCTTGTGTGAGCGCACGTGTGTGTGCGCACGTGTGTGTGTGTGTGTGTGTGTGTGCGTGCGTGCGTGTTTGTGTGTCTCCGTGGTCTTTCTATAAGCTTTTCTTCTGTCAACACCAAATGTAACTTAAGGGAGAGAAAAAGAAGACGAAGAAGAAGAGGAAAGTAAATATTAACCATTCGTTCGACCCGTCGGTACATCTAAACAAAGTGAGGATAAAAGTGGAACATTTACACAAAGTGTTCAGGGAAGGGTAAAATTTCCTAAGAGGTTGTTTACAATTAAAAACCCACTTTGTAACGTTTAGTGTCTGGTCATTTCAGAGGGATATGTCTTCGCCGCACTTCAGTAAACAGGCTAACGATTCTGTAGGTTTTTCAATATGTAAAGATTATGTAGACTCGGCCCCGCAGGCGTGTGAGGTACCGAGACTTGTCCATCGCCCCACAAGGATCATGTGTAAGACAATGGACGCGGCAGGTGAGGGGAAACGAACACCTTTCCTCTGATGCTACAGATAAGGCACAGACACCTGAGACCTGTTGGAACTAATGAAGTGCTAAGTACCAATTACGAAGTTTTCAAACGAGCCATATGGACACGCGCGGGGATTGCCCCCGCAATGTTGATATCTCTATTAGTATCATGTCTTCGTTTCTGCTTTGCATTTGATAGAGTTATTTCTCCTGGTACGCTTTACGAACAGTGGACAAGCAGAGAAAGGAAAATTGTACCAACAACGCCGACGTTTATCATAGTACTGTAAATGCCTCAAATACACTGTAGTTGAATTGTCTTACGCAGAAAACGAACGTAATATGATCTACAGTGCTAAGGATTTCAACAGGAAGAGGGCACAGACGCATACATGGGTTACAAGCGGTCAAAACGTTGTAGGTGGCGCCCATTTTCACTGCCGACCTCCATCCTTGATATCCCAGGAGTTACCTCACTTTTAACTCGCAATTTGTCCATTGTCTGCCCTTATATGCACATTTCCCCCCTAGCTGATGGCTTAGTACTCTTCTATAGGAAGTCTGAAGCCGGTGATACCCACAGACTAAAGCCTAGTGTAGCCCGGACCGGCTAAAGTTTGACCTCCGTGCTCCAGATCTACAGATGAGACGGTCTAACTGTCTGTTAAAGATGGGGGATACTCCTAGATTAAGCGGACTTGCCCTTATAAAACAACACTTACCCGCCCAACACACGTTAACTACCTGCCCCCCTGACATCACCGTGTGCGGCCACCTGACAGAACAATGCCGACATCGTGACTCCAACACCGGCGCATCCTCCCCCCACCCCCCAGGCACGGGATCAAGACGACCCGAGGATTTCTGACTTCCTTTAGCGCTATTTTCGCTTTTGTTCGCGTACTCCTGGCGTCGCTTCACCGGGTCAAGTTGCTCGCCGTTGGAAACAATAGATGAATAGATTCTATAAAACACCCGGCGTAATGCTCGGTGTTAGTGTGAGCTCGGATTACGCCGACCTCCCCGCCCTGTACCACTTATATCGCGGGGTGGTGTAATACTGGCTAAGGAGGGAGTCCTCCCAGGACAGGTGTGTGGTGTTTGTCATGTCTGAGATAACGTCTGGTTAAGATGAGGAAGTCAGCCGGCTTTATAACACCTGCGGTGGGCGGACAGCAAGGAAACAGCATGGCGCACACAACCTAGTCTCCGGGCAGACGTGTCAGCTGGGTAAAAAAAGACAAGTATTTGGCCAAATATTGACAACTAAGTTACCATGGGTTTTCAGTCAGTGTTTTGCGGCCGGTCAGTTCACTCTTACTAGACTTTTATTCCTAACTTGGTCAAACTCCCCCATTACTATACGACCAGGCGGGAGTCTGGTAGAGACTATGCTGTGACAACCAGGGTCTCATGATTCCATGGGTAAACACGAAGCACGGGTTTGAGTCCAATGGGATCATGCTCAGATTGCTCTTTAATTCGTTAGTTGTTGTTGTTGTTTACATCCGTACGCTTAATACCCCTGTCACACTATCCACGACCTTCGAGCGTATCCATGGAAGATCTGCCATATTTAAGATCGACAGAGGGTTGCGCACATTTCACCTGAAAACCGTCCCTGTCACATATAAGCCATGCTTTGTACCTTGTACAATTGTTGTGCAATACAGTTATTATTATAAGCGAGGCTCGGGCGATTACCGCAGAATCGTCGTCCGATCGATTTTCGCTAAATCTGACAGGGATATAAGGTAACTTGATATGAAAATCCGTCTATTTCTGGTATATAAAATCCTGACCCCTCGCCCTGTACTGCTAAAATTGTCATTTGGTTGCTTCTCACACTTTACAGTATGATTGGCAAAAAAAAAAAAAGATACACATCGAAATTGCTTCTGGGCAGAATAATTCATTCTATGATGAAGACAACCTTAAATCAAATGAAGTCAATGTTCTGTCCATGTCCGGAAATGTTCAGAAACGTTTGCTTGACTAATATTTATTACAGTGATTTTCCTTACACTAACACCGTACGCCATATCCTTAAGTCCCATTGAGTAAAATGAATCAGTTCTGATACATATTTGGTTACTCTTTTTAATGAATCCAAGAGCACTTGCAATGGTCTTTTGGCTTGAAAGAGCAACTATTTCGTACAAGTGCCGAAAACCCCAAGACGGATTTATAAAACTCATAAACAAGTATAAAGTCTGTCCTGCCATTACCACCCCAATTCTGTCAAGATATCACAAAATATTCCACAGGAAAGGCGTCTCAAAGTCGTTTGATAGTGTTTATTCATTGCTCTTCCATTCTGGGTCTAGCAGCAAGCGTTAACTGTGGCGTGACCCCCATATCACCACTCTCCAAGCAGATCTTAGGCTCCGGCTGTTGTTTTTCTTAACGTTTTTTTAGTCGTTTTTATCGGGCTTTCTATTTTGTATTGTATCTTGCTGTGTTTTGATAATACAAGATACAATACAAAATAGAAAGCCCGACAAAACGACTAAAAAAACGTTTAAAAAACAGCCGAAGCATAACCTCTGCTTGGAGAGTACCATGGAACTGCATGGCGTTGAGCCTGGGAAGACATCCAAAGATAGCCTTGAGGGAGGATCCATACTGCATAAGACAAGATTGATGAGGGGTTCGACCTTGGCGTTTTTCTGCTTTCTTTATCACTTTATTTTCTTTCTCCGGAAGGGTGATTCCCGTTTCGCTAACCAAGTGTCTGACTTGAGGCGACATTTTCAAACAAAAGTTGAAAACGAGTGACTCCGTAAGGAAATACAAACGCCACGCCCACGTGTAAAATGTTCAAATGCTCCAAAATAAAGTTCTACAAAACTTTGGAATGATAAGCCTTTACGGATTGTTACAAAAACAATCATGTACTCCATCATGTTGTACAAAAACAGTATGGTTGCACAAAAACAGTATGTTTTTCTAAACCCAAACGCAGTCATTGGAACGACACTCTACTACTGATATACTAACCAACTACGTGTTACCAAAATATAGACAAGATTCTTCGTTCCGAACAATTTATTTGCATCGCCTCTATGGTACCATGTGCCCGGCGCGTATAAAGAGATTCCCCAGAAATAACATGTCAGTTCACAGTAGAACTGCTGTTGACGTAGATCCGTAAGCATCACATGGTCAACGGCAAAATCACAAAATGGTGAAAAATGACTGGTATCTGTTATATAAACGTGTGGAAATAAAACGTTATTGTGTTGAAGTATGAAGTTGAAGCCTTGTATGGAACAAGGAATCTATTTATTTAGTGGGATGAATAGTCATTATGGTCCAAAAGTCAGTTCAATTATTGCATTTACGTTTATAAAAACACGTCACTTTTGTATTCGGATGTTGGTGTTTCTAGCGCTATTGTATAGGATTGTACATGCTGGACATAGCTGTCGGGACTTTCAGTTTGTATTTGGGCACGGCGTATGTTGTTTGCTACTTTTGGAAAAGTCATTTCAATACAGGTACCTTATTAGCGTAACAGGAATCCTCTATCGGGGAAGGAAATGAAAATAAACTAAAAAGAAATGATATTTGTCGTTTATTTTAGGTGGGACATGCTCTACACCATTACCATGGACAAAACGCTCTAACTAACGTTAGCAGCGTCTGTCCTATTCCAGTATGCCGGTGTAATTGCCATAGAACTCAATGAAAACATGTTTGCACAAGTATTTCTGATACCTAAAATGCATGAATAGTGGGCAGTAAAAAGCTTCAAAGATATGCAGAATTTGATGCAACAAGTCATCAAAAACAGAACATTAGAAATGCTTTCTTGCTTTTCTGGAGGCAGTGAATCTTACAGTTACAGAGTTTGAGATTATCTACACCAAGACTCAAAACCCGACTGTAGACATTATCCTGGTTGTGTTTTAAACTCTTCTTTCGTTTCGGCGAAGATAGAACAATAGATATGCCAAACATGTCCGAAACAGTGTTAGTGAGGGGCTGTCAAGCCCAAACAAAATTTGAAATTCGCATTTTCCTAGAACCGTCGCCTCGTAGAATAGAACTCGTGACATGGAATTGACGCATCCTTTCTAGATAGCTATGCACAGCGCTTGAAGTCAGATGCACTCTCCAAGTAGAGGTTAGGCTTCGTTAAGGTTTTTTAGTCGTTTTTATCGGGCTTTCTATTTTGTATTTTATCTTGCTATGTCCGGTAAGCTTTTGACAATACAAGATACAATACAAAATAGAAAGCCCGACAGCCGGAGCCTAACATCTCGTCGGAGGTTATGTGTGGCAGGTCGTCCAGTATAACATAATCAGCTGCCGCCGCACCGCGTTCCGCTGCACTGATACAGATATACAGATAGGGATTTTGATTTAAAACGATAGATACTACATAGTGTAACGTGTGCGTGCAGATGTTTTGGCGGCAACCTCCCCCTCAGGTCACGCTGTTACTGTTCCGCCGGAGTTGAAAGACTAAACCGACACACACACACACATAGCCTGGGGTGGGCAGACAGTCTCGTCGCACAACCACAGACATGATATATGACCTCAAGATTTACGACATCGCTTAGCCTCGCATTGTTCCCGACGTTGTTGTGCTGTCCGCAACAAATCGCGCCAGAGAGACAGATGTGTTGAGACGTTTGATAAGAATCTGGGCACATTCAGAGTCAGATATGCACAAGCAGCTGGTTAATATACATGGATGGGGCGATGAAATAGTACAGAATCATTAACAGTAGCAGTTTATTAACATGACACAAAGAGTTATTGCCTTTTGTGGCGCAGGGGGACAAAAGGGGGCTTTTAATGATCTGTTCCACCCACCCTACGGACATGACGGATGGCTGGTTGGCTAGGCTAGCGGACATTTAAGGTCATGGGCGCGGTTCCTCGCCTTCCTGACTGGACTGTCACTGTAGCCTCCGATACAGTCTTCGAACGGGGTTGGTTTTTATTTTATTTTAAGGGGGGGGGGGGGGGGACTTGGTTTGCGATTTTCGAAGTTGGCTAGGTTCTCTTGTGCCGGGAAAGGGATTTTGCAGAGGAAGGCAGTTTCCTGTGGAAGGAAGTTTGTCGTGGAAGGGGGAGTTTCTCGTCCCGTTTCGAAAGTAGCAAACGTTGAAAATCGGGAACCACCCAGGACTTTCCTCACAATAAATGCGCACATGAATTTTGTTGAGGGGGGGGGGGAGGGGTAAAAGTCGGTAGAATTCACTCTCCCGATAAAAGCGTCTTAAAAAACGTCAAAATAGAGCCTAACCTCTGTTTGGAGAGAAGGTGGAATTAGAGTAATTGGTTTCACCCTCCGATACCGAACTCAAGACACAGTGGGTTAACACCCCACCGATCCCGCCGCCTTAAGGTTACTAGGATGAACTTTACATTGCCTTTAACACTTAAGATGGACTATTACAAACACATTAATCATAATCATAAATGTAAAAAAAAGACGATCAAACAAAGAGGCATGAGTAGAAGTCGTCCACGACTGTTGTGAACTTCTATTTCCAGTTTGAGAAGATAATACGAGTAACCCAAGTTACTCTCCAAGCAGAGGTTAGGCTCCGACTGTTTTTTTAACGTTTTTTAGTCATTTTTATTGGGCTTTCCATTTTGTATTGTATCTTGCTGTTTTAGGTTTTGACAATACAAGATAAAATACAAAATAGAAAGCCCAATAAAACGACTAAAATTGTTTTAAAAAAGCCGGAGCCTAACCTCTGCTTGGAGAGTAACCCAAGTATCCGCAGCTGTATCTCCGTGTCGTGAAACGGACGTGCGACAATTAGTTGTTTGTTTACGTACGGAATGTCCAAAACACATCGGCAGCTGGCTGGCGCTAACGGTGAACAATAACAAACAACAGCCAGGCATATGTAGTGTTTATATAATTACATATTAATGACATTAAAATGATTCACGGTTGCAATCCCTTGCCACTGAGTAGATTTCAAGATTGAAGCTATTTTGCGAGGGCACTTGAAACAGTCACACCTGACCTCAATGGCACTTGCACTGAATCTATAATCGTTGTCATTGATGATATTCGTTGTAAACATAACCATTTCACCCGATGAAGTTAGTTTCTTGGGTCCATTTGTTTAAAAATGTTATAATTCAATTGATTCATAAAGTTTGAGTTTGATGCTCAATTAAATTGTAAAATCTCATGTACTTGTGCCCAGTAGCATGTTGTTTTAGTGCTGAACTTTATGTTGTATCGACTCAGAACAAACTTGCCCATCATTGCACACGCAGTCTTCCAGCAGCACTGGCGATTGTTATTATTTTGGAGGAGCGCTGATTCGCACGAACTGGAGGCAGAAAACGCAAACACGATCTATTCAGCAGCAGCATAAGTACCTGGCTATGTTGAGAAATCAGCGCTCCCAAAATATCAACGCCAGCGCTCCTTAGAGAAACCTGCGAATGAGGCTACGAATCACCACATGAACTCCGCACCAGGCTTTTTTGAAACGATAGACAAAGCTATATGTGCCTATATCATCTAAATATTAGCCCTACTGTCATTGAAACAAGTGGTAGGACGATACATGTAATGGTATTTTCCCTTTCCCCCTATGATTATCTTGGCTACGAATAAGGCTCAATAATTAAGTTGCTGCCGGTACTTTTAGTACATCATAATTACATCGATGTGTACTCAGTATAGATCCTCCCGCATATATTCACTTTTATAACGTTATAGCTGAAAGCTCATCTATTGTACATAAAAGCTAGCTGATATTTACCGAAAATCACTCATGCTGCCTGAAAATTAGTGTAATTCATTGTAACATTTGCCAAGAAGTAAATGAATTTACATATTACAAAACTCGTAAGTTAGCTTTTGAAAACAGCCTACAACGGTATGGTGTACTTCAGGGCGAAAACTAGCAATAGAGACGCCATGTCTGGATCGGTGTGGTGCCCTAGCCTCCGTTACGGTCTTCGAACGGGGCTGGTTTTTATTGGGGGGGGGGGGGGGGCGTTGGTTCGCGATTTCCAAGGTTGGCGACAGCCCCCTCCCCCCATGATGGACAGGTAGGGCCGTCTGAAAGGCGCGCGGATGACAACATGTTCACCTCGAGGCACCTCCAAACGATGAAACAGGACTTGCTTTGTTTGTTTGTAGCTCGAGGTCGACATTGAATTTTCTGCTCTACCGATTTGAGGGATCCTCATATCTCGATCCTAAAGTCGTGTCTACAGCTATTATTTACTTTGGACGTTTCTGATGCCAAAATGTCAACTAACCCTACGCTAATCAATGAGCAAGCTTTATCATCGTTAAATTAAATGCTTATATTCTAGGCTAGTCCCCAGGGAAATAAACGTACTTACGTATTCACAAAGGGATCTTAAATTCCAAGAAATGGTCGGCGCATCCAAGACAATTTTTCACTGAGTAAACTTCATTTTATCCCTTTATTGGTCTGAATTTTTATGCAAAGATTTGCTTTTATTATGCTTCAGTTCTGTTTCTCATCTATCATATTGTCTATTAATTCTGTATTCATTTATCAAAATTCCTTTCAACAGAAATAAAGATCAACGGCTCCTCATGTACACATTAAAACATTTAAGAATTGGGTTCACCGATGGGGAAATGACATTATCGCGTACCTGAATGAGACGATATCAAATCATGTTCTAGATGAAAGCACTGTCTGGCACGTTTGACACTTCAAAGACAGGCACACACACACAAATGTGTATCTATAACACGCTACGTTTTTGTACACGCCGTGGGAAGGGGACACATGCCTTTGCACCAGCCACCACACATGGACTGCAGGGTAGTCTCCACTGGGTAGCCTCCATGGTTTTATCCGTCAAACAAAAAATCTTACAAAATAGAAACACCGATGAAAACGGATAAAATACGTCATAAATCAATCGGAGCGTAAACCCTGCTCGCAGAGTACTAATTGAAGTCATGAAAAGATGATAATGCTTTTCTTTTCGTATTTACATGGTTAGCATATCTAAAAGTCAATCCTTCATGCAGGGGTGAGGCTTCTTGGACAATCCAACAGGTTGTTGTTATTCATGCCGTCTCAGTTCGAATAACAAGAAACTACCTTGCCAATCCTTATGTCTTGGTGAGTAGATTTATTTGTTAAGGGATTCTCATAATCAGTAGCCTGATTAAATCTCGCTTACAGCAGCCCGCCCGGCCGGCTGGGAGGGGCCAGTTACAGCCCCGGACAGCAGAGTTTGTGTTACACACACCGACTACATAATCAGTTGTCGAAGTAATGTGATAGAATCTTGAGCCTCTTTGTGTCCGCGAAATTACGCGCTAGCCTCAGTGGTCCCAATCATGATTTAATACAATGTAGTAATCATAAGAATCGTATCTTTACTTCCTCGTACTGTTTAATACATGACTCCATTGTTTCTTATCAGAAGAACGCCTTAAAAAACAAAAGCGTCCATGTCACCTGAAAAGACCGATAGAGTTCTCCCCCCGGTAGCTGCGGCTGATAGCGCAGATTGGTGACAGTGTTGTATAATGACGTATGTAGCTTGTCTGCCTGAGTAGATAGATAGAGATGGTTATCAGGTGGTGATCTGTCTCCTGGGGCGTCTTGGACATGTCTTCTGGCACGTGCCACAAACGTACGCAAACAATATGGCGTGGTGCAAAAAATGGCCTGACGGAAAAGACAATTGATAACGCGTTCATAAATCTTCATTCTTCCACTGTCATCCAAGCGCATACAAATGCAGCGTCAATACCGATATTCCTTTCAAATAGCTGAAAGATAAGATGTCGGTAGAGATCCATAATATACAGGCATTGACCCAAGATTGTAGTAGTGAGCAAACAGAAAGAAATGCTGGAATAGTGCCCACTACATTTGCCAAGTCATTTCCGCATCCGACGCTTGTCATGGAAATAGAAGATCATTGTTCTTGGCATACCAAGTTTATACTAATGGCTAAGAGTCGGAAGGTCAGGCGAATATATCTCTTTCTGGTGGGCTGTGGGTTATCTCCAAGCAGATCGTATGGTGGTATGATATAGTATCATAAGCTGGCAAAGGAGCGTGCGGTGGCAAATCAACACTCCTTTGCCAGCTATTGATACTATCTTATGCCACCTTAGGATCTGCTTGGAGAGAAGGTGACTTGCATGCAAACCTACTAAAGTTCCTCGTTACAGATAGATCCCTTGGGGGCGGTTATATAATGTTAACGATGGCCACGCCCTGCCCTGACACACGCCGACATTTTAACAGCCCCAATCTGTCTTCATGGTTTCAGTCGTGGCGGTTTTATGGAGTCACACTCGGTCCATAAAACTTTCAGACTCGATAAGAAGACAGCACCAGAGTATCGTAAAGTAATCAGTTATCAATTAGTGAGGATTGTCGTTTATCTGTGCCACCACGCCTTTTCTAATGAAACCTTCACATTCGTCGTAGGCCGTCGATCAATTTAGTTTGATGTCGTGGACATTTTCAAGCACTGGGAAATCCAACCGCCGACAAGATCAAGGCAGCCTTTTTCGTAAGGAAGACAGGCGACTTTTGCGATACATGCACGACTCAAGAATATATCTCAAGAGTTACCGCAGTTCACGACCGTACAGCAGATAGAGGGCATGCTTAATTTGTGTTTCATTTCATTTTCCTTCTGGTCTATAGATATTTTAGGCTCATACGCAGACCTTCTAAACAAGGTGGCACATGTAGTTAATTTTTCTGTGAGAGCGCTGATTTGCGAGGCAGGCGTCTCTCCCTGCATTACAGAGAACCTGGCACATACTGAAAATTAAAAAAAATCAATCAGCCTCCTCCCCCCCCCCCCCAAATAACGCTGGCTCACCTAGAGGGCATGTGAATGAGAGTATTTAGCGCTAGCCTTGCTCTTTCATCCATGCATTTTATTCTTCCCGCCGTCTATATGTAGCGTAACGTGTGTTACGTGCTGATCACATCCCTCTTCTTCTCACCGTTACCGGACAGAACAGCGGTCCTGTATGGGGTAATAAAAACCCCACAGGTGTTTAGGTTTCCCATCAACCCCATGGAGATCCAATATCCCGTCCCCTACTGCTGTTGAGGTTATTATTGACAGGTTGTTCTGTGCCCGTCACTCTCAGGGCTGAGACAGAACCAGCGGGAACGCCAGCAGACAAAACCGCCTCCCCGACGCTCCGGAACGGTGTGGAGTAGCCGGGGATGAAATAATTGTTCTCGTCGTCTTTTTCTTGGAATGAGAGTCGCAGGCTAATTTCTAAGAAAAAAAACACGTCCTTCAAGTAGGATCTCTCTCCCGACCACTTCCCAACGAAGGTCGGCGCTGCTGCGTCGGCGCTAGGTTGGAACAAGGTTAACCTTTTTTAACCTCCTTGTTTGGGGGCAGTCTGGAATCCATTCTATTCTAGCTCCAATTCGCCACTCTGATCGCATCTAAGCTGACTATAGCTTTCCCAATTTTGATTTTTTTGTTAAATTATTGTCGGCTGATGGAGGTGACTTTTAAAGACGTTGGGCAGTCTCGCCAACTAAAAGCTTGCTAGCAAATAACTGGCTATTGGCTATCATTTAGCATCAAAGCTGCCATGGACGCTCTCTCACCAGCGAAATGTTGGCTCCATGACCCTTTTCTACCGATCTCACGCTACTTGTCCATTCATTGAAAGCTTTTCTGCGCAACACTGAGTTTTCCTCAAATTCACATCGCTTTACTGTTCAAATACCGACCTCAAAGTCCTTCTACAGCAACAGTTTATTTCCCCGGACGGCAAACTATGGAAGATCATGGAACTCTCTCGAAGCCTGACACTGTTTCCCGGGCCCCCTGCACTCTTTTTAGCCTTTTACAATCTTTAACAAAGTTCAGATGAGTTGTAGAACACATGTGAGACGAGAGATCGAAGATTTCATACCTCCGTAAAATGTGTAGAGTTTTATAAATTTATGTCTTATTGATAAATTGTGAGCTTCTCGCTATTTCTGTGTATGCGTTTTCCTACCAGCCAGCCGAACCAACTTTGGACCCGGGCGAAGCTAAGTTACCTTTCAATCCTTAGAGTCTCTCGTTACACCATTTCCCGCCTCACATCCTGTCACTCTACGATGTTCAAATGCAAATGTTACTGCGAACACCTACCAAGACAAACAAACAGACAGACCGAAAACAATACCTACATTTTCATGTGCGTAGATGCCATAATAAAATGCCTCTACGTACCACAAGCGTTAGTACAGGTAAATTTAGACCAGTGTATATGTCACATCAACAACAAGGACGAGGCAAGACAGGCGCCATTGTCGTACTAAACTGTCACGTCCTGTGATTCCTTCCTCCGCCACACCTTTCAATGAAAAACGACCATCGCCAACAATCTCGTCCATTTTCCCATAGCTCCCACATTAATCCCTCCCTCCCCCTAATCCAACGCTGATCTGTCCACCTTGTAACAGTAATACTGCAGGGCTTAACTCAACAGACGCTTTTGTTAGCTTGTTAACAGTGCGCGGACCGGTTTGGGAAAATCTCATAAGTAGTCCGTAAGCCCTTAAATTTGTGCTGGGAGTTGTATCTATGTGGTTATCCACTTATGTGTCATTTCAGCCCGTGCGGTTCTGTCACACAAGCACAAAACCGTCGCACAAGCACGGCATCAATAATACATGGCAAACAGGAAGGACCATTCAACGTCGCAACCCAATGATGGCTGGGGAAAATCAGTGTCAATTTGTGGCTACAGGGTTTTTTGTCTATGGCGGACAATACGGAGCATTCCCTGGTTGTGTGTCCTGTCGCCACGCTAAGCTGATAATGACCCTGGTGTTGTCTGACTGTTGACCTGTGATTGTGAGAAGGAGATGATATTATCGATCTGCACAATCTGATCATCGTGTTCCGGTTCGGCAAGCGGGGCTTACCCCGGGCGATGTGGACCTGAGACGTCGGGACCGGGTGGCTTTGGCCCCGGCGGCGATCCCCGAGGGCTCGCTGAGCGACCGAAAAAATTCAAAAGATGGAAGTCATACATGTACTTAAACAAAGGATGTTTTAAGTGTGTGTTTTGTTGTCTTTGCATGGAATCATACTTTCACACCTTGAATCATATTCCAATTATACAATTGAGGATAATGCAGATCCAATTTTGAGCGCTGATTGGTCACTAAGGGGTCGCTGTCTAGTGGTGAGGGGGCCTACTGACTGGCAGGTATGTTTTAATTCTTTTGCAAAACTGCAGTAGGGGAAAACACAATGAACTTACTTGTGCGACACATTTGAGTGTGTACGTTATGTAAACAGCACAGAATTCTATCAACAAAGCAAGACTCACTTTGAACCAGAGAAAGGAATCAGGATAGAAATTAGATACAAACCAGACACAATCAGCAGCCCAAAATTAAGCAAAAAAGTTTTCGAAAGTTTGATCCATGCAACCTGACACAATATGTACACATATGAACTATTTTGTCGAAAATATAGACACTAATGTTTCTGACAAATGAAGACCCCACCCCCTATACTTTTCTTGTGTCTGGTATGTATTTAATGTCGTTCCGTGTATTGTGACCCAGACATGCCGTGTACTTACCCATTGTTGTGCAGTGTAGTTGACTCGCAGTATAAATCTACTAATTACATGTTACCTGTATCGGATGTATGATTGGTACATCCCATTGGCACACCTGTATGATTGTGTAATGTGTAGATAGGATCTGGAACTTCGGGATAACACAGAGGTCGAAAAAATACGTTTGTGTCTCCCTGCAATTATTTGTCTTCTGTCATTTTCCATTTTTCTTTCAGCGTTCCTGTCAATATCTGGCCTGAGTACCATCCTCCGAAGTGACCGAACCATGGTGTGGTTAGCAAGCAAAAGTATTGAGCCAGCGGTCACTTCGGAGGATGGCACTCAGGCTATTCAAAATCCTTGGCATGCTGCTTGTATAAGTCCATAGCCACGTTCGATCTCGTCCTGTCTTGGTTCGCCCCGAGAACCAGTCATCGCGCTTTAGGACACATTCGCAATACGGGATCGTTAGCTTGGGATAGTCGTTCAGGTGTCCTGAAAAATTCAGCCGCCTTGTTACAAAAAGGCTGTTTTATGCACCTCGGTCACATTTTCAAACTGCGGCCCGGCGGATGTTTGCGGAAATGAAAAAAAATATAAAAGTGCTTATCAAGGAAAATACACAATCCTTATGTCCTACGTGCTTTATTTTCTTTTGTATTATACTTTTCGTTCCTAAAAGATACCCTAGCCCCTGTGTTGTCCCGGGGTTGGAAATGTGACCAAATCATCAGCCTGATCCCTTGTCGGTGGTTGGTTCAGTCGCGGCATACTTCAACATTCCACATGAAGAAAATCGTAGAATGACTTACGACGAACCCTTATCCATAGATATGCGATGATTAGAAATGTCCCCCTCCCCACTCGGTATACCGCACTGGGTACATACGAGTACGACTGTCAAACTATGCATTTGTGATGCTCTAAATGATGTTATGATAACAATATACCCAATGTGTTTGAAATGATCATACGGCAAGGGACCGACCAGCAACGACTGTAGGAGTTAAAAAGATTAAAATAACTGTGGGTAATGAAAGAAAAAAGATATACACAAGGAACGGACTGGACGAAAAGCAAAATTACAGAAGAAGAAATCTCACACACACCAAACCACCCTCCCACCGAGCTTACTGATCCGTCCCCTAATCCAATCACAATTAAGGAGACAGATTATCCTTGATTCACTAGTCTACTGACAGCTTCTTTAGCCGGTGTGTTACGCCGAAGGGCGGTTATACCTGATATATAGATACAGATTCTTACTTCAAAGTAACATCAAATGCATTTACTATGCCACTACACAACGATAAAGCAACAGCTATAGTTGTAGGTGGCAAATAATAATCCACACAGAGTAACGCGAAAATTATTTAAAAAATTGAAACACCTTCTAAATACCACTTGTGTTCCTTTGGCTTCCTTCGATTCAAAACTTCAGAGTGTTTATTACCCAGTCCAGTATTTTCGTTGATAAAACGCAGACGTACAAGCGACGCTAACAAGAATGTTCAGTCAATAAAAACTACATTTGTCTTGGGACTTCATCAGAACTGACTGAGCACTTTATTTAATTGAAACACGCACATGTGTGTTCACCGATACATTTAATTGCTCCGCCCCACCCTCAAGTGCACAAGCTACCTACACATCGACCTTTCTACAGTCTATACCAGACTTTAGGTCTGTTATAAACCCATGTCGCTGGTTTTAAGATTGCCTCAACCACCTGTCGCTTGTGATACGGGACATCTCAACCAAACCCCGCCTGCAGATTGACACATCGTGCGAGATAGCTACAATAGAAGTAGAGTTTTACAGATTAGTTTGCAATTTCCCAACCATGGTCTAACTAAGAAGTTTTCATTAAGTTTACTGTGAATTGTGTGCCGACGAATATTCCTCCATCGAGTGGGGGACTTAGGCTTACAGAAGCATCTTGATAACTAGTCTGTGTTCATGTAAGTTTATTTTGTCCATACATATGTTCTTGTGGATATACATGTTTAGTGGTTTCGTTAATATAAATTTGCGATCTTGAGTGCGTCGTCCGTATTTAAATGTATTTCATTTCAATAGAAAAACTGGTTCGGAGAAGGTTCTCCAGGAAGGCGGGTATTTGCTACTAGTATTATGTTCTGCCCAGGCAGAGCTTCGGCTCCGGTTGTTTTTGACGTGTGTTTTAGCGTTTTTGTGGGGCTTTCCATTTCTTATATCCACCGACCGGGCATGAAGAAAACTGTACAAAATAGAAAGCAAAGGAAGAGAGACTTCGAAGAAGAGCACAATGGAAGCCAACGCGGCTACGCAACCATCTCACCCTCCCCGGGCCCGCCACAGCATTGAAATACAACCATTACAGATGCGTGATGAGATTCTGATTAGCGTAACTTCCATTTTCGTCTATTCTCAAAAGGGCCACACACACCATCGCCGTACGAGCGAGTCATTTCAATTATGCAGTACTCTCTCCTCTAGCGGGCAGACTTAAATTGGCCAGCAGAAAGTCTCCTCAGGCGTGGTCAAGGAAGACTACGAGAGATTAATACAACCAGTATGCAAATATCGATCACACACTTCCGCTGCTGGATTTCAACGTTGTTCACAAGATGTGTAGGACATCAAAATGCTTCGTACTGCTCTACTCTATCTTTTTAAGATAAAACATGACTATTTATAATTTGGGCGTTATTTTCAATCCAGAGTATCTCCAAGTATCTCAGAGCTAAAAACGGAAGCTGAGCTCACGATGTTACGGTGAATTTACAACAACAAAGAAAAATCCACGGGCACCTGAAGATGCATCCAAGCTGAAAATGATGAGCGAATTTGGGTTTTTCTCACGGCGGGCTGAATATTTACCGCGGAACAACAGCGCCCTTGTGCTCCTGTGTACGGGGAGGGTCCGGGACAGGATTACGTCAAAGGAAAATGAGACCCTTTCTCCTGCGATTCTTCTCGGCAAATGAAAAGTGATTTGTCGCGCAGTGTCATGGAAATGGCTTACAAACGAAAAATGGCCGCCCTCTGCTTTCTCCGCGAACTGTCGGGTTTTGTGAGCCAGTAATTGGTGTGATTTGAATAATAAATACGGAAGAACAACACTGAACATGGCAGGACAGATGGGGAAGTCCCCACCCAACCAGTTAACCCAGCAAGAAGTGATTACCCGCAAATTAAGGCCAAATTAAGCGCACACAGGAAAATGTTTCCGTTGGTTCTTAATCAGGGAGAAGAAACAAATCCGCGCCATGGTCTAGTGGTCGTTCAATCACCGATGTTCTCTTGTTGTCATGGCGACAATGTCTCGTCTTTTTTTTTTTGGTCGTTTTTTTTTTTCTGTATGCCCTTATTTCATTTCATGATCACGGCTTGCCGTATATAGCATACTGGGTTTTCAGTGAAAATGGCGGACGGATGCCCAAGTACTCTCCAGGCAGAGGTAGGCTCTGGCTATGTTGTACGGCTTTTATTTTTAGACATTTTTGTCGGGCGGTTGGCTGACAATAATACGTGAAGAAGACGGCAAAAAAGCCAGAGCCTTATCTTTGCTTGGAGAGTAGCAAGACATCCCAATATTGTAACCACAAAAATAATATAGCTGCCTTGTGGGCAAAAGAAGCGCGCTATATTGTCGGAAGAAACAGCCTCACAGACTTTATCAGGTAACCGTCTCAGTTTTCTTTTTCAACGTTAACAGTGCACAAATCACCAACTAAAAATCCGTTCATCGGATCAATTTGACCAATACTTGAGTCACGAAGTGAAACATCTCGGTGATAGTCTACAAAACACACGTCCGGAACTGGGATAAAATATTTCAGCCGTTATATCGATCGTGCTCGAACAAGGCGCATTTTTCAGTCTGTTAAAGAAAATAAATTCGGACATCCGCTTGTTGATTTGTTTGAAAATCTCTTTGAAATAAAGATAGTAGCAAATTAATCAAAGTTTTATGTTTAAAACTTACCTTTGTCTAAGTGTTCTTTCCAGAATATACAAGAAGTGAGAGGGGAACAGGTGTCCACCACTGCACCTTCAACACAATTTCTCAAAATATTATTCAAAATATCGGCAAAATATTAACAAAAACTAGGCAAGTCTATTCATTTCACTAATAGTAAAATAAGCTACAAGAGCATTTATATTCTCTCAATAGTTGGACAAAATTTATTTATTAAAGGTCCCAACTTTACAAATACTATTTCCCTGGTTAATCGAAAGCACGACTTTTTGTCATTTTCTGAACAACATTTGAACTTTAAAAGGTCCATAAAGCATTGTAAGCAGTCCTTAACGAAAACAACTCTTCATTTTTACACAAGACATACGAAATGGAACTATTCCCCCCTGTTACTCCATAACACGTCAATGCATGTCGTGTTTTGTTACGAGTGCTTTCTTGACATACGGAGCTACGCTAACAAGGAGATGGTTTTCTAGGATGGTGTACAGAAATACACTGACGCTCCCGCCTCCGTGACCGTCGTTCGGCCAGTTTCTGACTATGCTCCCCTCCCGTGGTGTACCGGACAGTTACCTGTAACGTTCCGTACAGGTAGGTCACACATCTCCACATCTGTCGTCTTAGACATGGCGTCTGTTTCGTAACGGTCACAGCTGCGAAGCACAACCCACGCCATGTTACCCCGACTGTATACAGGCTATACTCCACCTCTCTCAGCCGTTTTTCATCGAAAATAGCGTCTGTTTCGAGAATGATATCC
The DNA here is from genome assembly GCA_019207045.1 of Branchiostoma floridae x Branchiostoma belcheri. Classification (NCBI taxonomy): domain Eukaryota; kingdom Metazoa; phylum Chordata; class Leptocardii; order Amphioxiformes; family Branchiostomatidae; genus Branchiostoma; species Branchiostoma floridae x Branchiostoma belcheri. Next base: position 9,356,944 of record CM033027.1, read on the forward strand.
GGGTGCATGCTTCTTTGCAACGAAGTACATTTTCCCGTCTGTATCATTGGTTAATTCTTTGGAAATAAACATTGTATTACAAAAAGATAACCGTACAATGATGTATTTATACGTTGTGAGTTCTTCCCATGTTGTGTTTTGCTCAAGTATGATTCTAAATGCAATATATCGAATATATATGATATGTTTTTTGGACATAAAAATTTTGTCATTAAAAAAATAATTGTACAGTGATGATATAGACATTGTCAGTTCTTCCTGTGTTGTGTTTTGTTCAAATATGATAGAAATCGTGCCTGGGGCAGATTTGCAGTCCTACTTCTAGCGACTTGTAACGATAACAGGGACGGATTGACATTTACTCTATGGCCATAACATATATACATATAAGGAAAAACATGAAACGCCCTGCTGAGTACCTGTACAATATCTGAGGACGAACATAAAGCGTAGTCAACGAAATCATCATCTCTCCATCAAAATAAAGCCTGTTTGTGTCGGCAGCAAATTAAAAACATGCGACGCTCTATTAGAGCACTGAAATACACGGCATTATGGAGTACAGTTCTGGTTTATTACATCGCAAAGTGCACAGATACTAAATAAAGCACAGAATTAACCAAAGGGATTACATGGAATATTGTCCTCGTATTAACCAAGAAAGGCAAGGTTCAGTACCCCAACAACCATACCCAGCAGTCAGGATAGCTACTACTAATGGCTACATGTGAACCACACAGTAGACATATTGATTTTATACATCCATTGGACACAATGACCCTAGTACCACATCTGTCTGTAGAAACGCAGTTTTCACACTGTAGCCCGGCGGCCAAGTATTACTGTGGATCAATAGTTTTCGTCCACACTAGATCTGCTCACCTAAAGACTATAAGCAGAATGTTTGATGCTAACGGTCGGGCCAGGTGCGCACAAATAGACCATATGGCCGCGGTGTAACGGGAAGGCCTAATGTAGTTGTCAACCGTTTTTAACGAATAAATCCGTCATTTGTCATTTTTGATGACAGATTTTGAAGATTGTGACGAGATGGAAACTAGTGTTCATTTTATGATGTATTTCTTGAAAAAAAGATCGCCTGTGTTTTTACAAATTTAAATGCAATGACTATAAATTATTACAAATCTCAATGCGGATTACAACATGTTCAAACCGTACTGTAAATATAATGATGGATTTTTATTTTATCACACTAAAACCGCTAAATTGAAATAAGATAGCTTCTCTCAACCTGTTATATTGTAGCATTGTCTTGTATAATTTTTATTATACTTTATAGAGCTACCTAAGAAATCAGATTACCAAAGCATGTAATGACAATAATCTTACAATTGCTTCTTTTGTTATTGTTTGTATAACAAACCCTTTCACGTGGCAAAATAATTTTAACCAATATTTGATTCTAAGAACATCAAATCTATAAAATAAAGTAGAAAGACTTGGGTTGTTTGGATGAAAGGTTATATTCTAAATCATATTTCTGGGACATAAGATATGGTACCGATATCTTAACGACAATCCTCACGAACAAAAGCGCCGAAGTGCAGTTAAACCCGCGACAAATGAGCCCTGAATGTGCCGTAAGCGCCACATGGTGCAGTGTGTTTCCATTCAACACAACAAAAAAAACGACGCCAGACTCAAACGTTATTGTATGACAGTAAGATTACAACGTAGTATTATCTCCTTTCTTGTTGTCCACAGACGTGTCATCCCGGTGTGAAGGAGTGCCCGTTATCTGGCAGGTTTGTATTGTTACCCTACCACATCTGTCATGCCATCACAATACACCTCACCGATAACCGCTTGTTTAAACTCTGTTAGAGTAACAGCTGGAACACAGGCAGGTCTAGCCACTCGTCTCTCCAGGACCTTTATCTGGGTCAGGAACAACCCCCATCCCCGCTATAAGGCACGGTTTATACTTGTTTTTCAAACTGTCGCACTAGACATCATAGTCTTCTTCTGTCTTAAAGAATAAAGCTTCTAAAGTTCAAAGGGAAGCGTGGTTCAGTGTGCTTCTGATGTAGACTTCACTTCATTTCACTTTACCACTGAAAGAAGTGGTCTACGATGTCCAGTACGACGGTTTCAAAAGATATGTGTTAATAAGCTTTCCTAAGGCCCCCTTTCCACTAGGACGGCGATCATGCTGCGCTCTCACTGCGACCTAAATAACATATGTGAAGCCTTCGCTTTCACACTGGGTATATCATACAAAACGTAAAAGTGTGATTGAGAAGACAACAAAACACACAAAGTGTAACAAGATTCGTTTATTTTCGATACAATTCGTTGAACGATGTTTCAAATTGTAGGTCGCAGAGAGAGCGCGGCGAGAGCGCCGTCCTAGTGGAAAGGGGGTATAAGTCACGAATGAACACTGACAGAATACTGGTCCCACGGATCTTGAATATTTGATTTAGTTTCGTAGGAGTAAATCATGAAAAAGTTCCAAAGGAGCAGAAAGCTTTAAACAAATCAGGAAATATAAGCGTTGTGTCCAGCGCAGACCTTTGACACAATGCTCCTAGGTCCTGATTTGTTTAAAGCCCTCCCTTTTATAATCTATATCTACTAATTTGGAACAAGCCTCTGATACTATCAAGTCATTTACTTATTTACACCTACAAAAATAAATGAGTATTCTTGCCATTTCCTTAGAAATCAAATCGAGTTTCCTCATTCTATCGTTTTACCAGGTTACGGATTCGTTTTGAACAAATATTTCTGTTTTTTAGATATCGTTATTGTATTATGAATGAAAAGAACGGACATAACGATGTCATAAATGCAAAGATGTTGCATTTCCGTTCATATTACACGTTCGTGTACGTGTGGGTACATGCATATACGTGCTGTCGTGAACAACCCAAGTCGTCCCTGTGTCTGTTACATCTTTGTTTGTGCGTTTTCCATATGCTCCCTTCCTTACACGTGAAAACGCCATAAGCAAGAAATGTGTCTCTATAAACTACAACATGACAACAGACACGCACCGGCACATCCTCCGGATTGTCATTAGCCTCTTCATAATGAAACCGCTCAGGAAATTGATTGATTGATTAATGTCTGCCTTTATTTCTGAAATGTCAGCCGCCCAATTTTCTTAATTACGCCGCCTGTTCCACATATGTTCTCCGTGTTCCAACCGTTGTCAAAAATCAATTTTCCTTTGTTGTGGGATATTAAGGGCATTGTTCGTCCAGAGAGAGCCGTAAAAGATTTATTTCTAATGCGTTTTGTGTGTTTCTCGTAACCAGGGGATTGTCGAGTCATCCCTTCAGCAGAAAAGGGCACAGGTGACAGTCAAGTCTTTATACGGTTATCGCGGCTTTGAGAAATCTGTTTAAGCTGATGTACTACATGTAGGTATGAATCAGGAAACCGTGGAAATGTAAGGATATTGCACGATCTCGCACAGACTACTGCACTGGGCTTCCACAATTCTTTCTTCTCCAACTCCAACGATATCTACGACTGTTTATGTTAGATTAGACTGACTGACACTCGCTACGCTGAAAATAGCAACGATGAAATGAACAAACTCTAGTAAATAGAGATGCCGATTAATATGTGAATGTCAAAATGGAGAAACTGAACTGTTCGTCATAGAAAACAATGGTTGCCAGGCGGCCATCTGAAATCCATATTGGAAGGAAGGTGTATTATATAGAGTCCATTTATACATTTTGAACAGTTAGCCGTGGGGCATTGCTCAGCAAATGACTAAGGTTATGAATATGTTCTCATTCTTTTGAGTGAATACAGTTCGTTCAAGGTCTAAAATGTGTCATGTTTTATCCGATCATTTTATTCACATTAGGTTATTGAGGGTCGGGCAAAGAGCAGAATGGTTTTCATGAGAAGCCCTCTATACTTCAATTATAATTCTGTCATATATTATATGTTCAATTAAGCACTGAATACTGCAGTTGTCTTTTTTGTTTGTTTGTGATTGCTTGCTTGTTTGTTTACTGTTGTGCTGTTTTGTTATTGTTGATAGTAGAAATGTTGTGTGTTTGTTTCGTCGTTGACCGTTTACTGTACACGCTCTCAAAGCAAATCCATCTGACAAAGCACAATGCCACTAGCCTTTCTGAATCATCACTATCCTACTAGCATACACAGATAGACGAGTAACACACTGCGTTTCTCACTGCGATCCGTTTTATTTCAATCAAAAGCAACAATATCGATAACGTGATATTCTTAAGCACGCTTTAAGTTATCAATACATATACTAACTCATCAATAAACGAAATAAGAGCTTCTTTTGATGCTATAAATATCCGTGTATATATATCAGTACATTCATATAGCCATACATGAAGGTATACATGTTTCACGTATACAGACCGTATGATCTGTTTTATATACATCTGTTGTAATACTTTGGTATACACCCAGTTCACTTTACGTTCAGTACATCATTGGAGACGCTCAACAACAAAAAGCTGTACAAAAATGTATTTTTATCATCTTTTCACACACTGTGATGACAGCAATAAAATTTACTGGTCAAAATGCTTAAAACTCACCAAGTTTTATAAATACCATTTCCTTTACTTCTTTTCACATTATTTCCTGGTTGTGCAAACCGTTAAAACGCTTAAATGTCTGTTTTACTTAAGTTGTTTCTCACCTTGACTATCTACAGAAAAACTCATCTTTTTCCTAATTTCAACTCCTTTTTTTTAGTCAAACTACATATGTAAGAACTAACCAACATCGTCCGCGGTGGCTTTTATGTTTCCGGGTATTTCCTCGCAGTGTGTGCCTGCAACATTGAAATGCGCATGTTCACAACAGCTTAGCTCCTGGGGGTTGGAGATGAAACAAAAAGCACGTCGGTTTCGTGACTTTGGTCTTGCAATCAGTCTGTCTTCATGGCGACCCCTTCGACCTTTTCCGAAACAAAGAAATAATTTTGAATGATAATCGTTTCAAACGGTTTCCCTGTTCGGCATTCCTTTTCGTGAGACGGATCACGCGGTTAGGTGTGACCCGTTCGGAACTCGCTCGCGACATTTTTGTGGCCTCTCGCACGTGTGATGGGTTGAAATTGGAGAGACTCTGGGCAAATAAAGCGGTTTTCACGACGGTTTGCGTGTCAGCCTCCCATGTGGCACTCCTGTCAGAGTTTCCAACCAAGTCGTTAGTATTAAAACCGTTCGCAATTTCTGTAATCAGGCGACAGCCGCTGTATTCGGAACTGATGAAAACGGTGATAGAGGTTTTTGATGGTCAGGGCCTGGTCACATTCGACGTAGGCCGCCTTGCAATTTTGATGTGGTAGCATTTTCTGTGACAGGACAAACTGCTTACAAGGAGCTAAGGCTAGCTAGATATTGTACGACACCTGCACGGCTAACCCAAGAATGTTTGCGACAGTACGACAATCGCACAATGAATAAGATCGGAGAGTTGTGATATGGCCTGTGGACAGGACTCTAGACATGGAAGACTCGTTTGGTGGACAATTTATGTGGCAGGTTGTGTAGCGACAGCTGATAGGATTGCGATTGAGTAAAGATTGCTATCTCTCAGCCTTTGTGTGTGAGCAAATTTCGGAATGCTTTACACAAGTTTACACGATTTTGATCTACGCTAAAGATAGCCATACACGCAACACTCTCCTTTCATTGCCACATAAAAGACCTGGACGTTTTTCTCTCGCGTCCTTTTAACAGTGTGCTCTCACAAAAGAACGTCTCGCCAAATGTCGGCCGGCAAAATCTGCCCATTTTCTGGATGACAAGTACGGGTTTAAGTAGTTTTGGCGAAGTGGTCTTTCTTCGGGCGGAGAAGTCAAGCCAAGAATTCTCCTGACGGAAATTAAGATAATACCTGTTCATCCAGGTGCTTAAAGCTAACCGCTCGGTACCAAATGAAGCGGACTGATAAGTGCCGATCAGTGGGGTCGTCAGGACGAGTCAAGAAAAGGTGTCGGGGAGGGAGAAGAGGAACACACGCATGATTGACAGGCGTTTAGGCGCGCGTGGGTCGGGGGGCCACCTCCGCCGGATATGATACGGAGCGACGTGGCCCGGGGCGCCACGGAACCCCCCGAACCGGTGCCGAACAATGGCGACAGTCAGCGGCGAGGCCGAGCACATCGCACCGTGCCCCGCTGATCTATGTGAGAGCTGCCTTCATGTGACATGCACACACACAAACAGACTACGCAACGTGGCGTGAATTCAAAAGTTGCCAATAATTGGAGCGTTACAACACAAACTGAAGTAACACCAAAATGGAAACTTGCCGAACTATATTCTTAGACGCCAAATGTTCATGTCAATCCGAATTTGGGTCAATTTTCGTTCGTGAAACCATTTATCGCTGGTAGAAGAATCAGTTACCGGTGAAGTCTCATAAAGATATAGCTAACGATAATGATAAATGCGCTAATACACTGTTACAAGCGAGATCACCTGGAGTTCCCACAGCACAGGACGACCCACGACAAGACCACACGTACGGACCGACGACATGTCTGTGTCTGTGCGACTACTGTATCTCTCTCTCTCTACAAAAATTCACCCGGGCACAAATACATTCCGGAGCCTGAAGTACGCAATGGTACTTACGTCACAATGTCATTTCCAATTGATACTTGTACTGCACTTGTAGCAACAAGCGACTCTAAACAAGAGTTTCCTCAATCTATTGACAATCCAAGAAGTAGAATCTATAAAGTCCTGAATTGAGAAGGTATTCAGTTCGTTCTTACACAGTTCTCAGGGATAATTAGACACGACAAACAGTATTGTTCACAAACTGCCCGTGACTTACTCTGCCGCTGGAAGTGTTGTTTCTTGTTGTTGTTGTTTGTCCGGTACGTTAGGTGTAGGGCTGACGCAGGGGCTGGACGAGGCCGTACCCGGCACCGTACCGGCGTTCCCGCCGTCGTGCAGCTTACGTATGTGCTTCTTCAGGTCGAAGTTTCTGCAGAAGCCCTTGCCGCAGATGTCGCAGGTGAAGGGTTTCTTGTCGTTGTGCGTGTGCATGTGGAAGGTCAGGTTGTACACCTGGTGAAAGGCCTTGTTGCAGATGTGACACTTGTAGGCCTTCTCGCCGGAGTGCGTCAGCCGGTGGTTTTTGTAGTTGCCCTTTTGGTGGAAGCCCTTACCGCAGAACTCGCAGACGAAGGGTTTGTATCCGGCGTGGATCCGCATGTGTGTGTTGAGCGTGGAGCTCCGGTTGAAGGCCTTGCCGCAGGTCTGGCACTTGTGCGGCTTCTCCTGCGTGTGGATGATCTTGTGTCGGCACAGCGTGGAGGCCTGGCGGAAACCTTTGCCGCACACCTTGCAGATGAAGGGCCTGGCTCCCGTGTGCACGGGCATGTGGCGGGTGAGATTGTAGTGCGCGTTGAAGATCTTCCCGCAGACTTCGCACGGGAAGGTCTTCTGTTTGTTGGCGGCACGTTTCCCACGCCCGCCCCGAGCCTTTTCTGCCCCAGTCCCGCCCTTCGCTAGCGGCAATCCTGCGGTGGGGCTGATCTGGATGCCGGCCGGGCTGGTCCCGTACTGAATGCCCTTATTGTCTGTCCCGGCGCCTCGGGCCGTCAGCACCGACTTACCGCTCAGCACCTTGCCTCCGTCCAGTGACAGGGGAAAGTTGGCGATAGTCTCTTTAGAGTAGAAGTCCACAAATCTCACGGCGTTCATGTTCTCGTAAAAGGCGAAGGGAGCCGTCGGCGCGCGGAGGACCTGTTCTCTGCTGTAGTAGATCGGGTAGGGCTTGATCAAGTCCGTGCGGAGAGTCGGGAGTCGAAAGTCCGTGTGGAAGAATTTCCGACGGCTCGCCTCTGACATTTCGGCGGTTAGCTGTGCCGGACGGAACGACTTGACGGCGTGTTCTGTCAGGAGTCCCTTCCGTAAGTCCGCGGCACCGCTCAGGTCCAGTACAGAGAGGGGGAAACAGGGCTGGCCCAGGGACGAGACGCCGCGTCGGAAGTCAGCGGTGGAGTCCACGGCGGTGCCCGCGGACAGCCTCGGGGTGGGTTTGTTCGGCGACGGCTCCATAATTCTTGCTATGGAGAAAGCCAGTTCTTTCTTGTCGGACGAGCGGGGCTCGACTCGGGCAGCGAGTGAGCAACCGCTGTCCCTGTCGCCTGGCTGCTGGCCGGTGGTCTTGGTGCCGCCGCCGAGCTCGGCGCGTGTAGCCAGGGTCCCGAACATTGCCATGTTCATTCCGTTGTCACTCTGGTGTCCTGAGAAAGCGTTATCGACGAGTCCTTCCTCTGTGTAGCTCCAGGGCTCTGTAGAGGCAAACAAGAGAAGAAGAAAAAAATGAGCACACAAGCTTTGGGATAAGTCGAGCTGACAGAGAAGTGGACACCTTAGCCAGATGTGACCAATAGTCGATATGTAGGCAAAATGCGCAGCCTTCCTAAAGTCATTGTGTCAACCTACCACCCAGTGCAGCCTAGTCTTTTACCAAGTGCTTCGGACTCGGCTGTGCCGGTAAGGGGTCCCCAAACCTGAGTAAGTGTGCGGGGTCTCGCTCACTCTATGCCGAGTGTCCGCAGAGTCCTTTCCCTTCACCGTCTTCACCAGAAATGACTTTGGCATTGCGACCTCTCCCTAAACCCGCCGACTGGGTGGTACAGGCAGCAGCGATACCTCCTCCCAAGCAAACGTCAGTAAAACGATACCACAACAATATGGCACAAAATCATCAAAAAGAAGGCTTTAAAAACACAACTAGTTGTCCAAAAAGTTCTCTATGACAGAAGGAAGAAATCAAGAATAACCTGTGCTCAGGTAGAGAGAAGAGAGTTGTGCAGGGGCGGGCGCCTGGCACGTTCCTTCGCGCTCGGTTGCTGGCTGTGGTCTGTCGACTGTAACCTAACATTCAAAAGGCCAATGTGACCACGACAATACCAGAGATGTGCACGCCAAGAATTTAGCAGCGATTCCCGACTCACCCCTTCTATTAGATGGGTACGTCACTCACAGCCCCGATGATAAAAAACAACTGCCCTGCAAACAAAGCGCGAATGAACGCACCACTCTGCGCGAGCACGGGCGAATGGGAGGGCGGTATCCCCAAAAGACCAATCACTCCTCGTCGCGAAAAACAAATCGCAGCGACAAGTTTTGCTGCTAGGCTTCTCGCTGCTGCCCATTGGTCAACAGCCACAGACCCTATAGGCAGTGGGGTAGAATATATTACGCAATTGTAATGGGCACTTCGGTAAATTGTGGCCTACTCGTGGCGGGAGTCAGACACATGATTAACAGGAAAATGAAGCAATCAGGTGGACAATGTCTACATACATCCTCACAGACATACCGGGTCATACAGATCAAGTGCGACATTTGCAGTCATAAAAATATATCACCTATTTGCTCCTCTGAACGTAGAGACGTCGCTGCCAGTGGAAGAGGTACTGACTGAGGGACGAGCAGAACAAGCCTTACATGGACATGGTTACTTGGCGCGAAACAAATTACAGTCCACAATTGTAAAGTCCGTAGGCCCGCCCCCTACTTCGCCCGCCGCTGAAAGGACAGGTAATTTTGCGTGAACCCCATGTTGACGAAGCCTCCCCGGTTGGAAGAACCTTGGATCGATGCATGTAGTAAAAGTTAACGGGGAGATCGTAATAGATTCAATCTAAAGTAATCAATTTAGAACAAATTGTGAAAATCAGTAGATCATTTTGGGTTGTATTTCTGTGATGTCTGTGTTATATGGATGTATCTTGTGTCCCGGGGCTGTTGTCAGTACAAATCACGCACAGGTAGAAGGAAACCTATTTGTGTATTGACGCTGGGATTAGAAAACAAAAAAGTAACAATTTGCCCACCTACCATTAGCACCTTGGATTATGTTGTTTTCTCATGCAATAAAGTGCGTCCATTCACGGAGCAGGTCGCGCGCTGTTCGACAGTTTAGCGCCACCATGGGTGGGACGGGCCACGTTTTGTTTCAACTCTAAGCTGCCAGAACTACAAATACGACGAGGATTACGGACACAAAAACAGGGAGGGCACATCACCAGAGGGAAGAGAAAAGAAAACGGGGTGAAAAAAGTGGCCCTCGCACGACAGAGCGGTGTGACCAGGGGATGGTAGTTAGGTGGGTGGGCGGTGAACAATGCGCAGTCGCCCGTACAAATCCAGGTAAAGCACCCGCCGGGCAGCCTAACCACGGGGTTGTTATTAACGAGGCGCTCTCCTTTAGACCCTGGAAATATTCTGATACAAACCTTGGCATAGAAAAGCAACGATGGCATTTTAATGGTGAATATTCGAATATACTATCTTCGCTCTGACTTTATGATTTTAGTAAATTTATCTCGCAATGAAATGTACTAGTATTACTCATTTTTCTGTTTCTGAAAAGCATGTTTCAGATGAAAAAAGTCTTACAAACAGGAAACGTTCCGAAATTTTCCCTACTGACCAAAGAGATGTTAGAAATTATGGTTGCAATCTCAGGAACGTGAAATAACGCGAAGTGACTGATAAACACCTTGCAGATAAACATCACCTGAAAGTCATGATAATACAGAGTTCCCGGAAAGGCGGATGTGACGTCAAACCCGCCAAAAGGGATGGTCAACGTCTTATTGTTCACAATGTCAGACCACAGATATTTTTGTAATGCCATTGGTATGACCATTAAATACAAACAAACATCATAGATTCGTTAACAATGGAATTAGAAAGGCATTTCATCTGCGGTCACGAATAACTTCAAACTGTCTATTCCACAGTAACAGTTGTAAATTCCTAGCAAATGCAGAACGCGAGTTTCCAGTAACGCTTTGGCGATACAAACCTTTAAGTGCCATTCACAGGCATTCAACGACAGCTAAAGGATATATGCTGTTTGCCAAGCTCTGAGAACGACATGAATAGGATTGTTTACATGAATGAGAGGTTTGAAAATGACAATTGAAGAGTTAAGAACATAGACTATGCCTGACGATGTTGAATAACTACTGATTATTGCATTACTTCTAGCTTTTTTGTTTGTTTTATTATCAGCGTGTCGTAAACAGTATCTTACATGGTCACAATGATGTGCAATACAGTCAACTCCGTTGGAGGGCGCTGTTTCGCACACCTGTAAGAACGGACCATTGTCGTTAAAATGCCACAGCGGGGGAAGGGCATTGTGAATTGCACGTGTAAAGAAAATAAGAAAATAATTACTTCAAATAAAATGAATCGGAGTTAAGTCACACGTGTCGTTTCATGGAAAGAATTTGCATGCTTTTACTGACATTTTGCAAAGCTTACGCGTCCGTGGATGATCTTGGTCCTCTGACATCAGATATAAATTAAGGTTCCTCAAACTACGGTATCTAGGAGGTTTCGCACGGTAAGTAGTATGTTCGTCAGAATCTAGATCCCCTCTTGTACTAGCCTCGGTACCATCCGGATAGTAGTTTGCTCCGACATTTATTGTACACTATATATACAGTCGCTTCTCCCTCCGACTTTTATTATACACTGTATACAATCGCTTCTCTGCTATTTCAGAAGTAGAAGTCTATTGGGTGGTAGTAACGTTAAAAGCAAACATAGGAGTGAACTACTACCCGGATGGTACCCAGGCTACTCTTGTACAGCTAGACAGGTGAATATTAGTATTTTACAACATCGCAGGAAAAGTATTTCGCCAGTAAGGGTAAAGAGAACGGACCACCCTTTCTTACATCCAACATGGAAAGGATTACGTTGGTTCACGACAAAATACTTCACGATTGAAATGTTTAGAAGGAAAATATTCTGATTTCGTTGCTCTAGAAACTTGTCGGTTCGGCGTAACACAGGAGAAATGTCATCATTCAATGTCAAAACCTGTAGATTTGATTGTTCTATTTGAAAATGAAAATCATTGACTTCTCTGGGGTCGACGCAAAAATCTCTGGTTCCGCCACAGAGACGTGAAAGGTAGACATGGCGGCTGACTCTTCGTTTGACGGCGGCTGAACAATGGGGCGAATCACAACATCTCACCGCGCGTGTTGTTCTCACTTAGCGTTCACCGGGTTCCAAGTCCGGACACATACACGTGCCCCGTACCGTGACGCACCAACAACACCAAGTGCCGCATTTATCATCAACTCAAACAATAACCACGGAAAGGGCCTCTTGTTGCTATCATCGTCTTAACATTCGTGTATTCATGTACACACATAGCTGAAGTTTCACCTTTCGCACTTCCCATTCAAACTCTTCAACTGAAAAGCTGGAGAATACCTGTGCCCCTATTCACACCCGATCCCTACGCACGCATTGGCATACGTGGAAGTATTTTAAAACTTCCGTTACGACTAATTTGCTAGTTTTTCTCTTACCGTATTGTCCTGTCTTCAGTGTCAAGACATTCCTGTTAATGGTGGTTAATTAGACGTAACGACAACATTGAGAGAAGTGTTTCAGTAGACTGGGGGCCATTTTGCCACAAACACAGGCCACTTACCAGCGAACACGACAGGAACAATGTCTTCTGAAACCACCCAAACAGTGTCTCATATTGGAACTGAAATAGCACAGCTAAAACTAACGTTTTCCTAATACTTTGAAATGAAAGAATGCTTCTGTAATACTTTGAAATGAATTAATGCTTCTGGCACTTGTTCTTGAAGTGTTTAAGTAGCATATCTAGGTAAAGGAAAATATAAAGGTGGACCCATAGCCTTATTCAGGCCGTAGGGACAGTGGGTTATCACTCGTTGTGTGTGGGACCTCACCGACTACCTACCAGAAGTCAGGTACCCATTTTCACACCCGGGTGGAGAGTAGATCTAGCCTGAGTACCATCCTCTGTAGTGACCGATGGCTCAATTCTTCTGTGGATAGCAAGCGAAAGTATTGAGCCAGCGGCCACTACGGAGGATGGCACTCATGCTAGGTGGAGGGAGGAGAATCGTGTAAAGTGCATTTCTTGAGGACACAACGTCTAGCCAGAAATGCCCGGACTCGAACCCGTGACCTATCGATCTCGTGACCGCTAGGCTAGCCACTTGGACATTCTACGTCATCTATATCTATGTAGCGACATGGAATGCCCAACTCATGAACAGCTCGTTAGCCTTAGCATGCCACACATGCCCCATATTTTATTTGCCATACAGTATTTACATATCATTTTCTATATCCTTCCCATACTGTATCACGTATACATGTATATCACAACACGTCTGAAAACCACTGTCTATAGCCATATACACTTGACGCTACCGTACACGTAATACTAGTATATATGAATATCACAACATAATCTTGTTAGATTGCAATATCAAGGGCATGATATGCATGGAACTCAATTCCCTGTGAGTGTAGCTGGCCGTTTGTGTCCCGTTATCACTACATTGCGTACAGCACAAGTCGGGCGCGGGGGGCTTCAAGATCTCAACATGCACTCATAGCGGAATCATCTTGCCGGAACAAGTACAGATATATGTAAAGAGTTCGGAACCATTGATGCTTCGACTGGTACGACTGAAAGAACTTCATTTTGCCTTTTGTACTGAAGGTGAGACGCGTTCTCGGTAGAGAAAAATAGAGTGACAAGATTTATAGTTATTATACATGAAAGGCGCGACTTGCGTGGCTCTTACCTCTCACGGTTATGCTTTGTCCCATTCAGTCAGCATGCTGTGGAATACGTGCCGATATTTTCATATCATAAAACGTGGAAAAGAATAAGAGACCTACTATCTGCACAGCAAAGAGGTATGGGAGCGATTTCAAATGCTAGAAATATACCGAGAGCTTGAGACTATACATAAGGGCGTGGTCCCGCGTTTCCATGACAACCAAGACTTCGCCCAGACGGGATCTACAGTTGAGATTGAGAAGGATGTTCTACACAACAGGATGACTTTTGTGGTGTTGGATTAATGACTGCAAAGTGCAACTTAAGCTGTTTTTAACCAGCCATTCGCGCGGCGGCTCCTAACTCTTAATTATGCTCGTTTTGCGCTCCATTTGCGGTTTCCGGCTTACTCGCGCCTGGATGGAGCATGACGGGATGATCATGATTAGTACAGGTCTATGAGTCTAGGGTTAGTACAGAGAAGCTGTGTGTGTGTGTGTGTGTGTGTGTGTGTGTGTGAATGTGTGTGTGTGTCATTGTGTGAATGTGTGTGTGTGTCATTGTGTGTGTATATGTGTGTGTATGTGTGTGCGAGTGTGTGTGTGTCACTGTGTGAGTGTGTGTGTGTGTGTGTGTGTGTGTGTGTATGCAAGTGTATGTCTGTGTGTATCTATGTATCTATGTGTGAGTGTGTGTGTGTGTGTATGTGTGAAATTATATGCCCTTCTTTATCAATGAGACATCTCAATAATGTTCCTATATGTCCCCTATTTCCGGACGAGCTTGCCGGCAGCACAAGTGTACATCAGGGAACTGTTTAACTCCCACAGAATGCAGAGCACGGAGCAATTACATATTGAAGAGCTGCGAGGGGCGGGTGGATTTAGTAGGCCGATTTCATTTCAATGATTATTCATAAATGAGAAAAAAGGTGCTCTTTCCCTGTCATATACCTCTTGACTTTGCGCAAGTCTTAAGAATATTTTAGCTATAGGTTTCCAATTCTTTATTGATCAAGTTTGATTTTAATTTCACTGCATTCATCATTCTCCCTTTGACACGGGACTAAAACTCAAACACGCCATCATCAACAACACGGATGCAATAGCAACTCAATCATATACTTACATATAATCGTGTATAAAAACAGTAGAACAGTAGGAAAGAATAAATGGATTTTATACATTAGACATATTCTATATTGTTCTACACTATGTGTCTGTTTGTTTCCTTTCATGTTACCTGCAATTAGCCCTCAGGCAAGAATTTGCAATAAATTATTATAAGCAATTATATTTGAAAAAAAAAGAGGAAAGACACCGTAGTTGCAGAAGATGGTGGCTACCGAACATTCGTGACGGAAGTTCGACATTTGCCAACTATCTCCGACATCTCATCGCCGATCTGTTTCCGTGACAGCGGTGTTTGCGCACGGACGGCGCCAACTCACCTCGTGTAAAACCCAACCCTTCCCACGTCCACTCTCAGAGTCATACTAACGACATATTACCAGCAGAACGGAAATTAGCTCTTACACAAAGCCCGTACGTACCGGCTTATCGCAAAGTGCTGTGCTGAGTAGCGGGGCGTCGGTGGGATACTCTGGGCAGGGAACTGACGAGAGGACCCGCTGTAGTACGGCAGCGCGCACGGTGGTGCTCTGAACCGTACCTTCCCGTAGTTTGGTCTCCGCTCCCTGATTTACGCGCAGAAGAAGTGGTGTGACCCGGCTAGTAGTAAAGACAAGCCCCGCGAGGAGGTGCTAAAAGTATCACTGCGGTTGTATTTGCCTTTCCAAGCCGAGGGGTCAGATCCCAGATTTCGTGTTTGCCTTTTAAAGTTTCCTACATTTTTGTGTTGTCCGGACGAACAACATCGTGAGAACATATGGTGCACACTTTCAGCCTCACTCCGAGAGGGAGAAAGGAAAATGTCGTTTTATTTCGTACAGCAATTATCAAAATAATGTTCAGTTGATTTACACGAAGCAAGGTAGAAGAATACTGCGATAGAAATCATTACCGGTATCATTATAAATACTTATGTACGGACACTAATATGAATAAAGGAGATGCATAAGTAGTAGACACGTCACTTATACAGTTATTGATTAAAGAGATCTGGATCGTAAGACTAAGTACAGTTCGTCCTAGACTACAATAGAAAATGTTCGTGGAAATATTTAATTCAACAGAGCAAATGTCTGATTTTTTTCTTCAATTTCATAGTTTTGGAGAGAATTTTTTTCCCTGCATGTCATCATTGTGTAGTAATATTCACCTCTCCTGTAAATACATGTTTATATGTAACTCCCAGAAAAGTCGTGTTGTTGATGGATTTATAGATTTAAAGTAGGACACACCCTACATACAGCAACTCCGCATAAACCATGCACTATGGGATGTCCTCATATTCATCTTTATATCATTCCCATGTCTAAACGATTGACTTTGGGTTTGTGTTATACTCGTGCTGATTTTTCCCCAGTGACGCCGTTAACATCATGGTGTTTGTTGCAATTGTTTGTACAAAGGCTAATTTCAAAACAGGAAAAAGACGAACAAACAATGTCATTTCTTCTTTGAATTAAAACAAAACGCTACACATTCCTCCCACCACACCCACACTATCCACAACCCCATCTGTGCTCAACACTTCCCCTCCCCTCCCACACGATTCAATCAATCATTGATTAAGAATTAAGAAAATGCAGGAACTATTTCACAACTGAGAGGCAACACGTACCACGCAACGTACGCCATACTAGACTTCCTGGTTTGTTCCACAACGTTTTCAACACATCCGCCCTTAAATGAGAGCATAGGAGAAAGATATAGAAAATGGTAAGGGTTGGGTTACAATGAGCTGAAACAAATTCATAAACTCCATGTGACGTGGACGAGAATTCGAAAGTTTTCATCCTTTTTGAACAAAATTTTGTCACCAAAATCAATCTCATCGAATGTGTGCATACAAAATGCTGGCATGAGTTCGATTCCAGTATATAACAACCTTTTACCTCAGACCTTTTAAAGAGTATAGCAAAATGTCTGTAAAATTGGAAAATAAAGTATAACAACAGGAACGTTTAGCTTTTTTTACCTTGTCTGTCGAAGATGTGTATGAAACGAAAGGTGACAAGCAAGATTACGGTACGTCAGTTGGTATGACCTGGAAGATTCAGTTTTCTGTACTTTTAAGAAACTAAAGCCCAAACTAAAGAATCTAAAGATGATGTAAGTCTATATCTCATGCGTAGTTTGTTGTATGAAATTCTATAGTGACGTTTATATATAGTGAAATGTGCCGTTAGCTGGTGAAATGACCAGCATGAACTGAAGAGTTGAAATGTCCTGGTTGATTCTCTAAAGAGTACGGTACAATTTGTTCCAGGTCGACGCGTCCAACCGCAAGATTCGTGCAGCATTTTTTTCAGCAAAACGTCTTTGTCAATATAACTTTCGCTTAAAATTAATTGCAAACAAGATTGTGAGCTCCATCGAGAGAGGTTGCAACAAGAAAAAATGGTTGATATTGAGCTATTGTCTCGCTGTTATTTTGCTGTGTCTGTGCTATAATATCAGACGAGTTGTTAGCGTCTAGTTGTAGCGTCCTGACACGTTTACTGTTTATTCTGTAGAAGGTTATGACTATGTGAACATCCTCGCACGCTATAATGATGCCCCTGCCTGTCGGACATTTGAACATGTGTTTAACATGCCCGAGTCTGTGAGCCGGGGTCGGCAGTGTTATGTAAAGGTTACGTGTTGTGAGTGACAGGGGCAGGCCCGTGTCAGGGTGTGCGGGACATGTGCACATGGAGAACCTGTCACCACAGAGGAAGGTCTCTCTCGTCAAGACTTCTCACGTCACTCAGACCCGACCGTCGGGAAGAACACTGGAATGTTTTTTTTTTTTTTTTGCGTATTAGGAAAGTGAAAGTGATCTCGAATCATTTAAGTTCAAATGGAATTCATGAACATGGAAAATCAGTTACTCAAGCAACATCTATATGGTTTTGGAAACGGTCAGACGTTTCAAATAACGTCCACTATCTTTCGCCAGTGACACTGAAGTGATCTGAGAGAAACTGGTCTTTTATACCCTAACTATGAATGCAAAAGAGCTGAAGACAATTTTGGATGTCCAATACTAAACACGGTAGGACAAAGTCAAGCTAACAGTTTGCTATTCCACTGGTTGTAACAGTGACGGCAGATGCTAAGTACAGTAGACTCGTATACAGTTTCGTTGTACTGGGGAACTTCCCCTAGCTCTTTCGACAAGCACGATGAACAGTGGGCCACAGCTTAACGTCCCGTCTTAAGGATTCTAACCCTTTCCAGTAGCACGCAGGACATGTGAGCGACAACAGACAGGATTCAAACTCCCAACCTCAGGGTTAAGATCACAAGCCACTGGACTGGGCATGCTACATGTGCATAAAAATTATTGTCTAAGTAATTTTCAACTTCATTCTTGGTTTCACCATAATACTGTGAGTTTGTTATTTTTGATGGCTGCTCACATGGTACGGATCTGTGTAGCCATTTCCAAACCGGGGCCCGACCGGGCAGCTTTCGGGAACGAAAATGCTTCTATGAAAGACACCAAAAGACACAGAACGTAAAAAGAATAGTCATGGGCATGATATTGTGTATATTTCTAGGTATACATTTTCATTTTTCGTCTCCTAACACAGCCCGGCCGTGTCCCGGTTTGGAAATGAGACCTACGGCATTAGAGAGTAGACCATATTCTCACTATGTTGTACAGCATTATTATGAAGTCGATTCAGGGATACAAAAATGAATATAATCTTGTTAAAAACCGTAGCCCTGGTGTATCTGTATCTGTACCTATATAGCCGGTATAACCGCCCTTAGGTGTATATCACACCAGCTTCGTAGGCACGCGGCGCGGCAGCAGCTGGTTATATTACACTGAACGACCTGTCATACCTAACTTTTGCACATCTATGATCTGCAAGTGTTCTTTGAAACCATCCAGAGAAGATGTTTCTACTGTGCTTGGTGCAACCGTGGCCGTGCGCGAGCGCCCCACACAGATTCGCGCTGGCGGGTTGGCGGCTCGTCAGCCCGCCTTATCGTGACGGCGCGCCCGGGAAGCAAATTTGCCCGATTTGGCACGGACTATTTGAACTGGTGATGGCTGACGGGGCCCCGGATAAAGATGTCATTTTCAGGGCGCGCTGAGTCGGAAGCTGATCTCCCTCTAAAACCCGATTTGACAAATCTCCTATTAAGCGCGCCCCATCCGTACGGGGCCCATTGTGCGGCCGCCATTGTCCGCAGTAGTGGGTACAACTTCGGGGTGGGATTCTCCATAATTTGTACAAGGAATTATAAAACTGTTTCTGTTCGCTGGGAGGAGCGGAACAAATGCGGGCATGAAGGGAGAGGGGGAGGTCTTCTTCACGCCTTCTTATCTTAATTAAGGCTAATCCTCCGGACTAGTGGATTTTCGGCCGCTACCAGGGTGAGGGAAAGTGACATAAATTCCGCGTCCTTAGTTCCTTGTCAACAGAACGTCTGAAGTGCATTATCACGCTAGCTGCACCAGAAAGGTTCGAGAAGCCTACTGCGGGGTTGGAACATTATGTCATTAGAAAAGTAGCCATGTTCACAAAAGTATTAAAGATTGTTATATATTCTAGTCTCCAAGTAGACGTGTCAGCTGCACTAAAAAAGAGAAGAATGTGGCAAATAGGGACAAACAAGTTACTATGGGGTTTCAGTCAGTCTTTTGCAGTCTATCCAGCTAGCGGACGAACAGTTCACTCCTAGGCCAATTAACTCCTACTAGACTTTTATCCCTAACTTGGCCCTATTACTATTCGGCCATCCGGGAGTCTGGTAGATTTTTCAACAGACAGAAAGTGACAGTTAAACAAGCCTTAGTAATCATCCTATTGATGATTACATTGTAGCTTAATCCTCGTTGATTAACCCCAATCTATTTCCGTTTTCCAGTGCATTGTGTTGAAGAACCGAATGAATGGCGGAGTGCACAAGAAATGAAGTTAATTTGTAGTACGTGACTGTGCAGGTGTGCTTCACAGTACGTAAGCCCAATCGTTAGAATTGGTTTTTACCGAAATACGTAACGTCAACAATAATTACGTAACAAACATTTATTTCTTTTTTATATTTTTAGCTCGATTTCCGTTAGCTTCGAGGGAAACCCCAGACCATTGGGTCTTATGTAATCAGCGGAACTGATTCATTCCCCAAATTGTGCTTCCTTCTCTATATCCATATTCCAAATTAATCACGGTCAGTTCAGCCAACGATGTTACATAAAGTTTGTCGTGTCTTTTATAGCCGTATCTAAAGGAGGCCAAGTTATTAGCATCTTGACATACTAAGATGTACAAGAAAGTAATCACACTAGCAAATAAATGATTATAAATAAAAATTTTGAAACTGGTGTCAAAAGAGTCGAAACACTCTTAAGTGCAGAATCCGTACATATTTTCGTTTGTTGCTTTTACCTAACAGTTTAAGGATGTTTTAATTTCTATTTCCTGTATGTGTTGTACTATTACAAATGCCCTACTTCGCTGAGGAAGCATGCCAATAGATATCTAAACAAATTAGAATCATTATCAAAATCAAAGAACCTACATATTATAGAAGAAGTGGCCAACTGCCTCAAGAGAAGAAGTCAAACCCTAGTGGAAAGGCGGTATTAAGGGAAGTTGGTTTCTACCATGCAGGCAATGGCTAGCTAATGAATAGTCCAATAGGTTTAATAAGGGTTTTGTGGTTTTAGTAAAAATGTGATGGTGAAAGACGAGGGAGATTGTTTTGATTTTAAAAAGGCCTTTCCCCTTCAGTCTCATGATGAGGGTCTTTATAATTGAAATGTACTTCACAATTGTATGATATAGGTAGATGTTCCGTTTGATACATTCCTTGATATTTGATAATCAAAACGTGCAGATTTCAATTTTTGTTTATGTTAGTCAATATAGAAAGATTCTTATATATTCTCTCTAGGGTTTGTTATTACAAAATTGATTGCCATATCTCATTTCAATGAGTAACGTTCATAAAAAATATGAAGGAGAGGATAGTACGCTTCGCGGGAGTCCAAAGCCACCCTTACCCATACACACTGCGTAGTGAGACACACAATGGATACAATTATTCCTACAACAGTAACGACACCACCACCCTATTAACGATAACAATGGCAGACATATTTCCCTCACGGCTGAAGGACTTGCTGATATTTGCTCGGATCCAGTCGCACAAGTGGACAGACGTAACCTGGCAACAACAGTTCATGGTGAAACCCCACCAGTGTACCACTTACTTACCCTGTGTGTGTGTGTACGACCACCTGTTCCCACATGCGCCCCTCCTAGCTCCCGTCACCTCAGCACCGTGTTTCCTGTGAAAACCTGCCTCTCTCCCCATCAACCCCCGACCCATACTGCCCGTTCTTAACCAAATCCGCTGAATTTCAGCATGCGGGCACACAGCAGTACAGTAGCGGGAAGAAAAGCCGGTGTCTCTCGGGACGGCTGGCCCCTCCCACCCAATTAACGTGCTCGTTAATAAGGCGACTCACCCAGATTGGGCTGAAAAGGTCCCAACAGCTTTTCCTACCATTTTCCTCTCATATTGCTTCTGCTGTAGCTTAATCACGCCAGCCCTTTTGTTGACAGCTGCAGGGAACAGAGGATAACGTTGGATTAAAAAAGAAAGAAAAATGAAATTAAACTGCAACAAAATATCGCTGATTCCGCCAACACCTTCTGTCGGAGTACTACCTGTTGAATCTGTTCTACATGTACAACGTACGTAACACGTGAACAATCTTGTTTTTCTCTTTTTGTCTACCCGAATGGATCGGAGAGGATGCTCACTTTCAGGAATCTCCAACTGTAAGATGTTCTCAGCTCATTCCCAAGATCAATTGCACCGTATTTTACCGGTACCGTATTACCGTATAAGGGACAGGACACAGTAATATTCTAAAATTATTTCAATGAAAAGACAAGTACTTGTCAAAATGGTGAAATTCAATGTTACTGTGGCATTTCGGTAGCCAAGGACAAATCAAGTTCGCGGAAAAGTAGGCCGGAAATGATGAAGTGCAGCACTTGAAGTTAGTAAGTAAGAATTTGTACCAATATTTGCTCATTTTCAATTCAACTTGTGACGTCAGTCTATCAGCAGATGGGGACTCAAATGCAATCCATGTTTCCTGTTTAGCGAGTTCGGAACTTCAACTTACCTTTTGATGACGCATGTACATGTTTGAGTCTGTAGAGACAAATGAGTGAATAGTACCAGTTTCGCACAATGGTGCTAGTAATACATATGCACGTACTTGCGTCCGTTTTGTACGTATGACATTGGCAGGAAACTCTTCATTGCTTGTGAACTGTACTTGAATGTGTATGTTTTCAATGTTGCAGTAAAATTGTGCCATGTAGTGCCATACTTGTGTTTCCAAACTCCACTCCAAACAGAGGTTAGATGAGGACGATTGTTACTTTTTTGACTGCCCCGATCTCTTAGTCCAAAAAATAAACAGCGGTGCTCCAAAAAGGCTGGTAATAGAGGCTACCGATTCCTGGTCTGCTTGGAGGGTACATGTATGTGCTGTGCAGCGTTAACGTTGTTTTGTGCGGTGCTGTGATGTTTAGTTCTGCTGTATTACAGTCTGCTTTGTTTGCTCCGACAGTACTAATCAAAGCAATTTCAGGATGATTGTCGTCATCTCTAAGATCATGTCAAATTTTTTTATTATTTTTGTTCATTTCAGGCGCTCGTTATGCGCATGTAAATATGCTCCAAATGATTCATGATCGAAAATCCAACCAAATAAACCAGATAAGACTATATTGGCATTGAGATAGTAACACAGGAAAAGTAACGAAAGTCAGAACTGTCCTAATACCGTGTGATTCGGAAGAAAAAAAAAGATCTTTACATCTCTATTTGGGTAAAACGAATTGTAGAAAAATGTTACACTCCAAGCAGAGTTTGGTGGGAAAAATCGTGACCTTTTCCTTATATGCCGTCTTTTTCGATCAGGTGCCCTGTTGGGGAGCAGATGTTGGCGGGGAAGCTGACAAAAAAGACGGCATATAAGGAAAAGGTCGTGATTTTCCCCTGCAAACCTCTGCTTGGAAAGTAAAAGCAAATGTGACTGACGGGTGTAACCAAAGTCACAACAGCTAATCCCGTTCATAACGTTATGGAGACCTACACGGCTGTCTTCTGTGAGCCTTTGTTCACCAACACATTTGTGCAATAATTCTTACAAATGGTTTATTACCAACCCACGCGATCACAGCAGAGAGTAGAGGAAACAGGGACAATGCAAGCGGACGTTCGAGCACCCACGAGTCACCATTTTTCCAAACCCGCGAACATCAAGAGCCCATATCTTCCGCTTGTCGCCTGTGTGTGGCTTTTTTCCCTCTCGATAGACAATAATCCTATATTTGGCGGATGACTCTGTCGTACTCGCACACACTAAGTGGGCGGAAACGGAAAAACTGGGAAAAAAGGAGAGACACCGGACAGTGAAATTAACGATATCAAGTCACCGTCTTGTCTCGTCCAATTTTCGTGCCCTCCCCTTTCAAGTCAGCCTGTCAATTAGCACTCCTGATCCTCTCTCCCGCGCCTCTTAATCGGCGAATTTCATTCAGGCGACAAATAAGCGGCTTTGTGCCGCCCGGAATACACTTCTCCTCATCTTCACCTCCGCTTGGCCAATTTTCGGCCCTGCCGTTCACTTCAGAGGAATCAGCCAGATACAATTACCCGCGCAAAGAGCATCCTGATGAAGTCCCAGCCGGGCCGGGCCTGATTCACTTACACACAGTCCGCACCATCCGCGCCAACAAACACCCGATCTGTTAGGGAGAAAATCGAATCGCTGTAACTACCGAATAGACCCAACCACATTATGGTCATTACTGGAAACGGGGGGATGTTGAAAAGAGAAAACCATCTTGTTAGGATAACGACATCTGCCGCGACGCGCTTAAAACTAATATGATTGTTTATGTCTTGATATTCTGGTAGAAGGATTTTCAACATAGGTTTTTGATGTTAACTGATCTAACTGTGTAAAATATACGAGAGATGAAGGAGATTCAGGCCTAGGGTTCAACCTACTTGTTTGTGGCGTTAAAATGTCAAGGATGTGTACTACTACCTTGTACAGTATTTTCTGCTTTGAATGCTTTATTAGCTCACATTACAATTGACAAGCTTTACAATTGTAGTCAGCTTATCTTCTTGGACATAATGTAAAGATACGAACATAACACATACTAGTACATACAGTTATTTACATTTCATCGCAGTTAATTTCTGCCATTCCTTTTCTGTGATTTTTTTTTCGATCTAACCCCTTCTCTATCATTGTGGTAGTTATCCAAGATCCCTTTCCGTTTCTTGTGCAACTAGGACTATCATCAAAACAACTTTAACCTACAGAACTTCTCCAGTAACGCAAATTTCTCTAAACGAGAGTGTTCCACAGGGCTCCTTTTTGGGCCCCTTACTATTTCATTAACCATATAATCATCGTTTACTTTAAAAATCTGCTTTACGGCAAGATTAAAAAGAGGACGCCGCCAGTAATAGGTTGCCCTTGGGCTATCAAACAGTTCGACAGCCCACCATGCTTCAGAATCACAAGTTCTGATCGTCAGTCATTCGTTTCTTTCATTCCGCACATTGGGTGTGTTCCACAGGGCTCCCTTTTGGGCCCCTTACTATTTTATTAATCATACAAATATCGTTTATCTTAAGAACCTGCTTTAGATTAAAAAGACGCCGCTTGTAATGGGTTGCCCTTGAGTTCGACGGCCCACCATGCTTCAGAATCACAAGTTCTGATCGTCAGTCATTCGTTTCTTTCCTCCCTCACATTGAGTTGACTGTCCGGACCACCTGTGTGGCTTCGTGCGTCACTCGCTGTCGTCCCGGCTTCCCCGCGACAGTTGCTGACGCGAGAGCCGCGCGCGCGGGCCAACCGGTGGGAGCCCCTGCGCATTTCCTATTTTCGTTTTGTGAAAGACAAGTCTCCGGAGCGGAAGCCGTGCTGGGAATAGGCATAGGCATGTAGGCGACCCTGTCGGTGGCGTTCTCCACAGTTCGACTGAGACGGGGGTGTGATGTGGTGGCGGTAGCCGCCCTGCACATTTCCTCATTTCGTTTTTTGAAAGACAAGTCTTGGCAGCGGATGCCGCAGTGGCAATAGACAACCCTGTTGGTGACATTCTGCACAGCTCGACTGAGCCAAAGGCACGCTATCGAATACATTCATATTTGTCGCCTGATTTGTCGCCTTAAATTTCGAACCGGAAAACAATTTTCTAACTTTCCCAATTAAGGTCAGACATGCAGGTAAAACTACCTGAAACGTCCGAACATCTTTAAAAATTATATACCTGCTTGGGCAACTTTTGTATCGTGCATTTCTAGCTTTCTGATGTTTTATATTGACACATTGACAAGGTTGACATATTGGTAATGGCATTTTCGTTGAAAAGTTTTGAATGTTTTTTTTTCTTTCAAAAAAAATTGAGGGAACAGAAAACAAGTAAAAATGAGTTAAAATATCTTTCTTTTTTATGGTTTCTGGAAACTCTCTATAGGATGCAAGACTTGATATTTGATTTCATTTGATATGAAAAATATCACCTGGCTCATAAGAATGCATGATTATGTATACTTGATATCAACACATCAAACCTTCAGTTCAGTGTTTTATTTCCACAGTGGAAAACCTTTATCAATCATATAAAGCATTAATACGCAGCCTGACATGACTGGACTACATGTATCTTAGCTCAGTAGTTAACAGACACAAACACATATATGCAAAATCATAACTATAGAATGTTCATGCCTATATATAACAGTTATATATATATGCTATGTGTTCCTATTCATTTGTTTCCTCTGCATTCCTGCTTTTAAGTAATTGTTCATTCACAGTATGGCCTGCCATATTATCGCTTGCAGAAAAAGAATGGCAGAGGATTTATGTACATAACTAGAGTTCGGCGACCTCATACCTCCATGAAAATTTAGAGCTTTCGTAAATTTCATGCAATTGACTAACACATTAATATAATTTATGCATGGTGTTGTTCATCATTGACTAACGTACACATGTCACAATTATAAAATTCCCATTATTAATCATAAAGTGGTTTTGCAATTTTTGCAGAAATTATGCAAATAAGTTCCCCATTACCATATTTGGTATCTGCTTATATTCCACCTATCATAATTAACATGTGTTACATGTATTGAGGTCCAGTTATTGAAAACAATGGAACTATACAATTTCCTTATTAATTATGCAAATTAAGTCCTCATTTGCATAACATGCATATCATTATGAACATCTTTGCCCAAGCTACCTGCATGCCTAAAATGATGCCAATCCGTCGTTCCTTTCTGCAGTTATCCTCTTTGAAGTGTCTTGACAAAAATGCCCCTGCAGTTCCACAATTAAATGTTAGGGGGCTGAAACTTGCTCCAATATGTCATGGCACTAAAAGCTATCTACCACCTAAATGTCAAGACCATAGCATGTCTGAAACAAGAGATACATTGAAAAAACTGCTATTATAGAATATTCTCATTAATTATGCAAATGTACTCCTATTTTGCATAATTAGTATCTTATCGTGTACAACATTGTCTAAGGTACCTACATACCAAAAATCATGAAAATCCGTTGTTCCCTTCTTGAGTTATCCTCTTCAGAAGTTTTTGACAAAAACGCCCCTGCTATCCCAAAACTAGACGCTAGGGGGCCCAAACTTATGTCATTTCTTCCTGAGCACAAGAGCTATCTAACACTCAAAAATCGTGACCATAACATGTTCAGAACACCGAGATAGCAAAACCGGAAGTTGCGCTGCAGTACCAAGGGGAGCCGCTAGAGGGCCCAAAATCTAATCATTTCCAGCTTTCATCACACACTACCAACACCCCAAGTATGAAAGTAATCCACCCAGCCGTTCTTGAGTTATCTTGTTTACACACACACACACACACAAACACACAGACAGACACACAAACGCGGGGTAAAATATAACCTCCATGACATTTCATGGAGGTAATTATGTAAAGGCAATGGTACAACTGCTCCTCCTATCACAATACAAAGGAACGACAACTAAAAATGAAGGAACAAAGTAGAAAATATAAACTGTCATGTGTTTCTACTACTTGACCTTGCAAGTAACAAAATCAAATAAAAAACAAACATATTCTCCAGTGTACTTTTCCTGTATGTCATCATTGCTTTGCTGAAAACTTATTGCAGGACTGATATCCTGATATCTAGATGGTCACTTTGAGCTGTACTGTACTTAGTACAAGATGAGTCTTTGAAATGTCTACTTATTCAGCTAGCTTGACCTATGTAACCAACATTAGTGGTTGGTAATTATGTAATGTCTTCTGCAAGTCTTCTGCAATACTTACAATTATTGTATTTGTCAGGTTACTATATGGTATATTTCTGTCTGATTACACTTGATTTGTGATTTGTAACGAAGAAAACAAATTTTGTTACCTATATAATGGAATGATGTTGACGATACTTACAATATACTGTAAATTGTGAAAAATTGGCAGTGGTTTCATGTTTATCGTTTTTGTGGTGAAAGCTGCAAACTTGCAATTGGTGTAGTTTCTGGTTGTGTCTAAGTTTTCCTGCAAAGTCTTGACTTTTGTCTTACTGCAAACTTAAAAGCCAATTGATAGTGCTACTTATTGGCTTTTGACTCAATCACTGAGGACAGTGTTGAGCACACACTTGGGACAGGCCATGGGGATCTGTGTGTTTGTGTTGAAATGGTCACACAGCAGTCTGGTGGTGAGGGGGAGGGGGGCGCTATGGGCCTTCATGCAACTCTCAAACCTGGAGGAAATAAAACAAGGCACGGTGAGAATTTTTCACATATGACACAGACAACCTTTTAGGAACAGTGATTTGCATGAGAAGATCTAAATAGATACAATGTTGACTGAAATAAAGAAAAAAATTGTACATATCAAAACCAAAGAATGACCATTCATCAGCAGCAGCTTTTTGGCGTAAAACATTTACAAATTCACAGATTTACAATTACATTTACAATTCAGACAAACCTGTACACCTCCTCACGGTAATCCTCCTCCCGATACGAATGTCCGCAGGTGAAGAACACGGCCTTCTGCGGGATCCGCGACTCCTCCTTTGGTCTCCGGTCGCCGAACACGGCTTCAGCCTCGCTCTGGGACAGCTGGATGCACCCCCTCTTCCCAGCATCCTTCTGGAGGTTATGCATGATCTCCTGCCACAGCTTGTCCTCCGGGACAAGGTTGTCCGAGTTGCTAGGCAACGGGAGCAGGCTGCTGTGGTTGGATCCCAGTATCGCTTCTTGTAAGGCCTCCTCTTGTTCCAGAGGAACCTAGTAAGTGTGGAACTTGTTGTTGATTATTCTGTTGCTTTTTTGCTTTTGTCACCAGCACAACTTTTATACCCTGGGCACCATCTTAGTTAGTTTTCAGGGGCTCCTAAACCCCTCCTACACCATTGATGGCTACAACCTTTATTCCTGTAAGAAACATTTGACATCTTTGTCTCACTCTTAGTGTCAAATAGCCAAGTGGCTAGGCTAGTGGACACAAGGTTGAGAGGTCATGGGTTTGATTCCTGGCATTCCCTGCTAGAATTTGTGTCCTTGGGAAAGGTAACTTACTTTCATTTCTCACTTGTTATCAGTATGACAGATTTGTGTTATGAGTATTTCATAACAAGTATCTTTAACATACTGTACTTAGTACATAGTATACTTTTGTGCTAAAACCAACTAGAGTTGAGTCCATGTTATGTGCTTCTGAGCTAAAAAATGAGTCTGAGACGAAGTTGTGGATACCTTTCCCTGTGTGATCTGCTGAGTGACAGCTGAGGTCAGCTTCAGATGGAAGGTTGTGGAGAATCTGACAGACTTTGTAGATGTAGCAGTCTGTGTCTCCCTGTTCCCCCTACAGTATAGACAGCAGAGTCATGAACACTGCACAAATATCCTGTTTCAATGTCTGGAACCGAAAAGTGCCTGCAGTTCCTGATAAAAGCTTCTGGAGGGCCCAAATTATGTCACTTCTGCCCAAGAACAAGGCATACCATATGTATCTGTCATAGAAGTGATGATAAAAGAAAGAAGCTCAGTTGACCCCACCTGTGTAAGACCATGAAGAGAGGACAGGCCAGTGTAGGCAGGTGTGTTTCTAACACTGGCTCCAGCCCAGCCGTCTCCAAACCTGCCTCCTGCCAGAACTCAACCACCTGTGCACAAACAAAACAATACAAAGCTCAATGTAAGCCTTGAAACTTTTCCTGTGGTTTTATTTTGCAGTTTGGGCAATGGCCGTACCTCTCCACCAAGAATTCATGACATCAGGGATGTGCGTTCCTTGTATGACTACTTTACTACAGTATTGTTTCTTCTGTGAATTTAAGACATAGCAAAACTGCTAATCACAAACCATCTTAGCCATTACCTGTACTGCTTGTAACTCGGTACCGTTTTCCAGTACGTTGATTTTAATCTATTATGTATGTTATTTACATGTTAACTGGAATCTGCAAGTCGTTGTTTGTATGCAGCTATTGCTATTATGTGTTTTGTGTGGCTTTGGTAAGCCTGACGTGTGTAATAAGGTCAAAATTCGGGTGAATGTGTGTTTGCCTGTGAGAACCTTAATAAATAAAACATTGAACATTGATCTTCACATAAGAAGCAGTTTGTATCTTTCAAAGCTTTGTCCATGTTGTGGTACAACTGGCACATGCAGGATAGAGGCACCTAGGCCTGATGGGATGCCATCAAATCACGACACCTACGTGAAAGCACATCCAACCCTCGTGAGATGGGGAACAACAGACAATAAAACGGACAGTGAGTAAGTGTGTTAGTGAAATAGAAAGGCATGTTTTTGTATTCAATCCTTCAGCAGACTATCATTTCTGGATTTTGACTTACTCCTTCTAAAAGCTGCTGGTATCTTTGACTGGAATCCAACCCTCCAGTACTGTCCTCTATCACCATGGTGATGTAAGAAGACACGTGATTGACAGCTTCATCAGATGAGATCTCTGAGTCAGCTCTCCTGAGTGCCTTCAGTCTGTATACCAAAGCCTGCATGAAACAATACTGGCCATTAAATAACAAAGTTCTTTACCTTCCTCAGGAAATAATGACTGGTTCTACTTCACACTACAATTAATAACAAAAGTTCTTTACTCATCACCAGTGTGTGATCATCTGAACACTGTCTGTCACCTTCCTCTGGGCCATAATGACTAGTTCTACTTCACACTGCAGGTAGGTGGCACTGCTAACATTACAGTGTGCAGAATGCAGTCCCAAATGTGACTAAGTTTGTATCCCCTCCCTCATCACGATTTGTGACTGTAGTAGATTTTCTAATCCAAACAGCCTCCTTAATCCAGTGAGTAAATCTTCCATTAAGTTAGTTAAAATGCTTCCCACACCCTTTGGTTTATAGGGCAGTGCCCATCTCTCTTTCTATGGCCCTTGGGCCACACAGTTGTGCTATGTTTAAAGATATGATCAGGAGAAATTCCCTAACCCTTATAATGACTTCCATTGTACCTAATATTGTAAAGCATGATTAGATTTGACTGGCTTATGTAGAAATCAAAGCAAACACTGTGGTTGGTGTGAACATGTCAGGACAAGAAATGTGCATCTATGCAGAGAATGTTCCAATACTATAATGCCAAAGAAAGCTTTACCTGTGGGTAAAGGTTGAGCTCATCATAGATGTCTGCAGCACTGGCCCAGTCCTCATAGTCCTGACACAGCCTGGGGTAGGGGGGCAGGGAAACAAAGATCTGTTACAACTCATGAGTTTATCACTAATAACAGATATTGTATGCTTGCTTAAGCATAAGGAGGGACAGAAAATTGACGTAATGGCAGGAAAACTTAGAAAAGGCATTTTAGATGCTACTCATTTGCAATTTCGAATAACTTAAATGGTCGTCTTAGTAGCCTGGAGTCTAGTCTTGTCAGCTTTAGTCTACTTGCAGCAGTGGTGTATAGCTACTGTTGAAAGCAGACTGAAGCTGACAAGACTGGACTCCAGGCAAAACTTTCACACATGCCATATGCTAGGCAGTATCACAGAAATGTAACAGTATATGGAGCATGCATCTCATACCTGACAACATCATGTGGCTGATAGAATGTCCCTAAGTGTTTAATGGCAGCTCTCAGAGCCTGTCTGCCGTAGGCAGGACCACCCTTGTCTACTGTAGACAGATCAGGCAGACCAGCATCATCCTCTACGTCCTCCAAGCTCTGAAAATTCAAACATCAAAAATGAACTTGAAGTTATAACTGTTCTTGTTTCGTACATGGACTTGATGTTGACTACACTCACTCACTCACTCACTCACTCACTCACTCACTCACTCACTCACTCACTCACTCACTCACTCACTCACTCACTCACTCACTCACTCACTCACTCTCACTCACTCACTCGCTTGCTGGCTCACTCACTCACTTACTCAAATTTTGTACATCACAATAAAACAAAACAAAGTAGTAAAACAAAGCAGTCAATGCTATGCCGTGGCTAATGTTATCCTGTCCTTGGTGCTGAACTGTCAATTGTTATCCTCTAAACTGACAGATGCAGAAAGCTGTTTCATATATCAGCACATGAACCTCCTAAAGATACCATTTCTACAAATAATCATAGAAATGTATAGCTATAGCCCACATGCTAACCTGTAGAGAAAACACACAACTTATAGACAGCTCATGCGAACGAGAACAACTTTTTTTTCATAACTGCTGATTGAGAGAAACAGATTCTGAAGTCAATTTTCCTTTTACAGTAAGTGGATGCAAGCAAGATTCTTTACTGTCAGTTGAAAACAATTTCATTGGGGGTTTGGCACAGATGTAGCCTAAAAGGTAGCCCATTTTTAGCTTTAGTATGCTCTCTGGGTCACTTGGCAGGGAAGCGACTGAGAGAGTGTACCAAAGCTAAAAAGGCAGGCTATAACAGATATAGACACCTTCATAAACAGCTAAATTTTCAACTGAAGTGAGACTTAAGCATTAGAAGTGAAGATACCTCATACCTCTTCATCTTCACCACCGACATCATTATCCTCCACCTCTCTCAACACGATTGCACCAGGGATGCCCTGGAGCTGCAGGGGCGTGAGCACGTCTCGACCAATGAAGGAGGAGATCCCCAGTGATGATGATGATGAGGAGGAGGAGGAGCTCTGCTTCATGTCTATCCCCAGCTGGCCATGGCTGTTCCTGCCCCACACCCAAACCTTGCCTGATCTGAGGTGCAGGAGAGCAGAATGAATAGAATGAGCAGAATAGACAACTAAGCCATGTACAAAGCCAATTACATTTGGATAGTTTTAGTGGGACAGTTTCTTACCAAACCTTGACTCATGTGTAGGTGCACGAGAGCAGAATGAAGATCTACAAGGGGGAAACTACTGATGACTGCAAATGTAACGTTAATCATTCTAATAACAGCATGGTGTTAGCCATAGACAAGTAACCAATGTACAAAACCAATTACATTTGGATTGTTTTATTGGGATACTTTCTAACCTATTTATGAAGTTTATTACCAAATCTGAAGGTGCAGGAGAGAAGAATGAACATCTACAAGGGGGAAATTTATGATCACTGTAAATGTACATGTACACAATCAGTTACATTGGATAGTCTCTTACCTGTCCACAGCTACAGAGAAGTCCTCTCCTGCTGCTATGGCGACCACTGCTTTCCCTGACAGCACATGCACTACCTTAGGAATGGTGACCTCTGACCTCCCACCATGTCCCAGCTGTCCACAGTTGTTCATGCCCCAGGAGAACACCTCACCTGAGCAGCACACATACAGAAAGAAGCAGGTGAAGTTTCAGGACAAAAGTTGGACAATATATGAGGTGTTTAGACCAGATTTCATTACAAACGAGTGTACCTGTCTGTCTATGTTTCTACATTACGTACTTTCTATATAATAGTCACATTCAATAAGTGACAGTAATCGAGTTGCCAGAGTGATAGGATGAGTAATTTATCAACTTTCTGCAGACTGCTGACAGATATTCCAGGTCATAGGGTCTATGAAAGAGCCTATTAGTTCACAAGGACCTAATAAAGCTGTAAATGTTTCACAGAGGCATGACATCTTCAAACTCTTGTAGTTAATGATTCTAACACACATACATACATGTACAAATTCAAGACCTCACCATTATGTAGGATGATGTAGTAATTGGTTTATTCATTGATAAAACATGTATGAAATCGGCCTTGTAGTAAAAACTGAATTGATCCGAGATTTATAACCAACTTGTACAGTGAAAACAACGCAATAAGTTATTCTAACTGATTATGTCACAGATGACACCCCGATTATCAATTCCAAAATCCTTCCGATGGACTATAATTTTGACCACCCTCTCTCTAGAGCTAATATGGATGAAACTCAACCAACTGCTTTTGCTAAAAGTTTAATAGATATTTACAAATAACGTTCACTCGTAAACGATCCATATATCATGATTGAACACAATCTATCTGTCCACCTTACCCGAGGATGTTAACAGCATGTTGTGTACAGCACCAGCGACCACCTGCCTGATCCTCCCCTCCACCCTGCACTGTACCCACAGGGGCTTGAAGAGCTCCCCTGACAGCCCCATGGCGTGTTTGGCGGGGCTCTGTGTGTAGGAGGTGCTGGCTCGGGCCTGTCGGCGGCTGTTCTGGAGGTACTGCTTCCACACTTGGGGGTGACGACCAAAGGTGTACACCTGCTGACTGGATGTGACCACCACCTGAATGCGTCAGATGGAAATAAGTCAAGTCAAGTCAAGTCAAGTTTATTGCACAACGATTGTAACAGGTACAATGTATGGCAAATTACGTATAACTAACAACTACAAACTACTTACATCAGTATACTAGTCTAACGTGATAGAAAATATGGCGGCATAGTGCATTTCACAATGTCAGAGCACTACTTCTCTTTTGCATAGCATTATATATATATTGGCCTAGGTGGACAGATGTGGAGTCGGGACATGATAAATATGCTTGTCATGTCAGACCAGGGCTTTAGCCAGCTCGAATTTTTTTTCCGTCAGCCAATTCCAATCGTCGTGAAAATCGCGAAAATTAATTTTTCCCTGTGACACTACAAAGTAGTAAATGTTGCCATTGAGACCTTGAAAAACCGGTTTTAATGAGATTATCGTATGCGAAAGAGTGCCGACACACATTGTCAACAATCATAACAATAGCAAAACAAACAGTGTGTGGCTTTTACAGCCGTGGACAGCGTCCCCAAGCCGCCTGTAGCTTCCACCTAGGATTTTTGTCCGTCAAGGTTGACGGATTGCTTTTAAAATTTTTCCGTCAGGCGCAGTAAATTTCCGTCAATTGACGGAAAAACGGACGCTGGCTAGAGCCCTGTGTCAGACAAATAATCTTAGCACCTATGTGTTTGAAAAGGGTCAAAGTCTTGGGATGACTGGATGTGACCACCACCTGAATGAGTCAGATGGAAATATTAGGAGTGTCTTGGTCATGGGCAAATAATTTTAGAAGCTGTTCTGTAGGTACTGCTTCCAGTATTGGGGGTGATGACCAAAGGTGTACACTTGTTCACGAGATGTGACCACCACCTGAATGTGTCGGTTGGAAATATTACTACTAGGAGTGTCTTGGTCTCAGACAAATAATCTTAGAAGCTATCTGTGTTTAAAAAAGGCCAGGGTCAAGATGACTCTGGTGGTCCAAAGCTAATGCTCTACCTAATGCTATCTGATTTGTTCAGCTTCACATTACTACAGGTTAAAAGCTTTCAGTCAACTTATAAGGTCGAGAAGATTTTTTAAAAGCAAAAATAGATTTAAGTGCAGACATTTCTGTGTTGGTTGTAAGAGCATTGTGCCTAGTAGGATCAGTGCTGTTTTGCAGTGTAGTGTTGTGTAGAACACAGGAGTTGAGTATTGGGCAACGACAAATATCTAAAACTAATTCACTGTGGAATGTGCCTGATTTAGACCCTGCTGTTCCATAAACTTGAAAATTGAATAGAATTTATGCAGGTGTTGATAACTTATTGCAGAGCTTACCGTGTGAAAGAGTCCACAGGCGACTTGGGCAACTTTACCCATAATCCCCTGCACTCTCTGCGGGATGCTGACTTTGTCGGTAGCACCGTGTCCCAGCTGGCCATGGAGACCACATCCAAATGTAAAGACCTCTCCACTCCTGCACACATAAACACAACTCAGAGGATCAGTTCCATTGCTTTTACACAGACTTCAGAATAGAATATCTGTATAGATAAATATATATCTATATATATACTCACTAAAATATACACAGTTAAACACTCACTCACTCACTCACTATCCGGTTTAGCGTCCGTTCTTCCCTTTCTTGCAGAGGTTGGACGTGTTGCCAAGATGTTTTGGTTTAAATTGTGATTTAAACCAAACATGTGTAAACATGTACAGAAATTCAAATTGGACATAATTGTCCTGAAGCTATGAGAAGCCCTTATCTCATGATCACAGGTCTTTGACTAAAAAGGTATGATTCTTGCCAGGCATAGGTTTCCAGGTATGTCTCTACTTGGATGTACATGTAAGATACTTGCACACTACATGTACATAACATATTGCAACATTGCATTTTGACCATGCTCATTTGAAAAGTCCAGTCCGTTTATTCTATGATTCATTTCTTTCTTCATATGCTTATTCAATCCCTTTCTTTCTTCCCACTCAAACAACCATAGAATTTCCAACCCCAGATACAAACCTGGTCAGCACAGCAGTATGTGCATACCCAGTAGACACCTGGACAGCATTCTGCACTGCCGCCACCAGGTGAGGTTTGTTCAGGTTCTCTGCGTTCCCCTGTCCCAGCTGCCCATGTACACCCCAGCCCCAGGTCCACACCCTGTGGTAAACAGTATAAAAATATCAAGTCTACTAATCATTCTCATAGCAGTATTTGAATAAAATGGTTCATAGTTTGAACTCACATGCATACTGTGATGCATTGTTGGCAATATGTAATAATTGAAGGCTTGAGACATAAACACGCCTGGATATGCATCAAACAAGGTCTAGACAAGAACTGTTTACAAGTTAGGGGCCTTAACCTTTGACCCCACACATGCACAATTCAAATTGTGAACTGGCTTATTGGCAAGACCTAAATCCATACATGCTCAGCACAATACTGGATAAGGACACTTAAAACAACATATACATGCAATGGTTTGTTTGGTACTTTTTCATGTCCATGTATATTTCTGAACCATTCTGAAAAGTTGACCCTTAATTGACTGACAAATATTTACAGCAATCCAAGAGTACCATCAGAAGCCTAACAGAGTTATTGTAATAGTATAACAGTGATGTGTTCATGTGAAAAGGTAGTGTAGCAGCCAATACAAAGTTTACAAAATACTGTAAATGCATTTAAGTTCGCAGGGATGTCCACAGCACACTAACCTTCCCTCCCCATCCAGGGCTGCAGAATGGTACTGCCCTGTTGCCACAGTGACACAAAACACATCCTTCAGCTGGGTGACCAGGGTCGGGTGGGTCTGTCTGTCCCAGTCTCCCAAACCCAGCTGCCCATATGTTGAAGAACCCCATGCATAGACCTGCTACAAGTATAAGATGGCATAAAACACATAAGCAACTGGGTAACATTACAAGAAACAACAAGAGTTTGACAATCTGCAATACACAGACATATCACTTATTATCAGAACCAATACCTCCTCTTCCATTGACCCAAATGACCTGGTAAGTTTGCCATATCTAATTAACAACTAGACATCTATCACCTTAACTCTACTTTCTGCCACAAGTTTGACCTTTACGGTATCATCCCACTTACTTCCTGCCATTCCACTCACTATATTAAAAAAACTATGGACACACACCAGCCTAGCAAGCAATCACACTGAAAACAAAGACTCTCAAATAAGAGTGCAAAAAACAACTTAGCACAAAAATTATGAGAAATTCTCCATTCTATTTACCCTTAAGTTTATTTTTTTCAGGTATTAACAAAAACAACAATTCGATAAGAAGCCCAGCCTACCCCATTCTCACACAGTGCGAGTGTATGTTCCTGTCCACATGCCACAGCCATGACCTGTACCCGTTGTATGGACAGGGTCTCCACCCGCATGGGCGGCACGTACCCACTGTCCCCCAGCAGATGTCCGTGTCCCAGCCGGCCCTGGTGGGGCTTCCCCCAGGTGTAAACTCCCTCCTCTGGAATATAGGAAGTATACAAGTAGGCTGATTAATTCTCACTTATAGCAGCCCGCTCAACATCCAGCGGCTGCAGGGAAGGGCAAGTTACAACCCCGGACAGCAGAGTTTGTGTTACACAGACTGATATACAGGTAATGAGAAACTTATTATCTTCACCAAGGAGGTTATAATCTTGGTATTGTTTGTAGCAGTGTAATGAAGTTTGTGTGGAGTGGTGTTAACTGTTTTGCAGCATTACTCCATGCAACTATAACTCCATAAAGTTTATTGATTATGAAGTTTGGATAGGACTTGACCAATTGGAAGAAATTATTAGATTTTGGGCCCATGGTGTTTTTTCTTGGTACTACAGGAGAACTTCCATGCCAGTTTTGCTAGCATGGGTCCTGAACAAGCTATGATTACAATTTTTGGTGGGAGACAGCTCATGTACTTGGGAAGAAGTGACATAAGCTTGGGCTCTCTAGCAGCTTTTTCAGAACTGCAGGGGCATTTCATTTCCAGACTTTCTAATAGGAAGAATTAAGTAGTTCCAGTTCCACAAAATGAATAAAACACACTTTTGTGCAGAAATGTGCATGCTTTACTGCACTCGGTAAAGAAGTCAATAAAAGCAGTAAAGCTATTGGTTAACAGATAAAAAGCGAGAAGAAGAGGAGTCAGTTTTTGCTATTAAAACAAGACACATTGAGGGTTTGATGAAAACTGACCTGTTAAAAGTGCCACATGCTGTTGTCCACAGGATACCACTGCTGCCTGTGAAAGTGGAGGTTTCCTTTTTACAGGCACCTCACCAGCTGTCTCTGGGCCACCATGCTCACAATGGTTGTCTCTTCTACATGCAAAAAATAACAAGTATAATATATGTAAATGATGAAAATTGAACAAACTCCACAGAACTTTATGCATAGAGATTGCAAGCTAGCAGAGTAACAATTCTACTGGTAAGTAAGTTCTGATATAGAACAAATCGACCAATGGGATATATATGTACAATAAAGGTCTTCATTCTCCCTTTCCTGTTCCTCCCTATCTCTCCCTGCTCCTCACTCCTTCCCAACAACCTTGCTGACTTCCATGGTGCTGAAATGCCATCAATTGAATGACGGAGACGTTTAAGATATAGAAAATCAGCCGCTAATAATTTGTGATGGGATTGTGTGAAGAGGAGGGAAGGAAGAGTCAATGGGGGCATTAGGCATTTTAAATTCAAGTGTCACTTCCCTTCAATTGCTAACAAGAATGTAAGCGTTCATTTCTTGCGCAGTCATACGACATTGCATAGACATGCCACTTCACCTGTAGTTGATCACAATGAGCACATAGAGGAAGAACTGGACCAGCTGGTGAGCGGTGGCTGCCTGGCTGCCTGGGTCTGGGTGGGACTGGTCACTGTCCAGACTGCTGATGGACAGGATGCTGGAGGAGGAGGTGGTTCTGCGGAAAACAAAGGAAGTTAATTAGAATCCTTTGTAATACATGTACAGCCTCTGGTCAGTTTGGTGTGTAAATTAAGGAAGGTCTGCCTGTATCACTGTAAATGGATTCAATTTTGCAGTAATTTGATTTCAGGAGGGAAAAGAAGTTTTTGTAGTGTTTAAGAACTGTCAAATGAAAACCACCACAAGCACTTTGAGACCTACAGTATCTTACAAAGACCAACATGAAGAAATTGACAATATAGTTAAAACAACAAATGTTCTTTACTGAATGGTCCACCGACCTGTGTCTGGCCCTGGCCATGTGAAGAGCCCTGGAGACCTGAGGTCGGGAGGGGTCAAACACCCTGGCTAGACTCAGCAGTGTGCTGTCCTCCAGCTGGGGCACACAGGAGTACAGCATGTCTGTGGGGGGGGGGGGGGGGGGGGGGGGGGGGGGGGCAGAACATGGGGCAAGGTCATGGTCTTGTGGTTAGGGTTCTTGACTTAGAATATGAAGATCTGGATTTGAATTCTGAGCAGGCCAAAATGTTGAGGAATGGCACATTACACGTATTTTCTAACTCAACAATGGTCAAAATGAGTTACCTACAATGTAGCTTTGGGTAGGGATTAATCCTATCTGATGGGACTTAAAGCCTGGAGGCCTTGGGTTTGAGAACATGTACAGCCAAACCTTGAGAACATTAGAGATCCCACTGCACTTATCAAAAAAGGGAAGGAGTCCATCCCTGTACATGTGTGAGTGAGCAAACCTTACAGTTGCCGAGTTGTCATCTTGAAAAGTCAATAGTCACCTGTTGTGTCATTCCATGATGTTATAAATATCAATAAAAAAAACAACTTCCTTTGTATGCTCAACTTGTGGCAAACAGTCTAGGAGCAGAGCTGGACTAGTTGCACATTGCAGAGCCCACCAGAACTGAACGTCCGTCACGTCAGGATGAAAAG
The DNA here is from genome assembly GCA_019207045.1 of Branchiostoma floridae x Branchiostoma belcheri. Classification (NCBI taxonomy): domain Eukaryota; kingdom Metazoa; phylum Chordata; class Leptocardii; order Amphioxiformes; family Branchiostomatidae; genus Branchiostoma; species Branchiostoma floridae x Branchiostoma belcheri. Next base: position 9,396,324 of record CM033027.1, read on the forward strand.
AAACAACAAGAAGAAGATTGATGAAAAGAAAAGAAAGCCCCACCTGTGTGAGCCAGTGCCAGGTCAGGCTGGGTCAGCAGTACCCTGACTGTCTCCCCCGACGACAGAGCCTTGAGGAAGGCACCTGCAGCAGCTGTGCAGATGGCCTGGCTGTAGCCTCTGCTGAGCAGGTCGGACAGGATGGGCCCATGCAGGTGCAGGGTGCCCTGTTGGGCCAGCAGCTCCAGGGCTGTAGGCACCAGGGCACGGGCCTGGGCAATGTGGGAAGTAATATATATGTCATCCCTTGCTGAAATTGTTTATTACAAGTTCACCAGATTTACACTATTCATTCATGGGCAGTTTCGTTCACGACAACAAATCTGAACATTCTGACATTTTGTTTCCAGTCAAGACGGTTCCAAGGTGGCAGTACCATCATGGATTACTAGTTGGTGCTACAGTACTGCTGAGTTGCTGAATACACAGGCAAAACCTTGAAATCTTCAATCTGACATCTAATTTCAAGTATATCAGCATTTTTTGGACCATAGCAAAAAACTAAATATGTTTCTCGCACTTTTTAGAATATGACAAGTGGTAGGAACACATCGAAACCAAACAAGACTACAACAAAACATGTAACTTAACTTTAAAAACTGTAGGTACCCTGGATATGGGTTCTTAATTCAACGATTTAATTGAGAGCCATCAATACATACCATTGACATGACACATAAATATGTGTGTGGCATCTCCACAAATGCACCGAAACAGAGTTGCATTCTCACCTTAGCCACCTCAAACAGCAGCTCCTGCAAGCCCTGTGAGGCTAGCAGCTGCAGTGCTGCCTGCTCATCGTAGTGGAAGTTATCCATGAGGAACTCCCTGAAACCCTCCATGATGGCGGGTCTGTCAGGGTGCTGCAGGATCTGTTGGGTATAACAGTGCAGGGCACAGTCGCACAGCTGCTTCTCTTCTTTAGCTGGCAGCTCCCCTGGTTTACTCAGGACCTGTGGGCGATAGATTGCAATACAGTCAAACCTGTATTAGGGGCCACCTCTACAGGGGGGCCACCTGTCCATAATGGCCACTTTTTGTCAGTCCCTTGGGTATTTTATTTACAAGTTGCCACCTCTATACAGAGGCCACCTGTCTATATTGGCCAAATTTGTCAGGTCCGGTTGAGTGGCCACTATAGACAGGTTTGACTGTAGTTCCAACTGTGCATGTGCAATGAGATGCATTGTGGGTAATATGTCAAACATAAACAAAAACATGTCTGGACATGCATTACTTCCCAAGAACAGGATTGTGTCAACCTGACCATGAATCTTAAAACACTGTGAAAAGCTGCATATTCCTCCTACCGCAAAATAAAACCTCCTACTGCAAATGGAAATGAATTTACAGTAGTGCCTGACAAATGTCCAATCCTGCGTGACCATGACCAACCTGCTTCAGGTGTGTCATGACCTCAGTCATGTGACCATACTGGGCCAACTTTTTGATGCGTTTGTTGTGCGGGGCCTTGGACAGCTGGTACAGCTTCACAGCCTGTGCAACCTCTCCCCGGGACAGCATACAGTCAGCTGACACCTGGACAGCAAACAGAGAATTATCAGGATACAGTCTTTCTCTGTACCTTTAGTATGTCGATGCAAAACATATGCAAAGCCATTTCAAGATAAAAACATTTCTGGCAAAACTTTCTTGCAACACAAAGGTTTACACAAATTAAAAAAAAAATCAAAATTTCAACGACCACTGTTGCCTTCTTAAGGATCAATAATGACCACATTTGTTGCTGAAAATTTAGTTTTAGCGTTGTGCTATGATTACTACCAACACATATGAGCTTTCATGAACATGCTGCAGGCCGCGCACATGCTGCAGGCCGCGCACACGCTGCAGGCCGCGCACACGCTGCAGGACGCGCACACGCTGCAGGCCGCGCACACGCTGCATGCCGCGCACACGCTGCAGGCCGCGCACACGCTGCATGCCGCGCACACGCTGCATGCCGCGCACACGCGGCACACGCTGCAGGCCGCGCACACGCTGCATGCCGCGCACACGCGGCACACGCTGCATGCCGCGCACATGGTAGACCAACCCACCCACCCCTTTCATTTCCAACAGGGAAAGTGCTCTACTTACCTTTTTGTGGCACATTTCATCATAGCATGAACTTTTCCATTGATCAAAACCATTGATAGAAATCAGTTTATATGCAAAACAGCAAAATTTTGTTTTACTATCAAACATATGATAAATTCTGACAAAAGTCAGTCCTTTAAATTGAAACCTCTGAACAAAGGTATCTTGCATAAATTATTATTATCATTACTATATTGTCTCTAGTGTTTGTTTGTGTGTGTCTGTGAACAAGAGAACTCAAGAACAGCTGGATGGATTGGTCTCATACTTGGGGTATTGGTGGGGTGTGAGAAACTGGAAATGGCTTCCCTAGGTACTGCAGCGTAACATCATGTTTTGATATCTTGCATTTTACACAAGTTATGGCCATGAATTTCTGGTGTTTGAAAAAGTGACATAAGGTTGGCTAGTTTTATAATAGCAGGGGTAATTTCTGAAGACGATAACTCATGATCGGAATAACGTATTTTCATGATTTTTGGTATGTACGAGAGGTAGCTTGGATTGGGGTGGCCATGAAAACATACAACTTCAAGAAGAATGCATCACACCCACTGGAAGACTTCCAATGAGTCTTGACAGTAAGTTCCAATTGTTAAACCAGAACACTTGTTAACACATAATAATAGTTGTCACGGGTCAAGTTTTGTGGTATTGTTAATGTTAGGCCCTGTGCTGTTGCAATTCTTACATAGAGTTGTTCATTCCTCAGGTGAACACAGTTGGAACATTTAACGTAGTTCAACTGTCTGTGGCGGAGATGGCTCAGAACGAACCAAACGAGGATGGAGAGAAGGGGGTGATCATTAACACAGCCTTTGAGGGGCAGCAGGGACAGGTGGCATACTCAGCGTCCAAGAGCGCCATTGTAGGGATGACCCTGCCGATAGCACGAGACTTGGCTGACAAGGTCATCAGATTCAACACTATTGCACCTGGTAAACTTGTTTCACTTATAGAATCACACTAAAACCATTTGCTGTAGAAAGCTTTGATACTCAGCCCAACAGTTGTTGCAACATCACCTGGTATTGTCATTCATCATTTTCTTTATTTTATTGTACATGTACATAATATATATTTTCCTTTTCAAGGAATATATATACATGTACATATATCTTCCAATCTCAAATACCTTTTTCACTGGACTCATATCATATAAGGTCCATTGCATGCATTTTCCTTGGGATTTCTCTAAAATGTCCACATTCCTTACCTCATATAACATGTTCATGTCCAGCCCTAGAGTGATGCCCAGTCTCTCAGCTGCTACAGTGTCTCCTGCCGTTACAGCCAGATCAAGGAACAGCTGCTCTGGGACTGTCCTGCATGGACAAAAATTTAAAAAATGGAACCAGAGTGGCATAAAATTCAATGTCATGTTCTATGACCAAGGTAATGATGAAAATGGAGAAAAATAAGTCACTATACCTGGGTCTACACTCATACACTCCTGCTGCAGTCACCACCACACAACCCTCAAGAAGGGTTCCTTGAGTAAAGTCTATCTTGGTCAAGTCTGCCTCTGATTGGTCAACAGTCATGGATGGAGAAGACTTAGCTGATTGGCTGGCTAGAACACCCTTGTCTTCTGATTGGTTGCCATGAACCATGTCCTGTGATTGGTTGGCTAAATCACCCTTTTCTCCTGATTGGTTCCCATGAATCCTGCCCTGTGATTGGATGTGGAGTCTTTCCAGTTTATGGAGGAGATCAGGAGGAAATGTCTTCCTGTACAGGTCGATGACCTGCTCCTGGGGTGGGAGGGTGAAACTCTGGATGACTGAGTGCAGGTTGGTCTCCTCGGTCTGTGCCTCCTCAGCCGAGGTCTCAGACATCTGGTTAGACACTATATTCAACTTCACCTGAAGAAGAGGGAATATATTGTCATAGTAAAGATAATCTTCAGATAAGAAAATCATATTTTCAGTTGAACACAGAATTGCCGCTGTATTTGCCATAGATAAAGAAAATTTGGCATACACGTACATTTTCAATATCATTGGTTTATGTAATACATTGTATATATATTGTATAACCACCATCTTGGGCATCTATAGCTAATCATAGTCCATCCCTACCAAAGGTGGGGCACTAACTGTCACAGTGTAGTGGACTACACAGGATTTGATAGCAAGACAAAGTTAACTTTATACCTAGCCTATTTTGTTTAAGAGTGACTCAAAAGACTTCAAGGGATTTATTTGAATCTGAACAACTACAAAATCAACTACAAAACATTTTTACTTAAGCCTGTAGATATACAACGGTAACCTAGGACAGGCCATGTACCTGTGTGTCCCTGTCAGCCGTGGTGACAAACATGAGTCTGTCTGTGAGCAGGATGTGTGAGGAGTCATGGGGCAGTCTGTACACATACAGGGCAGACCTCTGCAGCCCACTGTCATACACCTGGGGATTCAGAATAACAAAATTATCTGTTTATGATAGAACCTCTGCAGCCCACTGTCATACAGCTGGGCAAACAGAGTAACAACTTCTTTGCTTAAGATAGAAATTTAAGACATGGAAACTATTGTACAAGTCTTAGAGCAAGCAATAAACATATTTGTATGATACAGTATGTCTTCTCAAGAAGTTTTCTTTACAATGATTTTTTTACATGCAGAGGTTTGATGCCTGCAGCTCCACATTCTTTGTTTGTTTTGCACATAACTGCATCATAATTGCCTTTAGGTACAAAATGTATGACACACCAGTTTTGTACAGTAAGTATAAGCTGTGTAAGATGAGACTGCAAGGTTTGATCCACTCACACGGAGGGTTGATGGATCCCTACTCTTTATTTATAAGTGTGGTGGGATCATTAACATACTCAAGGTGTGGCTCTCAAAGTGTAAAACAGGGTCTATAGCTTAATTCTCCATTAAAGAGGATGTATCTAACTGAAGCTAGGCACTCATTTTCACCCGAGTCAAGCAAGGAAATCGGTGTAAAGTACCTTTCCCAAAGGCAAAACATTGGGGCCCGCTGGGGATTTGTACTGAGAATCTTTATTTAAATGTCAACAGTCCTAACCACTAAACCCACCTTTTGCTTAATTTGGCCAAATCTCTGGTACATCAAAGGACACTGACCTTACACACAGCCCTGCCCCTGTCCTGTGCCATCAGAAGACTACGGCCCTTAGCCTGCTGGGTAGACAGTCTGACATCATCAGTGAACTGGTTCAGCACCTCAGGTGTAAACTCAGGACGTAGCTCGTCTGTGTGGAGGAAGCTGGAGGGGGGGGGGGAACAATGATGTAATGTCTTACCCCTTCATCTTGTGCTACTACCACTTTAAGAATGGGACAAATAATACCCAACATACCTTTGGCAAACTCCTTGACAGAAGAAATGCAACTGGCTTGACGCTATAGTATTGTCTACTTTCATGCACAAAAGCTTGTAATTAGATAATTCACCTTGTACACTATCTACACTCTACAGGTATACTGGTCTGAATTCAAGAACTCAGTCTCTTTTAGATCACCATGATCGAAAGTACAAGTGCAAGAATATTCATCATCATCATCATCATCATTCTCACATGTCAGTGTTTGCTGAGGCAGGCGGCAAGAATATTACACTGCACAAATCTACTAAGACTAAATTTCTACAGATGATGAGAGTTGTCATATATCCAGGAAGACTAGCTGAGCACAATTTTTTTTGTATGTCAGTTAAAAATAATGGAAAAATAAAGCATCAAAGCATCAAAGCATTGAGAACATGTACAGCACCTGTCTATAGCATCCACCATCTCAAACCCCAGACCGGAGGCCGTCCCTGGAGACTCTGGCAGGATGGAGGAGCGCTGCTCCAGGAGCAGTCTCCACTGGATACCTGACTGGGTCTGCACCTGGGGCAGGAATATAGGGTTCCTGTTGATTAGACCATTTCAGTGTCTAAAAACAATTGTTGCTTCAGTGAATGGAGGATTTGTTTTTAGTGTGTTTGTTTGCTATGGTCTTGTGTGTCTGTAATTATTTGAAGATCAGTAGAGTGCCAGGAAGTGGGCAGTGGTCACTTCAAAGCTCAGACTTGCAGTTTTTGCAGTTATATATTTTCCATACACCAGTCATGTTCACTGTACATTTATGAATGGAAGTCATAGATGGTTGTCATGTTTACCTTTGAGTTGTCATGGTTACCTACCAGCAGGTGTACTGTGGAGTGGTTGTCATGGTTACTAGTACCTACCAGCAGGTGTACTGTGGAGTGGTTGTCATGGTTACCTACCAGCAGGTGTACTGTGGAGTGGTTGTCATGGTTACTTACCAGCAGGTGTACTGTGGAGTGGTTGTCATGGTTACCTACCAGCAGGTGTACTGTGGAGTGGTTGTCATGGTTACCTACCAGCAGGTGTACTGTGGAGTGGTTGTCATGGTTACTTACCAGCAGGTGTACAGTGGAGTGGTTGTCATGGTTACTTACCAGCAGGTGTACTGTGGAGTGGTTGTCATGGTTACCTACCAGCAGGTGTACTGTGGAGTGGTTGTCATGGTTACCTACCAGCAGGTGTACTGTGGAGTGGTTGTCATGGTTACCTACCAGCAGGTGTACTGTGGAGTGGTTGTCATGGTTACTTACCAGCAGGTGTACAGTGGAGTGGTTGTCATGGTTACTTACCAGCAGGTGTACTGTGGAGTGGTTGTCATGGTTACCTACCAGCAGGTGTACTGTGGAGTGGTTGTCATGGTTACCTACCAGCAGGTGTACTGTGGAGTGGTTGTCATGGTTACTTACCAGCAGGTGTACAGTGGAGTGGTTGTCATGGTTACTTACCAGCAGGTGTACTGTGGAGTGGTTGTCATGGTTACCTACCAGCAGGTGTACTGTGGAGTGGTTGTCATGGTTACCTACCAGCAGGTGTACTGTGGAGTGGTTGTCATCCCTGATGAGGTCCATTGTTGCCACATGTTCCCTGACCTGTGTACTGCCCACCTCTCTTCCCAGTATCAGGTCTACAAATACTAGTTCTCCTATCTGGGGGTGGGACAATATCAAATTAAGAACAAGAAAAATACAAAGCAACGATAAGTAGGCATTACAGACTACAAAAACACTACTTTGTGGACAGGATGCACAGGACAGTCTTTTTAGCGAAATGAACTGTAATAAGGAGCGTAGTAGCTAATAGTAATCTACTCTACTAAGGTGTATTTACAAAATGCCTCCAAAGTCACAATCAACATGTGTTTATCTAAACAACTCTGTATCTTATTCTTAGTATCCTTACCTCAGTACCAATGATAGCTATCTGTTTGTCATCAAAGGTGTACCACCATTCAATGCAGGTTGGAGGAGCTGCAGCAACAAAGAATGATCATTTTCCAATCTAATGACTTCGCCACAACAATTTTCAATCTCGCATCAGCTTTGGGTTCTCATTGCTATATATGCCAGATAAAGCAACTAGTAGCACACGGTATGGCCTGCTCAGATAGAAACATGATAATGTGGGGTAGTTTTGGTGTTACCATGTCTGATGGTTGGTTTGACCTCTGTGACATCATCCTTGTTCCACAGGACTTTGACAGCTGCTGATGGATCCTACAGGGAAGGAAAATGTGCAAAATTTTCAGATTTTACATCTTTGTAAAACAAGCAGTTTTTAATTATTGAATGCCCTACACATAAAAAAACCTGTTGGGTAGCGGCATTCAGATTAAGGAAGTCCTCATTTGTTATGCATACAATGAAAGCTTTGCCTTCATATCAGGGCTATCTCTAGTTTTAAATTTTTCCATCTCATTCATTGTTTGGCAGCCCATGTTGTTGATTTTCCTTGTTAAACGTATCATTTTAAGCTTAGGAAATTCTCAACAGTTTCATGTCATGAAGTTTAGATTTTGAGGACAGATGGGGTAATATTCTTTTCCATCCCTACCAGCAACTTTCCGTCTTGCGATGGAAAGATGGCTCCTGGAGACAGACCTGCTTTATATGTTATTGAAGCAATGAGATCAAGCCAGTTTGTCAGTCTCACATCTTCATCCTTCCCCATCCAAATATCATTAAAAAAAACACTTTTACACAGAGAGCACCACAACACGGTACCCACCAGGAGAAGCAGTGCTGGGACGATGTACAGGTATCCTCTCACACCTGCGCACACCAGCCACGCCCCCCGCGGGTCCAGCGCCATGGCCCGGATAGCCTTGCCTGGGTGCTGAAACCATGGTAGCTGTCGGGTGTTCACTTTCCTCCCCTCAACTATGTGCTGGAGTAACAGGAATCCTACAAGGAGAAAAACAATTAGATCTCACTGTTTATCTGTGAATAGACTATGGAATAAACTCAAAATTCAAGCCTGTATCCATCTTGCCAATGTGTAGCCTGTTATCCAGCCGTATTATAGCTCCCGAGTCTCTTCCTGTTTAACTTTAAGGGACAAACAAAAAGTAGTCACATTGGCTAGCCTGGTATCCAGCCATATTGTAGTTCCTGAGTCTTGGGAGTTACAATACGGCTGGATACCAGGCTAGCCAATGTGACCACTTTTTGTTTGTCCCTTAAAGTATAACAGTTTTCCCATTGACACAAGCATTGAGAATCCTATCTAAAATCACTACCTGTACATATACACCAGATTTCAATGGTCCCCAGAGTGGTCTTTCGGGGGCAGATTTGACTATATCTGTAAAGCACCATGCACTGTAGTCTCTTACTGCCATGGAAAAATATTTGCGGTGGTTTTAAGTTCACAGTGAAGCGACTACCATGAACATTGAACCACCATGAAAGTTTCTGCATTTACAGTATGTTTTTTGCTCAAAATTCAGAAAGTAGATGAAATCATGTGAGTCATGAGATGAAAAAATTCTCTAATTGAAACAGATTCATCTTTCCCATGATAGCAGTTTCAATTTGTTGCGATATTGTTGATCCATTTTCTTCTTAAGATGCATGTAATATGATATATTTGAGTATATCAGAATCAAAATTACATCAAATAGCTGGGCACCGCCACTAGTAATATAAAGTTATGCCTTCTGGGTGTAAAAGTTAATGATTGACCCCGTCAGGCAGTAACGTTATAATGCTACCTATAATGTTATAATTCCAGTTGCAATGAAATCGGATGCCACAGATTGCTGACGTTATGCAATGTAATAATACCATGCAAAATACAAAATCAAAAGCATGGCTTTTGTCTGGATTAAAACACCACATCAATCAAGTATCAATCAATCAATCAAACCGATATAACATCATTGATCATACTAGTAAATGTATTACCATATTTGTATCAAAGTTAAAGCAATAACTGCAAGCCAATGCAAAGAAGCAAAGACAGGAGTGTGCACAAATCTCAACTGTTCACAAAATCGCAGCTAAGATGTTATATTTCTACCATTATCACACAGCAACACAAGTAGGGCTCTCTTCCCTTCCTGCCACCAGTTACAGAGGTTGATGGAAGGTCCGTTGGATCCGGACGCCCCCCTCTTGGGTGCCGCTGGGCGAGTTCTCAGCAGGCTAACCACTTCAAACAGCGGGGTCTTCATGTTTGTGTCGAAATCGTCCAAGGACGGTGCTTGTCGTTATCATCGCTGGCCAGAAACGGTGTAAAATTGGTGAAATTGTGGCAAAAAAAAAAGTTGATGTGAAACCATCAACTATTGCTGAACTTTGACCTTGATCCCAGGATGCAATACTAGGTGAGGTATTTTGCATGGCGGGAAACGAACCAATGGTATTTTTTAGTTGGGACACTTATAGCCAATCCACGAGCAGATTTCTAATGATTTTTGCATAAGATGTAGGCCTATCGGCCAATAGCGGCGCGGTGTGCTGCAACAATCGGTACAGAAGTAGCTCAACGTGCAGCACATGGCGGACGGGGGGTTTGTGTAAAAACAAAGCCGCACATCTCGACGATTTTTGCTAGAAATTTGGGTGTTTTTGTAAATTTCGGACTCCAGGCTACCCTGTCCGGCAACCATGGGTGTCCAAGGCCTGCAGGATTATATCGAAGCCCACTGCCAACGCGCCTGTGTCAGCGTAGAGCTGCAGCGGATCGCTCGGGGGAGGGTCGGGAAGCGGCCGCCCAACGCGCCTCTCTGTCTCGTGGTGGACGCCGAGAACTGCCTGCACCGGCTGTATGGAGGCAGTTTCCGCGACTGGGTGTGCGGGGGCCAGTGGAACGAAATGTTGGCGTTCGTCGGAGCCCTGACCAGAGCCTGTCACGCTGCCAACATCGAGCTGGTCGTGTGCTTCAATGGCGCCGTGGAAAAACCACGCCTGCCCGAGTGGATAAAGCGCCAAAACAATAACAGGTCATTTATCAACCCCGTTCTTATTTTGACACACCGCTCTGTGTATCTATTTGTCCTGCTGAAACGCAACACGTGTAGCTTAGATGTTGCACTTATGTAGTATGAGATAATTTTTTGCGGTTGTCAGTGATGTTGTGTGACGTGGTGAAGCGAGAATTGTGGAGAAAAACTGAGAGAAATTTGCAGATGTTGGTATTACTCATCCAGACCGCAGAGTGACACACCTATATAATCTGCCATCATGATTAAATTCCATGTCTAAACGTCACGGGGACGGTGATAGGACGGCTGGTCGCGCCGTGTCATTTACATAGATTCCCAGAATGCATGGTTTGATGGGATTGAACGTTACTGATCACATTTGATGGGGCGGGTGCACAGGGGGATCATCGCGAAGCCAGGAAAATGTCATCATTTCATTCACAAATGTCTGTCATTCAAAGGCAAGGAAGTGTCTCACACACGCTTAATAGTTGATTGGTCTGCGTGGATGTTGGAAGACAGTTCCACGAATATAGGTCACCCACAAACAGTTTTCTGTTCTTCACCTTGTCAGACTTCCTGTTGATGGGAATCAGGTCTGACAGATAGCTCACATAATAATTAGTACCTTCTACGGAGAAATGAATGACACAATTTGTGATTCAAACAGATGAAAGGTAAACCTAAACGGTACCCAAATGGCAGATTTGAAAAGCTATTACAATAGAAATGGTGACAAAAGCAGAAATTTTTAACAAGCCTGTTGCCAACTCTGCATTCAGTGGGGAGGATGACATAACATTATAAATTCTATTTGCAACCTGTTGCTTAGTGAAAAAACTAATTTGCCAAGAAGCATATTAATGATAGGGAATAAATTGCCTACAGACTGAATACAGTACAAACTATGAGCTGCAAACTTAGAGTGGTGAAGGTGAAAAAAAAAAACATTTTACCCACATTTCTTGATTCCCAAGTGCAAGATGGTCAAACTTGTCAGTTGGACAGGAATTACATATTTTTTGTCTAAAAGATGGTGCCTGCTAGTTAGTTAGTTCCTTCATATACACACAGGTACACTTGAATTTCCTGTCTGGACCTGTACCCAAACAATGTCACTGATGCAGCATGTGTGTATGACAGGTAGAGGATGTGGGTATACAATGCTTGCTTGCACAATAAGTCTCAAATTTTGCACTTGTGCAACCATGGTAAATATTTCACTATAGTCAGGTCTAAAACATAATGTGAAGAATGTTCTTCATTTTATTATTTACTTAAACCAGGTAAGGTAGCTATTTGGCACCATGTTTGTGTTGGTTAAAGACTGAATAGAGGAGGTTAATGAGGAAATAATCTGACATGTTGATCTAAGTTTGATGATATAGGACACTGCAGCACAGTTTTTAACCTTCAGAATGCTGTGGGAGTAAACAACCCATGGGATGACAGATTTTTAAAAGTCATCCTCTTTTGAAAAGGGCGAACCAATTTATTCCCATGGTTGTTACTTACTTTCGACAAGGCTTTGTAGGTCATACGACAAAATGAGATAAATGAAAACAGCTCTTCTAGTTCTACAGAAACTAGGATGTGTCAACAAAGTCATGTTTTTGCATACATAAACATCAAAAAGGAGATAATAGCAGTCTTTGCCAGTTCTTCAATAAACATTTAGGGGGCTTCTACTAGTTCTAGCATTGTACATGGTTTTGTAAAGTGACAATACAGTCACATCGGTAACTCGTTTTTCAAGTGTGAGATTAAGTCTCTAAATTCTGACATATATATGCACCTCACATTTCCATCTTAGTCCTAATCCCTTGCCTTTACGTGGCCATTATTTACCGCCATTCTTGGACAGGCATGAGGTTTTAATAAGATTTGAAACTGTCTGACTGAGGGCAAACTGTTTGAGGTTAGCAAATAAAAACCATCACACAGATTACCTACAGTTGGCTCCCAGCAGGTTGACTCAGTTTTTAAAAGCCCAACCTACATTCCAAGTGCCTCATTATTGAGACTCAACCTAATGTACTATTATTGGCAGTGGAAGCCCTTACCATAACTGCATGCTCTTTGGGGATGGTTTTCTTTCACAGAAGGAGGGAGAAGAAGGTTTTCCCTGCATTATAGTTTCGCGGTTCAAACAGTTAAATAGTACAGTAGTAATGTATTGGAGATGTATGTTCTTGGTGTTGTAAATTGAGGGTGGAGGAGTCACCACAAAAATGAAATTATTGTTAAAGTTTAAAGATTTACAGTACTGTGCCCCTGACCTACATTTATTAGCTGTGTCTGGGCATCCCGGATTTACTGCCCTACTTTTGATGGTGACATTTGCTCTTAGGGTGACCTATTCAAGGTGTCCATATGCAGGGCTCAATATACCACCAGGTGACCTGCATATGCAGGTTAGTGCAGGTAAGATTGGCAAAAAAACGAAAACTATTTATAAAATCAGCTCCTATTCATTTTTCTCCCCAACTATATATAATAATAAGATCAAATAATAGTTTTATGCAAAAAAAAAGATGTAGCAATTTAGAGCAGCGTAGAGAGTCAAAATAAAAACATCTTGTGCAAATATTTGATGGACATGCATCCATTCTCTAATTGGTCGATTTGGTAATTTCCATGCTCTCATTCGTGACCAACTGCTCCGCAGCTGACCGATGATGATGCTATCATTGGTTGAACTCCTAATTATGATGGACAGTCTTTTGTTTGCCACATTGGCCATGTTTTCTATCTATCATGTCAACCGTGTGAAAAAGGTATATAAGATGTTGAATATGAGGGTTCTTTTGAATCTTTCGTTTACATACTCCGCGAATAGTTTCATCAGGTTGGTACGTCACTGAATAAAGAGACTCTTTTTACACAACCATTGGTTCGTTCTCACCGACGACTGTCACCTTCTACAGGGCAATTCTGACTGGTTCACATTGTACTGCAGGATAGGTGTCTCTGCTCACAGTTCAAATGCTCACACACTGGTTTTATTTTGTCCATGCAGGCAAACAGCGTACCAGATCTTCTGCCACCTCCACAACAAGGCCACCCCCCCTCCCAAGGTGTGGTTCACCCCGCCCGTCAGCTTGGCATCATGCATCCGTCTCGCGCTGCGCCACTTCGGTGTCCGCTGTTACCAGTCTCTGACAGACCATCACCATGAGGTGAGGTTTACATGAGATACAATATCGCAATACTGGTACAGAGATAAAAACAGTACTTCTTTGTGCAGATGTTGTTGATGATGTTATAAACACACTAGACAGTTTCAAAGAAACACTTTCAAGGGCTCAAAATACATTTTGGGGGATAAGAACACTGGTACATTTTATCTGAAAATTAAGTTGCACAGAAAAAGGTATTTTTTATGAAAATAATATGTTTTTAAAATATATTTAACGTTTTGATTATTTTTCTGGATGGCAAGAATATGCTATATCCTACGTACAAATGTACCTTAAAATATATTACCCTACACAAATACCAAGATACATAGAGGTACCTACAGTGAAAAGTTTCATGCACAGCTCAAAAGTGCAAAAGAAATGCAACCAGGATCACACCAAACAGATGTTAGAAGCACTTCAAATGTACCTCCTGGCACATCAATTTGATATCACAGTTTTGAAAACAGGGAGGGACCATTTTTAGTTGGCAGTTCCGGTTACATATAGATGCCTTGAAATAGTGTGTGTTTTCAGTGAACAGTGCCTGGGGCAAACGTGTAGGTAGGATGTCAAGAGTTGTAGGATAGACAATAAATTTTTTAACTTAGGTTAAAAGAAAACATGCCTGGCCAACATGACTTAAAATACCCTCATGCAACCAACAGAAAAAAATTGCAGTTTGCAGGTAACAATAGTAACTTTTGCAGGGTCAAAAACTGAAACTTTTTTTTTTACTTCTGTGTTGCTTTAATCTAATTTTAAAAGGGAAAAGGAGGTTTTCAGGTTTTAAATTGCAGTTAAAATAATTCCTTAGATAGTGAAAATTTTAAGTGTCATAAATTATTGTTAGAGAGGTCTTTCACCACAGTGGAAATTTCAATATTAACCCCATGTTACGTGCAATATTATGAAGATCATTAGCCACAGTTAGGGACTTAGCAGAATGTTTCTCCAAATGGCAGGTAAATTTTTGACAACCACATACATGTATATACCATAATATGCCAAATATTTTTTCAGTATTTCAAGCCTGTATTTGTAACCTAGGTGATGGCGTTTTGCCGACAACACGAATTCCACGGTGTGGTGGCCCGCGACTCGGACTACGCCGTCTTCGACCCGCCGCGCTACTTCTCGTCGGAGAAGCTGAAGCTGAGCCGTAACGGGCGCAGCCTGACGACCGTGCAGTACCTGATGGATGAGGTGGGGAAGGAGTTGGGCCTGACTCCGGAGAAGTTAGTCGTCTTCGCAGCACTGCTGGGTGAGTTGTGTACTTACACCAGGTCTGTTTCTTTGAGCCTTTAATTTATTCATTCTTTAAAAAATGAAACTGACCTGCAGGTTGCTTTTCATTGTCAGGTCAATAAGGAAGAGGTAATTATAAGGGTCAGACAAAGGATAACAAAGATACAGATTACATGACCAAGTCCTAATAAATCATGAAGTATTCCATTTTGGAGAGTTATTTTTAATAGGAAAACCTGGGTCACATATGCACTTTTTTGCACCATAATTTGGAGATGTGTATATTGTGTCGTTAACCAATTTTTTTTTCCTCTGCACTGAAATTTTAGGTTAAGCGCACTAGTACTTAAGTTCTAAAAATGAATTTGCAGTCCTGCTTGTATTTCTTTATGATAGTGTTCATTTAGATTGTCTCATAGCAACTGTATTCTATTCCTTGAAGAGTCTTATCTTTCACTTTAAATTTAACTCTTGTCAGTGTCGAATTTGATTCACTGTTTGCTGACTGCTCTAGACAAAGACAACTGGTATTCCATGCACTTGGCCTACATTTGACTGGGTGCCTCTGCCCAGATTCTGTTACCTCCATATGGACATAAGCAGCATAACTAAAGAAAACCTCATTATGTACACAAACATCTCTGTTCCTTAGGTTACAAGAATTCAACTGCCAAGACATTTTAAGTGCATAGCCTTTTTTTATAGATCTTTTCTTATTATTTATCTAACCGTGGACTCCTCCCTCTATGTCCTCATCCCAACTTTGACCAGGAAGGCAGAAAAACAAGCAAGACTAGACACTACAGTATGCATGTATTCTGCAAGATACATGAGTTGCATGATTCAAAAGGTCACATAACATATTTAGGTGATGTTTTATAGATCCTCCCTCATAAAAGCTAAATATATAGATAGAATCTGTGTTTTGAATGCATAATCCTTGATGTTTTGTGTATGAAATATTGTTTTGAGGCAGGGTTTTTGTCTGGGTAGTTGTATATCGTAGTGTGGTTGGTTGAATGGACATGTTGTTGGTATTGTATGCATCCTGCGGTTTGTGCAGTCCTCTGTAGTAATGTAATCGGATGAGTGAACCCATGCAGAAAAGTAACAGATGGCATGATTCACAGCTCAGTCTTGGGTGTGTTCCTAGTTTCCTTTATCTATGTGATGTCCTATAGTTATAGTTCTACTGCAGAGAGTATAGAGTTTGTAGACATTCCCTACCTAGGCATCTTTTGGACAGAGGTATTCTTAATACCCAAAGGCCATAACTGTCTATATTTGTATGCATATGTGTGAACGTGCCCACAAAACACTTCTTCTAGCACTTGGTGCTTGCACTTAACTTCACGGACTGTTAACCATTTTTAAGAGCTTGCTACATGGAACTACATTTTATGTGTGTTAACGCAAAAGATGTTCTCTTCAAAATCTAGTACTACTACACAGTTAGTGAAAAGGAATAAGAAATGACTTTGTTAACGGGCAATTCCAAAAAAACAGTAGACATCAGTTCAAGTCTACTTGGATTAACTGTGAAATATCTGAAAAGGCTTTGCTCAGATTGTAGGCAGGTGCTCAAAATACTCTGTACATATATATGCACTTTTGTTTATCTAAAACGGGATCTGTGCAGCAGGTTTTGACTATTATTATTTGTTTAGGGCTACATCTGTAAAGGTGCTGTCGTACTCTGGTGTACAACATATTCTTGACATTGAAGTGTTAGAAAGGTTATCTATACCTTTGTTGTGTTGTTTAAATGTTGCAGTTAAATATAATATTTGAAATTCAAGCTCTGAAGCAAGCCATTAAGATTTGTAGTTAGGTTTTACTGACATTTTACCGGATTTCTATGTTTCATTTGATTTTTCTGGGTTCCCAAATTTTTAGATTAAATTGGTGCTTTCCCAAAAATGAATTTCGAGTATAGATTGGCCATTATTTGCCAGCGTTGTTCCAGACTGTGGAAACCTAATTGTGTATGTAGCAACAAGTTACTGTAATTCTGCCATTAAATGCAGCAGTGACTGTCTACTCTCTGTATATGTAGTTACTGTAATTTAGTCCCCAATAGTGTTCTTTTAGTAAGACATGATTTAGACAATATTACTGGTTTGTGTACACCTTAGACTCCAATGCTTTTCTATTTTGCTGCAGCCATTTTGTTCCCAGAAATACAATATCTCGGAGTGTAACGATAATCAGAGTATTTTGATTAGATTATGTTTCGCATTCATTAGCCAACTGTCAACTCACGCTTCATTACCTGCACTAACATAGATAGTCTAATTCAATTTGCAGTATTTAGATCATAGAAAGGTAGTTTCCAAACAATTCTATGAATGTTAGTATTTGAGATGGGATTTTTAGCTTGCGATGAGCTGTGTGTTGCTTTGGTACAAGTGAGTCGTTTGGTTGAGCGCACATTGAAAATGGTACGTTTTGCATGTTCCGTGCCGGCATAATTAGTTCATCCCAATAGGCACTGAGTTTGTTTTGCTCATGATGAGGATTGCTAATACACAGAATTAGCATACAGATTTGCTCAGTATCGTGTCCAGAATCAGTAATCATGTGGAGAATAAATACAGTTGGGCTCTGATTAAAGAAGCAGACACATTTTTCTTGACAGACAGTACCTTATTTCCAGTGGAGATTGCGATGGTGAAGTGACCCAAAATTTGACAGATGCAGGGCCCAAAATACTTTTTTCAGCCAGGTTGTTCTAGTGGCAACCTGAGTCAAAAGCCAGGTTGCGCCATCAACATTTCAGGTTGCCCCACTTTCAAATTGTTACTATGTTTATGTTATCAAAAAATAAATACAAAAGCTTATGCATGTAGGTAGGGAAAAAGCAGTGTTCCAACGGCAAAATTTCAGGTTGCTCAGTGTGCAACCTGGGTTTAAAATTAAGGTATCTCGGTTGGCTAAATTGGCATTTAGACCTTCCACTGTTTTCTTATTAATGAATTAAGAAGGAATGGAGCCGTAACGAATGTTGATAGATGGGCATTAAAGAATTCTAAATCTGATTTTTTGGGGGCCAAATTGATGACGTCATCATTTTTATTACCTCTGATATTATTTTTTTCTATGACAAAATACAGCACTTTGGTACATACCACTGTAATGAAACTTCGTTTTTCGTTGCATAATGATGAAAGCTACAAACTCACGGTTGCGCAAACTGATATCTACTAATGATCTGTAGTAATTAGAAAATGTCAATTTTCATCTGATTAAAAAAATTTAATTCTTGATAACTACAGATTGTTAGTAGATATCAGTTTGCGCAACCGTGAGTTTGTAGCTTTCATCATTATGCAACGAAAAACGAAGTTTCATTACAGTGGTATGTACCAAAGTGCTGTATTTTGTCATAGAAAAAAATAATATCAGAGGTAATAAAAATGATGACGTCATCAATTAGGCCCCCAAAAAATCAGATTTAGAATTCTTTAATGCCCATCTATCAACATTCGTTACGGCTCCATTCCTTCTTAATTCATTAATAAGAAAACAGTGGAAGGTCTAAATGCCAATTTAGCCAACCGAGATACCTTAAGTTGCGCGAAACAAAATTTGGTTGCATTTTCAAGTGGGCAAGTGGGTATTTCAAGCCCTGCAGATGGCTCATGAAATGTCACAGACAAAGACCAGATCTTGTTTTTACATTTTGTTGTCTTTTATATAATATTTGTACATTGTGCTTCTTATTCCAATGATAGTTTAAGACCAAAGATCACACAAATGTAATTTTGGCTGTTCAATATTTTTTCAGCAATCTCTGTGTAGAGGATAACAGATTGCTGGTAACCAAGCCCTCTCTCATCTAGACATATTTTTGTTTTTTTGTTTTTTTTTGTTGAAAAAGAACTACACATGTCCAGAACAGACATAACAATCAGTAATACTCTTCCTATTCCTCTCTAAGTCTAACATCTCTGGTGCATGTACATGTAACCTAATAAATAGTGGAATCTGTTTTGAAATCTGAGTATTCCAAACATGTGATTATCTTGAATTGCTTTCATACTGAAGTTATTGGTGAGAATTTTGTACCACTAGAGACGTCCATAGTTGTATTAAGATATGCATGAACATAAGGTTTCACCAAGGGGCTGACCAATTCAGACTCAAAACTTAAAGACTAAGATTCGGACCTCCGATTAAAACGTGGACTCTTGTATATTTGCTTCCTTTTCATCCAGAAATGTTAATGTAGTGTAAAGCATATTTTTCTAACTGAACGTGAGAATAATGCTGTATTTTGGAGTGTTCTACACTCTGTATCATGGGTCTGCCCCCCCTCCCCCTATGTAGACATTCTTTTCTGTTTCTTGACATTTTACATAATATTATACATAATGGTAATTCATTTCTTTGGTAACAACAAAACAAGCTGAATTTTGAGATAAGCCCTTTTTTTATATATTGCGCCATAGAGATTCCATGTTGATTACTCAATTATGGCATTAATTAGAGATAAAATTAATGTGTTGAAGAACTGATCAGAAGTGCTTGTAGGCGGTTATAGGAAAATGTTTGTAACTTTTTAAGTATCTTCTTCTTGCCTCAACCAAATTAACCTTTATCTCTTGCTAGACGCTTCTGTGATGGTATGTGTAAATGGTATGTGTTCTAAAATGTATTATAGAAAGTGGTCTGTAAGTCTTTAACAATACAAGACAATCTATTGGAGGCCATTAATGTCTTTAAACTTTACAAACCCTCCGGCAGCGAGTCTGCAGCCTTGTCAAAACAAGGCGGCAGGCGGCGATTTTAGCCGCCTACTTACATTTTTCCAGCCGGCTACTTTGGGGTAGAATTTAAAAAAATAAAAGTTTAAGTCCAGTGCTCCCCGTTACAAAATCCCCCAGCAATTTGTTTTGATAAACCTCTGGCAGTTTTCTGATAGTTGGCCCCCGGTTAGGGGTCATAGCGGGGAACCTATGCCGAATTTTTTTGAAATTCAGGATTTTATTGTCAATTCAAAGTTTAAAGATAACAATAAAAGTTACCCAAAATACACCCTCAAACCATATTTAGGGGTCTAAATTTAAATTTTCCAAGGGGGAGGCCCCCAGACCCCCCTACGGGACGACACCCCCCTCCCGTACCTACCCCCCACTCGCCACTTCGTGGCTCGCCGCAAGGCGCCTTGCCTGCTACTTTCATATATTAGCCCCCTACTCTTAAAGTTTGTGACAAGGCTGGTCTGGCCAATGAAAAGCTTGTTGAAAGTACATAGATTATTACACAAGGAAGTGTGGCTCAACAGGTCTCTACCAAAGAATGTTGTTTATTGTAATTCTAGAGACAACTTGTGCAAAACACAAATGGGTTGCTCACTGTATATTTTGTGGCATGCTTTGCCTCCTGGTATATTTAAATCTAAACTTGATAACAACATTTGTTTGTTACCAATTGGTTACCATTGGCTGAGACTTAGCATACATAGGCTGGATTGGTAGACAGTAAGGTGTTTTGAGAGTAGAAAAAAGTGGAGATATTGTCCACAGATATTTTTCTGTCCATTTTTGGAATAGACATTGCCTCTTTGGATATGTTCCTTCCATAAACAGAACTAATGAATTAATTTGCTCTCACAATGGTTTAGGTTTTCAGTTGAAATAATTCTGTGAAATAGTGTCAATACGTAGGAAACACTAATATTTGCGGTGTCTTAAATTCATGGTTGAGAAGTCACTGACAAATTCATGAAAACAAAGCCACAAACGTTTCAAGATTTCCAGTTTCACGACCGAGAGACAGACATGGAAAGCCTCTGTCTGAAAGTGATCTGACTAAAGCCATTGTCAAACCATGGTTACCATGGCCAGTACAAGGAATGCCAGGCCGTTCCCTGTGTGTTACCACTCGTGATTGTTTGGAGATGGAAATGTTGACGTACGTTACTCGTGGATGTGGGGAGGGATGTAGAGGTCTTTTGGAGGTGAAGTGCAGCGGTGCTTTCGTGATAACCCCGCTCGTAAAGGGCCTAGTTCGGTATTACACGTTAAGCTGGAGGTGCCCAGATGAATACTGTGGTGTTGAGATTGTATAAATAATGCAGTATGTGTTGTGACCAGGTGGCTGGTCCGCATTTCAATTCAGCAGTAGAGTCGGAGGCAAAATTGTAATCAGATTATAGACGTACAGCAATAAGCAGCAAAATGTCATTACAACAAATTGTTTTCCATTTATGTTTGCATTTGTGTTGTTTTATTTCTGCAACTGGAAAATCAACAACATGGACTCCCCAAACAATGAGTGGGAAGGAAAAAAAGTTTAAGCTGGAGACAGGGCTGTCAGTTTATAATGCCATTTGGTACTTAATAATTGTAATAAAAGTTGTTTTTTCCTCCTGTTGTTTCCCAGGGAACCACATCTTGCCAGATGAGGACCTGGCTTCATTCCACTGGGCACTGCTGGGACCCACCCACCCACTGGCTGGGCTGAAGGTAACCATGGCAACCAGAAAAATCTCTACATCCCTTGGGACTGGGGACGGACAAAATTTTTGCCCATTCCGTCCCGTGACGGGCAAAAATTGGCATGTAACTCTATAAAATAATTAAAAAAAAAAAAATTCTAATTGAACGAAGCTGAGTCCACCACCAAAGTTTGCCCCTCAAAATAAAGGAAGTAGCATTTTGATGTCTCTCAGACACCTTCGTCAGAGCTTCTAACTGGAGTTCTGCTTCTCACCCAAATGTAGTCGATGTAGGTGGCGCTTTTGCTGTGAGAAAACAATCCCAAATGTGGCTAAGCTTGTATCCCCCCTCTGCTCTGGCGAAGGTGTCTGAGAGACATCGAAACATAAGCAATGTATGTACCTGCTGGTTGTGTAAAAGGAATTCTCCTATATCCTTTATTCTACCAACCTGATGAAACTATTTTCGGAAGTGAAAACTGTTGTTTTGCCATGCCCAGGTGCGGGCCCACCAGCTGGTGCTGCCACCATGCGATGTGGTCATCAAGGCTGTTGCAGATTACGTGAAGAACCTTCCGTCCGTGGACGACCTTGACAAGGTCGCGCAGGACGTGTTCCAGCACTCGGACACCCGCAAGGAGGACAAGATGAAGAAGTTTAAGGAGTCGGTGATGTATTACAGAGCTGGGACAAAGGATGGGAACTGGCCCATACTACAAGGTACGCACCGTGGCCTTGTTTTCCCTTAGGGCTGTGTACCTAAACGTAACACTGGAGCACCAAGGAAAGGAACTGATGCAGAGGTTAAAGTACAGGTCCAGACCTGTCCTACATACCTGAACAAAACTTCCTGAAATATATGTTGGTTTATGGACTGAAGTGTGCATGTGCAGCAAGATATAAAGGTAGTATGTTAAAGTTGAAGGCCCCTGAGACCTGCACAAAACACGTTTATACATGTATCAAGCCTGGTTTAGACAAGACCTTCACCCTTGACATTTTAAGCACAGTGCATCTAGGTATGAAAGTACAGTTTAATTCTTGAATCGGCATATTCGATTAGACAAAGTACAATGCTAGAAAAAAAGGCGATATATTGAAATAGATAGTAAAAACATGATGACCTCTTTGTAATACTTCCAATTATAGTAAATTGAATGTACAGTGAATGTAAAGCCTACTTGATACTGTGTTCTCCACAGCTGTGGACCCGCAGCCCTCGACCAATCAGGAGCCAGACACAGGCACTGATGATACCCCCCAGCAGCAGCCACAGGTTAGTACATCCTCAAGTTTTAATCTACAACCAGCATCCTTACATTATCATTAATCTGTAGACCTCTCACAATTTGGGCCCATTATTGTTTTGCCTCTCAATCGTTGACCCCCGTCTTGAACTTTAACCTCCATCCCTGTCTTTTAATCCTCATTCTAGACCTCTAACCATCATCCAAACTCCCCACCAACCTCAAGTGGCAAGCCAGCCCCCATTGTTTAGCTCTAACTCTAAAAACTAACCTGTTTACTTTTTTGTAGTTTTATTTTTTTGTAAATTGGGAACTCGTACTTCTCACAAATCTGGTTGGTTGTTTGTAGATCCGTGTTGTTATAAGTACTAATCTTGTCAATGAATCATGTCAAGTGCAAATGTTTAGCTGAAGCACTTAGTAGTTGTAACCCAAGTGAGTCTCCCCTACACTGTCCACTCCCATGCACCATGCAGGAGTGCGCCGGTGTAAAAGAGGCCACCATGCCTGAGATTGTGGTGAGCGAAGTCATGGTAAGGCTACGGCTCACTTACCTCTAACCGCACGGGACACGTAACACGATTCATGTCATAGTCTTACGTAGATTTGAAGAAAATGCTAACATTTAGCACGCTTCGTGTCATAGTCTTACGTAGGTTTGAAGAAAATGCTAACATTTAGCACGTTTCGTGTCATAGTCTTACGTAGGTTTGAAGAAAATGCTAACATTTAGCATGTTTCGTGTCATAGTCTTACATAGGTTTGAAGAAAATGCTAACATTTAGCACGTTTCGTATCATAGTCTTACATAGGTGTGAAAAAACATTAACTTTCATGTCGCAGTCTTGCGTAGGGTTGAAAAACACTAACTTTTAACCCACAGGCTGCTAAGGTAGCCACTTGGTACCAGATATATGTATTAGTTAAGGGGTTGAGCAACAGGGAGGTTTAACTGGCTAATACTTCTTCATGTGCATGGTACAAGTAGGACTTCTAGAACTAAGGATGAATTAACTAATTCGTGCCCAGAGGGTGTTGAATTCAATGATCACATTCCTGCACAGCATATTGATCAAGAATATAAATTTTCTTTAACATATGCTGCAATTTTGATCGGAAAAAGAGAAGATGTGACAAAGATGTTGGATCCTATTGTCAAATTCTTAACACAAAATAACACTGCTAAACAAAAATACTCCTCCATTTGGCAAAAATCCCTGACCTGTCCCTTTTCATGTTGATTTCCTCCTTCCTCAGGAGAGTGCACAGGAGGGCAACCCGCAGATCGTGGTCAGCAAAGAGCTGGACACGGTGAACGAGGACCTGCAGAACGCTCTCAAGTCTGAGA
Source organism: Branchiostoma floridae x Branchiostoma belcheri (assembly GCA_019207045.1). Taxonomy (NCBI): domain Eukaryota; kingdom Metazoa; phylum Chordata; class Leptocardii; order Amphioxiformes; family Branchiostomatidae; genus Branchiostoma; species Branchiostoma floridae x Branchiostoma belcheri. The sequence continues at coordinate 9,420,196 of CM033027.1, forward strand.
TAGAGGCTCAGCTAGAGGACGACCTGGACAGGAAGGTATGGCATGGACGTTAACTTTATGATTGCCTCTTTCTTGTCAGTTGCCCAACCACTGGAGCATAACCACCATATCCCCCTTAAGACAACAGTTTTGTACAGTAATGTGTAATAATGGACTGTTACATTTGATTCACTCACACCTGGAAGGATCCCTAATGTTCAACAAGTGTGGTGGATGTGGCTGTACGTTCAGTACGTGAGGGTTTCCTGACTAAAGCTAGGTTCTCCAGGACTCAAGTCAGGAAATAGATGAAAAATCGCCTTTCCTAAGGGCATTATATTGGGCCTGCTAGAGATTTAAACCCAGAACATGTAGATTTTAAGTCTAGCCATAAGACCACCTTGGTGTTTGTTTCCAGATGCAGAACATGACGTTAGAGACGATTGAGGACAGCTCCAGTGAGACGTCTACCCTGGACAGTAGTCAGGAGCTGACCAACATCGCCACAGCTTCTGAGGAAACCAAGGTACAAGCTTGTATTGTGTGTAGATTGCATGGAAGTGAAGGAGATTCCTGTACTTGACATATGGTCCCAGTCCCTAAATAAGATGAAACAACTGTATCTATATTTGTAATCACTTTCAAGTTTGTTTATATACACATGTGATGCTAGCATCACTGCCACATCTTGATGAGTACCATTGCTATTCTTAATGGCTGAAGGTTGCCATTAGAAAGTAGGCACTGTCTGGCATTGTGTCATGACTTTTACTGAGTAAGTGATTGCTTTGTGAAGATAAAGCAGTCTGCATTTTGCATGAGTGTGACATTGCTACTATCCCAAGCTGGGCCTGATCCAAGATCCAGGTTACAGTCACTTTATAGCAGTTTGAACTTTGTTTTATTCTCAAGAGAAGTTAGTCTAGATCATGGTCTGTTTACTTAGTAAAATGGCCAAGTGTTTGCTGAAATTGCTTCACAGTCTCAGCTTGTATTCAGGTATGATTTTAGAAGAATGTTGACTCATTCAACTGCAACAGATTGCTTAAGATGAGATGCTTTGTGCTATATGGTCAGGGTTTGTACACCTTGGGATTTTCGTAAATACTTAAACTTGTAAATTCTGCCAGACCTTTGTTATCGATCTCTTGTAAACAAATGACAGTTACAAAAAAAATGAAAAAGTGTTATGACTTGCTTCTATTTTCTATAAGTTTATTGGGCAAATTTTCATGTGACACAAGGAAGTAAGATTCGAGACTATACCAAAAAGTGGTTACTCAAGCAACTGCAGCTGGATATGGTTTCGGACACGGTCAGTCAGTGCCAGTGACAAAAACTACTGGATAGAGGTTGAAATGTCTGACTGTTTCTGAAACCATATCCAGTTGCTTGAGTAAATACTTTTGAGTAACTATCTTATTACCTGGATGTCTAACCTACATTGACGCATTCGAGACTATAGTTTATCTAAAAAGAGATCCTCCCTATACAATGGTGTACAAGCCCTGTGTGGTGCATGCTCCAGCCTTATCCCCTCTGCTCGTGTCTTGTGGCAGGCTGCTGGCGACATGAGCCCCAGCGAGCGCTTCAGCCCCAAAGTAGCCTGGGAGAAGATCACGCGGGAAGAAGAGGAACGTGAACGCGAGGAGGCCCTGAGGCGGGGAGGGGACCCCGCTGACGATAGTAAGGGAGGGCCCCCACAGGTCACACGGATGGCCAGTCCCGCCTCCCAGGTTAGACACCCCCTCAGCTACCCCCCTCCCCCTCCCCCTCACCTCTGTGGAGTAAGCCTATTCATGGGTCCAACTGCACATGTGCAGCAAGATGCATTGTGGGTAGTAGGTCAAAGGTGAAGGCCCCTAACTTGTGAACAGTTCTATTTCTAGACCATGCCTTTTAGCGATATATATCCAGACATTGTTTTGTTAATGTCTCAGGGGCCTTCACCATTGACCTATCACCTACAATGTATGCACATTTGGAACCTTATATGTCAGGCCAGGGCTGTACTTGCCAAGCTACAATATCCAAGGAACTTTCACTGCCACCACTGGAACTAGGTGCCAAACAACTAAACAGTTGGTTTCTATATCATTATCAGAAGGTAAATTTGCTGGGATTGCTGTGAGACCTTGCTGTGGCAGCTCATAGTGGTGCTTGCTGTGCATTGCTTTTATTTAGTGTTCAACTGTTCATTCAGTCTGCAAGGCAATATGGTCAAATCACAGCACATCAGAAATGATATGTGAGATGGTTATGCTGGCCCTGTGAAATGCTGCTCCAAGTGGGTAGGCTTGAAGTTCCACTTTTTTTTTTCAATGGCTGGTGATATGGAGGCTGTTGTGTTTGCCATTTGTTGTGTTTTGATTGTTTATGTTTGTCACTCCATGCATGGTGTTCGGATCAATCCTGTGTGCAATACTGTTGATGAAGGTAGTTGTAGTAGTAGACTTGCCATACTCGACTAGGAATGGCTGTCCATCAGACCTTGTAGTAATCTTCTCATGCACTTTTCCCTCTTGTTCATTCAGAATTAGTTACTTATCAATAAGCCCCCTTAGGGACTGTACAAAATGTTTGTGGTACACTTGATTTCATAATTGGAATATAATGCAAAATGTAAGGAGTATGAGTTAGACCTTACAACAAAATGCACAAAATGTAAAAATGTAAAATTGTTCCACATCTATGAAATCATTTACTGACATGTCAAATCCTTGGTCGTTTATTGGTCAAGACCTATAGTAGAAAGGGGATACAATGTGTAACCTCATGTAGTAGTAACAATTGGACATCGGAAAGATGATGAGTTTGTGAAACTTCACCAAGTTTGTACCAACTCTAACCCACCATTTCTTTTCTACCTTAAATGACAGAACTTGTGTTTGGAAATTGTGCAATTCATGCTGACCATAGCATGTTCATAGCATAGAAACAGAAAAAATGGAGTCTGCATTCAAAGTGTGATTTTTTGACATCATAATTAGAAGTAAATGTAAATGGTATATCACCAGTATACTTCATGGCTTGGCTTTGCAACTTTGTGTAGGAGTATATATGTTGCCAAAACAGAATCTTTGCTCCAACATAAAAAAATTAGGTAAAAGCGGAGTTTGTTTCATAAAACTGTGTAATCTCCATATGAAGAAGCATGTCATGATGTATCAAGTCTAAAGAGGAAAATTGAACTGTACAATTGGCAGCGATTTTGATCAATCCCTACAGTACATCTGTTTGTTCACGCCGTGTTTTGTTGTCTTGCAGGCGTCGACCTCTGACACCACCAGCACCACCAGCTCCAGTGCCAACCAGACGCCCGAGGCCAAGGACCCGACCGCGGGCATCCCCTCGCTCATGTCCACGCCCGTGCGCCAGTACCTGGACGTCACCATCCCCAAACTGCCCACCATCTCGCCCAGCGTGCTGCGGACAGCACAGTACAGACACAAGCTGGGGCTGATGAACCCCTGGATCTATCAAATCATCACACAGGTGGGAGGGGCTGTGAAAAAATGTCGAACACCTCAAAACCATAGTCTCTCTTCAGAGCTTGAATGTGAAATTCAGAGGGAGGGGCTGGACATACTGGCAGCATGATTGTGTACCTTTGTGCACACAAAATTGTCTAGGAGCAGTGCACTTAATTTTTTGATTCTGGATGCCCAGATGCACCTAGATATTTGCTTAAGATGAAAAAAATAATAATATTGGGCTCTTGTCATCAGTTGATATTTAAGTGTCAGGAAAACTGAAAAAACTTTTGTTATCTATAGAACTTCAGATTCATGCTCTTAAGAGAGTTTTTGAGTAGGTTTTAAAAATAAAATCTATTTGATGATATGCACACGATTAATAATTGTATGTCATACATCAGTGCTTGAAAAGATTGATCACTATGGAGGATGCACACTGTCAGCAATATCACCGTACGAGGTCTTTAAAATATTTTAGTATTGTAAAATCTATTTATAGTCTACTTGCTACCTTAGAGTCGCCCTTACAGTCCCCTTGCTTCCGACAGGGAGAGATCAAGATTGACCTGACCCTGGAGGATGACGCCATGAAGGACCTTCCGTCCGCGGCGGAGCTGTGGCGCCCCGCCCGCCAGCTGACCTACGGCATCCTCTTCAACGTGGCACACCAAGGCAAGAAAAAGAAGGGAAAGGAGCAGGGTAAAACAGACTGGCATGGATGTCTTGTTGTTTCATTCCGTTTTCTTCGTTCAGCAACATGACATCAAGTTTTTCAAACAAAAGTTCATCACTAACAAATTGCATTTATTTTTTAACAAATCATTCTGACAAAAAAGTGTTAAAAGAAATAAATTCAGAAAAGTTTGAGTCAACTTTGCAAAGATTTGCAACAGCCAGTTTTGTGTTTGGCTTGTTTGAATGAATGTTTAAGTATCATTGTGGATGAAAGAATGATTTTGATAACTTTGTTGCGGTTACTTTTCTTGTCTACTTGTATCAATCATACCTGTTTCACTGCACTGTAGAATAAAGTAAGTTTGAGCACACACACAGATAAGTGTGGAGCTATGCTTTTTCTTGAATGACCAGGAAAAGGTTGTCTAGTTCAAGCTTGCTAGCATGTTACTATGAAGAATTTGAACTGACCTAGAAAGAGTATGTAAGTGTTGGAAAATGTGGTTGACCGTTTCTTCATGTCGTTGTGCTCCCCAGCAGAAAGCTGCAGTATTGCAATATGTACCCATAGATACATGAGGACTTGCATGCAAACGTCCTTGTTTATGGAAAATCTGGAAAATTGGCAACACTTCACACAACCATATGCAGAAAAGGCTTTTCCTTCCATTGGTGGATCAGTTTTTCCACCCGTATCAAAGCTGTGTGAACTGCATTTTCCACCATCTGTTCTGTTTTTGACTCTGGATTAACTGTTTCCCATCTGTGCACAGCTCCCAGACGACAGGTGATTGTGAAAGAGTGGTGTGTACAGAAGGGTCGCTCCATACAGAAGCCAGAGCTGGTGGAAGCTCTGCCTTTGGACTGGAAGGTCAGCCGAGGACCCTACGTCTTCCGAACTGATGTAAACATTTTCAGTTTCATACGTGTGCTGGGGTGCTTTTCTTCCTTTTTTTTATTATATCATTATTATGGCTAAGGATGCTTTCCCCCCCACACTGTTGCGCAGGCCTTGAAATACACGCAAAGTAAATAGACCCATTAAGCATACTTTGAGTTTTAGAGTATCTAAATCATTCATTTGATGATATGATTGTGCCAACAAATATATTGATTTTAAAGTCATCTTTTGACAATTAATTGACCAATGGCTTAGACCCATCCACCTCTGTAGAAATGCAAAATAAAAACATATGTATATAACACATGCAAATACCTGCAGCCACTTAGTCATTGGTCGGACCTCTAATCGCCATAAAAAACATTATTGGTTGAAGTGCTAATTATGTTAGGCAGTCAGGATCAGTCTTTTTGAAGAAAACCACGTAAGCTTAGATACTGAGGGATGTTACTAATTGTTTAATGATTGTCACGCAATTTCAGTGTCAGCTCCGTATTTTGAGGCCTGAGCCTGCTAGCTGTTTTTCACAGTTGATTGCTTGTAACGTTAATACTGATGCATTGTGCTTTAAATTGCAACCCCTGAGCCCCAACTACCTTATGTCTAATGAAGGCTTGATTCATCTTGGTAAGATAAAGTGGAAAGTAAGAAGTTTCTCCCAAAGTGAATCCCCTGTAATTGTAATGTTCCCATTTATATCTAGATATATCATATTGTAACATTTTATTACTCTGTAAGCCTCTAACATTCAGCCACTTCTTGCCTTAACCACTGTGTGTTGCACTAGCTGGTGTGTTTTTGATGGTGACTTTGCACTTGGGCTTTGTTTGTTGAATCACTTCAGCGGAAATGTAAGAAAAATGCACCCCGTACCTACTTTACCTACATGTACTGTTTTTCAGGACTATAGTCAGAAACTTGACATTGATTAGTTTCTAAGCCTTATGGTATAATTATGTGTTATTATGAATAAGAGTTTTACAGAATTATTAATGAAACGTTCTGGTGGGCGTTTTTTCCCGGCCAGGTCCCCAAGGTGAAACAGCTGTGGTTCGGACAGGAGATCGAGGATAAGAACCGCAGACTGCGTGCCTTCCTGTCCTGCATGCTGGCCGACACCCCGGCCATGCTGAAGCCGCTCTACGTCCCCCACCACCTCTTGGTGCTGTGCTGTGTGCTCAGGTTGGTTTGTTTCTTCATTTACCTCATTTGTGGACGGATTAACATAACAGGTGACTCTTTTGGATATGGCTCTCCCAAACACAGGTAACTATCACCTTTTCAAGATGTCAACCCAGAGACCAGACTGTAAGATATGATCCACTCACACTGGGAAGGACCCCTACTCTTTTCGATAAGTGTCACAGATTCTTTCATGTGCTTGAGGTGTGACTCTCACAAACATGGGACCTCCATTGAACATCCTATCTGAGGGACAGCCCTACAGAAGCTAGGTACTCATTTCCACCTGATGAAGTGAGGAAAGTCATGTTATGTCCCTTCCCAATGGCATAACATTGGGGTACATCAGCGGTTTTGAACCCGGAACCTCAGGGGTTCATCTGTTTGAGCCTTTTTTTTTATTCATGAAAACTGAAGTTGATCTACTGGCTGCTTTTGATTGATGAGGTCAGTATAAAAGAGATGTGTCAAACAAAAAAAAACAAAGATAGATTCCTTGTTTGAAATCATACTAAATCCATTAACATCTAGGCATAGGTCAAGCTGTTGAAATGGAAATTCTTCTCACGCCTTTTGGTGTATAGGGCCATGCCCATTGCTATAGCCCTTGGGCCACATCGTTGTAAAAGCTCTACAACTGGGGGCTAGTTCTCTGGTAGCTTGTGCAAGTTCTAGTGTCCAAAAGTCATGCATCACATCCTGATGATCAATGATATAATGTTGTTATTTCCTCGCTACTGTAAAGTTGGGTAGTCATCAGCATCATTATTTCAAACTTCAGTGTTGGTGTATTTGGGAAGAATTCACTAGTTTGCTATGTTTGTATGTCAGTTGTTGATACTTGAGTGTGTTGTATACCCAGGTACATGTTACAGTGGCCAGGCCGTCCCCTGTTGCGGCGCCATGAGCTGGACGCCTTCCTGGCCCAGAGTGTGGACCCCAGACTGGCCAACCCTCAGGCCCTGGAGACCATGCAGGTAAGACAGGTCTATCATGCAGCCATGATGCTGAAATATGTGTCAAATTGTTTTAAGTTTCGTACTCAAGGATTCTGGTCTGTGTTGTGTGTTTATTGAGAGAATGATACATTCACAGTTGAATTATCTTTGCCTGCTTGCTATATGTTGATCTGTACTTTCTTTTGAGGTCTTGTAAGCCCACACAATATGGACACACTAGGACTGGTGCAAAACACTTCATTCGTTCATTCATTCATTCATGCTATCTTCATATAAAAAAATGAATAAGGATTCCTATCTTATCGTCAAAACCTTCACTTGAAGACGATTTGACAGCTCTTGTAGTAGTGAAATCAGTATTTTGTGTGGTGGTACAAATGCGTAACAGTCTGACCTTTGCCCCTAGGTTCCCATGGTGACCACGCGGGGTGTCCAGATCGCCGCCCTGTTCATGCGCGGCGTGGAGACCGCCATGTTTGCTAACGAGGCGTGCGGAGCGCCCATCGTCTGGGAGCTGACCTGCCCGTGGCTGTTCTTCGACGGGAAGCTGTTCCACACCAAACTGCTCAAGTCCAGCGCCAACAAGCCACTCAGGGAACTTTGTGATGGACAGGTGAGGATGTGGGAGTTTTTTTATTTGATAGATATTCACTGTAGATCTATTTAATATTGCATTTGATGATTTTAGTGGTTTAGGGGGGAAAATGTAGCTCACAACATTCAATCTTAGCAGTAAAAACAGGATTCTAGCTGGCTCCAGCACAGTGATCAAATGATTGTAATTACGAAATTTGAGTAGTAGAATAGTGGCCGTTTAAGTCTCTAGAATTGAGTTAAATTTAACAAATCGAGATTTACATGTACAGTTCCACATTCGTGGAAGGATTGACATGATAAGTGACTTCTCCTAGTGACTTCTTGATCTTGTTACTTGTTACAGAGGTAGGTACATAGTTCGGTGTTGTTTGTTAGGAGTGAGACTCATGTTATACATGTTGTGTTACAGATGGACCAGGTTGCCAAGGTGGAGCGGATGAGACTCATGTTATACATGTTGTGTTACAGATGGACCAGGTTGCCAAGGTGGAGCGGATGAGACTCATGTTATACATGTTGTGTTACAGATGGACCAGGTTGCCAAGGTGGAGCGGATGAGACTCATGTTATACTTATTGATTGTTACAGATGGACCAGGTTGCCAAGGTGGAGCGGATGAGACAGAGCATACTGGAGGGGCTGACCAACGACTGGGCCCGCATGCCGCTGCCCCGCATGGGCCCCATGGGGATGGGGGGTTACGGCGGGCTGCTGCCCCCTCCCAACCTCAGGCCGGCCGGCTCGCTGGGACCGCTCCCCGGCAGGGGCCGAGGCCTGGCCGGTAAGATCAACAACCTTGGTGAGGCACCCCGCTGGGACTTACTATGCTTACGTGTGGTAGTGGTGTAGTACAATGTATGGTAGTAACCCTCTGGGACTTACTATGCATATGTGTGGTAGTGGTGTAGTATAGTAGAGTACAGTACAGTACAGTACAGTAAAGTTGTAGTTGTAGCAGTTGTTTAAACCTTACCTCTAAGAAGTTTTAACAGGTATTCTTTTTCCAGTAGTGTAGTTTTGTTTGAATTTGTTGAATTAAAAAATTTTTTTTTTTAGAGTATATTAGAGAGAGTCAAACCTTGAGCGTGACACAAAAAGGCTTTGTAGATTTTCTTATAGTGATAGTGATGTTCATGTTCTTAACCCATTTAGATTGTTAATATTCTGATTGGAAGCTGAATTTTTACGTCAAGTTAACACACACTGATGTTTTATCTAAGTATTGTCCTGTTTTCGGCCGTTTTGCATTCATCTTGTGAAGCAGTTATATTTGCATAGTCTTCAACTAAAAAGTGCAGTCTTACACGATTGTGTCTTTTTATTTGTGTATCTTATACAATTTCAAAACAACAAGCTGCTGTCATCCTTTTTCTCAATGTTTCAGATCTTGTGTGTTTGTTTCCATGTAGGTAAACCAGTGAGTGGGAGGGGAGGCAAGCTGCAGATCGCAGGTATCCCTGTGGGGGAGTGGGCAGGTAACCCCTCAGGGGTGGGGAACTACCAGCCTCCGCAGGTCACCTCCGTGGGGGGATACAGGAAGTGAGTCTGTTTTTAAGGAATGGAATTGTTTTTTTTTCGGAAATGGTGTAATAAATCGTTTGCTTGCATCATAAGTTGATGCGTGGCGGTTACAGACAGTTACTGTAAATGCATTTAAGTTCGCGGGGATTAAATTTCGCGGTAGCGGGAAAAATGACTTTTCGCGGTGGCACCATGTACTGTAGTCTCTTAATGCCGTGTAAAAATGTTCACGGTGGTTTTAAGTTCACGGTGAAGTGCTAACTATGAAAACCGCGAACATTAATCTACCGCGAACATTTTTGCATTTACAGTAGTAAGAGAAGGAGAAAAACAAGAAAAGATAACAATTGAAAGCCATTCAGTTTGAAGTAATTGGTACCTGTCTTATCTTTACCTGTTCAAAACAATCTCTCCTGTGCTGATGATTTTCTTTTCTCGTTCATCCAGGGGCGTGAGTTACCAGATCCCGCCGCGTGGCCGGGGAATGTCGCGAGGCGGGATGGCAATGCGAGGGCGAGGTGCAATGCACCCCATGTATCATGGGGCCAGGTCAGCAGCAGCCTGGGGCATCCAGGACCCGGGGTGAGTCTGCACTGTGACACCTGGAACTCTAGTCTGATACCTAGAACTCTGGTGCGGCAAACAAACTTTGGGTTGACACCAGAAATGATAAAACTTTGACCACAGCTGTCTGATACAATTTTTTTTCTGACCAGGAATATTGGAAATTGTCTCTGCAAAAGTGGGGTATATCCTGAACGGCTCAAGAAACTAAAATATTTCAGTAATTCTGTAATGGCTAAAGTAGTTGTCTGACAGTCAATACCAGATACTCCTTAAGCTGGGTACATCTTACTGTGTCCTTGACACTGCTGTACTTTCTACATTACGAAGTGTTTAAGCTATTTTTTTAAACTGCTGTCTCACATCTTTGCTTTGCATCTTTTATTGCACCATCGAGATGCCTTTTCCTTGCCTTTGCACTTGACCTGAAGAAGCTTGTTTCTTTCCTTTCTGCCACTGCAGATGTACTATGACTACAGCCAGGCTGCTCCTTACTACATGGGGACCTACCCCCTCCCCGGCCAGCAGTACAGGAACAAGAAGAACAAGAAAAACAAGAAGGGCAACAACAACAAGGGGGGGAAGGTACAGGAGCAGGGCCAGGGGGCCGGGGGAGTGGGGGAGGCTGGGGATGCCTCGTCTCAGTTAGCAGGGATCACGCTGGCCCTTAGAAACAAGGTTAGGCCCCTTTTCCACCAGACTGCATTTGCCAAGCAACTTTTAAGTGATCAGAATTGAATTTGTTTCACCTTTGATCCTATAATCTGCATCCCTGTTATATTTTATCTGACCCTTACCTCCCTCATGACCTCAATGAAAAGTCGGCTCATTTGAGCTTCTCATGAATAAATAAAGGTTCAAACAAAATAATTGAAATATGATTCACAATATTAAAGTGTGGCTTAAGAGACATTTGATTAAACAAGACCATTTTTCTTTGAAATGTGTTGATTGTAGCAGCAATCAATACAATGCCCATCTGAAATTACACTCAAGATTTGCTTTTGAAAGGAGAAACTTTCAGAGTGATTTTAGTGAGTTTACTCATGACAAGCTTCTCTAAAGGCTTGCATTGTTTAACAGACTGATCTTGGCTTTGTCCCCACTGAAGCTTGACCGTTAATTTTCTGGCTGCCTGCCGCATTGTTGTGTTTTACTGCTCTGCTACTCCTTCAATGATGCTTGATGCTTAGCCAACCAGCACCTAATCTTGATGCTGTTTCTTGGCAGTCAACATTTTACAGTTTTCATAAATTTTATTTACATTAAGGTAAGCTGTAGGTGTTACTGACGAACGGGAACTAAGTTTCACACTGACGTACAATGGATTACCTGTTTTTCAAGGTGACCTTTAAACTTGATGTTGAGAATTCCAGGAACAAAGGAAATACTCATATGACTGTGATTTTGGAAGCCTAATTTGAACGTGTTTGTACAATTTTCAGGTCCAAAGTAAAGGGCGCGGGCGTGGCTGCACCGTGGAGACGGGCGATGCGGAGGTGGGGGGCGGGGCCATCCCGGTGTCCCAGCTGGGGGCGGGGGAGATGAAAGATGTTGCAACAGAAGAGGAGGATGTGGAACAAACAGCTAATGGGGACCTCACAGAGGTTAGTCCGGTACTGCAGATAATGGGGTTATGGGGAATAGGCTCTAGCTGTATCATGGTTCTCTTAAAGGTTACCAGTGTTACCAGCCTAGCCAGTCTAGCCAGCCTGAAATTATGTCTGTTCCCTGTATTTTGAATAAAAATCCTGTCGAAGGCCCAACCCAGAAAATTTTTAAATCTAGACCCTCTGAAATGCCATTTCCTGTATTTTGATGGGCAAATTCTGCTGGTAGACTCAGCTTGGTTCAATGAATATCTGTACCTGCCAATTTTTGTCAATCAGAGGACAGAATGGGCAAAATTTTTGTCCGTTCCCAAGCAAAATTCCATCAAAGGACGGACGCTGGCTAGAACCCTGAAGGTTACATAGGGTATTTTGCAGATGTTGCTGATTAGGACCAATGCAGGGTTGGACAAGTTTTCTAAAATTCACTTGACCTATTGGGCAAATACATAAAAGCGTAAAAACGTGTATCTTCCTTTCACAAGGCACCAACCTGTATGCCAGCTACACATCACTCTGTTGTTTGATTCCTTGTTTATTTCCATGTCATTATCAGTATTCGTAGTCTTGTATGTGTGTCCTTGTTGTTCATGTGTAATGAGAAGACCTAGATAATCAGTGCTGCTTCCTTTCTAATCCTCATTAAACAACTGAGTAAAAAAAAAAGAAAACCAACAGCCGATGTTTGCTTCCCCCAGCAGCTGGACGCGGCTGTCGTTGAGAACGCAGATGACGATGTGGAGGTCAGCAGCAGTGATGACTCCGAGGACGAGGAGGACCTGGTTGCCACGGTAACCAGTACGGTGCTGGAGGAGGTTGCCACGGTAACCAGCACGGAGCTGGAGGAAGCTTCGGAGGTAATGATGATGGTTTATTTATTTTACATAGTGATCACAAACAAAACATCACTCTTGCAGTCATAGGACTGAATTGCAGTGAACATTTACATGGACCCAATTATCGTACGCACTACACGGTATAAAAGGGTTGAAAAGTCAGAAATTGTCGCATTCTGTAGTTTACAATAAGATTAAAACGTGATTAAGTAGATGATGATTTCCAATACTGCACTTTTAAATATCGCATGTCAATATTGCACGAGAAGAGAAATCCAACAATTCAGGTATTAGATTTTTTACAAAATGTGTGGATTCTAATATCATAAGGGATAATTGTAAATATTGTATATAAATGTAAATAAACAGTGTAAATTTAATTCACTAATTGTGATTCCATGCCAACATCAATTTTTCCCATTAATACAAAGGTGAGCAGCGCAGGTCTGGAAGAGACCGTGGACGTGACCATCGCCGATCTGGAGACGGACGCGGCGCTGAGCAAAGCCTCGCTCCTGGAGGGGTCGGAGCACGACCTGAGCACGGACAGCGGCGAGCTGCAGAACGGGAACGTCATGAGCCCCGACAGCGGGCTGGGCGATCACTCCACGCCGGAGAAGGCCTCCTCACTAACCGACACTGCCACCTCACAGGAGGTGCAAGGGTAATGATGACTGTTAAAAAAAAAAAGCAAAAACAAAGAGAGAGGATATTATATATATAATAGATATCTATGTTTTTCACAGATTTTTGTACAAAAACTAAAAAAAAAACAGAAAAAAGAAAAAACAAGCTTGTTGAAGCCGAAGGGACTATAAAATATGCAGGTTCCTGCCTGCCATTTGGTTTTGGTTTTGTTGATTTGAGGTTGGGAAGTGGACACGCTCCCCCACACGCTGGGAGGGCGCCCAGACCCGCAGGGAACTGACACCTAAAGGATGGTTTCATAGCTTCCTTTGGCTAAAATCAATCCATTCAGAAGGCCCTATAGACCATGGGACAGATTGAACACCAAAAAAAGAAAACACAAGCTCACAAAACATTCACAGTCTAGTAGTGAAAAAAATCCTCTCACAAAGCTGCATTTTTAATGACAATCTCCAACCCGAATACGGTTAAGGAAACTTGATAAATGCTTGCGCTGAAGTAGAGCCATGATGTGGTTTACAGGCCTACTGCTATTATAACGTGGTTAAAAAATTTCACCCTTTTTAAGGGGACAAGAGCCAATGATGGCTAAGCACTGAGGTCACATGACCTTCTGTAGTAGGAAAGTGATTTGATGGCATCGGTAGTTTTTCATTGTTGCACGTGACTATTCTATGCTTGTAATTTGCACTTGTAGATTTCATGGAAAGTTTTGGACACATTTTTGACCTTGGTGGGTTCCAGAAGGCACTGATTATAGAAATACCCACTCTGTTTACCAATCTGAGACACCAAGGGAAGGAAAAATAAGCTCAGACACAGAAAATGTTTGACTCACTATTAACTGGGCAGACCTGAACTGGTTGTTGCATACCAGAACTTTTAGATGATTGATTGAATGATTGAGAGGGGCTTTTTGGAGAACCTCCAAGAAAATTCCTGACAATTGCCCTTTCACGAACTTGATATTCTTGCATACAATGTTTATCACTCATGAGAGGTACTCAGTATGGGGAAGGCTGGTGAGAGAATTGTATGTACATGATATGTTGAGTCTTGCCCGTAGACTTGGAAACCAATTAACTTGACTACAGAAGAATGTTGTTTCCTCCATACCATGATATTAATGTTACTAACTGCTTTGAAATGATGGCTCTAGTAGTGTTTGTTACTGCAGGTGTTGTATATGGCTACAGGAGTGGGGACCTCCTTTGTATGAGTAGCCAGAGAATAGTATTAACCAGCATGTTTTATTCTGACCAGAGGCACTGAACCTCACTGTCCTAGTCTACTGATCTCAACATGTACCCACTGAGGACTTGTATTGACATGGACAACAGACTTTAGATCAGTATTTACATATTGATATTTGGCCCAACTTGTAGTAGTCGCTCGTGTGATGATTGAACCATTCCTTGGATGTGAAGATGTTTTAAAGAAATCTTCCCCACGCATGAGATGGTTAACTGTTGAAACCAAACGTGGTTTTCTTGTTGTACTTCACAAATATGTAGACATAGTTGCGGCTTGTTAATCGGTCCAAGTTAGACAATTTCAAGGAAAGAATACCTTTGTGCTATGTTGAGCCTCTGGATTTTATCCACTTGTCAACGACTTCAAAAAAATGGTAAAATATGTTGTCACCTTGCTGACACAGATTACACATTAAAAGTCACTGTTTGTAAAACATATATATACGATAATGGTAGATTGCATTAATGGTACATTTACATTATGGGACCCACCCATTGCTTTAAATAGTAAAGAGTCAATATTGCGAGGCCCAGATTACCTAATGAAGCTTTGGGTCACTCTATATTCATTTTTTTTTGTCACTATCTATATGACCAGTATAATTGTGTTGTTGGGTTGGAGGGAGACACTTTGCTCACCAGCTAATATTCGAAAGTCATGTACCTGTATTTTACCAGTATGGACTAAAACGCAATGTAGGAACGACTCTCATGACTATCCTTCTAATTGATAATGAGGCTTGTATGTTCATGTATGGTTATTACTCCTTGTAAGTGCATATGGATAACTTGAGAAGCATCTCTTTACATTTATGGAATCAAGAAATATTGAGTAGAAGTAGATCTTGCACCAGTTACTTGAGCCAAGTCCCCTTACCCTATGCGATGCTCATTGCCAAGAAATTCCTTAGAAGAAAAAAAGAACCACTCATGTGAAGTGGTCAGGCGCCATCTAGCAGGAGTTAACGGGAGTGCACCCCCACAAAGCTATGCTACCCATGTTTATCAATGGTGGTAGAATACACTACCAAGGAGGTCTATTCAAGCCTCCATGTTGTCACCAACTACATAATAATGTCCAACTGTACCACTCCACCATAATAAATTCAAGAAAGATGAATTTTAAATCCAAGAATGGACAAGAAGCTTTAAGTGGTACCGTGGGGAGTGATGGGATATGAAGAGCACTTTATTTCACCTAATATGGCTAAGCGTTAAGTTCCACTGTACAAGTTGTTCTTCTGCTTCAACAGGCAATGTTGAAATATATTGAGAAAATGAACAAGTCACGAGTCGTGTGTGTTTTTTCCTATTTGTTTTCCTAATCGAATGTTAAGTGCTGTAAGGTAAAGAAAGATGACTTTGATAAGTTCACAGGGATTTGATTTTGCAGTTGTGTTTTCGGCCATTTTAAGTTTGCAGATGAAACAGATTTAGCTGGGTAGAAGACAACAAAAATTTTCACATTTAGTTTGTGGTCAACAGTTCATGGTGAAAACTGCAAACATAAAACAGCACAAATATCTGCATTTCCAGTAACTGATAGCATAGTCATCCACCTGTTTTAGTGTTTGGCAACTTCAGATTGTCCCCCATTAAACTGCAATGTTCGGCCATCGAAGGGACATCAATAGTATACTAGTACAGCTCTATTGATACTGCACAGTAACTGGATCAATCTATCATGATGTCATCGCAGCACTACAGGTGTATATAATAGTGTGACCGATAACATACAATTGTTGAAACCATTTGCAATTTATGTCTGATAGCGTGGTGTTAGGTCTTTCCCAGAGGAGGGGGTAAGGGGTATTTTATGAAACAACATTATTGAAATAGAAGCCAATTGCCTGTATCAACCTGGTTTGCAGGGATTTGGCCTTGCCACGTGACTCAGGCACTGCCTTAAGCCATAAAGGATGATCCAATGATGGCGTGGAAAGTGTGCAATGGACATTACAGCAACACATATTTGACGTTTAATATGTATGTCTATCTGGAATGTATGTTGGGAAAAAAATAACATTTATAAAAGTTGTAGAGTTGGAAAGAAAAGTGAAGACGAGAATATCATCACTGTAGAATTTAATACAGGGTCTCCTTTCTTCTGCACTGGGATATCACCAGAGCAATATAGTACACAAATGGACCAAGTAAAACCAGCATTTGTGACTTCTTTTTGAAACCCTACCCTTCACACAAATACCTGCATGCATTCCCCACAAATAAATGTCTTCCACAACAAGTCTTGACCTGAATCGATGGTACACAATCTGTTCAGATCTGACATTATACCAATCAAAAATCGTGTCGTTTTTTTTTTTTACTCACTGAGGACAACAGAATAAAGATTTTCACTAGTGGTCTTCATCCAGTTGTAATCATATTGTTGGGAAAACTGAACATGTCACTAATAATATCACAGTCTGACAAACCCTCTGGTTCACATAGAATGGTATGCTGTATCTATATTGCCTTAAAATTCAACAAAGAACACTCACATATATTTTTCTAATAATTGTACAAAACATGTTCCTTGGAGATGCTTTCTTCATACAATTTCCCTTGGTCTACCTTACACAGATTATATGTATGTCTTCAGCTGCTCTCAACTGTTACCAGAACTACTGTAAGTCCTGTTTGTCAGCAAAACAACAGACTTCAGAAGTTCTAAACTGTCCCTACTGTGTCAGAGATCTGGTGGTTAAATCTGTTAACTCTCTAATTAATCTGAAATACACTCAGTTTGCAATTGGTTATTTGTTAAGATCGCCCCAAGACATGAGCATATTTTTATCCATAAAAATTCATGAATATCTTATAATTAGATACAACAGGTTTCCACACTTAGAATCAGTTTTCTGTGCATGTCTGTCTGACAGTAAGAAACAAAAAACTATATCCACAGAGTGATAATTTTCTTCCAGAATTTGGTTTAAGGTACTTCTTTTTTATGATTGCCTTTTTGTCACTACATGTAGTGGACTGTGGAATCTTTCAAATATTCAGGAACAAGGCTTTGTTCAAGCTAATGTGAATTTTTGACAAAATTACTGTCTTTTCCCAGACTGAAGTGTATAACAGAACTATCAGCCATATAAGACTATAACATCAGTTTCATGTAGTCTAGATTCCTGATAGCACCTGAGTCATCTTACAACATGGAAACTTCTGTCTCTGTGTTTAGAATATTGCTACTTTATAAACTGTCGCCAAAGGACTTTGTACAAACCATGCACTAGTTAAATTTGCCTGTGAAAACAACACTGACAGGGTTAGGGACATCTTCAAATATACTATTATCATGGAAGGACATTCATTTGATATGATAATTTAAACAATTAAGATGAAGCCTGTGCCCCCCTCCATGTAATGTAATTTATGACCTATATTTAAGGGTGTGTCACTGGATGTGGAGAGACTTCTTAACGGTCAGGACAACGTCTTGGGTGCCAGGAAGGGTCGCTCGTTCCAAGGTCGCGGCGTACGGCATGGGGATGTCCGCTCCCGTCACGCGGTACACAGGAGAGTCCAGGTAGTCAAAAGCATCGCCTTCATCATAGAAGAGACATTAAAGATGATTAGATATATCACTATAGGCAGCGAAAAAATAGCAATATTCTAAGAGAACTAAATCTCTACAATTGGATATGATACAGAGATCACTGGAATGAACTAGCAGAGTGAATTCCAGTAGATAACATTCAACTATAAAAAAAAAACCTGTTAAACTTAAGAAGAGTGATGGATGGTTACTCAAAGCAGGAAGTCTTGAATGAAATTGCAGAGATTGAATTGTCATTAACTATTGTTTATCCGGATGTCTTACTTTCATCAGCATACAATGAAAATACAATTTGAACCAAAACTACCATGAAAGTGCAGTGTCACATGTGCAGTGAAAAAAAAAACACCTCAAGAGGGAAAGTCAATAAAGAATTAGTGATACAATGTAGTAACAAAGAAGAATTATGCAATATACAACACATACTTACATGTATGTACACTTCATTTCTTAGGATACAAGAACGAGCAATCCACATACAGACAAGTTCATCTATGAAGTTCTCTACTGTGTTTACACTTACTTTCCATGACCTTTGCCACAATCTCTGCCCCGACCCCAAACTGTGGCCAGCCCCCCTCCACCGTCACTAGATGGTTCGTCTTCTTCACTGAGTTGATGAGGGTTTCTTCATCCATTGGTCTGATTGTGCGCAAGTTGATCACCTTCAAACATATAAATGACAATAAAAAATGACAAAATTGATCTACTGTAGCCTGGAATCCTTACTTTAACTACAGTTTGCTTCAATAGTAGCTTTCCGGGAATACTTACTCTTCTTTAGATTGATTCAGAAGTAACAGTTTAAAAAAATACATGTATATCTTTCTTAGCAACTGGGTTCAGAGACATACTTTGCAATCCAGATGAATAATTATAAATGATGGCAAAACTAAACATCAGATGATTCATGCATTTTATTCAAGCCATCACAGATAGCAGTTCAACCAATGAGAGAGTGGCTATTAGAAGTTTGACCAATGAGAGAGTTGCCATTAGAAGTTTGACCAATGATAGAGTGGCCATTAGGAGTTCGACCAATGAGACAATGGCCATTAGCAGTTTGACCAATGAGAGAGTGGCCAATAGCAGTGTGACCAATGAGAAAGAGGCCATTAGCAGTTTGACCAATGAGAGAGTGGCCATTAGCTGCTTGACAAATGAGAAATAGGCCATTAGCTGTTTGACCAATGAGAGAGTGGCAGCTTGCAGCTTGACCAATGAGAGAGAGACTACATGTCTCACAGGGTCTTACACACCTCACAGAAGATGTTCTCCTTCTCCAGGATCTGAGCTGCCTCCAGACACAAACCAACACTTTTGGAGTGGGACACCAGGGTGCAGTGGGTGCCTATTGCAAAGGAAACAACAGTAAATGTAAAAGTCTGCTAGCATGTCTTATATACACAGATGTAGACTAAGTGTTCAGAAATAGGCCAATGCTGTAAATTTATTTACTTTTGTGGCAGATAAATCTCATGGTAGGAAGTAAATGGAATTGGGAACAGCGCTATAATTTATGGCTTAAACAATTCTGTAATACAGTACTGGAGACATACCGGTATATTTGCAGTGGAGAGGTCACTTACACCTACAGCAGTGGAGAAATGACCTACCTTCTCTCTCGATCTTTGCCTTGCCGATGGGCACCAAGAACTCCTCAGACATGGCTTCATCTGACATCTCAAATGCTGTACCATACATCAGCTCATTCTCCATGCACACAACTGCAAGAAAACATTGATTTGATAGGCAACTGTACATACAGATGTTCTTCAGCCATTTGATAACCTATTTTTGCACTCGAAAAAATTGTACTTCACATCTTGATGTGATATTTTTGCATGCAGTAAGTATGCTACGGACAAATTCAGTTGGGAAACTGTTTGCATATATCTTAGATTCCCATGGCCACTGACATAGATTTAACATTTACTAAATCATAGCATGAAGTAAAGCCATCCCCTTTCGTTGAGGTGAAGTATGTAGCTAGTGATTGTGAAATTGTGGCTTTGCTATGTGTGGCGTTTACAGTCAAGCTTACCGATTCAGCCCTACTTATTTGCAGATTGCAAGAATATGTTGACACCCCCATAATTTCAAAGTAGACTACCCCTGCTTACCAGGGTTGGGATCCCTGATGGCGGACTTGAGTAGACCCTTGGCATCCTCTGATGAGTACGGTGACACCACCTTCAGACCGGGACAGTGGCCGTACCAGGCAGCAAAGCACTGCGAATGCTGTGCCGCCACGCCAGCCGCCGCACCGTTGGGGCCTCGGAACACGATTGGCACAGTTTGCTGTGTAGAAAAAAACATTAGGAGAAAAGGTTCATTCATCTAGCACTTAGAACAGTGTGTTTATGTGTGACATAATAGGACCAAGTGAGAATCTAAATTGCACAACCGGTAAAGTATCTATATTGGTATAGCAGGTAGAACAATCCTTCAGCATGACGCATCAACTTCACAGGGACGCGGTGCGGCAGTAGCTGGTAAGATTACACCTAATGACCTGTAACACCAAGATTTGCACCTTGTGAAGTTCCATTTCTAATGATTTGCGCATGAAAGTCCGTTCCCACTACTTGGACATGAGACACTGACCTTTCCTGCTGACATATAGAAGGTCTTTGCTGCTGAGTTGATGACCTGATCGATGGCTTGCATGGAGAAATTGAAGGTCATGAATTCACAGATTGGTTTGAGACCAGCCATGGCCGCTCCAACTGCTATCCCTGCAAATCCCATCTGTGGAGTAACAAGGGTGGCATCAACCTTTGTACATTCATCAACATTGCCACAAAATTATCATAATAGTAAATTGATTTTTCACCTAATACTTCCGCTGCATGAATGTACAGTATACCAAAATCAAACAGCTAGAAAATGGCCTGTTGCACGAATTCGCAATGATAGATGAATGCATGAAGAGACAAAAAATTACAAGTGCCCTCTGACCTCCGTGATTGGGGTGTCCATTACTCTCTTGTCTCCATACTTTCTCCACAGGCCTCTACTGACCTAAACATCAACAAGGAAAAAAAATCATGTCAGATGGTTCAGATATCCTTATAGATAGATACACAGATGGTGCTTGCTTTCATACATATATCAACCAGCCAGGATATGCTTGCTTCTCAAATGGTTAGCTTGCAAAATTAATTGCTTGCAAAGGACTTCTTAGTTAACAGCTGGTTCAGGGTTTGAAGCTAGTTCAGAGTTAACAGTTCAGGGTTTGAAGAGTGCATGTGCAGTGAGATGCACTGTCCTCTTCCGAAATGATAAACTACCATATTGAATATGAATTTAACTACTACAATGTATGAATTGAATCACTTAAATAAACATATATGATAAATATTCATTATCTAGATATGAGGACATAAATGAGTACCTTGTAAGCTCCATCATACTCTGCAACTTCTTCCCCCAGGAGGAAGACTGACTCATCCCTCTTCATCTCCTCATTCATGGCAGTGTTCAAGGCATCTCGTACTGTCATCTGTCAGACAACAGATATAGAGTCTCTTGTCATTTAAGCTCCAAGTTTCATATTTCAAAGTGACTTAACCTTACTTGATGCCTTTTACAAACTGAATGAGGTGAATACTGTTAAATGTTGGAATATTTGTTGGTCTCTAAGTATGAGGTCTTTGCTGTGACCTCTCACTGTGAACTCATAACCACGAACAAATTTCTTTTCCATTGACCATTGTGTTAAAAATACTGGTTCAACTGGAATGTCAGACTTTTCGGCACCTGGACAGTCCGACCCCTAGTCAATCAGGACTAATTTGGCACGAGGTATAGGTACAGTTTGATGCCTTACTCTAACCATAACCTCTACCGTAAATCTAACCCTAACCAGGTAACCTTAACCCTAACCTTAACCTTAACCCATTACGTCCTAGACCTGGCACTGAAACATCGAGATACGTATACCTTTTGACCACATTGCAGTCAAAGACATTGCAACGTCTTGATGTCCACCATGCCATGACAATTCGATTCAGCAAACTTAATGAATACCTTAAATGCAGAAACATCCGCGGTGGTTTTATGTTCACCGTTTTCGCGGTGGCTGGTTCACAGCGAACTTAAAACCACCACGAACATTTTTCCATGGCACGATGCTGCCGCGAACTCAAAACCACCCCGAAAAGTCCTTTTTCCCACTATCGCGAAATTAAATACATTTACAGTATACAGCTCTACATAAATTTGTACTAGGTCACTCAATTACTAGTATACTATTTGCAATGGTTTTGGTATTTTGCCTAACTACATAAATTGAAATAAATTGAAATAATGGAACATTCGAATTCTATTTGAGCAAATGAAAATACAAAACTTGTTTTTAGCAACGTCTAAACTCCGAAACTTCGTATGACAGTTCTCTGTATCAGTATATCATAGAAACGTTACAGTATTTTTTGCAGAAACGAGACAAGGTCGCCACCCACCTGAGCGGCCACTGGCGATGACACGCTGAAATGTCGCTTGAATATCGATGTTGAACACCGCTGTAGGGATGAGATAAAGCAGTATGCCATTACCTTTCTTCAAAGACATCAGATGGTAAGGAAAGATTTGTAATTCACGGGGGAAAAGACCACAAAGTCGAACTTACCCTCGCCAAAGTTTGAAGAGCAGCCATGTTTCGTCTGCTGATGTTACCCACCATGCATCACGCCATAAAGTTCAGTTCCAGGTTACGCTGTAGTCGACGCCTGGGCCAGTGCATTCATAAAAGTGATTTCAAAGATATTAAGAAATCTAATTGTATCTCAAAATGATAATAAATTAAAAAAAATTCATTGTCATTTTAAAACTAGATTATAAACATATTATTTTAAGTATAGATTACTCTATTTTATATGTTGTTTTGATAAAATATTTTACACATGATTTCATTTTCCCCCGCATCAGCTATGGAAGAATCCAACAAGCGCAAAGGCTGTAGCTCTATTTATACCGACCAATCAGAGCTCGTGCCGGCTGTGACGTCGCTCTGTCCTTCCTGTTCACACCGGGTGGACGCCATATTGTATGTCGTAACCTTGCGGTGAAGGTTGAACCTTTCTGCTCGTTACATCGGTTCCTAAGGAATTCCGAAGACTCATTTTCTGTCAGTAGCTACCTAAGGTATTCCCGCAGAGGTCAAGATGTTTTCCTCGTTCCGAGAGGTCGCAAAATGCAACCCTTTCTTCAGCCCGTTCCAGGCGCAGTGCGAGGGGAGGGCACCGGCGAAAGATGGCGCCCTAGTTCCAACAAGAAGTCTTGGCGCTGCTGCGGCCGCGGAAGGTCAGTGGTTTATCGACTAGTAGCTGTACTACTGTTCCTACAGCCAAGGATATGTACCAGTATTTGCCGGCATGCGGCCTGTGAAAGCTTTCATGGCACTTCTACATGCAGAACTTTTCTGTTCTTTCATGGGCCGTGTAGCGCGCCATAATTATCCAGTGGAACACACGTGGAAATTTTTGGGTAGAAACGCTTCCGTCCATCTGCAAAACTACGGCTTCTGGTACAATTATTACTCGTGAACCTTCACAACATGTATATTTTGTGTTTCAATAAATTTTTACGTGAGTAAATGTGTATTACTATTAGAGATCATTGCTGGGTCACCTTATATTGTGCTGACTTTGGGGTGACCGCCCAGTGCAACATGACCTGGGTATCTGTCTATGGCAAAAGTCCAACATTTCAGGTCAACCCACGTGCCTTTGACCGTTAACCTTATTGCAAAGGTCACAGCTTGTATCTAGTACTGTGTCTGTGCAAATTATTTTTCATGATATTTCTGAAACTGCTTTTGTGTTTGTTTTTTGTAAATGTAACTTGAGGATTCCCCCCAAGGTGACGGCAAAAAGAAGCCCAAACTCTTTTGTTGGACTAGAAAGACAATAAACATTCATTTTGTATATAATTTTGTCTGTCTGATAATTGAATGAGCTTTCATTGGTTCCGCGATAACCTTCTTCCAGACCTTTCATAGGAATTTTTCAGGGATTGAGATTTGTGGGGGTGGTGAGGACTTCTCATAAGATTGTGACTATCAGCGTTAAATCGTATAAAATGAAATAAACTTACTGTAAATGCCTTTAACAATGCCACAAGTTGATTTTGCTGTAGGAAAAAAATTCAGTGTATTCGAGTTTTGAAACTATGGGACAGGAGGACAGAAGAAAGTGTTTTTGCAGAGGGCATAAGTGTTAAATGTGAACATTAATGAATTAACCACCTTAAAAATGTCAACATTTGTAATAATTTGTCTCTCTCTTCTGTTTAGGAGATAGCTGTGAGTTTGGGAGTGCCAAGTACTATGCCCTGTGTGGTTTTGGAGGCATCTTGAGCTGTGGCCTCACACATACAGCCATCGTCCCCCTGGATCTGGTGAAATGCCGCATTCAGGTCAGCACAAGTTTCATTACTGTACATTAGTCAACTCCCTTGAAATATAAAGTATTGCATAGTGTGATTGTGAGGAGTAAAAGGTAACAGCTGAAAATTATTGTAATTTTAATGTAAGTTAAATTCAAGACTAGTCCAACTGTCTCTAATTTAGCTTTTTATGCTTACCATGTACTGTATAATGAACCACTGCAGGTTGACCCAGGGAAGTACAGGAACCTCATCTATGGTCTGAGACTTACGTTTACGGAGGAGGGTGCTCGTGCCCTGGCCAAGGGCTGGGCCCCAACCTTCATCGGCTACTCCCTACAAGGTCTGGGCAAGTTTGGCTTCTACGAAATCTTCAAGGTCTTCTATGGAAATCTCCTGGGAGAGGTAAGATTTCCAGTTCTTAGTAGCCATTAGTTTAAGCTGATTTTTTGTTACATGTATTTATAAGAACAGAAGATAAAATGTATGTTCGTAAGACGCTGTTTTGTCATGATCAATAATGTATGTATTGTATGTGACATTAAGTTTTATTTCCGTGTCCCAGGAATATTCTTACACATACCGGACCTCCCTGTACCTGGCTGCCAGCGCCAGTGCTGAGTTCTTCGCCGACATCTTGCTGGCTCCATGGGAGGCTACCAAGGTGCGTATCCAGACCATGCCTGGGTTTGCCAACACCCTGAGAGAAGGCTTCCCCAAGATCTACAATGCAGAGGGAATCAACGGGTGAGTCCCACAGTCCTGTTATTAAGTTATGCTCTCTGTGAAAAAAAAATCCATCCTAATATCCTAACAGAACACTGGTTCTTGAAGACTCTATCTTTCTTTGTTTCGCACGAGAAAATAGGTGTTTAGTGCCTTTCCTAGGGGTACAACGTCTCGGTTAACCCTAGCCATAAGCATATCCTTGCCACCCTACAGTGCTGCAATGTATTTAGGTATTGATGGAACAACAATCAATAAACAATTATTATTAAAACACAGTCTTGCCAGCTTCAAAACTCTTGCAATGGACTTTGTATTTTACTGCACTGCATACACACCTCATTTCTGATGCTGAAATATCCCTCATGTTCCCCCAGGTTGTACAAGGGCCTGCCCCCACTGTGGATGAGGCAGATCCCCTACACCATGATGAAGTTTGCCTGTTTCGAGAGAACGGTGGAGGCCCTGTACAAGCATGTGGTGCCCAAGCCCAGGGCTGACTGTAACAAGGGCGAGCAGTTGGTGGTGACCTTCGTTGCTGGTTACATCGGTAAGGCTCTGTTATATTGGCCTGTTTGTCACAGTCAAGCACTGCCAGCCTGGCCTATGATTCATGCAATAGATTGATCCCATAGCCCTGCCCACTTACACCAAAAGGTAGAATAAAGACTAAAGATGTAAATATTTGATGGGCACATAGCCGGTGTCCCTTTGAAACTGCTAAATGTCATTCTCTCATTGGATGAACTGCTAATTGTAATGGACAGGAAGTATTGGTCTGTTAGACTCTAACTTAGAGCAGGTCCTTCAAACCCAAATAGCTTGTGCAGACGAAGCTTAGGTCTATGTATAACGTCCTACTGCAGTATGTTTGTGACCTTTGCCGCCTTGTTTTCCCAGCCGGTGTGTTCTGCGCCATCGTGTCCCATCCTGCCGACAGCGTGGTCTCCAAGCTGAACAACGATAAGGGCAGCACGGCCATCGAGGCTGCCAAGGCTCTGGGCATGAAGGGTATGTCACTTCACCTTGCACAATAGTTGCTATTTTCATGAGGTTTGGATGTACTGTAAATTCAGGTACTTTTGCAGTGGTTATATTTCGCGGTAGGAAGGAAAATGAGGTTTGATGGCATTTTTAATATGTGGTTGAAATAATTCTGTAGTACAGTAGTAATACTTTTAAACGCTTATTTAGTAGTGAAGATGTCACCAGGAAAAGCATGAACATAAACCACTGCAGAAATTTGGATTATCATTATATAGTTATTGTAATCCAGAACTGTATACTTCTCATCTATTTGCTTTCACATCCTTATTCTATTTTCTCTTAATAGTAACTCTTCATGGCTTTCTTTCCTATCACATTGCTTGATTTTCATCACTGCTTTCTCTGAATCTTCTTATGTTCTCCTATTTTGACATTTTCTCTCTCTCTCACTATTAACAACACCTCATGCTCATTTTTTATTCTCATATACAGTTTCTTTAATATAAATATTAATCAAACAGTGTAATTCATCTTTCAATGATTGCCTTTTTTCAACAATGACATTGCCTGTACTAACCCTTCAAGCTTACCTACATTTTATATTTCTTATCCATTTCTCCTTGATTTGTATGTAATTTCAATCTTAGAAAGCCAGAAGGTTTATTCTGCTAGGTTAATATACATAGCACAAAGTTGAGAGTTTTAGATAAGTCAAAACAAGATAAGATAGTGTGTGAAAGTCTTTGAGCAGATTGGAACAGTGCAGTTTGAAAAGCATCAAGAAAGTTTTTTAGTTGAGTCATGCCAGGTGAGGAGAGTGTGCTTCATGTCCAGTCTTGTCTGGCCTTGCTCATGTCCTTTGTGTACTTGTTTGGCATGACATTGTAAATAGCCATTTAAAAAGGCCCATTATAAAAGAAATGACATGAGCCGCTTCTGAAATGCAGTAGAACAACAGGAGTTGTGGGTAGATGTAGAAACTGTAGTAATCTTGTAACGTGGTTAATGTTTGCTGTTTTTATTACGTAATTGCATGTTAGTTAGGGCAGGATGCTGGTTTTATGTAAGTCTGTGCAGTGGCTCTGCCCACATTAGCCATTAGACACATTATCTACACTTAATGGATGTAAACATAGCTAATTTGTAGAATTTCAAAAGCAGAGCTGTAGGTTGCTTTCTTGAACCTGGGAAAAATGTTTGGGGCTTATGGTTAACTAGTGGATGCAAGCAAAAACCTCTTTGGACAAGTTTTTGATCAGATACCTGTGAAAAATCGCTTGCCATACAATTTTCCCAGGCTTTAGTTATCAACCCTTAGACATACTTTCAACGATATATATTTCCTTCCTAACACTTTGTTTTCTTTTAACCAGGCTTATGGAGAGGCCTGGGTGCCCGTATCATCATGATCGGTACCCTGACAGCTCTGCAGTGGTTCATCTACGACAGTGTCAAGGTCGTTTTCCGCCTGCCCCGCCCGCCGCCACCCGAGATGCCCGAGAGCCTGAGGAAGAAGCTGGAGGCTGCCGGCAAGCTGTAACGTACCGAACATGGGCCCGGTGTGGACTGGGAACGGACTTCTTCTTGTCCATTCTTTGTCTTAAGCATATCTTCAACTGTTGATGTGATGCTGTTCATGTCATGCTGTGATTTTTAGGCTTGCAAGAAATGGTCAAGAAGAACTCTTGTTTCTAGATGGAAGAAAAAAAAAACGACAGGTGTGAGCTAGTCTGACATAAATAACAAATCTCATTTTTACCACTGGGACGACTGTAAATCCTTTTTTATAAGTAGGATGTAATCTGACTCCACATAACGGTAATGAACCTGGGAAAAGTTGCTTGAGGCAAGTCCCATTCTCAATGTGATACCTGATCTTAAGATGAATATACAAACTTTTAAACACCTTTCTTCCAGTCCTGCTGCCTTGTTTTGAGTGAACTCTGTCCATGTACATTAGGACCTTATGGAGTAGACGGCAAAAATATCTTCCGTCTTTAGTTATGGAATTCAGTGGGATAAAGAAGTCATTAGTCTGTCATTTTCATTCAATCAGGGGAATTTTAGCATCAACATCAATTTGATCAAAGTTGTAACTATAAATAAATAAAAGTCATTTTTATTGAGATGTAAAGATGGCATGATATCCCCTGCACCCTTACCAGTATTTATGAAATACGACTATGTAGGAAGGCTGCTCTGAAACATGTTTGTTTTGATGATGTGAAAATAAAGAGATTGGACAAATGTGTAGATGACTGGATCCTTCACTTGTCTTAAGTTTAGTTTTTCTTTGGTGCATAAAGCAGTATGCCCATATGTTACACTCTTTCAGAAAAGACACTTTTGGCAGCTGATTTGAAAAATGGTAAGTTATGTAAGAGGTGATGAAATTACTTATGAATGGCCATTTCAGTCCTGGTGATTCATATATGTATAGAGGCTGTTATGTTTTTCCTCCTCTTTCATGGGCCCCAAATCCAAAACACCATCACCACCAATGGTTTTGATTAGTATGTTTTCCCAAATAAGTGAGAATTATTTCTTTTGCAGTGGTTTTAATTTTGGAGGAAAACACTTTTTGTAATGTTAATGGTAAAAACAATTCTGTAGTGCAGTAGTCCTGCAAAGAATATCAACTTTATAGTAGCTATTGAGCTCCACCCCCAACAGTGGACCCCTTACAGTGCAGGTGTGTAACCACGAAGACAATCCATCTCCAAGCAAGGCTGCAGTGTTACTGAAACCATATTTTCCATTTCAGCCTAATCTGTTGTTAAACTAACATTGATTTTATTGATGTTTGGGACATCAAGGTGTGCGGACTAACTACAAAATGTAGTACTAGAGTGAGCCCGTTGGACAGCCGCATGCAAGTGTGGTGTGAAGACTAGCCGACTGCTGCCTACCCGTGTCAGGGATTCCAGCAGCAGTATAATCAAATACTGGATACTACTGCTTTGTTTGTTGCAATGAAATGTACACAAGCTTGTTGCGTATTCTAATGACTGAAGGTTGAGGATCTCAGGCCAGTTCAACTGACAACAAGCAAGACTAGTGTCACTCAACCCAAGTACATTTTCCCTTTCAGCCTGAGCTGAACTTTTGGCCCACCAGCGTTGACTTTATTGATGTTTTTGTTTATTACAACAAATTTCCATATAAGCAGGTTTGTTGCGAGGCCTGGGATTGTATATCCTCTTGACTGAAGGTTGAGGATCTTTCTCAGGCCAGTTGCTCCACTGACAAAAAGCAAGGCTGCAATGTTACTCAACCCAAATACATTTTCCCAAGGAGGGTATATAGAGATATAACCTTGCTTTTCTCGTTCAGCCTGAACTTTTGGCCTACCAGCATTGATTTTATTGATGTTTTGTAAATTGCAACAAATTTTCCATGTATGCGGGCTTGTGGTGAGGCCTGGGTGTGTGTATCCTCATGATTGAAACTTGAGGATCTTTCTTGGACCAGTTCTTCAATTAAAGACAAGTGAGGCTGTGGTGTTATTTAACCCAGATACATTTTTTTTCTTTCTGCCTGACCTTTTGTTATGATGAAATTCCATGTACGCAGGCTTGTTTCGAGGCCTGGGATTGTGTACAGTATCCTCATCATCGAACGTTAAGGATCTTGCTCTGGCTGGTTTTTCAACTGACGACAAGCAAGTCTGCAGCGTTACTCAACAAAATAAATGATTTCCCCTTCAGCCTGACCTATTGTCCCACCAACATTGATTTTATTGATTTTATTAACAAGTTGAAGGGGCTACCCACATGTTTTGAGATGAATAAATAAATAAATAAATAAATTGATCTTTTTGTTTATTGCAATGGAATTCCATGTACGCAGGTTTGTGGCAAGGTCTGGGGTTGTGTACAGTATCCTCATCATTGAAGTTGAGGATTTTTCTCTGGCTGGTTGTTCAACTGAAGACAAGCCAGTTTGGAGTGTTACTCCACGCGTTTCTTTAACAGCCTGACCTTTTGTGTCACCAACGCTGATTTCATTTATGTTTTTGTTTGTTGTGACAAAATTCCTGTACGCAGGCTTGTGGCGAGGCCTGGGCGTGCGTATCCTCATGATCGGTACCCTGACGGCGCTCCAGTGGTTCATCTACGATCTGGTCAAAGTTCAGTTCCGCTTGCCACGCCCACCGCCGCCGGAGATGCCCGAGAGTCTGAGGTTGAAGCTGGAGGCTGCCGGCAAGCTGTGATAGGTGCACCAGACACACAGTGCACATGCCAGTGTCAATCCTGAGGGGATGGGGTAAAGGGGGGTGTTATTAAAGGATTTAAGCGCTGCTTAGAGATGTGGTATACATGTAAAAGGTAGTTTCGTGCTATGATTGATATTTGATATGAAAATTTGCCTTTAAAATCAGATGGTTAGGCCACCAGAAGACTTAGTTATAACTTTACCAAAAAAGACTCATGAAACTTGTGAAAACAACCACATTTGCTACCCTAAGTTCCACACAATCTTCATTACCAGATGACTAACAATGTATGACTAAAAAACTACAGGCACTTCTGTGCCCAAAAATCTGATCTAAAATATGTGACTTGTGAAAAAGTAAAGCAAAATGGAGTGGTAATTGTATATAGTATGTATGTTGGCATGTATAGACCCTAGAGGAAAGTGTGTATACTGATCATGTGTTAGGAAACTACTATGTTGACTGCAAATTACAGACAAATAAATCATCATGAACCTGTTCATCATTGGTCATCATTTACTAGTAGTTTTCATGTATGCAATAGCACTGGCCTAGAGATAGTATCCTATCACGGACTCTTTTGTTGTGAACCAGTTATCCACGCTCAAAGTTGGAAAAGCCACTGGGATAGACAGTTTTGATAACAAGCTTTTAAAACTTGGAGCGCACATACTTGGTCCTCCTCTGACAAGACTGTTCAACAACTCCCTGATGATTGGTCACTTCCCGAAAAGCTGGAAGCAGTCCAAAATCGTCCCAATCCATAAGAAAGGAGACAAAACAAATCCTGGCAACTATCGCCCTGTATCACTCTTATCTGGGGTATCCAAAATACTTGAAAGAGCTGTCCACAATCAACTATATCAGTATCTGACCCAAAATAGACTCTTAACACATTACCAGTCTGGGTTCAGAAAGAAACACTCTTGTGAGACAGCGCTTCACTCGGTGATTGAGGAGTGGGTAAGCTCTATTGACAAGAGGGAATTAACCGGAGTGGTATTTTGTGACCTGTCTCGAGCTTTCGATACCCTTGACCACAACATAATGGTACGTAAACTCCAACAATACGGTGCAGATGACATGGCTTGCAAATGGTTCCAGTCTTACTTGACTGGGAGGATACAACATACATGCATTAACTCAGTTCTATCCTCATCTATCAACGTAACCTGTGGAGTCCCTCAAGGGTCAATATTAGGCCCACTTCTGTTTATTATATATGTGAATGACTTACCAAATTGCATGCAACTCTGTAAGATTGCACTGTATGCCGACGATACGATAATTTACTTCGCGGCACGCAATGTACAGGCAATTGAGCAGGCCATCCAGAGCGACTCAGCCAGACTTTCCCAGTGGTTTGCGGCTAACAAATTGTCGTTAAACCCCACGAAATGTAAAACGATGTTAGTGGGTTCGTCAAGAGCAAACGACATTAACACTGAATTAGATATTACTTTAGCTGGCACTACTCTTGACCAAGTTGATAAATTCAAGTATCTTGGAGTCATTATTGACAACATGTTAAAGTGGCATGATCACTGTGATCATCTTAACAAGAAGCTAGCAAATAATCGGAATAATGAAGTACCTTAAACACTACCTGGATAGAGAGGCGCTGCTCACAATTTACAAAGCCCTATTTCTCCCACACATACAGTATTGCAGCACTGTCTGGGATCAAGGGGGTAAAGGAAGTCTGGATAAACTACAGAAACTCCAAACTAGAGCTGGTCGCGTGATCATGGGGTACGATCGCCATACTTCTACATCAAATGTCTTACGTAGTCTTGGATGGGTCCAAATAGTTGATGTACATAAAAGAAGTAAGGCAACGCTCGTTTTCAAGGCACTTAACGGCATGACCCCTCCCCATCTTACTGCATTGTTCTCCCAACTCTCAGAAATACACACACATAATACCCGTCTTAGATCACAAGGTGGACTCCTGCTGCCTAAAGCTAAATCTGAATATAGAAAGAAAGCTTTTTCATACTCAGGGGCGGTGCTCTGGAATTCCCTGTCGTCCCAATTAAGATCTGCGAGGACACTGTCACAGTTTAAACGATTGTATGACCAGGACTAAGGATTCTGATTGTATATATTTTAACTTTAGTTCCTGTCATATCACAGTGGATTCTTTTGTTTGATTTCTGTATTATGTTTTGATGCTAAGACTGACATTTATGTTCTCTTCTGTTATTTTTCATTTGCAAATCAACTTTGAAACAAACACTGCCCGACCAGCGACACATTGATATGCAAATTCCACTTTTCGTTACTTTGATTTTAAGTTGATCCACTGCCTGAATGTGTTATTATTGTTATTATCATTACCATTATTATATTAAGTTATCCTGAGTTATTTGTATTGTAAATAGTTGACACCTGACGTTTAGTTATTTAAGTTTGACCTTTGATGTCAATTTTGATTCAGTTGTTGTGATTTTGTGTTAATTTATGTTGGGGTCTCCCGGCCTCCCAGGAGGTATTGAAAAACGCCAGAAGGCGATGTATTTTCCTGGATAAATAAATAAACTGAAACTGAACTGAATAGTATAAGTTATTTCAACAGTGGGTTTGTTTGCCTGTAGGAACTGAATGGAGATGGTTTACTGGATACTATCATGAAGCTTGTGATGAAAAATTATCTTTGGTATATTAAATTGTCAGTACGTATATTTGTGTGCCGCCGAAGCTGGTGTGTCATGTCAAAGGGTGGTTACATAGTTACAGGTATATTTTTGCAAGCTGTCACCAAAAAACATAACTGCTCTAGAGAAAGTAGAGAAACTGCCCAATCAGCATCCATGTGTTACTCTCCAAGCAGAGGTTAGGCTCTGTGTTGTTTTTTGACATCTTTGTTGTACCGGTTTATTTTCTGCCTGGTGGACAGAAGAAAAACATGACAATGGAATCCCAGCTAAAGGCCCCAAAACACGTCAAAAACAACCAGTAGTAGGAAGAGGAATGCGAAGGAAGCCTCTTCAGCACCATGGCTAGTAAATGTCCTATGGCTTATTATCTTCCCTCTGTGGGATACTCTTAAAGGATGGGAAATTCTAAGCTTGGTTACGCCAAGGGCACGCAATGCACATGTACTTGGTTACCTCAAGGGCGATAAGTCCTTGGTTGCCCTAGCGTTAACTTACACTCGTGGAATCTGCAACACGGCTATTCTGAATCATATCGCTGGGTGGCGTTCAAAGACTATGGGGCACCTTTGACCTGGAAGCACTGAAGCACTGCTTCTTGACTCGTGAAGGTTTCTGAGGATTTTGTGCCTGATTTCCCGGCTGCTCAACCCTCTCTTCCACTGTGCTTTTCCAGAAGAATATGATGCACAGCACAGTGATCTAAGGTATGTGTTTCTGTGTCTTTTTTGAGGTGAAATTCAGCCCTTTTTGCAGGGATGTTTGTGCACTTCCGGAAACTTCCATGCACGGCGCATGCCCCGTTACTTCCAGTGAGGCGAGGACCGGTGTTTTGGTGTTGGGGGGGCACCCGGCAAATCGGCACGCTTTTCAGCAAAAATCTTCGTTTCAAAACGCTGTCAAGAGTCCCAACTGATCGCGTCAGACATATTCATCATTGTAAAGACTATCTATCTGTAATCGAGTGGATACCATCGAGTGTACAACCGAAACAGGTGACCTACGTTACGCACGTGTTGCGCAATTTTGTGCCCAGACGATTGATATTGAGGAACAGTAAATTTCTGACCATCAGGTTAAGTAAAAGACAGTTCCACGATGCCGAGGTGCCACTACGAGGTTCTCGGCGTCCAGAGGAACGCCACAGACGACGATCTGAAGAAGTCCTACCGAAAACTTGCCCTCCGATGGCATCCAGACAAGAACCCGGACAATGTGGAGGAGGCCACCGAGACTTTCCGCGAGATCCAGCAGGCCTATGATGTCCTGAGCGACCCTCAGGAGAGAGCCTGGTATGATAAACACAGGGAGGCTATCCTTAGGGGAGGGCTAGGCGAGGATTACAAAGATGACAGTGAGGACTTGATGCAGTACTTCAGCAGTGCCGTGTTCTCTGGCTACGGTGATGATCACAAGGGCTTCTATGCAGTGTACGGAGACGTCTTCAAGAAGATTGCCGAAGAAGACGCTCGTTTTGTGGAGCCAGATGAAGATGAGGAAAAGGCGCCAGACTTCGGCACCTCAGACTCTGTGTATGAGGAGTCTGTAAGACCATTCTACGCTTATTGGCAGAGTTACTGCACTAAGAAGTCATTTGTGTGGTTAGAGAAGTATGACACGAGAGAGGCGCCAAACCGAAGGGTGGCTCGGCTGATGGAGAAGGAAAACAAGAAGTTTCGAGACAAGGGGAAGAAGGAGTACAACGAGACGGTCCGACAGCTGGTAGCGTTTGTGAAGAAGAGAGACAAGAGGGTCCAGGCGCATAAGAAGCGCGTGGAGGAGAAGTTAGCAGAGCAGGCCAGGCTGGCAGCCGAGAGGCAGGAACGTTTAAAAAGGGAACAGGCCAAGGAGGTGGAAGGGTACAAAGAACAGGAGTGGATGTGTGCGTCGGGTCTACAGGACGAACTGGCTGATCTGGAGGCTCGCGTGGCGCAGGAGTTCGGAGACAGCGACCAGAGCTGGGAAGATGAAGAGGAGGAGGATGGGGATTGCAGTGGGGAGGGGGAGGAGGAGGAGGAGCAAGAGGAGGAGATGTACGATGATCTCTACTGTGTGGCTTGTAACAAGGCTTTCAAGACAGACAAAGCACTAGCCAATCACGAACAGTCCAAGAAGCACAGAGAGAAAGTTGCCATACTCAAGCAACAGATGGAAGAAGAGGAGGAGGAGGTAACCATGGCAACAGAGGAGGCAGAGGCATCCACTGACACGCCTGATGTAGATGTCAATGCAGAATCAGAAGAAGATGAATTGCAGGCAGCGTGCGAAGAGAACACTCCGAAACCCAAACTTTCAAAAAAGCAGAAGAAAAGGAGACGGCAACAACAGAGAGAAAACCAGACTTTTGAAGAAGATTCAATCGACCAGTTGGAGGTAGAGTTAGAAAATGTGCACGTCACCACAGACAAGGATAGTGAAGGTAATGTACCTGAGGGTGTTGAACCAGAGGATTCACAGGATAAAGACAACAACCAAAAGGCAAAGAAACTGACAGGGAAGAAAGCCAAGGAGGCCAGGAAAGCTGCTAAAGGAGCAAAAGGAACGTCACAAAGGGACGTTGCCAAGGACGTGCCCCAGCCTGCGACCGTTTGTAATGTGTGCATGTTTGAGTTTGCAACCCGTAACAAACTGTTTGACCATATCAAGTCCACAGGACACGCCTTACACCTCTCCTCCCAGCAGCAGCCCAGGGGGGATGGGGGAGGGGACCAGGGGGGGAAGAAGGGGAAAAGGAAAGGAAAGAGGCAGTAACTAGTCTAGTTCTATTAGTTGGCAGTAAGTTGTAATGCAATAAGCTAAGGCATGGTTTCAACTGCGCATGTGCAATGCAGTGGGTTGTGGGTAATATGTCTAGGTTGAAGGCCTTTTGCCATTCCCTGTGTATTGCCAGGGGCCTTCAATTTGATATTATATCTGTATTTGTATTTATAGAACTGGTATAACAGCCCTTCTGCGTAACACACTAGCTTTGCAGGAATGCGGTGCAGCAGCAGCAGGTTCTATAACACTGAACCACACCCTATATCCAGCGAAGATGCCCCTTTTCTGTGCTTGGTGATAACAACACATATACCATTACCCACGATGAATCACATTGCATGTATCATTGTATGCACTTCAAAGTTCAAACCATGAAGTAGCTTATTTTACAAGCATTTTAGATATAGAAATTATGAATATGACATTAGAGAAAACAGTTTCAATTTTATTTTGTGGAAGTAAGCAATTTTGTTGATGTCTGCCTATGTTACACATTGCGGTGGAACGTGTTAAGGGAAAAAATGTGCTCTGTTGTTTGAGATGCCTTCATCAAGAAAACCATTTAAGTAGGGTTGTGCTGAAAATTTGTTTGTCAATGTTTGTATGAACCCTAACGTTATATTTGTTAGATTTGATTATCATGCAAATATGTCCGTTGTGAAATGTGTTACTCCACAAGATCATTTCATTGCTGAAAAGAAGTAAGAAATCATAAATGAATAAAGCACTTTGCTATGAACATGTTGTCTGAACTTTTTCATGTTGCCATTCTATATACAATGTACTTGTATTAGTGGCCTTCAATGTCCTTCTTTATACCTTCTAGTAACAGGACAGCAAGTTGAAGACTTGAAAGTCTGAGATATCTTAGATTTTTCCATAGGGATCTAAATATCTACCACCACCCAAATCTGCACTGGCCCACAGTAGAAACACAAACGGCCAATACTTTACTACTACCTCAAATATGCCACTCATACTTCATTCTGTTTGATACAGTAGATAACAAAAGTTCGAGATCTCATGCCACAGTGAATTACTAGCCTGACTAAAATTGCTCTCCTAGCTGCCGGCCTTATACATCTTTCTCACGCGGCGGCCATGATAGCTTGAAGACGACAAAACTCATTTCTAAAATCAGCTCCTATTTAGTTTTTCCCCAGACCACACAAATTTTCACAATATAAGATCAAATAATAAATGTTATAACTAGTGTTATGCAGCAAAATATGTTACAATTTAGACTCGCGTACTGATCCCATGGTCCCTTAAGAGATGCAAAATAAAAACATAATAATGCAAATATTTCATGGACATGCAGCCATTCTCTTATTGGTCAAATTTCCATGCTATCATTGGTTGAACTGCTAATTATGATGGACAGTCTTTTGTTTGCCTCATTGAACTCGTTTTAGATCTATCATGGCCGCCGCGTGAGAAAGGTGTATAGTTGCCACTACCCAGGAGGGGAGGGGTTCATTAACCCCAGCCAGTGAGAGACAAGCTAAGTGAAATACCATGAAATATAAAACTGTAAAAAAAAAAAAACAAGCAGAAAGAAATTGATGCCTCCCTATGAATGGGTTGACCAACCCCCCTTTGAATAAGTAGCCTCTTCCATTGACCCCACAACCTGGAATGTCTCATGTCATGTGATAGACAAGTCATTGTTGCCATTATACTTCTTTCTCCTAGAAACACATCTGAGTGAATGGTACCATGTGACCTAGCCCTGGAACGCAAGATGGGAACACTGAAAGCAGCAAATGACCTACTTATTTTGGGGCAGTTTGAAGAGGCTTTGGATCTCTGCAAGAACGAACTGAAAAGCCTTCCAGATGACAAGAGGTACAAGCATCAATTAATGAACATCATGAGTTATAAAGGCTATTATAGAATTACGGCTTGTCTATCACATTCCTGCCAAAGTGCCTAGGCCAGGGACTGGCCCTTTGCTCCGCTCCGTTAGTAGTCTCCAGGTTGCACGGTCCTATCACATTCATGATGATGAAAACACGAAAATCATGTAATCAAGGTTGAAATTTGTGTGGATCGTGTATGATTACTGGCATGTCAATCCTCTTATCAAAAAAGTGTCATAACTGACTGGCATTATTAGGTAATAGGCTGATTCCATAGGCATAGCCTCCTTGAAAAAGCTAAAAGTGCAAAATGAAAACAGAACAAATGCAAATGTTTGATGGATAAATACCCAATTTGTCATTGGTCGATTTAATGATGTCATATTAGTAAGACAGAAAAAAAGGATAGCTGTAATAAAGATGCTTGATTGTCATCTTTTTGTTTACGTTACAAATGATTATTACAAAAGACTTGATTTTGCTAAAAATGCTTTGAATATCTTGCTCTACTTCCAGAGATAGCAGGTTGGCAGAGTCTCTGTCAGTTGTAGCAGTCCAGGCCTTGGCCGAGCTGAATCGCTGGCAGGAGGTCCTACCTTTTGTACAGGACATGTTCGGTGGACTGGAGAAGATTCCCCCACAAGTGCTGCAGCTGTGGTCAGTCAGAATCCAGTACTTTCATTTAGCCTGCACCACAGGCCAGGAAAAGATTTTTTATGATCCATTCCAGTGGCATTAAGATACTATACTGAAAATTTGTAATTGTGGTGGTTTTATTTTGTTGTAGCAGGGAAGAAGAGATTTCTGCAGTGTTTTAAATTTTCAGTTGAAACAATTTTGTAGTACAGTAGTTACATTACTCTCTAATTGCACCAGGTGCCATAATACCACCACATAAAAAAGAATTGTTAATGTTATAGAGGCCCTCAAGATTGTCTGGCACCTAAACATCTGAAGTATGTATACCTTACATCATAAGTTACATGGGTCTTTTTTCACGTTTGACCTTCATGTAAGTCTTGGTCTTCCAGACCATATTAAAAAGCTATACTAGTAGGTATGCTCTTAATGTATTTTCATAACAGTCTTGCTGTTGCTTCCTCCAGCATTGCTCTTCATGCCAAAATGCAAGACTTTGCCCCCATCACCATGGTAACGGAGGCGTGGCTGGCAGCCCCTGGTAACCAGGAGGCAGATGGCCTGACCAGGGTGGCTGAGACCTACGTCCTACTGGTGCTGCTGCCACACAGCAAGTTTGATGACATCAGAGCCCTGCTGGAGGGTCATCCAATCATCATGGAGGACAGGAGGAAAGCTTTTCTCCGATTGGTCGAGGCTGAGGATAGATCTGTGGTGGAGAGAGAAGGCCAGGTGTGGTTCATTCATACTCTCCAAGCAGAGGTTGAGTCGCGGAGATAAAGTAGTAGTCAGAAAAATTACACTGGCGCTCCTCTTACATCTAAGAGGAGCGCTGGTGTAATTTTTCCGACTACTACTTTATCTCCGCGAGAGTAGTTCATTCACAGACTAGAGTGGTCCCCTGCATTCTTTGATCCACAGTAATAATGTTGTAAATATTTTAATGAACAAGAAATCTGTGGGAAGTGTTGCTGGTAGATGTTCAGCAGTGATAAGAAGTCCTTGCAATTGTGTTTGATATTACTAGTTTTACTATTTTATATATATCAGGATATGTTTCCATTTGCTATATTCTCTTCCAGACCCGTTGTCAAGGTTCAGCCTCTGCAAACAAGGAACAAGGTGAGGCACAGTCTGCAGGAGAATCAAAGGTTATGTTCAATGCCTTTTTGTGGAGAATTGGCCAGACTTCCATCCAACTGAATGAAAGATATTTAGAATCAATTTTAAAGAGAAAACTGTCACGGTGGTGCTTTGTTGATAAGGCAACAGGAAGTAAATTTTATGGAAAATATCCCTTGCAGACTCTAAAGCTAATGTGAAGGGACAAAACATCAAAAAGTATCACAGCCAACAAGTGGGTAATTATTTCAGAAGCGCAGAAATGCTACCACACTATTCAACAACTACAAAATTAGTTTCACTTCCATAACTACACCTCACCAGTGCTACTACACAAAATACTTTCCCATTTTCAGTACTTTCCTGTCATGTTAACCATTGCTGAAGGGGTATTTAAAAAAAAATCAAGATTGCATATTGAGATGTCCTGTGATCTTACCCTGTTTGAAAATTGCAGGTGCCAGCTATGGTGCAATGGTAGCCATGATGTCATGGGTCAAGTCCAGCGTGTCACACACAAGTCCATCCAGACATGTGACTACAGCAGTACTTCTGGCAGTGATCGGGGTTGTCTTAGCTCTCACACTCAAGAAAAGAAAAGGTGAATATACAATGGACTGGGCAGATAGACAGATTCATGCTTTTCTTTTATTAGATGTACACTTTGTAAAGTATGTGACTTTAATATTTGAACCATTTTTTTTTCAGTCAGCCTCTGCTGTGTATTTAGTTAGCGGATCATTTGCCTGTCACTGGCTGGCTGTTTCCAGCTTTAATTTTTTTCTGTCCCACTCATTGTTTGAGAGCCCATGTTTCAATTTTTGTTGCTATATCTGTCATTGTATTGGCTTGGGAACATTCATCAGTTTCATGTCATATAACAATCAATATTTGGAGTTTCCACAATGAATATGTCACATTCCAGTTTGAAATCATGTTTAGATCAATATGGGCACTGCTGATTTCTTCTGTTTTACTTAATTTTCCTCCATTCTCAGCTTTCCTTCAACTCATTTGGTGATCAGTTAACCATTTCAGTAAGTCAATATGTATTCTTCTTTTCTGAAATGCGTACATGTACCTGATCTTTATGGCTGCTTTCTTGTCATTCTGTGGCAACTATATGCTCATGCTTGAATCTACCTATGCGTACATGTACCTGAATCTTGTCTAATGTTCAAATATCTTTGTCTTTATCCTGTGTGTAAGAACCTGGTCCAGCCTTGTAA
Source organism: Branchiostoma floridae x Branchiostoma belcheri (assembly GCA_019207045.1). Classification (NCBI taxonomy): domain Eukaryota; kingdom Metazoa; phylum Chordata; class Leptocardii; order Amphioxiformes; family Branchiostomatidae; genus Branchiostoma; species Branchiostoma floridae x Branchiostoma belcheri. Next base: position 9,460,550 of record CM033027.1, read on the forward strand.
TGTTACGTTTGTTGACAGTCCTTTTTTCAACTCCTTGTGGCAGAAAGATATTTAAAAATAATAATCATGTGGGGAGCTTATAAACATGACTCAGCAAACTTTCATTTTATCTATCAAGGAGGTAAAAAAAGAGAAACTCTGTCAATGTTCTGCTCACCCACTTCATCTTTCTTGTTTTTTGGACATTTTAAGCTGGAAATATTGCAAGTTTACATCACAAAAGTAGAGGGCAGGGAGGAAAAGTTGAATATGACTGTATTCACTCCATAAAACCTGAGTACCGAGGCATAAACCTCAGGTCCTCTGGCTTTGTTTTTCCAACTACATGTAGGTATACTTTTCTTTAAATCTGGGAGCTTACAGATTAAATTGGTGTGGCCTAACAATCTGATTTTCTATCGTCTCTGTCCTTCCCCAGCAGCGGCCACAGGCAGCAGACAGGACATGCTGACTACCCTGGGTGGAAAACTGGCCTGGCTGTGGCAGCAACTGTTTGCACCATATCATTTGGCAAATAGCTAGTGAAGGCACTTGTACACATACATATTTCATAACATATCAGAACTATTTGTTTGTTTGATTCAAAACACAAGTCTTCTCGCAAGCCTAGTAATGTTCCTAAATCCATAGTGACACTTCATTAAATACATTTTCTGACATTGTCTGACCAATGTTGTTTTTAATTTCCTTAATCTAATTTGAAGGAAAAGATACCTAATTTCCTTGGCCTACTATTAAATTTCTAGTCATTTTTTTTAATGCAGAATTAACACTTTTCTACACCTCTATCAAGCTCTTCTATTCACAGATTTGTGTTGGCCATTGCTTTGTGTATCTGGAATCAACTCTTGAGTCACAACTTGAGTGCTTTGTATTCTATCTAAGGATGGAGTCATTCTGTCTTGTGTTTTTGCAACATTTATGTGTACCAATAGTAGTCTTTTTCTAGTACTGGTATTACGCCTTACCTTGAAAAGAGTACTAAATTGCTGAAACAGTACAAGATCCTTACTTCTGCTTAGAGATCAAATCATCACACAAAAACCACACTGGACACTATCAGCTCCTCCAACGCCTACTTTATTGTTATAAAATAGGTTTGTGGTCTCCCCAGCAAAGCAGACATAACTACAATATCGGTACCTGCATCCTATCGCTCCTCCATCTCTCCATAGGTGTCCAGCTAAACTAGTCCAAAAATAATTTACAATTTTTTCTTTTAAATCTGTGCTCAATAGTGCTCTGTAAACAAAATAAGAGCTCTGATACAGAATTCACCAGGTACACTCCTTCCAACATACAGTAGCTTCAAGATTTTTTTTTTAAGTTTTGTCCATGGCACTTTAGTACACTCCTCCAAACATGACAGTGACACCATAGTGTCTTTGTGTACCTCTTTAGTACAGTAGAATTTAACACCCCCTGCCATTTTTCCTGTGGCCAAGACTGGCAGCAGGGGTGCTAAACTGAGACTTTGACCAGAACAGTTAGCCAACAAAGCCTGTTGGGATGACTGACAATTTAACAGTTGGACATGTTTGATAATGCCAACTCTAAATATATGGTGAACGGAAAGTAAAATGAAGTCACAAGGCTACAAGTGCAATTTTCTTAATATTCTTGACAGCAATTTCATGTACAAAACGAATTTCAAATTGCACATGCAGATTTTAGTTCTTTGTTGTAAATCATGCCAATCACCCCAAACAAAATATTTGCACTGAACTGTTTTATTTCCACCTCTCCTTCCTCCAGGGGTCGCCATTTCAGGCAGGCTGGGAAAAAAAGGCATTTGAAATTGCGACCCCCTCGTCTGCCTCACAACAGACAACTTTCAAACATGGCTCCCGACGTAGCAGCCTCGCCCTCATGGCAGAGAAGGCGAGGCCGAAACTTTGGTAATGATAGGCACAAGAACACGTGTGAAGTTCTCCTCAGCTCGACACGGGAGCCACGTTCGAAAAACACAGATGATAAACTTTCCTGAGTACGGAGCATTCTCTGCTAGGCGCCTCCTGACACTACTCCTGCCACAACAATAGTACTAGGAAACTCTGCTGCCGCCGCAGCAAGGTATCTAGCATCCTTTGCTGTCCTCTACGGGTGCTGGTGTTAACTGTTGGTGGGAGCACTGACTGGCGATTTTCAACATCATTGCGGTCAAGTTTCAATCCAGGAAGGTTCTTATGCCAAAAGGTCGTGTTTCCACAAGAGGAAAAACGATCAGGTGGAAACACAACTTTATGGCTCAAGCAGCTTCTCAGCATAGAAACCTGATTGCGATGTTGAAAACTGCGACCACAACAAACACCAACACCCTGGAAGGCTGCAAAGGAAGCTAGAGGTTATCTAACTTCAATGGTTACAATGCAAAAACACTGGTCTCCTTACCTCAGACCATAAATGAATGAAACAATTATACTAGAGACCACTGGAGACAATCTATGCAAAAGCAAACAAGAGAAAGGGGAGCATGATCTGGAAAAAAATTTATGATCAAAACATAATCTTGGTGGCATAAGATAGTATCATAACCTGGGGAATGAGTTTAGCAGACAAAGGAGTTTCATTGGCCACCTTCTCCAGCTTATGATAATATCTTATGTCACAGCAAGATCTGCTTAGAGATTAGTCAGAACATATCTTTTTGCTGGTTCAATTTCATGTTTCTTATGTTGAGAAAAGTTTGATACACAGGATTTCAGCTTCTGATATTTATATAACAGTAATAACCCCCTTCCTCCAGAGGGATTTTCCACTCTTCAAAATCTGCATTGGATAAAAACCAAGAGTAGGTTAAAAGTAAAGTCATGGCCAACAAGAGGATAGACTGGCAATTGTGTGGTCATATGTTTTTCCCCTTGCATCAAAGATTGTCAAACGAGTTTTTGCATATTGTCTCCAGAGGTCTCTAGTCTCAAAGTGCTCTTGACTCTCCACCACTCATGTGTATAAACTTGTGGGGTAACAACTTCTTAAATGTCTTAACTGTTGCCTTAAAGCATTACGGTTCCTTAACAAAGGCTCTAGACTGCACTGAATACTATACTCGACTTCTACGTGTGATACATTCATACCTATCCTCCTACGATCACTAAAGCATATCATACCATCACTACATAAATTGTGAAAATAAATGACTTGTCTAAGCTTCATGCTGGTGGGAAAAACAGTAGAAATATTGGTAATTAATTACTAGTATACTGCATTTGTCAAAATCCACATGCAACTTTCCATGGCAATACTAATGTAGTTGTCACAATTGTTCAAATGCCAACTGAAGCGGTGCAAATACTACCAAGATAACAGTTTAAATGTTCAAAAGGATTATTGATACGAAGGATACCCACTGTTTCAAACTGTCAATCACAAAGAAAATGGCTGATGCAACGCAACCTCACCAAGGATTGCCATTCTACAAACTACGTCCTTTGAAGTAATGAGAGTTCTGTGGCTTTGGGAGGGAATAAGGCCCACTGGGCCAAGCTTCCAACTTCTGCTGAGATTATAACTCCAAATATCCCATGTGCTATGTGGAGAATAAAAAAAATAGTCCAAACAAGCCAAGTTTCTCCAGTATCCACCCTACCACAGAAGTCCTCATCGGTCCAAAGGAGCCTACAAACCCCAGAGAACTTCGGGTCTCCCCTTCCCCTCACTCCACAGATGTGAAATTTAAGTTGGTTCACCGCCTCGAAACACCTGCACTTTGCAGTTAGCATCTGCACATGCGTGAAGTGCATGTGCACACACCTCCCCATGTGCATTGTGCACCAAACGGTGCAATACAATCAACAAACTGCAAAATAGTAGCTGCTCTCTGACCACTCCACTCCCCCTACACAAAAATTTTGTCGAGATTATACAGAGGCTCATATAATCAAGTTTAACATAACATCAGGTGTTTGTAAGTTTATTTATTCTTATACACTTCCGTTGTGCGAGCTCCGCCATACCGACTGCACCCTCCACAACTCTTGGGGCGGCGGGTCGTCTGTAGAAGCCGTGATGCCAAAAGCTGATCCCAAGTCAGAGGTCGAAATCTTTACGCAACCGACGAGCACTCACGAGCCAAGTGCCCGGGCTCACCGCAATTATAGCAATTGGAGTTGACGGTGGGACAGTTGCGTGCCTCATGACCAGGTTCATTACATCTGGAACAGAAAAATGGAAGACGTTACCATCTCCTGCTTGCTATGACTACATAGTGCTACTGATATTCTTCTGATGTGCTTTCAAACAATACTTGGGTCATACATTTTGGCTCAAACATCTAAAAGTCTGACAAATTTCATAGAGACCTGCCAAAGGTCTGGAAATATCACAATTTTCTGTAGGCTGCAGAAATTTAACTATGAACATCATATGTACTTTTGCCATAATTCTTAATACTTTTCAGGAATGTCAAAAAGTGTGACAAAATTCTATAAGAATTAAGCTTTGTTGAGAACATGTATGTTTTTCCTTGAACATGAAATATTACAATCATATTAGCAAAATAACTTCAAATAACAACACTGTGACCATGTTTTTGTGCCTACTTATTGTGAGCAGAATGCTGAGAGCTCTATTAAGGCTGGGAACAAATTATAATTATAAACTAATGTTAATACCATCTAGTTTAACAGTGTATACCTTTTTATGACCTTTGGGAGGGCTAAGAGTATGATGTGTTCATGTGAGGATAAAGCTCAACATTCACTATAAGCTGACAACTGTACTCCACCCCGCAGGGTTTAACAAGTTTTCTAAAATTCACTTGTCCTATTGGGCAAGTACATGCAAAATTTACTTGCCCGAACTTTCCGCTTGCCCAAAATTCAAGTAACAATTTCACTAGTCATGTACTTTCACATCCAGCAATGGAATTCTTTTAATATTGCCTCTATTTTTCTGTGTTGACCAATGCTTGATGCGATATCTGTGATAATCAACAAGTATATCAAAATCTCATGGAAAAATTTTACTTGTCTGATCGGGCAAGTGTCTTAGGTCATACACTTGCCCGATGGGCACTTTCACTTATCCGGGACAATCGGACTAGTAGACTTGTCCAACCCTGACCCCAAGAATGTGATCTTCCATCACCAAAGGTAGCTTAGAGGGTTTGAAAGTTATTGACACACCAAAAAGTATTGAGTCAAAGGTTTGGTCACAAAAGGTTCTCTAATTTCTGAGATAGGCTGAGTATTTGGGAGTGGGAAAATGCCCAAAAGAGCACACACAGGGCTTGAAATACTTTTTTCTGCACCAGACAAATTTTACCTGCACTACTGAATTTAGGAAGTATGGATCATATTGAAATTGTTCAGCAACCATTGCTATTTTTTTCTGTTGTATATTTGTACTTCATAGGTGGCAACATTCAACACAGCTAATAACAATCCAGATACACCTACATCATATGACATTTATGTATAAAACCCAGTGCAGGTTTGGTGCAGGTAGACACCAGAAATACTAGTACCTGCACAGCTCCAATTTTACCTGCACTAACCTGCATATGCAGGTGGTATTTCGAGCCCTGACACAGGAACTGATATATGTCACATGCTCACTACAGAATAAACCAGAAAGGGATAGTTTGGGACTAGCAGTACACTACAGCATCAACTGTGCCCTGCTTCATTTTTGTGGGCTCTCCACTGTTTCAACCAAATGGCAATGAGAGTCACTGAATATCAAATATCTTCATTTTCATGTTATGTTGTTGTTGTTGTTATTTTGCAATAGGATGAGTGCGTTATTCAACTGTTCTGTTTCAAGACATAGATAATTTTCAGACATCCTTGACTAGCCACTACTCATCCTTCATACTTCCAAGACCAGTGAAATCTTGCTGAACTCCTTGTTAAAAAGATGTTTTTTCCTCCCCATACATATTTTGCATTCTTTTACCTGCCCAACCTTCTTAAATAGACTAATGAAACAAAATAAAGTTAGATAAAACAAGAATAGAGCACCCAAAAAAGAAATTGCAAATTTAAATTCAAAGAACACTTTGTGAAAGAGCCAAACTGAAGGAAAGACAAACAAGATGATAACTAGTTGGAGCTGTTCTCACTCTCTCACTGTTGAAACTGTTAAACTGTCCAAGTTGTTGGACCCTGGAACGCCTTTCAGGCCAGACATGGTTCATGAAGGCAAGACGCACAAGCAGTAAGTCTTCTTAAGGACCTACATAACTGTCCCTATAGGTACTCAGGGCTCGAAATACTGGGTGCATGTGCACCCAAAATTGAAGCTGTGCACCCAATTATTTTCTATGGATGCACAGGGTATACCCAAATATTTTGTTAGGTTGTGTATGTAAAGATATCAAAGTATACTAGTATACATCATATTCTTGACATCTAAGTGTTAGAAAGATAATAAAAATGTCTATTTAACTAAGTTTTATTACTAAGTTATTACTTCAATTTAAGTGGTTCACCCAAAAAATTTTTGGTGCACCCAATTTCTTAAGTTGGGAGCACCAGTGCACCTAATCCCAAAAATGAATTTCGAGCCCTGGTACTTTTGAAAATAATTGTATCAGTTTGGTCGAACATATAGTTTTCTTTTCCACCTGATGCCTATCAGACAGCATTGAAACAAAAGCAGCTGCTTGTGTAAAAGAAAACCCTTAAACCTTGTCGTAAAAGCTAGGCTGTAATAGCAACTGGAAGTTTTTATTTGCATTTTCCCCCATTTTGTTCAATCTCTATTCTCAGCAGTTGACATAAATTCCTAGGTAGTGCAGCAAATTGTAACAACTTCGATTTGGGAGTTTTTAGTTGTATTTTCCCCCCACTTTATTCAGCTCTAGGTCTGTAGTAGTACAGGGCAGTATCATTCTCAGATTTTCAATCACCCAACAGATTTATATGCGCTGCCAAGCAGTATATCTGCCCCTTTGCAGCATACGGATTTAAGTAGGAAAGTGCTCCAAGTGGCCATATGGAACAATAAGCCAGTTCACAGTTTGTACTGAGCATGTGCAAAGTCAAAGGTCAAGGCCCCTGACTTGTAAATAGTTCTGTCTAGACCAAGCTTGATACATGATCTGACATAGTTTGTCTTCCTGGCCTTCAACTTTGACAAATCACCTGCAAAGCATCACCATGTATGCACATTTCAAACCATGAGCCAGCTTTCACTCTTGCCATATGCCTTAATGAACCACATTTGGCCTGCAGGACAAGTTTCCTGTACTGAGCACGGATGAAGTTGTCTTCACCTGTTCTTGTTCCTCTTTATCGCACTCACGGGCAAAGTGTCCGAGTTCGTTGCACCTACGGAACCAAGACAGAATGATAATATTGTTTTTTTACACACTAGGATAAGCTATAGGGGAGGGGGCTACATTGATTTAGGATTATTTTTTGTTGTACTTGTAGTATTTCTTCCATTAAAAAAATAACTTTTCATTTCTAGAGCCATGCGGCTGATTCTGTTCAATTCATTAGGTTACCTTATACCTCATGTCCTATTCTGTAACAGGTTAGCATATCTTTCACAAGAGGGGTCACCCTCTTATAATCTAGATCTGTATCTATATAACTTTTGATTAAATCGTCACAAAGAACTTCCATGGTTGTGGCACCAAGCGATCAACAGGTTTAGTTCCATCCAGTAAACTGTATTCGCAAATGTCTTTGAAACTCTTCACTTCCAACCCAAAGGCAACAAAAATGTGATGTTTTAACCTCAACTATGTAAAATCTAGGGTTATCAATTTGTATCATGTACTACTGTGCATTTTTCAGTTCGTTATACCTGACAGGTACAAGTCTAATTACTCCATTAATCCTAACGTAACTAGCAGACTTTTGCATTGACAGATGAGTTTCTGTCTTCCTGACACGAGGGCAAATTTCCTTTTCTTTACAACCTGCCCGAAGTAATTCCTGAAAAAGTCTAACTGCAAAGGGCTTGCATCCATATTGTCCCACTGTAACATTTATTGAGGCATGCCATTTTCATTCTCAGCCCTTCAAACTTTTCCTGCCAGAAGCTTTACTTTACAGTGCCTGTTTCACTATTGAAAAGTTTTGTACTTTTTTATGAGATAAGTTCTTCCTCAATATCAACAGCAACCCATTTCATTTTGTATACTTTCATACTGCCAAGATTGGAGGTGAGAGAAGACTCCTTACTTGAAGCACTTGCCAGGGACCTTCGCCTCGGGGCACTCCTTGGAAATGTGGCCGGTCTCTCCACAGTTGTAGCAGCTACGGGTGTCGGTGCTGCGACGCTGCCGCTCGCCTCCACTGGGGCAGTCACGGGCCAAGTGCCCCACAACCCCACAGTTGTAGCACTCCTGCGAGTTGTTGGTGCATCTACGGGCGATGTGCCCAGGCTCGCCACAGGAGTAGCAGCAGGCTATGACAACATAAAACTCTGGTCAATCATCCGTATCAGGGGTGGGTACCAGTACAGACAATTCAGGTCCAGTTCAAGTCCGAATCTGGTTGTCTGTGAAAACTTGTGAATGGGCAAATAAACGAAACAACGGTCCATTTCGCAACAAATGAATCAGGTTTGGTCAGGTTTGGTGGAGCATCTGACTCCCACTGGCGTTTCCAACCCTATCCAAATGTGAACAGCACAAACTGCTTCTGTATATGTAAGTAAATGTACCTGGTAATTAATGTCTTTTTTTCATTTGGTACTTTTCTCCTCCAGGTTTTGTATTTCATGGCTTCAGTCTCTCACAATCTTATGCAATCCTTTCCGAAGCAACCTTACCTTAAATCTTGCTTTTATGTTACCTTCTCCATTTGCAGTTAATGGCACAGGGAATGAGCAGAATTGTTTCAATGGGGAGCTTATATCATCACAAAAACGTTCTTTCACCCTCTACCATGTAATAAAGTTTGCACAAATTCATCACTTACGCTCATCAGATGTCTGGTTGGGGCATTTGCGTGCGATGTGGCCCGACTCCTTGCAGTTGTAGCACACATCTGTAATGGTAAAACAGAGTCAGATGATGTTATACAGTACACTATTTGCTGATGAAAAAAGTCTATTATGCGAGTTTCACAAATCACAACAGATCTGTTTCATGTTTGTACCTTGTACAATTGTTGTTCAATAAAGTTATTGTTATAAGCGAGGCTCGAGCAATTGCCGCAGAATCATCGATCAATTTTCCCTATGTGACAGGGATATTAGGATCAATAATGACCCTGAAGGTGGTAGTTGTCGTTCAAAATTTCAGTGTATACCATTGTGTTTGAAGAAAGTTTAGCATCGCACTATGATCACTACCAACACATGAGCTTCCATGCTAGATAGGATTTTCTTGCAATTTAGAGACTGTAATGGCGTTGCATATGCACCTGCAACAAACATACATTTCTAACAGTATTTTATGCTTTTTGATCTCTTAACACCTACATTTTAACCACAATGTAGTGATGCCTGACATTCTATTCAATCCCCCATATGTAATACTCAAAACATTCCACAGAAAAACATTCCACCCAAGAAGCTTTTCCCTTAAGTGAGCCTTACCATCAGGTAACGGACAGTCACGGGCAATGTGTCCCTTCTGGTTACACCTGTAGCAGCGATCTGTGGGATAGAAAGGTAAAGTGTTTGACCCAGGCCCCAGAGGTAACGGGTTCGAAACCGCTGATGTGTCACCGATTTTGTGACCTTGGGAAAGGCACTTAACACCACTTCCCTCACTTCAATCAGGTTAAAATGAGTACCTAATTTCGGTTAAGTCCATCCCTCACTGCTAAGAGAGATTAGTCAGCCCAACCCAATAACAATAACAATTTACCTAAAACTAAATATAGAATACAACATGGTGTATTCCGTATTACCTGAGGTGCCAGCCCAACCGCGGGTCGGATCACCCGACGGCCGAAGGCTGATTTTATTTATGTCATACCCACCTGAGAAAACCCGTTTTGATGCGAAATGCGCCAGAAGTTGAACAAATTTGGTGCCCTCGAACAAAAAGTGTTGCAACAGTAATGTTCCAACGTCCGAATCAGGTATTTGAACTTTTGATGGCGCCGCACTCTGCCCGCTTGAAACAGTTTGATTTATTCTAATGGAGCCCGTGTGATACGCCTTTCGAACCTGTGTAGTGTGTGATATGGAAGTTATGGCCCGGTCCGGAACACCCGTATCGAACGTTTTCACATCACAGATATGACATAAAACTGAGTATACTATCTCTCCAACTTTCCACACGAAAAGTGCCAAGTTACAAGGATGGTACACATCTGCAAGCACGTAACTGCTTCAGTAAGATATAATTTGCAGTTTAAAGAATGCACACATACACACTTCCCTATCCGGTTTAGTCCATTGTTCCCAGTCTTACAAGGGTTGGACATTGCGCGGGCTGTCGTTCAGGACTGTGCGTGATATGTCAATATTCAGGGCTCGAAATATTTTTTTCTGCATTGAAACATTGAAAATTACCTGCACCAGACAAATTTTACCTGCACCACTCTAAATTTAGGAATTGTGGATCATACTAAAATTGTTCAGGAACCATTGCAGCTATTGTTTCTTCTATACATTATAGGTGGTAACAGTCAATGCAGCTAATAACATTCCACATACACCTACATCATATGACATTTATGTATATTACTATAAAACCCAGTACATGGCCCAGTGAAGGTAGACACCAAAAATACCTGCACAGCTCCAATTTTACCTGCACTATCCTGCATATGCAGGTGGTATTTCGAGCCCTGATGGCGGTGGGACATTAGACCACCACCAGAAATTTCAAGCAAAAAAACAACAACTGACCCTGATCTGGGCGCCTGCCACGGCCGCCGCCGCCACGGCCGCCGCGTGACTGGTAGCCGCCACGCCTGGGTCCACCGCCTTCAGTGGGACATTCCCTGGCATAGTGGCCAATCTCGTGGCACCTGTAACACTCCTGCCTGTCCTGGTTATTCATTCTGAGGGCAGTCAGCACTGGAGTGGATGAAATAGCACCATTAGAGAGGTCAATATACCCTTAATCCTAAGGATACTAGTTATACTCATCAAAGCAGAGACATACTCCAGATTATGAATGAGTGAATTATTGACAGAAATTGAAGCTTATAATTCTGTGGTTGGACAGAATGTTAGTAGCACTACTACTTTACTATTACTAGTATTAGGAAGGTATTTTCAAGCAATTCTTCTATTTATTCAATAAGGCCATGTTGATTTGATCATGTGGATGACATCCTCTGGAGAAAAAATTGCCCTCATTATGAAATCAAAGTGGTCAGTAAGGTTGAACAAATGACTGAACACACAGAATATAGTATACCAAACAATAGATTCTTCATTTTTGTTCGCTCACATCTTCTTTTACCTTTTATTAGTTTTAATGTTCTATGACATTTACACTTACAGAGTTGTAGTACATTTCCGATATTTATTTTTGCAAAAGTGACTGATATGTCCATCTGTAGGATCAGGGTCTCTGTGTGGTTTCAGACTGGCTGCCAAGAACTTAAAATAACCCACTGCGAATTTGTTTACTCCCCCGCGACCTTAAATGCAATTTTAGTAACCAGACAATGGACAGATAGAGAACACACATTATTGAGTATGTACAGCAAGTTGTCTACTAAATCATAATCCCGGCTTTGATGGCCTTGAGAGCAGGTGGGCATCTCTTTACAGTGATGTCGCGCCCGCCCGGGCAGTACCCATGACCTCCCATAATATATCGCTTTCTTCTGCCACTTATAACATTTTTTTTACATGTTGACGGTATTGCGCCTTTACAGTCAGTTACCTGCCTAATCATACCACTTGTACCGATTTTAGCACACATTTTCAGTCAATTTGACATGGATGTTTCACAATTTATTTTGCAAATATCCGGCATTGGTCATTTGATGACTGTTCGTCATGCAGATAAGTGAAGTCACTAACAATGGAGTGAATGGGAGCTGGTTTGGAATTTGGGGATTCTGTGCAATTGACCGAAGCGTGCGGTTATCTGACACGCAATTAACTGGCTTCTACTGTAATGAAATCAACATGGCCTAAATGATACTGGGCGCCAATGAGTATAATTTCCAGGATAGCAACAGAAAGAAAATCAACTGGTATCTAGCCCAACCAAGGATAAAGTCCTTGACCTATAATTAAAACCATCCAGGACAACCACTATCAGAATTACAAGTACCTAGTTTCGTTCCTTTGAATCTATTAATTGTCAACAGCAGGGTTATACTTTGGGGGTTTTGATGGAGAATTTATTCCTTCAAATTTCAATAGATATGTGGTCGATGGGCCTTTTCTCGAACGACAGCAAGGTTTGGTTCGGCTTTGGTAACCTAAATATAAAATTTCTCTCCCTCCCTCTTTCCAGAACATATTTTTAGTGCCGTCATGACTTCATCCACGGGTGCTTGCATCTGTGCCCAGTGGTGCCATGTTACTCTGGTCGATGAATTTTTTTTTTTCCCTCAGAAAATCGAAGCCCGTCCATGCAGGGCGTGGGTGTGCTCACGTATGGACTGTGCCTTGTGGTGGGAGGGGCGATGGTTGAGCAGAGGTTCCCGCCATATGGCAACCGTCTTTCACTTCTAATCTACGAAACGCAGAGCCAAAATACCTACGCTAAATTCGTCCCCTGTGTCCTTAGCTAGTCAGCATACAACGGGAATTCGTCGAAATTTGGTATATACTGAGATAAGTAAGGAAAACTGAGGTGAACTTGATGGCGATACTTCGAGCTGAAAGTCGTCAGTTCCGGTCAGCGACCTTTGACATCCTGACAGAAAATTCGGATTAAACCAGAAAACTAGAGCAAAAAGGAACGATACAAAATGTACAAGGTGATCTTGACATCCTGTGAAACATTTTAGCCGAGTGACACTGGCGGATTGAAGGTAGAAATGTGGTAAAATCTTACCTGTTCGTCGGGAACTCTGAAAGTGCGTACCACCACTTACACGTGTTTTGCGCACGGCTCGACTGCGGTTGTTCGGTGCCGTGTGCAGAACACATTTGGGCTATGACGTCGTCAAAATCATCTGTGAACGCGTGTGTCCTCATTCCGGCTATGAATTATTAAATCATAGCTTTTCAAAGGTTCTGGTTTCTCCATTCTGCTACGCAGATTTGAACCTGCGCCCCAGCACACCGCTAGGTTCGACCTCAGGGTTCGTGACCTGCTTTATCTGCTTATCTACAACAGGGGGCGTCGCCACTAGTCAACTATCAGCCAATCAGAGAAGGCGCTTTGAAATTCGTGTTGTCCCAAGATTTAAAAAAAAAGGAAGGCTTTATAAGATAAGTCAAGTTTATTGACATTAATAACTGATGTGGTCGTCTATGAAGATACCATAACGTTACACCAAGGCTTTTATTTATCTATTTCGACCGCATGGTCTTTTTAGCGAATGCCCACAAACGCCCACTCTAGAGAAGTCCGCGCTGCACGAATCTCATTTTTTTTGCTTGGAATATGTCCACGTTGTGCTCCCATGTATTAATCCTGAGTTTCAAGTCAATCCATTGACGCGAAGTGACATAAATCTAAGTTTTCGATTCTAGATGGTCTTTTTAGCGAACGCCCAGCAAAATGTCTTTTTAGCGAATGCCCACTATATCCACAAAATTATTGGCCGTCGCGCAACGACACCTAAACCTACCGCCACAAACATGTTCAAGATGGTGTCCCATTGATGTGTACGGTGTTTCCGTGCTTTACAAGCATTTTAAGTCCCTGTTTTTGGTCAAAATGTACGGCGACGATACTACCATACTTTAACTATAGCAATTCAAAATGGCGGGCACTAGTCATGTGACCTCCTTGCGGGACTGTTCTATAAGTATCGCGGGAGGGACTGTTGTAGCATAGCTTCTCATACAACCATTTTAGAGTGAATTCTGAACAAGATTTTCATTTCATAGTGCTATCATCTGACTGATATTTACAATGTGGTCAATTTTTCTGTGCTATTATTACCCAGGTTTGAGGAACTTAGTGCAAATATGGATATTGATTCACCTCAGTGCCCAATTAATGTACAAAAGGCTCAGACACATTAGTGTTATAAATCTGAATAGGGGCAGGTAACCAATACTAGAAAAACATAGCTATTTATTATTAACAATACTATTTACATTATAATAATAACTCTTCACCAAACTGGACTTTTCTTATCTTTATTTATCACAGAAACATTGTTACAATAAGGATTTGATTAGATGAGTATCTGTTACAGTGTGTACATACTTATTTCAAATACAAAAATGTATTTCGTTTCACTTCCTAAATATTTTTAAAGTATTGGAAGAAGTTGGCACATAAGCAATATCAATTGCATTATTTATGTGCAGTAAAATGTGACCACATGCTATCAATAGCCTAATAAATTGTTGGAACATGGCACAAGCGGGCTCCTCTTCTGAGTACAGAAAGGAAATGTTTTATAACATTTAGTTATGACGTAGAAAATTTCAATTGTAAAATGTACCTTTATTAACATTTACAAACAAATTGTTTTTTCTCTTCTTAATAAATGACAACAATACAGGTAAGTAAGGTGTGTTTCCTTTTATAACAGGCCAGGTAAGACGCCGTACAGGTAAGTAAGGTGTGTTTTCTTTTATAGCAGACCAGGTAAGACACCGTACAGGTGAGTAAGGTGTGTTTACTTGACTACAGACTAGGTAAGACACCTTACAGGTGAGCAGCGTGTATTTCCTTTCATTACAGACCAGGTAAGACACCGTACAGGTGAGTAACGTGTATTTCCTTTGATTACAGACCAGGTAAGACACTGTACAGGTGAGTAAGGTGTGTTTCCTTGACTACAGGCCAGGTAAGACACCATAAAGGTAAGTAACGTGTGTTTCCTTTTATAACAGACCAGGTAAGACACCGTACAGGTGAGTAACGTGTATTTCCTTTGATTACAGACCAGGTAAGACACCATACAGGTGAGTAACGTGTATTTCCTTTCATTACAGACCAGGTAAGACAACGTACAGGTGAGTAACGTGTATTTCCTTTCATTACAGACCAGGTAAGACACCGTACAGGTAAGTAAGGTGTGTTTCCTTTTATAACAGACTAGGTAAGACACCGTACAGGTAAGTAACGTGTATTTCCTTTGATAACAGGCCAGGTAAGACACCATACAGGTAAGTAAGGTGTGTTTCTTTTTATAACAGACCAGGTCACCATACAGGTGAGTAATGGTATTTCCTTTCATTACAGACCAGGTAAGACACCGCGCAGGTGAGTAAGGTGTGTTTCCTTTGTCTATAGACCAGATATGCATTACACAGGTGAGTAAGGCGTCTTTCGTTTGCCTATATACCATATAGGCCATTATACAGGTGAGTAAGGCGTCTTTCCTTTGCCTATAGACCAGATAGGGTATTATGCAGGTGAGTAAAGCAACTTTCCTTTGCCTGTAGACCAGATAGGGTATTATACAGGTAAGTTAGGTATCTTTCCTTTGCCTATATACCAGATGGGGCATTATACAGGTAAGTAAGGTGTCTTTCCCTTGCCTATATACCAGATAGGCCATTATACAGGTTAATAAGGTGTCTTTCCTTTGCCTATAGACCAGATAGGCCATTACACAGGTAAGTAAGATGTCTTTACTTTGCCTATAGACCAAACAGGGTATTATACAGGTGAGTAACGTGTATTTCCTTTCATTACAGACCAGGTAAGACACCATACAGGTGAGTAACGTGTATTTCCTTTGTTTACAGACCAGGTAAGACAACATACAGGTAAGTAAGGTACGTTTCCTTTTATAACAGACCAGGTAAGACACCGAACAGGTGAGTAACGTGTATTTCCTTTGATTACAGACCAGGTAAGACACCGCACAGATGAGTAAGGCGTCTTTCCTTTGCCTATAGACCAGATAGGGCATTATACAGGTAAGTAAGTTGCTTTACTCACCTGTTTAATACCTATCTGGTCTATAGGCAAAGGAAAGACGCTTTACTCACCTGTATAATGGCCTATATGGTAGTATATAGGCAAAGGAAAGTTGCTTTACTCACCTGTATAACACCCTGTCTGGTCTATAGGCAAAGTAAAGACATCTTATTTACCTGTGTAATGGCCTATCTGGTCTATAGGCAAAGGAAAGACACCTTATTCACCTGTATAATGGCCTATCTGGTATATAGGCAAGGGAAAGACACCTTACTTACCTGTATAATGCCCCATCTGGTATATAGGCAAAGGAAAGATACCTAACTTACCTGTATAATACCCTATCTGGTCTACAGGCAAAGGAAAGTTGCTTTACTCACCTGCATAATACCCTATCTGGTCTATAGGCAAAGGAAAGACGCCTTACTCACCTGTATAATGGCCTATATGGTATATAGGCAAAGGAAAGACGCTTTACTCACCTGTGTAATGCCCCATCTGGTCTATAGACAAAGGAAACACACCTTACTCACCTGTGCGGTGTCTTACCTGGTCTGTAATGAAAGGAAATACCATTACTCACCTGTATGGTGTCTTACCTGGTCTGTAATCAAAGGAAATACACGTTACTCACATGCACGGTGTCATACCTGGTCTGTTATAAAAAGAAACACACCTTACTTACCTGTATGGTGTCTTACCTGGCCTGTTATCAAAGGAAATACACGTTACTTACCTGTACGGTGTCTTACCTAGTCTATTATAAAAGGAAACACACCTTACTCACCTGTACGGTGTCTTACCTGGTCTGTAATGAAAGGAAATACGCGTTACTCACCTGTACGGTGTCTTACCTGGTCTGTGAACAAAGGAAATACACGTTACTCACCTGTATGGTGTCTTACTTGGTCTGTTATCAAAGGAAATACACGTTACTCACCTGTACGGTGTCTTACCTGGTCTGTTATAAAAGGAAACACACCTTACTTACCTGTATGGTGTCTTAACTGGCCTGTAGTCAAGGAAACACACCTTACTCACCTGTACGGTGTCTTACCTGGTCTGTAATGAAAGGAAATACACGTTACTCACCTGTACGGTGTCTTACCTGGTCTGTTATAAAAGGAAACACACCTTACTTACCTGTATGGTATCTTACCTGGCCTGTAGTCAAGGAAACAGACCTTACTCACCTGTACGGTGTCTTACCTGGTCTGTTATCAAAGGAAATACACGTTACTCACCTGTACGGTGTCTTACCTAGTCTGTAGTCAAGGAAACACACCTTACTCACCTGTACGGTGTCTTACCTGGTCTGTAATCAAAGGAAATACACGTTACTCACCTGTACGGTGTCTTACCTGGTCTGTAATGAAAGGAAATACACGCTGCTCACCTGTAAGGTGTCTTACCTAGTCTGTAGTCAAGTAAACACACCTTACTCACCTGTACGGTGTCTTACCTGGTCTGCTATAAAAGAAAACACACCTTACTTACCTGTACGGCGTCTTACCTGGCCTGTTATAAAAGGAAACACACCTTACTTACCTGTATTGTTGTCATTTATTAAGAAGAGAAAAAAACAATTTGTTTATAAATGTTAATAAAGGTACATTTTACAATTGAAATTTTCTACGTCATAACTAAATGTTATAAAACATTTCCTTTCTGTACTCAGAAGAGGAGCCCGCTTGTACCATGTTCCAACATTTTATTAGGCTATTGATAGCATGTGGTCACATTTTACTGCACATAAATAATGCAATTAATATTGCTTATGTGTCAACTTCTTCCAATACTTTAAAAATATTTAGGAAGTGAAACGAAATACATTTTTGTATTTGAAATAAGTATGTACACACTGTAACAGATACTCATCTAATCAAATCCTTATTGTAACAATGTTTCTGTGATAAATAAAGATAAGAAAAGTCCAGTTTGGTGAAGAGTTATTATTATAATGTAAATAGTATTGTTAATAATAAATAGCTATGTTTTTCTAGTATTGGTTACCTGCCCCTATTCAGGTTTATAACACTAATGTGTCTGAGCCTTTTGTACATTAATTGGGCACTGAGGTGAATCAATATCCATATTTGCACTAAGTTCCTCAAACCTGGGTAATAATAGCACAGAAAAATTGACCACATTGTAAATATCAGTCAGATGATAGCACTATGAAATGAAAATCTTGTTCAGAATTCACTCTAAAATGGTTGTATGAGAAGCTATGCTACAACAGTCCCTCCCGCGATACTTATAGAACAGTCCCGCAAGGAGGTCACATGACTAGTGCCCGCCATTTTGAATTGCTATAGTTAAAGTATGGTAGTATCGTCGCCGTACATTTTGACCAAAAACAGGGACTTAAAATGCTTGTAAAGCACGGAAACTCCGTACACATCAATGGGACACCATCTTGAACATGTTTGTGGCGGTAGGTTTAGGTGTCGTTGCGCGACGGCCGATATTTTTGTGGATATAGTGGGCATTCGCTAAAAAGACATTTTGCTGGGCGTTCGCTAAAAAGACCATCGAGAATCGAAAACTTAGATTTTTGTCACTTCGGGTCAATGGATTGACTTGAAACTCAGGATTAATACATGGGAGCACAACGTGGACATATTCCAAGCAAAAAAAAATGAGATTCGTGCAGCGCGGACTTCTCTAGAGTGGGCGTTTGTGGGCATTCGCTAAAAAGACCCTCCCATATTTCGACCGTCCGTCTTACATCCAAGCTTGTATTTATAGGGTAACGTTAACCGTACCTTTGAAATCCTTGGGATCTGTGGGAAGAGGTAGTCTCCAAGCAGACCCTAGTCACCCTACGGTGCCTAAAGATAGTATCAAAGCTGGCAAAGGAGTTTAGCCGGCCAAAGGGAGATAAATACTAGTAGTATCAAAGCTGACAAAGGAGTATAGGCGGCTCCGGTACCCATTTGACTCCCAGTGGCCGCTATCTCCCTTTGGCCGGCTAAACTCCTTTGCCAGCGGCTTTGATACTATCTTTGATCTTTAGGCACCGTAGGGCGTAGGGTCTGCTTGGAGACTAGGGCGATCGGAGCATTACCCGGAACTGACAGTCAGAAGCCATCATCCAAGAAAGTTGGATTTCGTTCATCATTGGTCCGTTTATCAACTTCTTCGTTTGCTAAAGTTTGTTTCTGTCTTTGCATTAATGATAGGTTTTCATGCTTTTGTGTGTCACGGTGTAAATGTGTGTGCATGTTTTTTTTTCATTAAGTTGAGTAGAGTAGAGTAGAGTGGACCTCTTTCGATTCCTTGTCGAATTCGCCTGTAGATGCACGTGTATCCACCAATAGCGCGAAAAAGTCACTGTACGTATCTGTCAGACTCTGAGGCCAAGTTTCGCGCAGTGGAATGTTCTGTGGTAAAGGGTCTTCCTAATAAGTACCGGTGCAGAAAGTTCAGGTCCAGGTCCGGTTCAGGTACAAAGAAGCAGGTCCAGGTCCGGACCTGAACCTGGACCTGATTTAGTAAGTGAAAGCAAGTGAATTGACGAAACTCGTCTCAAAACAATGGTCCGTTTCGCTACAAAAAGTATGTTTTGTGGAGTATTCGACTCCCATTGGCGTTCTAAAATCCGCCAAGACTAACTGCCTCTGTACGACTGACTGGAAAACTTTGTAGAAATGACTATAAACTCTACTCTACGTCGCTCTTGTCATTTTCTTCGACTGATAAGCCCCTAAACGCATGAATTTCTGATCATATAATCCGTTTATTTTCTAATAGGTCCAACATCCAACATTTTTTTCAGGTCTGGTTTTTCCGGACCGGTACAATAAGAAAAACGGTTCTTGTACCGGTACACCGTACCGCGGTACCCACCCCTAGTCTTCATGCTTGTGTACGTGTGTATTTGTGCAGTTTTGGCCTACGAAAGATGAAAAACTGGGCAAAACATTTGAAAACTGGGCAAAACAGGGATCTGGGTTAAACATTTTGAATGGGGTCAATTTCAGAATTATTAGGCTATTAAGAAAATAAGGATAGGATTTTAGTATTTCCTATGGTTCAGTCATTGAAGTCGGACAGATTGGAAAAACGTTTGTCCGCCGGGGCGCACCTTTGTATGTTTTGCAGTATGTTTTGTTTGCAAGGGACACAGAAGGGCCTGCCCGGCCTGGTGAAGGCTAGCCGGCGTCAGGTGTGCTGCTATTGTTGAGGACGCAAGAGCAAACTGTAATTCAGTCTTTGATCTTGTTTATCTTGACTTCTCTCCAACCATCGCTCCATCACCAACGAAGCTAGAGCTTATGCTTCATCTAAGCCACAGCTGACCCATTGCCCATTGCCCTTTGTTGGCCTATTGTGCATACCCATGCATACATGTACCTGGGGGCGCCGCGAAAGTACATACAGTTTCCAAGGAACGGTAATCAACACTGGTCGTCTTGGGTTACCAAGCACCTGCGCGAACCACTTTGGCGAAGATAAAAGGGGTGGAACAGTACAAGACGTATAGATTATCATGTGATCTGTAGTGTCTATGGTTAAAAAAGATTATACTATGTTTTTGTTTTACCACTTACAGCCGGTCTATAGAGAAACCCAGCGAAATTTTAGGGTAAAAACGAAACTGACTAAGCAATGTCTCGGTGTTTAGATTGAGTCAACCCCTTCCTTAGAAATTAAAGGTTCCTTCCACTGACATCTTAGTAGGTTGTTTTAAGGTCAAAGTACACTCCGCTATTAAAGGCTACCCTGGGAGACTACGCACTTGTTCAGTATCCAAAACTTTTCACCTTTGTTTTCTCAGGATCGTCGCCCTCTTCTGAACATTCCTTTACATTGCAAGTTGTTAACAGCACGACAGGATGGATGATTCGGGCACCTATGAGGGTGGATTCGAGCAGGAGACGGGTGAAAGTGCGTCCACGCCTGCGGTGGAAGACTCTAAAGTGCCCGAGACGCCAATAGTCAACAAGGCGTCCCCTGACGATGGCGTGTCGGGCCCGCCAGTAGCGGCCGGGGACGTGCCCGACACGGCAGGTGTCGGGAGTAAAGGGGTGGACGAATCGGACTCGGCGGCTATACTGGATGAGCTGGTTGAAGACGAAATGGAGCCGGAGGTTAGTCTGAGGGACTCCGGGATCGGACTGGATCCACAGCCGTCGCCGAGTTCCACCACAGAAGAGCCCAAGGCTCAAGTTGCCGAGAAGGGTCCAGTTCTCGTCGTCGAGGACGCACCAGTGCAAGCACAACCGGCTCCTCAGCTCGACTCTCAGCCCGCTGATGCTGAGAGTGTACAGGATTCGAGCACTGCTAACTGCGACGACACGAAGCCTTCAGAATCAGACACAGCACAAGATCCTACTACGTCCAAGAACGACACGGATCTGCAGTCAGAGAACGATAGTTTGAAAGAGAAGCTGAAGGCCATGAGAGGAGACTACGAGGAGAAAGTCGGAATCCTGGAACTCCAGTTGGACGAGGAGAAGGAGAAAGTTGAAGAGCAAGCCAGAAGGATCAAAGAGCTGCAGAAACTGCTGAGGAAGCAGCAAGACGACGACTTGGCGTCCCAAGGAAGCGGCGATATCAAGGAGAAGGCGAAGGCAGCTGCTTCCCTACGGTTGGAGAGGAACTTTCTGGTCAGGCAGTACAGTGAGGGGAAGAGCACGGAGGAGTGTCTGAGGCAAACCATCGCGGACATGTTAGAGGAGAAAGAAAAGGACGAGCAGAAAATCAACGACTTGGACGTGAGGTTGAAGAGAGCGACCAAGGACCACGAGGCGAAAGACAAGAGGCTGAGTCAGTTACAGGCGGAACTTAGAGACGTTACAACGCTGGTGACTCAGTTAGAAGAACACATGGACAGGGTCAAGGTGGAGGAGGCACGGCGGAATATCAAAGCTAACAAGACACAGACTGACGCAGAGTCTTCTGTCATGAACAACGAACAGTCGAGAGTTTGTACCATCTTGTGAGAGATCTTGTGAGAGATTTATAACTATGTTCTCGTGATAAAGTAATCTTCCGTTGTCACTAAGAGTACGTAACAAAAAAATATACTTTTGAATGATTTACTAAGGTACATATTTATCCGCATTGTGCTTTGTATTTAATATTTCCCTGGACACATTTCGTTTTTTGGACATGACCTGTTGATGTCAAAGCTGAATCCGCGTCGTAGAAACTCCTGAACAAAACTGAGCTGATGTTTGAACTACCGCTATGTCTAGCTAAGTTCATAAACGTACCACAATACCTATTTGCATGTGTACATTTGAACCAAAGTCTACCAAAGAATCCTCTGTTGTTATAGCTATTAAGCCACCTTTCAGAAATGACTCATTATTGGAAACACATGCAGTTGTTTCATGAAAAAAATTGTAAATACAGGCATTCTGAATTATAAAAGAGGCTTCTTTATTGGAAGTTGAATGACTGAAAGAATACATTGTGTAAACGGTTGTCAAGCCTTTTTTTTCGATTATCTGTTAAGAGATGGAACAAAAGACCAAAACAAAGTAGAACCAGAAATACCCCCACTTCCCCGAGTTTAAAAGCCGAGTAGCACTTTATCAAAAGCCGAGTAGCACTTTCCAGGGATTATACCTATTCATAACGACAGGGGAAGTGGAAACAACCTTTAGACGAGAGCACCATTGTGCCGTATGTATAGAACTAGTACAGGTACGACAAAGGACTGGCCTTTTTCCGTCAAATATCTGTTTGTCCACGCCCGGTTTGATATTTACTTCAACAACAGTGTCTCGGCTTAACTTGTCCAACACAGCAACGTCCAGCGGGGCTAGTTCAGAAATTATTGAGAGTGTCGCTTAGACTCTGTATTTCTAGCCTAATTTAGGCAGTCGGGCTTTTAAGGGTGGCTTTGTTTTATCAAAATGTGTTGCTTTTTCTTGGAGGTATACTTGTTCAAAATGTGTGTGGCCCGTCTCCGTAGTGAATAAGAAACCGAGCACAATGTGAACTAATATACCATCAGAAACAGAAATCACCCTTCAGAGTACAGACCCTAAAACTAAGGTCGACTCACTGTGCCTACCGAAACTTTTCCCTGTGTCAGTATTTCTGCCCGATGAAGACCGATAAGTAACGGGAAGGAAGCGGGATGAAGTAGTGTAAAATACATAATGTAAAAGTTGGACACTTCAACCCTTAACGTTACAGTGTGAGATCAGTTTTGTTAGAACACCTGCCCATGGACAGGAAACCGACGTCTGCACCGTCCCCGGTAGTGGTATATGTGTCGTGCCTTGTTACGAAACGGTGAGGGATGTCTTGGATACCTGTCAATGTTTGGTTCTGTCACATGCACAGCCTGCTCGAAAAGTCTACACCAAAATCATACGGCGGCTAACTCCTTTATCTCGCCGTTACCAGAGAGTGTTCGTATTATCTTCCACCTCCTGGTAAATATTTTGGCAAACCTTTCTGTCCCATTCATGTTGATTCAGCTTGTACAGTATGACTTTGCCAGCAGTTGTGAGTTCAACATTGTTGTATTTCTATCCCAATAACGGAGTTTTTTAATCGTAGTGCAACAAATGTGACCAGGCCCCTAACTGATGATTTTTAGGAGTGGGTAACGATAGGACTTCGGTATTATGTTCATGATGATGATGAAAAAATGGGTGTCGCCGAAACGTCACAAGTTCTTTAATTGAAGACCCATTGAACCACTTCCGAGCATTGAAAAATCGCATGGTCTTTTTAGCGAATGCCCACAAACGCCCACTCTAGAGAAGTCCGCGCTGCACGAATCTCATTTTTTTTGCTTGGAATATGTCCACGTTGTGCTCCCATGTATTAATCCTGAGTTTCAAGTCAATCCATCGACCCGAAGTGACATAAATCAAAGTTTTCGATTCTCGATGGTCTTTTTAGCGAACGCCCAGCAAAATGTCTTTTTAGCGAATGCCCACTATATCCACAAAAATATCAGCCGTCGCGCAACGACACCTAAACCTACCACCACAAACATGTTCAAGATGGTGTCCCATTGATGTGTACGGAGTTTCCGTGCCTTACAAGCATTTTAAGTCCCTGTTTTTGGTCAAAATGTACGCGCCGATACTGCCATACATTAACAATGGCAATTCAAAATGGCGGGCACTAGTCATGTGACCTCCTTGCGGGACTGTTCTATAAGTATCGCGGGAGGGACTGTTGTAGCATAGCTTATCATACAACCATTTTAGAGTGAATTCTGAACAAGATTTTCAATTCATAGTGCTATCATCTGACTGATATTTACATTGTGGTCCTTTTTTTCTGTGCTATAATTACCCAGGTTTGAGGAACTTAGTGCAAATATGGATATTGATTCTCCTCAGTGCCCAATTAATGTACAAAAGGCTCAGACACATTAGTGTTATAAACCTGACTAGGGACAGGTAACCAATACTAGAAAACATAGCTATTCATTATTAACAATACTATTTACATTATAATAATAACTCTTCACCAAACTGGACTTTTCTTATCTTTATTTATCACAGAAACATTGTTACGATGAGGATTTGATTAGATGAGTATCTGTTACAGTGTGTACAAACTTATTTCAAATACAAAAATGTATTTCATTTCACTTCCTAAATATTTTTAAAGTATTGGAAGGGGTTGACACATAAACAATATTAATTGCATTATTTGTGTGCAGAAAAATGTGACCACATGCTATTAATAGCCTATTTAATATAGTAATAAAATGTTGGAACATGGCATGAGCGGGCTCCTCTTCTGAGTACAGAAAGGAAATGTTTTATAAAATTTAGTTATGACGTAGAAAATTTCAATTGTAAAACGTACCTTTATCAACATTGACAAACAAATTGTTTTCTCTTCTTAATAAATGACGACAATACAGGTAAGCAAGGTGTGTTTCCTTTTATAACAGGCCAGGTAAGACGTCGTACAGGTAAATAAGGTGTGTTTCCTTGTATAGCAGACCAGGTAAGACACCGTACAGGTGAGTAAGGTGTGTTTCCTTGACTACAGACTAGGTAAGACACCGTACAGGTGAGTAACGTGTATTTCCTTTGATTACAGACCAGGTAAGACACCGTTCAGGTGAGCAACGTGTATTTCCTTTAATTACAGACCAGGTAAGACACCGCACAGGTGAGTAAGGTGTGTTTCCTTTGCCTATAGACAAGATAGGGTATTATGCAGGTGAGTAAAGCAACTTTCCTTTGCCTATAGACCAGATAGGGTATTATGCAGGTGAGTAAAGTGTCTTTCCTTTGCCTATAGACCAGATAGGGTATTATACTGGTGAGTAAGGTGTCTTTCCTTTGCCTATAGACCAGATAGGGCATTATACAGGTAAGTAAGGTGTCTTTCCTTTGCCTATAGACCAGATAGGGTATTATACAGGTGAGTAAAGCAACTTTCCTTTGCCCATAGACCAGATAGGGTATTATACACTTAACTTAGTTACCTGTACAATACCCTACATGGTCTATATGCAAAGGAAATACACCTTACTTGCCTGTATAATGCCCTATCTGGTCTATAGGCAAAGGAAAGTTGCTTTACTCACCTGTATAATACCTATCTGGTCTATAGGCAAAGGAAAGACGCATTACTCACCTGTATAATGGCCTATATGGTATATAGTCAAAGGAAAGTCGCTTTACTCACCTGTATAATACCCTATCTGGTCTATAGGCAAAGGAAAGACACCTTACTCACCTGTATAATGGCCTATCTGGTATATAGGCAAAGGAAAGTTGCTTTACTCACCCTATCTGGTCTATATGCAAAGGAAAGACGCCTTACTCACCTGTATAATGCCCTATCTGGTCTATAGGCAAAGGAAAGACACCTTGCTTATCTGTATAATGCCCTATCTGGTATATAGGCGAAGGAAAGACACCTAACTTACCTGTATAATGCCCTATCTGGTCTATAGGCAAAGGAAAATTGCTTTACTCACCTATATGATACCCTATCTGGTCTATAGGCAAAGGAAAGTTGCTTTACTCACCTGCATAATACCCTATCTGGTCTATAGGCAAAGGAAAGACGCCTTACTCGCCTGTATAATGGTCTATATGGTATATAGGCAAAGGAAAGACGCCTTACTCACCTGTATAATACACTATCTGGTCTATAGGCAAAGGAAACACACCTTACTCCCCTGTGCGGTGTCTTACCTGGTCTGTAATCAAAGGAAATACACGTTACTCACCTGTACGGTGTCTTACCTGGTCTGTTATAAAAGGAAATACACGTTACTTACCTGTATGGTGTCTAACCTGCTCTGTAATCAAAGGAAATACACGTTACTCACCTGTACGGTGTCTTACCTGGTCTGTTATAAAAGGAAACACACCTTACTCACCTGTACGGTGTCTTACCTGGTCTGCTATAAAAGGAAACACACCCTACTTACCTGTATGGTGTCTTACCTGGCCTGTTATAAAAGGAAATACACGTTACTTACCTGTATTGTGTCTAACCTGCTCTGTAATCAAAGGAAATACACTTTACTCACCTGTACGGTGTCTTACCTAGTCTGTAGTCAAGGAAACACACCTTACTCACCTGTACGGTGTCTTACCTGGTCTGTTATAAAAGGAAACACACCTTCCTTACTCACCTGTACGGTGTCTTACCTGGTCTGCTATAAAAGGAAACGCACCTTACTTACCTGTACGGTGTCTTACCTGGTCTGCTATAAAAGGAAACACACCTTACTCACCTGTACGGTGTCTTACCTGGTCTGCTATAAAAGGAAACACACCTTACTCACCTGTAAGGTGTCTTACCTGGTCTGCTATAAAAGGAAACACACCTTACTTACCTGTACGGTGTCTTACCTGGTCTGCTATAAAAGGAAACACACCTTACTCACCTGTACGGTGTCTTACCTGGTCTGCTATAAAAGGAAACACACCTTACTCACCTGTAAGGTGTCTTACCTGGTCTGCTATAGAAGGAAACACACCTTACTTACCTGTACGGTGTCTTACCTGGTCTGCTATAAAAGGAAACACACCTTACTCACCTGTACGGTGTCTTACCTGGTCTGCTATAAAAGGAAACACACCTTACTTACCTGTACGGTGTCTTACCTGGTCTGCTATAAAAGGAAACACAGCTTACTTACCTGTACGGTGTTTTACCTGGTCTGTAGTCAAGGAAACACACCTTACTCACCTGTACGGTGTCTTACCTGGTCTGCTATAAAAGGAAACACACCTTACTTACCTGTACGGCGTCTTACCTGGCCTGTTATAAAAGAAACACACATTACTTACCTGTATTGTTGTCATTTATTAAGAAGAGAAAAACAATTTGTCTGTCAATGTTAATAAAGGTACATTTTACAATTGAAATTTTCTACGTCATAACTAAATGTTATAAAACATTTCCTTTCTGTACTCAGAAGAAGAGCCCGCTCATGCCATGTTCCAACATTTTATTAGACTATTAATAGCATGTGGTTACATTTTTCTGCACACAAATGATGCAATTAATATTGTTTATGTGTCAACCCCTTCCAATACTTTAAAAATATTTAGGAAGTGAAATGAAATACATTTTGTATTTGAAATAAGTTTGTACACACTGTAACAGATACTCATCTAATCAAATCCTCATTGTAACAATGTTTCTGTGATAAATAAAGATAAGAAAAGTCCAGTTTGGTGAAGAGTTATTATTATAATGTAAATAGTATTGTTAATAATGAATAGCTATGTTTTTCTAGTATTGGTTACCTGCCCCTAGTCAGGTTTATAACACTAATGTGTCTGAGCCTTTTGTACATTAATTGGGCACTGAGGAGAATCAATATCCGTATTTGCACTAAGTTCCTCAAACCTGGGTAATTATAGCACAGAAAAAAGGACCACAATGTAAATATCAGTCAGATGATAGCACTATGAATTGAAAATCTTGTTCAGAATTCACTCTAAAATGGTTGTATGATAAGCTATGCTACAACAGTCCCTCCTGCGATACTTATAGAACAGTCCCGCAAGGAGGTCACATGACTAGTGCCCGCCATTTTGAATTGCCATTGTTAATGTATGGCAGTATCGGCGCGTACATTTTGACCAAAAACAGGGACTTAAAATGCTTGTAAGGCACGGAAACTCCGTACACATCAATGGGACACCATCTTGAACATGTTTGTGGTGGTAGGTTTAGGTGTCGTTGCGCGACGGCTGATATTTTTGTGGATATAGTGGGCATTCGCTAAAAAGACATTTTGCTGGGCGTTCGCTAAAAAGACCATCGAGAATCGAAAACTTTGATTTATGTCACTTCGGGTCGATGGATTGACTTGAAACTCAGGATTAATACATGGGAGCACAACGTGGACATATTCCAAGCAAAAAAAATGAGATTCGAGCAGCACGGACTTCTCTAGAGTGGGCGTTTGTGGGCATTCGCTAAAAAGACCCTCCCTTGAAAAATAAAGGGTATTTGAAGGGGCGTTGCTCATAGTCACTAGCCTGGGTACCATACTCTCCAAGCAGAGGTTAGGCTCCGGCTGTTTTTTTTTAAGTTTCTTTGAATTTAGGCTTTCTATTTTGTTATGTTTGCTTGGGGAGTAGGGTACCACCCTCCATAGTACCCGCTAGCTCAATCTTCTTGCCGCTAATGTGTTAGCTAGCGGTTACTGCAGAAGATGGTACTCAGGCTACACAGTCACGCTTAATGAATAAGGAATTCTGCCTGACTACCCTTAGCATTCAAGTTCTGAACTATGACATTCTAAATTACAATACAGGCGAAAAGATATCAACAGCCGATAATCCGGATCTGTTTCTATTGAAATTACACAATGGTTTCACTTATTTGAAGCAGAAGGCTACGGTCATTGTCCGTTCTACCCATTTGTTGCTCGCCAAGTCTGCTCAAGGAGGTTGAAAAAAGCTTTTTCAACCTCCTTGGTCTGCTGAACTCAGTTCTGATTTGTGACCAGGGCTTTATGCTATCAGTAGAGTCACCACACAGACCTTACTTGCACAGACCTGGGCTTACCTTAATCTACAAACAGATCCTATGGTGCCATAAGACAGTATCAAAGCTGGCAAAAGAGTATAGGCGCCTGGCCTAAAGGAATCAGAAGGGCATTGGTAGCATACACACTCCAAGGCTGGCTTTACTCCTCTGTCAGCTTTTGATACTATCTTATGCTACCGTAGGCTCTGCTTTGAAATTAGGCTTAGCTAGTTGTGACGTGCTTCAGCCAATTTTGTAGCAGCTGCAAATGACATGGAACATCATATGTTAGTATTATTGCAGCTGTAGACAAATCTACATTCAATAATCAGCCCACGAAGACAGATTTTTTTCATACTTTAAACATTTGAGAAAAAGTTGGTTTATGGGATTTAAAAAAAAAATGTGTATATTACTAAATAATAATTGCTGTTCATGTAATTTTTTTCTCCAAAATTAAGCATATCAGCCTTCCTGGTCTTTGAATCTTGTCCCATTGGAACCACCTTGACACCTGCCACGTTGTGGATAGTCCAGTGTAGACTCAAGTGTACTGTGGAAACACTGCAAACCGGTAAACAAACATATAGAGAAAAGACTGTATTTGCAGTAAGCAGAAAGGTGTGTACAGTTATTCACTGAAGGGTACAATAACCCAACATTGTTACCCTTCACAAGTCAGGTTAACCAAGTTTTATCACATGTTTTCATGCTGTTTTTGTTTGCACGACAATTAGTGTATAGGGGAAAATTACATTGCATTTGCAATATAATTTATTCCGGTCACTTCTAACATAACCACAACCCCCACAAGACAATACTGTGTCTTCTTTTACTGAAATTATCAAACAATGCTTCATGTAGCTTCAACTAAAAGGTACAGCCATGTAAGCTTAGTTTAACCTGTGTATTTACAATGCTCATATTCCATTTCACCTTGCATAACGGTATGCAAATAGTATAAAAGCAACAGGTTGCTCACAACAATTTAAGGAATGGCTACAAGGTCACTACTACATTTTGTACTAGCTGAAACCAATACTAGTACATGGTGCAGTGAATAGAATATTCCAGGCTACCTCTGTGAAAACATAGAAATACAAAATAAAAACATAAAAATTGAAATACGTGCTAGCTACCATTGAATATCATTGGTTGATGGACAGTCAGGACAGGTCTTGTCTTTCTTACTGACACTAGTATGGTAGCCTAGAATCTGTGCAATTACACTCAAGGCTACCATACCAGTTATACATCTAGAAGTACACTCAAGGAACAACATATTCCCACTGGAAGTTAAGCAACGCGCGGTCCGGATAGTGCTTGGATGGGGGACCAACCAAGGACGTCCGGATTGCTGTAGCCTCACGAAGTTTTCCACGAAATCGTCTTCCGGGAGGGACGTAAAACGGGGGTCCCATGCTCGAGGAGGTGCCTCGACCACGTTAAACAGCCTCATTACTCATACTTGGGGTACCTACTGGCTGGCAAAATACACCAGATGATTATAAATTTTACCTGCTTTGGCCAAGGCTACTTGCTTTGGTCTATAGTCTGATGGGAAACAACTGATGCTAAACCGGATATGGGATAGTGATAATTTACCACACAACACACACACAAACACACTCTATATATACACTATATATAGTCCATAATCTCTTAATATTCTCATGTGGTACTCAAATATGTACATCCTCCACACATTTATGCAAAAATAGTGCAATATATTTTACAATATCAAACATAACAAAACATGTTGGACCCAAACAATATTTGCGTGAAAACTGGCTGCAGCATCAAGCTGTTTCACAGTTTGGATTGTGCATGAAATACAAAGGGTAATATTAAAGTCAAAGTTGAAGGCCCTTGAGACATAAACCAAACATGTGAACTGCCCTTTGACCTTGAGCATGAGCAGTTCAAACTGTGAAGCAGCTTAGTAATACATAGACTATTTCTTGAATGGTGTGAGATGAGAACAGTGTACACCAGAGTACAGTCACTATGGTAACCAGCAGCATAACCTTTTCCATCCCCAGAACTGGCAGTAGTCAGGTGTAAGACAGTAGGTTGATGTCATAACTCCCATCAACCTGGAATGAAAGAAAAACACCCGTTACCTTGTGGTTCTTAAAACTAAATGAAGATATCGGACATGTGAACCCAAACCTCTTTGCCCTTTTTGTCTTGGTAAACAGTCCTACCGCAGTGGTATCATTAGTTACCCTGTATGATCTTGGCTTGGCAGTGTTTCTCTCAGAGCCATGTCTCAGCTTCCCACAACTCTATTCTCAACCACACCACAACCAACTGGCAAGGCTGGTGCAGGGTTGGGACTAGGGAATAGTCTAGAATCCACCATATTCTTGCTCCTGTTTGCTCCTCTGAGTATGATTTGTTGGTTGATTAAAGACTGGAGGGCAACCTTGCTGATCAAGTCCCAACCAAATGGCCTTGCTCATGACTACAAGTCAGTTATTAAGCTTTTACCTTCCTGTCCTTCTCAGTACTGTTACACATTTTATCTGGTCACCAAACCATATCATCGCACAATATCAAAACTTGGAAACACCCTTTTTAATCAGAAGTCACCACACATGAACACCAACACACCAAAAACAAAATAAAATGCTGGTGGCCTTGATAAATTTGTTCTGGCCTTTTTTTGTCATATTGTTCATTTGACCACTTTGAGCAACCAGGTTGAGTACATTGTAACTTGTCGTAAAGAGCTCTTTCCTCTTCAGTCAAACAACCAGATTGAGTAATGTCTTATAGACCTCTCTCCATTGAGGCCCAGCCCTCATTAAGAAGTTTAGGAAGATAGAAACACCTCAAAACACATAATACAGGTAAGAAGAGGCACAAAAATGACCAAACTCCAACACAGCCCACTTCTTCTCACCTTTGACCCATCCTCAGCATCCCACTCCCTTTCCCCACTCTATACGTAGGCAGAGGCCAAAACAATTGGTAAAACATTTAGTCTAGTTTGTAGTAAACTATACAGCTTTCATGTACATCGTTAAAACTCTTGTCAATCCATTAACTAGCAGTTTGTTTATGTATCACAATAAAACAAACAAACAAAAAATCCATGAACTTGCAGTGCCAGGTATGAAAAAATTATGTTGAAACACTCTATGAAAGGAAGGTACGAAACATCAGCCTTGCCCAACTGAAGGTTTTTTTAAAAACTGACAAATGGCCATTATCTATACATATCTGTAGTGTATCTCACGTGTATCTCAGCTGATAACAAGGCAAAAAACACATTGCACATTTAGTTCTCTGCTGCTGCAGGTATGACCTGACATGGACAAGTTTTAATAAGCTAAGTTCACAGTCTGAAGTGCACATGCACAGTGTGATGCACTGTGGGTAATATGTCAAAGTTGAAAGCCCCTATCAATACATAAAGGAGGGCGGGGCCAAGGGACCAAAATACATCAAACTGTGCACGCACACCTCAACCTGTGAACTAGCTTATAAGCAAAAGAAACAGTATCTGACTACATGTACTTACATCAAACCTGCCGAGGGAGGCCTCTGTTTGGTTGATCCTGGCGGTTTCTGACAGGGCCCACATCTGCTGCAGTGATGTGGAGATCTCCTCTACAGGTGGGATGTCCTGTACACAATATAGACACTTACATATGGTAAGGAGGTCTATCTTGTGGTCAGAGTTGTTGACTTAGAATCTAAAGGTCCTAGGTTCGAATCCCTAGCCTGAAGTCCAGCCTTGTTTGCTTTAGTCCGCACTTTCGAAGGTTGTTGACGGGTAGCAAGGCTGGACTCCAGGCTACGAATCCCAAACAGGCCCAAATGTTGTACCCTGATGAAAAGGGGCTCTTTACATCTACTTCCCAACTTCACCCAGGTGAAAATAAGTACCTACACGTAGCTTTGGTTATGGAGGTCCTCACAGATGGGATGTTGAGGTCCTGTGTGATGTCAGCAATTGGTCATAAGAGACAGAGGCAGTATCTAACTTCCTGGCACTTATGACCAAGTGCTGACATCCCCTGTCTGTAAAGTCTCCTCATCATGTCATTTAATTCTTTCTCCACATCAATTTTGAGGAATGCTGCAATAGGACAGTTAAAAAGGGCAATGCACAATTTTGTTTTGTTGGAGCAAAGGTTTAACTCTACATCATTAAGCTGACCTTATTTTCCTTGACCCTCTTCCTGATGTCGTTCATGGCCTCATCGTCAGCTGGCATGTCTCCGTTCACCAGCTCTGACAGCATCAGCTCCGAGGTCTGGGAGGGGGAGAGGCAGATTGACAGGTTGATTAAACCTAACAATGTCCATTAAGGTTTCCTACCTGGCTAAATTGGCACTTTGACCTTATTGATGAATTAAGAAAGAATGGAGTCGTAACGGATACTGATAGATGGCATGAAAGAATTCTAAATACAATGTTTTGGGCCATATGGATGACGTCATCCAGTTTTGTTGCCCCTAATATTGTTGTTTTCTATAAAAAAAAATACAGCACTTTGGAATATACAAACTTACGTTCACACATCTTGATATCACCAAATGATCTATAGTTATCAGAAAATAATGTTTATCTAATTGAAAAAAATCATCACCCATAGCTGACCATGGCCTCCCGAACTTCTCTAGACTAGTCATGAACAAGGTCATGAGCTGGTCAGCAGAGTTGTTTACTACTCTTAAAAAGTCATCTGCATGACTGCTCATTCTGAATTTCGTTGAATCAAAGTCAGGTGAACTCTCCACAACAAATTCATGACACTGGGACTATGCATTCCTATTATTGTAGTACAGAATTGTAAATTTTTCCCGGCGTTCAAAAAATACACTTTAAAAACCCCTTTACTCTCCTACAGCATTATTAAGTCCATGCAAAATCGAATGATATTTCAGCAGCCCACCTCGTCCTTTGGTGAGTAGAACTTGATGTCGTCCAGCCCGAAGGACAGCCAGACAGGCGAGGGCTGCTGTAGGACCAGCCTGACGGACAGCACATTGTCAGGAGGTGTCAGCAGCTGTGATACAACAGCAACAGTTAGGGTGATGTAGCTATAGGTAGGTTACTTCAAGTAGATCCATATCGGGGCAAATGTAGTATCCAAAGAACTAATTGGATACTACCTTTGCCCCTGATAAATCTACTTAAAGATTAGATTGTTTCATTCCATGGTTAAACAATTTGAAAATACAGTAACTTAAACTTTCTATTACTGAACTGCTACAATAACAAGCCAAAATCCTGTAAAAAGAACTGACAACATCATGTGCTCTTGTTTATTCATCTCTGCAAGGAAGGGGACATTACATTAGGCTTACCAACCTTAGTCACCAGCTGTGACCAACAATAAAAAAGTTGACAAATTTTCATAGAGAAAGAACAATTTTCTAAACATTTTGTGCTGTGTTGTCTTTCAAATCATACTTTTGCAAAATTATAACATCAAGTGCAATAGGTGATCACTCAGTGATTGCCATCTAGAAAAAAACAGTCTACGAAAACAAAGTAGTTACATGTACAGCAAAATATGTACCAGTCCTATTTTTCATTTAACACCAACTGGTAAGCATGTACTATTAGGAATGCCTCACTGCAGCTTGTGGCTGAAGTGCACTTACATGTACTTCACAAAAACACTCACACAACTAATCTACAACATAGACTATCACCAGTGTCAGTAATCATGATTTACAGTTATTGGGTAATACATGTATCATGTATCATGTAAGCAACAATCCTGGGCAATATCTGTGTAATATATTGAACAGGCAATGTATTGAACGTAGCATAGATAAAATCATCTGTATGAATCATGGCACGCTGCAAGCATTAACTATGATTACACCCTGCTGTATGTAATCCTCCATCTATATTGGCAGATGTGGTCGAGATTTTATGCCATCTGCTTCTTTGTTTTTCTGAGAAAAGAGCTTTTTTTTGTTCCAAAACATGGCTCATATACGTAATTATAAACTGGATGCAATGCTGTAATAAGTCCTGCTGCAATTTCAACCAGAAAATACAAATGTAGTACATGTACTTGTAATGTTACATCTGAAAATTAAAAAAAAAAAAACATCTTGGTCCTTTACTCAAGCAATTTCTAACTCCAGGAGCCATTTGATTTTAGACAGACAAATTCCTAAGAAACAAGAAATCAAGGATCCCACATCTCTGTAATATATTTAGAATTTTAGTGAATTTCTTGTTTTATCTTTTATTGTGAATATCCTGCTGATTCTGTCTTTCCCCTAGCTCCCCAAAACGCAACATACACGAATACAGCAGGAAATTGAAGAAAGGAAATGAGACAACCTTTGATAATCTGTATTCTAGGACCTTTGACCTAACTTCCTATCAGTGTCCTCGCTTTGCCTAGTATGTGGAAATAAGTGTGGAAAGACGCTCACCAAAAACGTCACCTTCCATTTCATAGACCTGGAGGTAACAAACAAAATACAGAAACGGTTTTTACCTGTTCTCTCTTGATGCGGAAGTAGCTCTGAGCGCGATCCTCGCAGTGTGGGTCTGGCATCAGCTGTACGTTCTTCAGCCCTGTCACCCATGTCAGGGTGGTCTCACCTGTAGGTTCATAGGGCATGTCATTATATGTACTGAGACAGCATCCTCAATCATACTTTACAACATTGTATGTGTGTGTGTGTGTGTGTGTGTGCTTCTTATCATAAAGTGCATCTTCATCTGATGAAAACATTTTGTAGACCACCATTAGGAGATAATGATTTACAGTGTGAAATAAATTACTGTAAATGCATTTAAGTTCAGGGGTTTTAATTTGCGGAAGCGGGAAAATGGAGTGTTTAAGGTGGTTTTAAGTTTGCGGTAGCGCCGTAGACTGTAGTAAAAAACTATAATGGAAAAATGTTTGCGGTGGTTTTAAGTTTGCGGTGAAGTGGCTACCGCGAAAACTGCAAACATAAAACCACTGCGAACATGTCAGCATTTACAGTTACTGTATCTTTGATACAAAGTGATTAAATTTTACTTTTAGGGGAAAATGTGATTATATTTTTGCTTTGTGCAGTCTCAGGTTGGAATTTATTGATTAATTGGGTTGAACAGTGCTATCTGAAGGTTGCCAGAGTGCATGGTACATGTGCCTAAAAGTGCAGACTTAGATAGTGTTACAAAAATAAACCAGAAGTGTTTATAGACCAAGATTGAGCCCCTGTCACACATAGCAAACCATGACCTCACAACCTTCCCCAGACCGTGGTTGAGAATTAGTCCAGCAAAGGTCATCTGAGGTTGCCGTCTTGAAAAATCATATGCTCCAGACCACTAAAGATTTTTCGGGAAAGTCATTCTCTCCTTGAGATCAGATCAGAGGAGCTTTAAGGATAGAATGGATCCCAGGCTACTCCCAACCCAGCATTGACCTTGGTTAGGAAGTGGGATTTTAGGTCCTGAATGTGTGACAGGGACTTATTGACAGGACAGAGCCAGTGTTCTAGCCAGCCAGGGCTCGAAATTAACATAGTCCCATAGGCCCGGGGCACCAAAAATTTAGGCCGGGACCACTAGAAAATCACTTTGGGACCTTTTTGGGACGATAGAAAAATAATCAACATCAGAATGTAAACCCCATCAGTGTTCGAAATACCTGTCTGCAATCTGCAATTTACAGATAGATTTTCAAGATTACAGAAGAAAAATTAATCAATCTGAAAATTTGCAGAATGACAAAATCAGTTTTCGACTCTCTTTCGACTCTTTTATACATGTAATTGACAATGAGTTATACAGAAATTTTGTACTCTGAGTGTGACTCAACATTATATTTATTGTTGTAATACATACTTCCTACTTGGGACCATCCATCTTCACTTCGGGACGATTGGAATTTATTTTTGGGAACACTTCTGGGACAATAGGGAAAAAAGTTAATTTCGAGGCCTGCCAGCCTGTATTTTTTTCTGTCCCCTGGAGTTTGGATGTGAAAATCCTGTTGAGAGACGATCCTAGGAGGTCTGGGAGCATGTTCCTGGAAATTTTTAAATCTAAACCCTCTGAAACTGGTTTCTGCATTTTGAGGGGCAAATTTTCCTTGATGACTTACTTGGTTCAATAGCATCTGCTTTAATACAATTTCTGTCCACCATAGAGGACGGAATGGACAAAATTTATGTCTGTCAAAGGATGTAATAACGGACGCTGGCTAGAACCCTGCACAGAGCTATGTATAACAAAAAGCTTGCAATTTTCTCAAGAGCATTTATTGGTATGTGAGAAAATGGGTTCAAGGTGTGCACACAAAAAATGTCAGTTTTGATTGGCCATAAATCTCTCTGTCATGGTGAGTTAATTTTCCTAATGGAGAGTAGAGAATGTACTAGAGAATAAAGTATGTAGACACCATCAGATTCAGCTGGCTCCTCCCCTTCTGACAGCATTAAGGACAAAAAAAGAGGACATTGTTTAATGCCTATAAAGGTGGTCTTATTAGACAATAACCATCAACAACATTAGAGAGAATGCACTGAAACATAACAATACGCTAGTTGAACTGTGCATGTTGAATGTACATGTTGTATGTGTAACATGATGCACAGTAAAGTTGAGGGCTCCTGGACATTCTTTTTGTATTGCCTGGGGCATTCAACTTTTCCATATTACCCACAACGCATCATGCTGCACATGTGCACTTCAAACCTTGAACTAGCTTTTGACATAAATGCCATATCATTTTCTATGCAAACCAGAAGAGAATAATGTTATACAATGTACATGCATGTGGTCGCTATACCGTGTTAATGGTACCAGTAATGTTGAATTGTTATAGATTACAATGTGTGATTACAATATATATAAAAGTCTTTTATTTTTATGCCAAAACCTCAGGCAAAATGATACAAACTTTTTGTGGCCAACTGAAATAAAACTAGATTCTAAAGGCAAGCCTATAATGCTTAATGCTACAGATGTAATGTCTGAAGATTTCAGCACTGGTACTGGTGGGACATGGCAGAATACATGAGAAAAAGTAATGTGTAATACATGTCCAATATAATGACAGTTATATGTATCTCTTAGTCCTATTGACAGTAATTCTTATGCTTGTCAGATGAATCGTGTCATTGCAGTGACTGTTGCAGCTCTGTCGCAGGCGCTGATAATGACGGTGCAATTGTGAATCACTGGCGCCATCTCCACAGGCTCAGCCATGATGAGATGTCCTAACAGGCCCACAGGGAGAGTAATAATGATGTCCCTGGATGAAGATCTGTCTGCTTTGATAGAGTTCTCATTGATACACCCGTGTCTGGTGGTAGTAAAGCATTAACCTTCTCCCTGCTTCCTAATGATGAACCCAAGTGAAAAGGGTGGAACAGTATTGTGCGCACCGTCTCTAACCTTAAAAAGTCCTCTCTCTTTAGGCTTCCGAACCTGGTAAACAATTGTACAAATTTGGTGCCAAACAGCCACCTTTGCACACTGAAAGATTGATGGGTGAAGATTAATGAGTTTGTAATAATTTTGCTCATTTTTTCTTTACATTGCCTCTTTGGAATACTGCCTGAATGTAAGATGTCAAAAATCAATTTTGTTATATGCTAGTCACAGTTTTCTTTGGAAGAAAAAGTGAGAATTTACAAAAACACCTAAAATCAAAGAATTATCATACCTCTGTGATAATTGATATTTCCAGTTTTAAAAAATCTATTTTGCCTGTTCATGTTGTGAATTTCTGTCTAATGCATAATATACCACTGTCTCTCATTAAGGTAGCAGACATGCCTATAGCAGTAAAATGAAGCAAGAAAATGATATATGACCTATTTTGGGACCTTTGACCTAACCACCTGACAGTGTCCCCAATATGCCTACAGCCAGAATATGGAAGCAAGCAACTCGAATGTTTTCAAGGACTACAGACATACCAGCAAACAAATGGAAACACACTCACTGATAACAAAACTTCTGTACATGGAGGTAATAAAGGTTATCAAGTAGATGATTGCAGAGGTGGTATAAATTCACACTTGGCATATTGCAATTTAGTACCAACTCTGGAGTGGTGATTGCATCTTCCCTTGCTATTACAGGTATGTAACACATTCATTCCACATTTAAAGTAATACATATTGATAGCCCTTTTCACTTGTTGAGGGCTGTAGGCTATATCCTGCAAATGACTGTTTATTGATTTGGAGGACATCAAATCTCCTTGACTGACAGAAAATGGGTGATCTTAATTTAAGGTGACATTGAGTTAAAAGGTCTGACAAGACGGAGTATTGACTGTTGTGTCTTTGTCAGACGACCCTTTTTTTAAAGCCATTCTCAAGTCGGACTGTAATTTCTAACACAAAAGTTAGGCTAAAATATACCAAATTTTTTACCATCCAGCTCCAGTCTTTGTTAATAAAGGTCTGGCATTCAGTTGAACGGTAAAAAATCTAGGTACCGGTCCAGAAATCACATGTACAGTAACAGTTGAGTTCAGAATTTCTACCAACACACTTAGACAAAGTTTCCAGCTGACAGTTACTCTCTATAACATCTCAGCTACAAGTTCACTTTTCATTACGAAAAGAGGCAAATTAAGAAAAAAAGGAAGCATCCAGTTCAAAGCAATGAAATAACAAAGAAACTATCATTTTCAAGCTAAAGACTTAGTAAAGTAAAGGTAAAACTTACCTTTTTCATTTTCTTCCCTGACCTTGAGTTTGATAGACAGGAGGGCTGTGTAGTTGTTCTTAAAGGTGATTTCACCTATCTGTGGAAAGCATCATGATTAAAATACATTGTTGTTACTTGTTAGACCAAAGCAATATGTCGACACAGAAATAATTCAATATCCTTGTGTTCTTTGTCATTCAAATCAGTTAAAATACGATTTGCATGTGAAAATGTGCAAATTAGCTGATCCTGGTTATGGTTAGCAGCTATAAGCTTTTTGCCGTTTACCGTAGTTTAAAAATGATGATGAGAAATTGAACAAAGTTTTATAAAGTTATATTGCTACAAAACCACATTCTGCCAATTTTCCAGTGATTTTTCAATCATTTTCACATGCTTTGGAGAAACTGTGGAAGAATAGCGTTAAGAAAAAATTCTTATTCTATACATTTACATTTTCTAGCATATTTAAGATTTTCTACTGACTATATTTTCATGGGCAAATTTTTCATGTACAGATGTTTCCTATATGGAGAAACCCGTTTCCTAGCTACTAGTAATTTGGCACAGAATTCTGCAAGGAGACGAACCATTGTGGCCCCATAACACTAACCTGACCCCAGCCACAGTGCCTGGTGACCGGTAATGGAACTCATGTAAAATTCAGTGGACACATTACTTTTCTATGGGAGCCAAATGTCAGGCTATAACCACAGTGTATACTCAGGTCTAGTTGTACTGTCATTTCTTGCACCTTTGTAGTTTTTCCACTTTAAAGCAGACACACATGGATATCAATTTCATTAAAATCAAGTATGATTGCACACTTTTGTCCTACCAAAATTTGGGCCATGAACTAACTTCGGAATGTGGGTACACCTACTATTTGTGTAGTTAAAGGCAGTTGTATGTATTGTTTATTAGCACATGGTAAATAGCACACTCTTGACATTTACGAAAAGTGAGGATATACTAAAGTACACAACTCTGACTCTGACTGAAAATTTGGCGCCTCCTTCACACCGCTAAAATTAAGTGACCTTCTTCAAATTCTTTACTACCATCAAAATAAAACTATTCCAAAACTTAATGAATTTCCAGTATCTACTAGTAAGAGCGTAAAATGACACCATATTTCAGTTTCATACACTTACCTTAGTACAATGTTTTTCTACGTCAAGTAAGATATCCATTTTAGTAAAAAGGAACTGATTAAAGTACATAACCTTGATAAAACCACCTTGCTTTCGGTGTATATAGTGAGCTCCAATATTCGAAAATCATTTACCTCTATATATGTTACTTATACGAAGGATGCAATTCAAAGTAGAAGAGTGTCTGCCATATCTGTAAATGAAGCTGCCTTCTATTCTAATATATTTCTATCTTTCCTCATTAAAGTCATCCCATATGCAGTGGAACTGCGTGAACAATATTAGTCTTGCATGGTTATTGTGTTACAGATGCATTACTGGTACCTTTTCCTATTTCCCATGACAAATCACTAGCAAATAAAAAATGGCAGCAACATAGATCTTCTTTTCACAAATTTTTCGCAAAGTACCTGTCTCTAACATTAGCAGAAATTCGGGCAATAGCAACAAGAAAAACTAATAACAAATACATTGTACTATATTTTGCTACATCATTTTTTTGAATATGCTATGTGTTCTATCATTTTCAATTCCCCTAAAAGCTTTCTTTTATATTCCAAATTATGCACACCTGCCTCTCAGATTGAATCCACTGACAAAACAATTTTCATCATTTGACTCTAAAATTCAAGAACAATAGCAGCCACATACTTAACAATATTGCAATATGCCCCTCTGTCACAATACTATTTTTATCATTCATACGAATTTTCAATAGCAACCCTGATCTAATATTTTATTTTATTTTATTGAACTCATATGCTTTGACTTCAATTTGGGCAGAGAGTCTAATAAGAAAGGTAAAACAACCCCTATTAAATGTGGCAAAATCCTTTAGTTCTTTCCACTCAAATTCCAGTTCAAATGATAATTTACACGAGAACAATGCCATCATTGCCATGGCCATGAATGGGTGTTGCAGACTCGAAGCAATTACCTTTGTGCCCCCTGATACTAC
Organism: Branchiostoma floridae x Branchiostoma belcheri; assembly: GCA_019207045.1. Taxonomy (NCBI): domain Eukaryota; kingdom Metazoa; phylum Chordata; class Leptocardii; order Amphioxiformes; family Branchiostomatidae; genus Branchiostoma; species Branchiostoma floridae x Branchiostoma belcheri. The sequence continues at coordinate 9,502,149 of CM033027.1, forward strand.
CGGGTAGTGACTTTTTAAATAATGTCCTAGATTTGAAATTTCCTTGAGGCAATATCTATCAAAAATTCATTTCCTTTTAAACGAAGTTCATATCATAAAAAGTTATGCACTTCTGGGATATAAAAAAAAGGAAATGTGTGTTGGCAGATATTGAACTATAGCCATAAATAACAAATTGGATATAAAAACTCGTGAGGATGCTCATTGTTTACATATCAAGGTAAAAATACAAACGAGACGTAAACATTTTTGGGCGCGAAAGTTACTGTTCCGACATGTTTTTTTTTTTAAACTGTCAAAGCAACAATTAGACGTCTATTCCCCATGAAAATTACTATGTATATTACAATGTGTAACAAATAATATTACTTATATAGCAATTTCTGAAAATGTTAATGTTACGTTGATAATGATTTCTTTCCTCGTCATTTCACCATACTTTATAGTGGTACCCCAAAATATGCTACGCTTTATTCTGACCCTGCCTAAATATACATGCAACAGCCATCATTTTATGGAAATGAAAGCGTGTCTGCGCAAAATGGTCCAATTTCCTGTTCGAATCAATTTTATATTTGATTGTTGAAGTATATGCTGAATAATTAGTAATGCTTTGGAGTAAATGTAGCATAACATGCTGCATATAGTTCTTTGTATTTAGTCAAAATTTTCTTTTGATGACACTCATGCAGCTTTTGATCCTTATCAAGATGATGATGGATTTTATGGCAAGTTCCGGTTATCACTTGTATATTGCATAGATCATATTGCAAGAGAAAATACTGTCATAAAAATTTCCAACAGTCATATTGACAAGAAAATATTTGATGGTATTCCATCACTTTTTTCCTAAAATCTCCTTTAATAAATTCCCCGATAATGTGATCACATTAGCTTCAACACACAGACACCTTTAGCTGAGCTCTTGTAAGCCTGTTGTTACCGTGGCAACGACAGGAGCTGCTCAGAAGCATGGTACACTTAAGCCCTTAAACGTGATAAAGTACCAACGGCGTGGGTTTAAAGTTGAAACGCTGGCAGTTTGGAGCTGGCGACAAATAGTCCTTTCAGAACTTATCAGTTTGCATTTTTCACCCTTCCTGCTTGACCCCAACAATAAAGGCGAATTAAGGCAGAGAATTTTTCAAGGGCTCAATTCGCCATCCATTGTAATCAAGATTAAAGTCTCTAGATACCAGCAATTAAAGCCCTATCGGACGCAGCCTCGGAATTATTCATGAAGGCCCCTATATGATGATCCCATCCCCCACTTACATCGACACTTTTGGTGCTGGGGAAAGTCACGTCGACCACGGCACATCCGCTGGAGAACTCTGCTCGCGGGTCGCCGATGGTGATGGGATGGGGATTACGGATGCTGCACACCAGCGGTTTACCACTCATCTCGGCCGACTCCCCACGGTGAGCAGCTATTTACAACAACATTAAGCAGTTATTCCACGCAGGGACAAGTGCGTATTGATGATCGTTAACCGTTGGAGGGAGCTGAAAGGGTTTCTGGACGGTTACATACGTCAGGGCTAACTCATTGGCCCGTCAGTCAGGAGAATTTGCAAACCCAGTGGGACCAAGTGGAGGAGGGCGGGAACTAGAGTAGTGAGGAGGGATGCTGGATGGATGGGGTTTGTGCACCCAAACCCCCGGAGCACCTTTCAAAATGGAGGACAACAAAGGAAATGGGATTCCACTGATTCTCTGAGTGCTCGGCCGCCAGTGACCGTTCCTTGCGCACGGCAGGGGCGGGGACAGCCGAGAACGGGCGCCGAGAGATGAAAAGATTGTGGTGTTTTAGCGTACAGGGTGAGGACAAAGACCTGCGAACGAGAGCGCACCACCGGAAAGGACGAGAGAGGAGAGCGGAAGTACGGGCTTCTTACCCAGCAGCCACTGCGAACAAGGCGTGTTCGGAGACATCCAAGATGGCTGACGAATACGAAGAACCCATATCCGACCAGGAAAAGGTGATTTCTTACCTACTTTTCTGAGAGCCTCGGGGGTACATTTCATTCTAAGTCGTAACCTAGATACCGAGCAGGAAGTTTAACGTGTTTTGGTGGCGTCAGATTGTTCCTTTTTTGTAGAGTCGAAACGATTAAGATTTGAGTTGGAGAGACGAGTACTTCCTGTTCCTGTAGAAGGACCGGTGTTGAGAGACCCTTCAAGCAACTACCGGTCTTCAGAACGATTCAAACACATTCAAACTTTCTGCAGCCTGCATGATATACTATTGGAAGATTTATTTACTCGTAGTTAATGTTGATAAGGTGTGTTTCGTACCTAATAAGGCACACGCTTGAGGGAATATAGAGGCCATTCTCGTCATGTGAGTTATCTCGGATATGAGTCCGAGGGGCGTGATAGCTGAGATGCCGAACCTATCGTCCTCCAACATCGGGAAAATGATCGGAGGTTGGGGAATAGTTAACGTCCGAGATAAGTCTGGCATCTCTATATTTGTACGTAGACCGCAAAGCAGCGGACTTTTGGATTGAATCGCGGACGTTTTGAAGGATTGCTTGCCCTTTCTGGGAAAGGACCCTGAAGCGAGGTCAAAGGTTGAGCAATCCAGGCAGTTGATTTGGCACCATAATTTGCAGGGTAATTTAGCCCACTTTGGCAGTAAACTGGGTAACAGGTTTTCCCTCAGATTGTAAATAAAGACCTTGAAAGGACTAGTAATTGATGAAGCTACATCCCCCAATCATTCAACCTCCTTCGGTTGAAACATCAGCGAGCATAGAGTATGATAGAGTGAAAGCAGATGTTACCAGTGTTATTGTGATTATCATTGACTGGTGAATCTTGTGGTTATTGTGATCAATTTTCCCATCAGCTGGTTGTGACAGTGACCATGCAACTGTCAGTAAACAACATTGTTTTTGTGTCTGAAGGTGTTAAAAACAAGTCACAGTCTGTACTGCTGTTATCACACTCTTACAGATGGTACATTATAAGGCTTCCCCGCTGATTTCTTAATCTGCATATAAATAGCAGATTCATTAGGTATTTAGGATTTGGAAAAAGGAAGATGATGTTTACAGATTACTGTAAATTCTTTTACTTTTCTTGTACAGTCAAACCTGTCAATAGTGGCCAGTCAGGGGAATAACCAAATTTGACCTCTTTGGGCAGGTAACCACTATAAAGAAAAAGCTGTTATATGTAGTTTCAATGCAAACCTGTAACACAGTGCTAATACATTGAAAAGAAATATTTGCAGTGTCATGAATTTGTGGTGGAGAAGTCACTGCAATAATATTTGAAATCAAAACCAGCGTGAACGTTTTAAGATTTACTTTACAGCATTCTCAGTCTCTTATGCAGATTGAAAATATAGATAAAGTTTTCAGTCAATGATTGACAATGCAGGTGAGATGCTGCAAAGTAATCTTTTCAGAGGATTTTGTTGTTTAAAAAGATAAAGGCGATGCAACAACTTGTGATTTTACAGTGAATTTGGACACTTTTGCAGAGATTTTCAGAGTTCCCATGTCATATGTGGATTTCAGTTGTATTACTACTATGATAGAGAACTCTTCCATTTCAGCTGCAAGTTAAGAACAAATTTCATTTTCCTATATATAGCTACAATCATGAAATAAAACCACTGTAGATTTACAGTATTAGTCACGACAGACATGATGTCACATGTCCAAAGTGTCCCTTTAGACTTCAGCATATGTCAAGGGACACTTCTGAACAAAGGCGGTGTCACATGATGTCCCAGTGTCAACATGATGATGTTATCTTTCAAAGAAATGACATCACCTTTGTGTCCTTGGGATCATAAGGCAACACCTGATGGTATTTCAGGAACAGAAATCAGTGATTTCGGAAAATGACGATTAGAGAAGGTTGTTGTTTCTTCTATTAGAAATGCAATTTCAATCATCTTTCTGCTAGGATTGCATTTTGGTACTATTATTGTATTGTATTGCTTACAATCTTATGCAATATGGAGGAGGTTTGAAACAGAGTCCAAGTTAGAAGCGAGAGTTTGCAAAGAAAAAAATTGGAACTAAGATAATTGTATTCACTATTCAGGAAGCCTACCCAAAACATGTGTTGCTACAAACATCAATATTTTACCACATGGTACTTTCAGAGTAAATATATCAAACACATGACATTTATTACTGAAAATGATACAAGGTTGAATTAATTAAGTATAATGATTTATATGGCTGAAACAAGTTTCTAAATCTTAATTTTTGGTTGTTTTGTAAATATTTAATTTATTTAGAATAGTTTATCTTTAATATGAAAGCTATGAAAGTGGATGGCTGTAATTAAATACCTGCTTATGGTATTGATTTTCTTTGTGATCCTTGCATGATCATTGCATGGAACTCTGAAGCTATGCAAATTAACATGCTGCTAGGCTGATTTCAACAAACGAGTTTCACTTCACTTCTGTTCAGAGTGCTGGTTGACATGATTAACTTATCATTTAGGCAAGGACACGTCTATATACTAGTAACCTCCTTGCATTAAGTGACAGAACGAACCCAGTAATAGTACTAAAGTAGTAGTAAAGCTGTAGCATTAACTACAAGGTTTGTTGACAAGAATGCTGCCGTGCTCTTTGTTCTCTCCAATCAAGTCTTTTATAGGGTACTGTACATCCTGTTCAGTACCTTTATTACACAGGAATAACTTGCACTCTTTGATAGCTGGGGGAGGAGGTGCACAAGAACTAACTGGAGGTCCTGCGGAAAAAGTGCAACTTTGAGGAGAACAATTGCTGCAGCCACTGTGCATCAATACTAATGCTTGCAGATGATTGATTGATTAGACAAGTTTCCATATTTCTAAAGTTTATTTCACATTCATCACAGCCTTCACAGAAGTATACTTGAATGCTTTTGCAGAATTTATCTTGATGAAGTCATACATTTTCAATACAATCACTGATCCTGGCTGTCCATCACAATTAGCAGTTCATCCAATGTTAACATGGCAATTTGCAGTTTGACCTATGAAGGCGTGCATAGCTGTCGCAATATTTGTATTTTTTATTTCCTTTTTCATACCCACATTTTTACGAAGTTGTCAGGGCTATGGGTTATTTTTTTGCAGCAAGTACCCTTAGGAGTAATTACAATACCGAGTATGTAAATCAGCATAGAGCAGGCCTGGTGTTGTCCTGAAGTAAGTATCATGTGTCAAGCTTTTCTGCTTGTGTGGCTGAGATAGCCCAAGGTAAACAAGAGTTAAGACACGCAGTAAAGCCTTTTCTGGTCTGGTGCAAGTCTAGACATCCTTGAGCAGGCTGGATACTACAGCATAGATGCATTCACTTTCACTTTCATTATTTCTTGGTAGAAGAAGTGAAAAGGATATTGAAGCAGTGTTTGAAGTTTGCAATTGAAACAGTTTTGTAATACAGTAGAATTACACACATTAAAGGTCAACACATATTCGCACAGCAGCATTTAGAGATTAACAGTACTGTCTCAGAGCATTGAATTTCGAAATGTACATTTACTACGTTTGGGAACATTGTATTTTGGAGCTAAGTAAGAAGATTGAATAACATCAGTTCTACAATTGTGTCACTCTTACAGGGATACTCTAACGTACCTGTTGTAGAATTTCTGTGGCTCAAATTGCTGTGGCCATAAAGATATTCCAAATTCTCTTGCCATGTTAGCCAGATTGGCCTGAACCCACCCACCCCCTGTACATACAGTCGTACACACAATGAACGATCCCTTGGGATAGCCTTGTGCCGAATAGTAGATCGGCTACAATTTTTACGAGAAAAAGATCAAGGACAACTGGTGCCTAATTTACATGAATATCATTTTTTACACATACTAGTGAGTAGTATTGAGTATGTCTAGCTTGCAAAAGCATGAAATTGGCAGTCAAAGTTGTAATGGATTTTTTTCAACTTATTGTAACAGTATCCGTATATAATATACAATCTGAGCCTAGATTTTACCAAATTTACAGAGTCACAATGAGGTACATTTATGCTACACAATTTTGTATACAGGCTGCAATATAATGTTATATTTAAGGCTGAGTTTTATATCTTTTCATATTTGAAAATGAAGAAGCACTAGAGGCTGTGAAGAATTATCATAACAGTCTTCTGTCTATGAGTAGATCACAATCATCGCATGAGGTTTTTGGGATGTTTTATGCCATGATTTAAACTGTTCTGTGCCATGTACAGCTGATAGTTTTTTCCAGTCTATTCAGTTCTATGCATAACAACAATATCAGTTATTTATATCCTAACTAACGTCATCATATCAATCATCCATGTAAATCTAGCAAACACATTTTCCCCAAACACATTGTAAGATTGTTTTGCATGTTTGTAATGATTTAAAAGTTTTACCTGCCATCAGTATGATCTCCATGCTGAGATGTTGGTCTGTGTGTAGGACACTGTTGGTACATGATCGTTGCTTGCAGTGCGACACCAGAATGTCGGCTATTCATGTAGGATCACGTAGGTCAAATGGAAATGTGTAGGAAGCCATCTGTCCAAAAATCCTCTCAATAAAATTGTGACTAGCTTTTTCTTCTAGTTAGCTGAAGTTTTGGGATGCAATTTCTTTGTTATTTGTCATTGATACGTACATGAAAGTTTGATGAAAGTAAGAATGATAGCTATGTGTGTTGTGTATAATTACTGGTGGTGCAGGGAGGGTGTAGTGTACCGTTACTACTGGTTCTATCATATTGGCTGGCAGATGTGGTCTTCTGTGGCTGCTATGGTTGTAATGGGAGGTATGTGTGGCATGGGCGGTTACCCCAGTTTTGGTACACTTTGGATTGTTCCTACAGTCCAGTTTTTTCTTTGCAACAATAACAATCTTTTCAGTTCTTACATTTGAGCCAGTGTTTGTGTATGGGATCCTCCCAACTTGCCTAGTAAGTAGTGCTTTGGATACTAATTTTGATGTAATATTCAGGAAAATACAAGTGAAACACTTTTACCACCAATACAATAGTGGTTGCATGTGGACCGTACCAAGTGTCGTGTAGGAGGTCGTAGGGTGGTCTCGTTTTTGGGCATACCAAGAGAGGTGGTTATTTTAGGGACGGTGTGTCATGGGGTAGGCAGTCAGCAGCCATGATCGGAACACCCCAGGAACACAGAGCTCTCAAAGTAAGTCTCTGTGCCTCGCTTAGAAATTCAGGTTGTATCTGGAAGTCTTCTAGACTTGGTCAGGGCAATTTTTGGAGTGTGTTGTTGGAACAGAATACTTTATAGAGCCTGCATTGCAAGCTCCATCTGTGAGGGTCTGAGTGTTTTATATTGGCTGAGTTATCACTATTGTGTAACCCTACCTCCTGCAGTAATGTTGACTTGGGGAGGGATCATTGCTGTGCTGCCTTCGTTATCAGTTACGAAAATCTTAGCTTTGCCACAGACATTAGATGTCCATGTTATATGGCTTAATTATGATGCCAGTAAGTTTTTACATAGAAGTAAACTTGAACTAAATGTGTATATAGTAACTTTGATGAAATATTTGCATCAGCTTCATTCTGTAGTTAGGCTGCCTCATAACAAAGTCCCATCCTCTTCATATTGCAATGCAGAATCACAATCAAAACTAGATGGCATTGCTGTAAATTTTGAAATGATAGCACTAGTTATATTGTTACCATTTTTGTGGGGACCTCTTACTGCCAATCATAACACTGTGAGTATGTGTGTGGTAATTTTACTATACTACAGAACTGTTTCAACCTTGGACCTTAAACAGTGTCAAAATATCCTTTTTTCCCTCCAATGATGAAATAAAACCACTGCATCTCTGAATACTTATTATTAAACCAACCTGAAAAAGTTTATGGAATGGATATGATAAGGACTGATGAACCCACAGCAGAGTGAAGATTTCTAGAACTTGCAAAGTTGCATGATAACCTTTTACCAACTGGCAAGTCCCCCAACGTCTTTTGTTACTTCTCTCTGTGTCAGTATTTTCTTAAGCCCAGCTTCAAATTGATGCTGTCAAAGTTTTCAGATGTAACCATACGTCATGAAAGCTATTGGGAGCACAGAGTCCTAAGTCATGAATTTTGTCTTTGTTGGAGAGGTTTAATTGATGTACCACTTTGTGTAAGGTCAATATCTCCCATGGTAATGTGACCATAGCTGATATGTTACGCCAAGTTTTTGTTTATGTCTTTATTTGGGCATATTATTAGGTAGAATGGGCTATCTCTAATCAGATACTGCCCTGTGCTTCAAACTAACACATTGTAGGTTCACTGGCCGTTTGACAACTTGATAGATTGAAAGATCAAAGTGAAATTTTTGGGGTGTACTGGTTATAGCTGTGTCTAGGAAGATTGATTTGAAAATGTTTGGGAACAGAATTGGATGTTTAGTGATGGATGTATATTGTGCGCACAATTTTGCTTTCACACAATTTCAGATATAAAGGATAGTTGTAATTAGGAACTCTGAGACTTCACGTCAATAGGAAATATTGCATTCTTCCTGGAATTTTGTTTGAGTGTTGTATAGAATCCAATAATTCCGAGACCAGGAGATGTTTAATCTAAAAACTTTAAAGGTCTATAATGTGACTTAAGATATATTTTTAGAATTTGGAAGTGCAGCATCTGATGATTAAAAATATTTTTATCATAAGACTGCACTTGTAATGTACCACTTGTGTTTGTATATGTTTATTATGCCGACATCTCACATCATGTGAGACGATAAGTTTTCAAGTGATTAAAAGTTCAGTATGCATGATTATTGTTTTCATGTCTTTTGTACTACAATACTGTATGCCTCAAAAGTCATAATAGGATGTTTTGTTCTGTTTTGCCTGCAGGTGCGGATAGCATCAGATTTCATCCTCCATGCTCCGCCAGGAGAGTTTAACGAAGTCTTCAATGGTGAGTTTGTCATTTGATAACTTTTGAATTTTCTAGTGCAAGGGACCACTAATCTGGGCATTATTTAAAGGTACCATAGGATCTGAAATACTGGAATTGTTACCTCAGTGAAACATGTGGGGGGGGGGGGGGGGTTGTTGTTTCCACAACTTTTCCACATGCTGGGGACACTGAGAGGAAGTTAGGTGACAGGTTCATGAAAGGTTATCAAAGATTGCCTTATTTTCGTATTCAGTTTCCTGTTGTATGCATTTTGGTGCCCTATGGGTGCTGGTGAGAAAATGCATAGGCAGAAAAGCAAAAAATCATTATTAATGAATGAAACATGAAATTCACAAAATACACAATGAAAGTTAAAGATGTTTGATTTTTTTGGTTAATTCAGTGATGTTCACAAGTTTGTGACATTTTGTTCCATGGTTACACTCCAAAAAGTCCAGTCAGGATGGGGTAAAGTGACTAATTATGATACGATATCACAGTTCTGAATTTGATTCAGTTCTAGCTGGCAGGTTTTGAATGTTCTGTGTGTGTTTCTCCATCCTAACATTCTTATCTGTCTGTCCCAGATGTGCGTCTGCTGTTGAACGATGACAACCTCTTGAAGGAAGGAGCTTCACAGTGAGTTACACTATTACGTCTTGCTTTTAGCAAATATCCTGAAAGGCTGTATTCACATTGGTCATGCCTTTATGCTCAGCTGCCTTGTGACATTTGGCAAATATGAAAGTGCACAGTTTTGCCATCAATCACTTTGTTACACCATGTAACGTACGCTTGATGTTATATCGCTGAATTGCCCTTCCATACATCAAGGATAGGCATAAATGATTAAGCGCCTTGGGCAGATAAAAAGATTATTTTCACGCACACTTTGCATTATTGTTAGTGTCTATATTTAACTTATGCTATTTTTTTTCTTTCAAAATGGAAAGTTGTTACAAGTATTCCAGTACTGAGGAAATATGTCTTTTGTCTATTCCTTTGCAGTAGATTCTGATCCTGACTGTCCAACAATTAGTAGTTTGACCAATGATAGCACTTCAATTAGCAGTTTGACTTATGAGAGAGTGTCTGAATTTCTGTCAAATAGTTTTCTTTTTATGTTTTTATTTTGCCCTTTTACACTTTGATGGAGTTAGGTGAGGGTATAGGAGTCAGTCTATTGTGAGCCTAAAAACATTAGGTCTTTATTAAGGAATGCTGAGGGGTTTTGTGGGAAGATCTTGGGGGTAACTTGGCTGAGACGTATGTTTAGATTGGCAGGGACGAGTTTTGATCTTCCACTAGTCACAGCGACAAGTACTGGCATGTTGTGGGAACAAAGCTGTTTTTGGAACACTGGTTGGAATAATAAGTAGTAATGATAAAGTAGATTTAGAGTAAAAATCAGAGTGTGTTTCCCAATTTTTAAAAGTGCTATCCAGAGTCACTGGCTATACTGCACATTTTGAAACCAATCCAGTCCCAAGCTGATTCTGGTAGTTAGTGGTAAAAATTCTCCATTGCCCTCTACTGACATCATGCCGTACTGCAGCTTATGAGGCCTTCGGTGAAACTTCCTGACAGTTGAGCTGCTACCTTCTTGTTTGTGACTGTGGGAGTCCTATATTTGGGCATATCAGCTTTGATTGTTTCGTCTTTACCTCTGAGAAACACGAAATGTTGAAAACAATATTGTGTAGACCTTGCTGTATTTACCTTGCAGTGGAAAGTTTTTAACCACACTGCCTTTCCCCAGGGCTTTTGCCAAGTACAACATAGACCAGTTCACACCATGCAAGGTGGAAGGAGACAACCAGGCACTCGTCACGGAACATGGCAACATGGGCCAGGGGCGCTTCGTGGACCCCTCCACCAAGCGGTCGTTCAAGTACGACCACCTGCGGAAGGAGGCCAGCGACTTCCAGCCTGTACAGGTATCTTAAACTCGTCTGTTTTCACAGGGCCTAATTCATGAGTGCAATGGCCAAGTAGATCGAGTGTTCACCTTAGATTCGGGAGGTCGTGAGTTCCATCCCCAGCCGAGTCATACCAAAGACTTAAAAAATGGTACATGCTGCTTTCTCTGCTTACCACTAATGAGATGAGGAAGAGTATGGGAGGTAAGCGCAAATCACTACCAACAGACTAGCCCCCTGCCATAGTGGCTTGCACAGATGTGTGGCCCAAGGGCTACAGAATTGGAGATGGGCATCACACCTGAGCATCTGTTACAGATGTACGGGCAACTTTAACTTTAACTTTTTAACTAATTTTGCGATTGAAACATTTCCATTATAGTACAGAAATGATACAATGAAGAAGCATTGTTGTGTAGTCATGAATTTGTGATGGAGAGAGGCTATGGTGAAAATTGTGAAAATAAGGCCATTGAGAGAGGCTATGGTGAAAACTGTGAAAATAAGACCATTGCAAACATTTCAGTATTTAAAGCACTGGTTGTAAATGGCATGGAAATATATCCTTGGCAGAAACTAATTTGTAATTGTAAATGAAAAATCTGAAATTACGGTTAAAGAATTTCAAATCAAAGCTTGCAAAAAAGTATTACTAAAAGATTTATTTGAGCAATAAGTTGTCCTACATTTGAAATATGTTATTAAACAAAGGTATAATGAGTGAGTGGATTTGTGCTAGATAATGATAATAAGTAAAATGTTTTTCCTATGACAAAAGAAGTTAAATTCTATTCACAATGTGTAAACATGCCTCTTTGACCTCTGCAATACATAAATTATTATGACAAAAATACAATCATTTCCTGACCCTAGCATTATAGTAATAAATGTCAAAGTGTGTGTAAATTGCCCCAATGCTCGTGGGGAATATGTATCATTTTGATTGCTTCTGCTACGAGACTCATCTAAAAATAGGGTAACCAGACATAGCCTATATGAAGGGAAGATAGGTGACAGGATGGCAAGAAACCATCCTACAATGCTGTGGGTGCCATGTCAGGGTGGAATATCTGTTCTAAAGGAGGTCCCACAACCAGTGGTAGGCTTGGGTAGTGCACAAACAGTATGTTACTGCTTATACATTTGCTGTACTATTTACCATTGCATAGAATTGTAAGGAGGAATATAGCCATTGTAGGTTTGTTTGTATCAGTTCAATCTGCCTCTCAAAGACTAGTATTGTAAGTTCATTTACTAAGTTCTGGGGATTTTTTAGTACATGGTAGAAGGCAAAAGGATGTTTTGTGGTGCTTGAAATTTGCGATTGTAAAGCAATTCTATAGGAGAGTTATTAATCCATTAGAAAGGCATATTCATGTTGTTATGAATGTGCAGTAGAGAGGTTCAGTCAACCAAAAATAAAACCACCATGAATGTTTCAAGTCAAGATCTACATTATGTTAGACCATACATGTCCATGTAGATGTACTGATATGTACTGTTTTCTGCTTCAAGGACTATTGTAGTAGCAACAAAAGAAGAAAATAAATAAATTTTGGATATTTTGCTCTTCTAGTATGTAACTAAAATATAGAATTTTGTTCTGTCTAGATTGGAGCTGAGCTCACAAGTAGGGCCTTTAAAAGATGGTTTTGTAGAACCCCACCCCTCTTGGGTTTTCGTGTATAGAGTTCAGGTAGAACAGAGACTAAGCAATATTTCTCCATGGATCCTCCCTGCAGGTAGACCGTGATCTGGAACCTTGGAGGGCAGCCCTGGAGAGGGAGATGAGGATCTATGTGGAGAACCACTACAGGCATGGAGTCACCACAGTAAGTATCTTGACTTAACTTGACAAGACTTCATCATCAGAAACAAATTGCAACAAGAATCGATAAAGCCAAGTGAAAAATGAGTCGTCCCTCGGATAGGACGTTAAATGGAGGTCCCGTGTGTGGGGAGAGCCATACCCTATGCACGTTAAAGAACCCGCCACATGTGCGAACATCCACCCGAGCGGATCAAACCATTCCGGCCAAAATAGGGGTAGGAGGGAATTCGAATCTCCCGAGCAGCCCTCGTAACCCCTGCTTCGCCTATTGGGTCAGTTAGTCCTCACTCATAGTGAGCAATTGGGCTGGTCTCAATCATGATGTTTCTGACCTAGGGCGAAGAGTTACTGTTACAGTTCCAAGCATGTAACCCGTAACATTGAGTGGCCTTCAGGCCTTGTTACGTGGTGACCATTGAGTAAAAAAAAAAAAAAAAAGCCATCAAATGTCTTCAAATACTAATCATTATGGACATACGATTACTAAAAAATAGATCAGTCCATCGATTTTCAGTCAATCATACATGTGAATGGTCTGATGGGAAAACTAGATTGATCAGTTACCATGAAGGACACTATAGGATGACATGTACATCTTATAAGTTGGTTCATGGTTTTCACAGCTCATGCACAAGGGCAAAGGTGAAGGTCTCTAACTTGTGGTCAGTTCTGTCTAGACCATGCTTGATATACGTCCTGACAAGTTTTCTTTATGTCTCAGAGGTCTTCAACTTTGACATGTTGCTCACAATGCATCATACCACACACTTGCAGATTAATCTGCGAACTATCTTATCAGAGATGTCTGTACCTAGTGAGAGACAAAAACATACTGACGTTTATGACAAAACGTCTTGCTGACTATAGTAGAGTGGATTCATTCCTCACGTTACCCTCATCTTGCACAGTGCAGTCGTCCCTCAACTGGCCGTCAGGCTGAATAAAAGTTCAAAACTTGAACTATGCGGCTCCAGATGTCTTACTGAGGGACAACTGCAGTGTGCAAGAGGTCGGTAGCTTGAGGAATGAATCCACTCTACTATACAAAACATCTTGCTGAAGTTAATGACAAAGCATCTTGCTGGTAGCTGTTATTTGTATATAAACAAAGCATTTCCATCATTGACATGCAAATTTACTCATTCACACACAGGTGTACGGCAAAACTACGAACCAAGGGAGGACCCTGATTGCGTGTATAGAGGACCACCAGTTTACACCCAAGAACTTCTGGTGAGTCGGAAAATTTTGCAGCAATGTTGATATATTTTACAGATATGATCAGTAGCATTACTGTGCATGTGTGTAATCAAGTCAAGGAAATTGTCATTCTTTTCAATGTTTAAAATGCTAATATTCTCAGTTCACAGTTAAAAGTGCAAATGTGCAGTGTGGGTAATATGTCAAATTTGAAGGCCACTTTTCAACTTTGACACATTACCCACAATGCATCATACTGTGCCTGCATGATTCAAACTGTGAACTATCTTATACAAGTTGTACCTCAAAATTTCCGTGATTTTTACCACTATCAACAGTAATCTACCAGACAACATGGCCAGTACACGATATCTCTGCACTGGTTATGCAGATTTTTACAACTTATATGCACACTCCTATATTGTTTTTTTAAAATCAAGACCCACTTCTAACCAGGACATGTTATGTTGTATTGATGTACAGGAATGGGCGCTGGCGCTCTGAATGGACATGTGTCCTGTCAGGAGCCACAGCGCAGATTGTTGGAGTCTTGAAAGTCCAGGTGAGATCTTCTCAACTACATACTGTAAATGCATTCACAGGGATTTAATTTCATGGAAGCAGGACAATGGACTTTGTGCAGTGGTTCTAAGTTCACGGTAGTGCCATATACTGTAGCCACATACTATAATGGATAAATGTTCGCGGTGGTTTTATGTTTGCTGTGAAGTAGCCACGGCAAAAACCGCGAACATAAAACTTTTGTGAACAATTCTGCATTTACAGTACCTTTGGAGCTATTGTAAATTTGTTTGCTTTTGCAGTAGTTTTATTTGTGGTAAGAGAACAAAGTTCATGGTTGAAACAGTTCTGTAGAACAGTACAAATACATTGGAAATGCATATTCCTAGTGAATTTACATTGGAGATGTACAAACACATCACCTTGAAAAATTAAAGATTTATAGTACAAGAAGTGTTCAATGTGACAACTGAGTACTTTAAGCAGTCGTGCCTTACCATTCCATAATACTCTCTACAGGTGCACTACTACGAGGACGGCAATGTACAACTGGTCAGCTCCAAGGAAGTCAAGGAGTCTATCCCTATCAAAGTATGATTCATTTCTTTACAGCCTTGTTTGAAAATGTGTACCAACATTAAAACAGCCATCACACAAAGAGTATTGTAATGTCTACAGTAAATACCTGTGTGTTAGGGAGGAGAAATCCTCGTTGAGGTCTTGATAAACATTGTCTTTACCTTCTTAAGATAAAGTAAAGCAGCCACCCTCAATTGAGGGCTAGTGCTAGTGTAGCTAGTGATGGTGCAATTCGGCTTCACTACGGTTCGCTTTTTGGGGTTTGGTTTGATTCTTAAGGCTAATGGTACTTCCTAAAAATGTTAGAAATCTCTCATTTTTAAAGTTCATTTCCTTTAGCAGTTTTATATGTAGTAGTCACAGAATGTGAATGACATAGTGCTGAAGGTGTGTCTCTTACTGAATACTTGTATTTTCATTTCTTGTACAGAACGAGGTCCAGACTGCAAAGGAGTTTGCAAAATTAGTTGAGGATGCAGAAAATGACTATCAGGTGAGTGGAATGTTTATTCATGCGTAGCTCAAGTTGGCCTGCAGGCTGCTTGTCATTGAAGTCATTAGGGTGGAGGTTAGAGAAAACAGAGACACAAATTATATTTATTGAAATACTAATCTTTATCAATATAGGGTGAAAAATTATTCCATGAAATTTTCTGTTATGTAGTGATGATTATCACTGAAATGTTATTGTATGTCAGTAATATAATGTATGCCTCTTGCAATCAGTTGTTGTGCGTTGACTTTGAGTTTTAAAAATCATGAACTTTTGTCTGAATTACAGATAGACATAAAAAAGATCTAAGTTTCATGTATGAACAGCCATTTTGGGATTTTTATTGCATCATCCTCTTTTAGCACTGCCATCTTGTGTCATTTCTTGAAGTTGACGAAGAATAAATCTCTCTTTCCAGACTGCAATCTCAGAAAACTACCAGACAATGTCAGACACGACGTTCAAGGCCCTGCGCCGACAGCTACCTGTGACGCGCACCAAGATCGACTGGAACAAGATCCTTAGCTACAAGATAGGGGGAGAGCTGAAAATTGGGAATGAATGATAGAATGAACACCCCCTTAAACCCCTACCTAGCATTTAGCCAACAAAAAGCACTACAACCTTTTTTTAATGAAGAAAAAAGACCAGCAGTACAATTGGAGATTTTCCCCAAAAATTTTCGGAAAAGGATGACCTTAGAGACTAGGGCATAAGGTATGGAATGAAATTTGTAGTCATTTGGATATGACTGTTTCTACTGTAATTTCATATGTACTGTATATGGGAAATACAACCCAGTCCACCCCACCCCCACTCTTTCCTCTATAATGCATGTAGCTAACACAAGTTATGATGTTGAGGCCCATTGTGCAGTTGTTGTTGAACATTGCCAAAGGACTTAGATCTTGATCAAATGTGGGTGGGCTAAAAATAACGAAAATGTTCTTGTAGGTAAACAAACTATGAATCATTGTAGTGTATGAACCTCTGTGTACAGGACACCAGACTAATAATATCACCTATTTTGATTGTTCACAGCTTTGGTTTGATAGTTGAGAGTTATATTTGTATCCTGTTTGATTTTTGGCCACGCCTCAGGGGCGGAGGCATTTCTCTTCACAAAGGCAACACATGTATGAGAAGCTTTTATCTGTAGCTTTGAGGTCAGGGTCTCTTAAACAAGTTACTGTCTACAGGCTTGCAGTTCAACTTCAAGTAGTTAGCTGTGGATTCCAGCAAAAGAAACTTTCCCTCAAAAGTCCAAAATGCAGGACAAGGCTCTGTATACATGTGTTGCTTTTCTTTGTATGTAGCAACCTCTTTTTCTCCTAATTTGTCTAAAGGAGAAAGATATTGCAAGAAATCCCTGAATTTTGAAGACCTTGCAAATGCTTGCAGCAGTTGATTAATTTCTGAAACACCTGAAGCCATCTATCTACAGAAACTATGTACGGATGACTAATGTTCAGAGATGATTTTTTTGTTCAAAGACACTTTGATTAACACAACAAACTACAGATATGTTCTATTGTAGTAAGGTGAGGCATGACCAGCTGATTTGACTGAATGCTTGTCCCAGGCCACTCGGCTTGTTTAATGTGTGTTTTAGTGCAAACTACAAGCTGTGGCACTAATCCCAGTTTTATAAAGGTAAATGATAGAAATAAATGCTGGTTGTAGCTAAAAAAAAGGTTTCCATTGTGTTGCCCAACTTTCTTTTTCTTTGAAGAGATAGATATTATGCTCATCCCTACAACTTTGTCTCAAAGTTTGTGATAGAAGATGAAGTCATGCAAGAGATGTTGTGCTGTAAATACATGTACCTCTTCTGTGGTTTTATTTCACAGTAGGAGAGAAAAGTTTTTCAACTTGATGTTGAAACATTTCCGTGTAATACATTTTGCAGTGACCTGAATTTGCAAAAATAAAATCACCACAAAAGTTTCAAGGTAGGGCAAACCAAATGAAATAGAAAGACAGAGGTTCAGTTTGTTTTTAAATGATATACATATGTACAGGACAGAAAGTTGATATGTAGCTGAACACCAATGCTACTGTCTAAGTGATGACAATGATAGACTACTAGTACTACTGAGTTAGACCTTTCATGACAGATACTGAGATTGTGCCGGGGGTTTGATGTGGTCACCTGAGGGATTGACCAAACTGTTGAAGCAAGGCAATAACATCCCATTTCCACTGAGTGACCTAGAATAAAACGGATCACTCAGCAAATTTCACAGATGAAGAAAACATTCTTCCCGTCTTACAAATCATGTGGCTGATGTGGCGCATATTCCAATTGTAAAATCCACATCCAATTTTGGTTGCACAATGGTCACTCAGCAATCACCGTCTGGTGGAAAGGGGCCCAAAGAGATGATAAACTTCACTTTGATGGTGAGAACATACAAAGCAGTACAGAAACACATGCATGTCAAATTCATTGACAAAGATAGATGTACTTCACTCCCTTTAATAGCATGTACATGTAAACTGATTGATATCTCCGGCTCTCCAGGAAGTAAAACTGCATCAGTAATCCAGGATGAGTGCTGGGGTATGCTAGTATGTAATAGGTGGTACACATCACATGGTGTTTCTGTTGTGACTCTGTTGCAGTAATGGGAGGAAACAACAATTTTCTACTCAAATTTCATGGTCCCTGATAACTTCTGATGCATTCTCATTCAATCTTCAAAACATTGCAACCTAGCACCACCTAGCAATTAAGATGAGAACTGCAAGCTAGTAACGCCTTTCACTTGTGGAATGTTCAGCATTTGCATGGTTTGGAATTCTTTAGATCAACTTACCAGCTAACCCAGCTGTATTTGCTTGCAGAAACCCTGATGCAAACAAATAGTACAAACCAGGTGGTAGAAAATTACACCTTACATAATCTGAGACAGTTTGGAAGCATATGCAAAACCTGGCTAGTACCTTGGACTTCCTTGGTAGCTAAATCATACTATGATCTTGACATTGTATGGCTAAAATAAATTCACATATGAAGACCAACTTTTGCATTGACAGTCAGCGGTGGAAGATAGAAGAAATGAAGACACAACAGGGAGATGTAGATAACCCAATAAACTAAATGTCAAGCTTTGAAGTATTACACTTTTTAAACATGACAACAACACCTGCTTCATAACAACTTTCTGCATTTTTTTCAAGTGATTGATTTTACCAAGGAGGTTGAAAAGACCTTGATTTTACCAATAATAATAATGCTGTCTCTGCAACATTGCTGTTGCAATTGGACATTGAATTTCTTTTACATTGTTTCCTACTTGTAATGTTATAACTTTAATTCTTTTTATTTGAGACAAGTTATAACTTTAATTCTTTTTATTTGAGACAAGTGTAACATTGGACAGAGTATTCAGTTCGCGGAGTCAAGTGCAAAGGCTCGTGCTACCTGGAGGCTTCTTACGGTGCGGAGCAAGGGGCCAGCTCCTGGCCTAAGCACATAGGCAGGTAGGCAGGCAGGTAACATGCAGTCTCATGAACTTTGACCGTCAAAATAATGCATATACCATTAAAATTAATTAAAGATAAAAGACATACGTTAGTCCTGAACAATATGGCAGTGACTTCAGCAAAAGCAATAAATGCAAAAGTAGGAGTGAGGAGGCAACGTCAACAAGGCAAAGATTTATTCAAGGCCATTGTAACTGTTATTTAAGGCTTACTGAAGATGTCCTTGGGTTTCTTTACCATTCTTACCTGGTCTGGGACATGTCTATCACACTAAGACAAGGGGTATACAAGTAGCTAATGCCTTAGTGATGTAGAGATTATTCTGCTTAAACATTACTGTAATATGAAATTTTTCATTTTAATCTAATTCTACAAATTAGAATATAATATTCAAATTATTCGATGATATCAAAACATTTCGTATTTAGCTCATTCTGCTCTTTCAAAAATTCTCTTTATAATTTGACCCCCTTCTGGCCGCCAAGTTTGGTCTCACCTGCTGATGACGTACCTCTGACGTCACGGATTTGGTACCTTCCATCTTTGCTGTGCGTGCTGTCTGGTATCGGTCTGGGTCGGTTTTACCTCCCAAAACTGGCCCAAACATGGAGGGCATCGTGTTTCCCGAGGAGAGGGAGGTTATCCGGATCAAAGTGAAGGTAGGGAGGCCGGTTTGTGTGGTGTATATCATGTTACATGGCTATTTTTGAGGGACGATCTTGCGATATATGGGTAGGGGGCTGGGCTGCTTTCACTAGCTTGCTCGGCTGCTGCACTAATTTTCCCCATATACTCGTCCACTTCGATCGATATTTCCGCCAGCGTTGACGTGGAATATGTCTCCATTGACTTTATTACAGACTTGCTGACGCACATTTCTCCCGTCGACGTGATTGCGTAGAAGATATTTTCGGCAGATGTTGCAGAATTTCAGACCAAAATCTGTCCGTTTCTGCCAATAAAACGTTTCGTGTACAGGTGACATATGTGTTGCAATCCCGGATCTTGCCAAATAAACAAAACATAGGGCTGCTGTCTCACTGTTTACAGGATTTTCTGCAATGACACAGTAACACTAAATGGCAGCCTCTTATACTGATTAGTGTCTAGGGCCATAGGGCCTGGTGTAATAGAATGGGCTTTCGAGTGAAGGAACGTCAGATGCGTGAGTCCGGAAATCTGCAAATTATTATGAAGGAAGTAAATATGACAGTGTGGGAGGGGGGCGTTTCTGGTAAATAAGATAAATTAGAAAAGAGTTTTAAAATTCGTGCCTAAGAGCTGCGAAACCCTGCCATTTTACGTGTTTTAAATCAAGTCACACCTTTGCATTGTTGTTCACAAAGTGACAAGTACATTCCGATGCAGCAGTGGAGAAATGGCTTGGGCTATTGTCAACCTGTCATATGGAAACATAACAAAAATGTCAGTTTGGCCAGAGGAGCTACAATTTGTTTTGTGATGTAAATTAGTTTATTTGAATTTGGATTGGCAGCATTCGTACATTTGTGAGGTTTACTAGGTATTGTTATTTCTTTTATTTTACATCCCTCACTGCATATGTCACCTATTGTAAATATTCAAATTTTCACAATGGTTTGATGTTCACAGCTTTCATGGTAACGTTTCACCACAAACTTAAAACCACTGTGAAAGTGCAACACTGCATGTTCTGTTTTCAGCCTGCCTACCCCCTTGTTGTAACTGCAAACTTACAACCATTGCGAACACTCCATTTTGTCTCCACCGCGATGTTGAATTCCAACAAAAGTTAACAACATGTACAGAATTGTAGATGTTACAGCTAATGTAAGATGATTTTACAAAATTTCTTAATATGTAGAAAAAAAAATGCATGGAGCTCAAAGCAAGGAGGTTCTTGAAGATACTCAGGAGGAAATTTTTAGCCTCTTTATCCAAGCCTTACTCCCAAGGAGCAGCAGTAAAGTGAATTGTCATAATTTGGGAACCTGTGATGTTTATTTGTGTTGGAAAGTACCATTGAACAATTCTGGACTTGTTTTCACAACAATGTTTTGAGCTGTCCCAAAGAGGGAGCACTAATGTTGTTTTGAGATCATCTACTTACTTTTACACTCGCTTTACACTACGTTTTTCTGAGACGTCTTGGCCAAGACCGTCTCAAGACCGTCTCAGGCAAGACGTCTCAGCCACAGTGTAAAGAGTGTCTAGACTGTAGAACAAAAGCGAAAGGATACCAGTTATTTCCTTTGGTCATTCAGGTTGTCAAAATGACCTTGATGGCTTTTTCATGACCCAGAAAGTCAGGACAAAGACTGCCCAGATTCAGAGCTTGACTGACCTCTTATTTGTTGATGTTTACAAATCTTTATGAATAGTTGGGACAAGTATGTGGATTGTTTTGGAATCAAAGAGAAATACCTGTTGCCATGTCATCGTGGAAGCTCATCTGTGCTGGAAGTAATCATAGTACAAAGCCAAACTCTGTTCCACACAAGGGCCAGATATTCAATGACCAGTGTTGCCTTCTTCAGGATCAAACGTCTATTATAAACTTCTGGCACGTTTGATCAGTTGCTGATGTCACATACTAGTATGCTCAAGATCATGTGTCAATAGTGTTTGTTACTCTAGCAAGTTTACATTCATAAATGACTGGTCATTATTTATCCTGAAGAAGGCAACAGTGGTCATTGAAAATTTGATCCTTGTTGTATACCCTTGTGTCCTGAAGAAAGTTTAGTATTGTACTACTGTTACCATTCAGTATGTTTTGTCGTAATGCACCAGTTAATGCTAGGCATAGCTGCTTTACTCTGGTATGCAGACCACCTGATATGATAGTGTCTAGTTTCTATTCACAGCTATACCAAGGTTTTTTACTTAGAAACTTTTGAGGTGTGTAGACTGTAGAGTGTGTTACATACTGTAATTCACTTTATCTTCACGGTACCAAATTTTCACGGTCTGAGAAAATTGAACTTGCACTCGCTTTACACTACGTTTTTCTGAGACGTCTTGGCCAAGACCGTCTCAAGACCGTCTCAGCCAAGACGTCTCAGCCACAGTGTAAAGAGTGTTTTATGGGTCTCAAGACCAGATTCCTGCTGTGCGTCTTGAGACCACATCTGATGTGGTCTCAAGACGCTCAGCGGGAGTGCCAAGACGCACAGCAGGAGTGCCAAGACCCATTTTTTACTGTGTAAAGAGAACGGTCTCAGAAAATTCGTCTCAGAGCCTGTTCAGAGCCAACTTTGAGCAGTATTTGTAGGTCAAAGGGTATATATCATTGAGCCTACCAAGTGCGATCTCTACAGCATTTTGGATCTGTGTTTACTATGAGGTTGTTTTTCATTATGAATTTTTCTTTCTTATTTTCGACACCTTTTTTTACCTCTTTGAACAGGGACAGTTTTTTTCTGATAGTAGTTGGAGTCCACTACAATCCAACTTTTCATATTTCCCCTGTATTTGTGGAAAAACTGCCTACTTATTACGGAGGAAAGTGTGTGGTTAAATGCAGAGACACAGAATAATGCCTGCAAGCCTGCTCTGCAGGGAGTCCAAGACAGCTTGTCACAGCGTTTGTAAAGAGAACAGTTAAAGGTCTTGGCTGAGACGGTCTTGGCCAAGACGTCTCAGGAAAACGTAGTGTAAAGCGAGTGTTGTTCTCGGAACTAAATGTTCACTGTCGAGGCAAGTGCGCATGAAAAAAGTCTGTGAATCATTTTTTATCGGTAATGATAAGTTCACGTTACAGTCGTCACCGTGAAAACCGTGAACATAACAGTACAGTGAAAAAATCAGGAATTACAGTAAATTGAATAGGAGTGGCAACTATCAAGAGTGAGCTTGTTTAAGATTGTATTCTTGTAGAATTCTAGAAACCTTTGAGGTGTGCAGAGTGTGTTACATATTGTAAATGAGTATCAACGATCAAGAGTGAGCTTGCTTAAGAATAAGATTGTATTCCCCCCACACAAAATGCTTACTAAACTAGTTTGTTATATAAAGCAGTGTTGCACATGAATTATATGCAAATCTCACTATATCTTAAAGACATCATCATGGATCACTCATTCATAATCTAACACTTGTGGTTAGCCAGTTTTGTCATGTTGTATTTATGAGTACCTACTAGTATACCATGAAAATTCAGAAAAATTACTGAAGTTGTACTGCATGGCCATCTTGACTAACCAAAACTATCGTCAATTGCAACTGTGCAGGGAGGAAGAAAAATACCTAACCTCCTTGGTCTGACAGGTGCTTGTTTGCCTTTCCAAGAAAGGACACCACCATATTTGATGAAAGGGACACCCACGCACGAATGATAATCGCACCTTCCCACATACCATCACAACTTCACAAGTTATATATTACACTGGGCATGTATCATGGAATGAAGTAACCACATGAATGCCGAAATTTGATTTGTCCCAGCTCAATGACATACATGCTATCTGTGGATGGGTTATCCTTGTTTCAAGAAGATGCTCAAAATAACTGTTTTTACACGTCTAGCTAGTGGGTCACACATTGTTGACATCACCATTTGAAAAGGCTGGATGGCGTGTGCCTTGTAGGCATAATTTAGAAGGTTACAGAAAGCAGGTCATTCACTGCAGTCCCCATCTTCTGTGTGAAAAGTTACTGTTGCAATTCAGATACAGTCAAAGAAATGCCATTAGAAACATTCTTGAGGCAGCAGACAAGGCCTCATGTTGGTTGTGGTTCCAGCACCTGCAAGTCAGAGGATAGATCAGCCCTGGCTGGGCAGCCCGAGTGAGTGAGGGTCATCATCATCGGCATTCACTCCTGGCCAAGCATAGGAGTTCATGTCAGGCCAGCCTCAGTAAAGGAGGGTATATGGCGATTAAAGTTCCCAAACACACAGTATTGAAGTTCATGTCGGGCCAGCCTCAGTAAGGGAGGGTATATGGAGATTAAAGTCCCCAAACACACAGTTTTGGAGTTCATGTCGGGCCAGCCAGCAAACACACAGTGACCCAGGGCCGGGTTAATCACTGAGTATATTCTAGAGTGGATGCTACATGTAGAATACTGCTCCTGTATATTTTGCGTTTATCATTAGTCTATCCATGTCTCAGAGTCAAACCACAGCGTCAATCACTGTCTTAAGAGACATGGGTTTTGGTCAATATGCATGGGATTATGGATTATCCTGTTGAGTCTTTAAAATGTAGAATATGTTTCATGATGGTTATTGTCAGTAGAATTTCAGAAAATAGAGACTATAAATGTACGTGTAGTCTCTAAACAAGGACAAACTTTGACTAATGAAGTTGATTTCAATTTCATATATAATGTAGATAGATGAATATGTTACAATTTTGTAAACATAAACTTTTTATTATGCTATAATTTTGTCCATTTACATACAGAGTCTGAGATGTCCCCCAGCCTTACCCAAAACCTACAATTGTAGGATGATATTTGTTAAGAACCATGTACTACTACTAGTAGTAGTACACATATGGCTGTGCAGTTTGAGGTGTTGCAGAGAGTCCCATGGTATATTTGAAATGAAAGGGTACATTACTCCATCAATAATGACAGAAACAATATTGCTGGTGCCACCATAGCTTATAGTAAGTTATAACTAACTAGAAAGGCCGACATTTGCTTGAGAGCAAATACAGCATATTTCAGCCATCTCCTTCCCCAAGCAACAATGGACTATTCCAAAATCACCCATGTGCAAAAATGGAACTCTTCTGCTTAAGATGACTAAGCATCCTAAGCTACTAATTACACGTATGAGCAAAAATGAATCGTACAACCCCCTTCCCTGCAAGTATGGACTCAAGTGCACCCAATGTAGAAGGGTAAGATAGACCAGTCCAAAAACACTTCCGCTAAGAAATGGAATTTTGAATCATCAGCCGTCCAAAACTGAATTTGAAAGAAATCCCCCCCCCTTTGCAAGAATGGACTCTACCTGTTATACCCCTGTGCAAAGTGGAGCGATCCAAAAATACATCCGCTAAAATAGGACTTTGACATAATCACCAAAGTCCAGAAATACATGGCCTTTTCTATAATAAGCAACCCAGTCCAAAACTGAATATTTTTAATAGTCCCCTGTGCATGAATGGACTCATCCATATTACATCAGGCTTGCTGATTGGCTGCTGAATCCTCAGGTACAGTCTTCAGGTGGGGTCAAGTTCCATTCAACAAATGGAATTCGGAATCATCACCCATGTCCAAAAATGAATTTTTTAAAAATCCCCCCTATGTGCAAAAATGGACTGTCCCAGCAGTAGCCTTATGTCAAGTGGATCAGTGCAAAAACACTTCCGCTAAAAAAAGCATTGGCATTATCACCAAAGTCTTAAAGTAAATTTTAAAAAACACCCCCCTGACCAACAATGGACTCTTCCAGCAAAATAACCTTGCTCATTGGCTAATAATTAATTAGATTTACCTTGTCCCCCCAACCACCTGGAGGAACATGGACTAGGTAGGTATGTAGATGATTGGATCTACCAGAAACACCTGTGGCTTCCAGAATGACCTAGAGGTCGTTGACCTCGGCATTTCCACCTCACAAATCCAAAATTCTCCCACAAAAACCTCCATAATGAGCCATTTTGAAGTGATTTATACCAAATATTATGCATGGATCCTTTGAATAAGTACCTAGGGCACCTCTGTGCTAAATTTCAGGTCATTTGGATGTAATACCATGGTACAGGGGGCCTAAATATAAAGTTGTGGTCCAAAAATTGCAATAAAACCTCAATAAAATCATTTTAGAAGCAGATATGAATAAAATGAAAAAAACACCTAAGGGTATTGGCCCAGTCTACCCTTGTGCCAAATTTCAAGTCATTCGGTCCAGGAACGACGGAGTTGATTCGATTTGAAGATTTGACAGGAGAAAGAAAGAAAGAAAGAAGAAAGAAACATTACGAATACAATATATTTCACCATACCTATGGTATGGCTGAAATATAATTAGATAAGTGGAAGTGCAACCAGCTGTAGGGCTTCAAATATGGGTGACTTCAAATATTGGTCTGTTATAGTATTTTTAGACATTTCATGAAAAGTCATTGTAGCTACTGACATAATTGGCATGACACAACCATGTGCCTCATTTGTCCAGTATATTTCTATAACCACATGGAAGTATGTAAAGTGATAGTATGTATTTAGATACTTATTCCAGCACTCATGATGTTTTCCATGTGTTGCATATGTTGCAGAAATGTGAGGGTCTGATGCAGCCAGAGTACAGGAAGTTTGCTGTGGACCCACAGATCACATCGTACGAGGTGCTGCGGCACACACTCAGGAGGGCTTTCCATCTACAGAGGTGGGTTCTCACATGTAACGTAGTCTAACAGTTACCTCCATGAGCAGGGGGATTGTTTTGCAGTGCATTTGTGTGTCTGTGTGTGTGTGTGTGTGCGTGCTTACATGTGTGTGTGTGCATGTACATGTGTGTGTGTGTGTGTAAATGTACATGTGTGTGTGTGTGTGTGCCTCTATATTCTTAAAAAGATAAATAAATTAATGTGTGTGAGTGTGTTATATTGACCAGCGTAACTCATGAAGCCTTGAATACTATATTAAGTGTTGGTCTTAGTACCTGTTGATGTCATGATGTAATAGATATTTGACCTCTTTTATGATATGCATCCGTTTTATCATGTTGAAATAAAAAGTAGGTAAGATGTGACAGTAATATTCAGAAAGTCCACCAATATTGATATTGACCCAATTTGCCCAAAGCTTGGTTGATAACCGGCCATTGACCCCCTTATCCCAACAGCAAGATAAATGGCAAACTTTGGGTAGAATTGTTTTAACCTTGTGTCCTGCCAGTGTGCTTACTGACCTGCAAGTTAAGGGCAGTGACCCCCTGTTGTTCAATGGTTGATGATTGTTTCTTAGATGAAGAACCAGTATATAATGTAAGTTGTTTTAAGTTTGTGGGGACTTAACAAATTTCCAGTAGGACTTGTTCTAAGTTGGTTGTTTGAATCAACCCTCTTCAATGCAGGACAGGTCACATAATCCCATTGTGATGAGTTCAGACAGCTTGCCCACGTGTACCCAGAGGGGCTGCAAAAAACAGGTCTTACTGCTGTGAAGGTCTCCCTGAGATTACACCAACCATTCAGCTGGAAAATCCAAGGACATGTTTGCTATGGGATTTCTATAGTCTGTCAACTACAAAGAAAGTCCTGTTTTGTTTTGAGTAGTAGTAATGAGTACAGGGATTATCTAAGCATATCTGTACCAATACAGTACCATTGTATCTCTGCTGTATGTGCATGTTTTATTTGAAATGATAAGTATCATATTTTTCCTCATTGATATGCTAATCCAGTAAAGTTCTTTGGTAGTTCTGCCAAACTGCATTCATGTATAGCACACCAGTTTTGTAGAGTAGGTACAAGCAGGATAAGTCTGGACTCTTTACGGTAAGTGTGGTTTAGGACCACTGGACTCCTACTAGTCCTAGCTAGTAATGTCCCGTACAGAAGCTTTTGCATTTTTATTAGTGGAGTGAGGAAATAGGCATAAAGTACATCTCCTAAAGGCATAACACTGGTTTGCTAGGGATTCAGGCCCAGAAAATATCATAGATTCCAGGTCAGTGACCCTACATGCAGGCCTAATTATAACCTCAAGACTCCACCTGACGCTACCTGGCTCCGCCCTTTCACTAGCTTTACATCCCAAAGGATGTCCTGCACACTTTTCGCCTGAGTTGAGTGAGAAAATAGGCATAAAGTACCTCTCCTATAAAATTGATAAAGTACCTCTCCTATAAAATTGATAAAGTGCCTCTCCCAAAGGCATAACACTAGTTTGCTAGGGATTCAGGCCCATAAAATATCATAGGTTTTAGGTCAATAACCCTACATGCAGGCCTAATTATAACCACAACACTCCACCTGACGCTACCTGGCTCCAGCTCCTGACTCCGCCCTTTCCCAATGCCTTAGGGAGAAAACAGACACCTGACATGTCCAGTTGTGCAGGTTTCTCTACCATTCAGATCTGTTTGACCTGCTCTCTTATGTCTGCATTGAGAGTTGCAGTCAAGAAAGCCAAGTTGTCTTCATAGATGCAGTTTGTAGAATTTCTGTTGGAATCTGGATTACATCTTTACATGGTGTTCTGTGTTCAGAGAAGAAGCCATATACTGACTATAGTTGTACTTCTGCAAGGCTAGACGATTGGACTTGCTTTGTATGTTACAGTCTTGTAACAGGCTGGCTTTTGTCCTATAAAGTACACGCATGGTTAAAAAGGAACAGTCGGAAAACTCTACGAGCATGTCGGACAAGTTGGTGAAAAGTGGACGGACATTCCAAAAGCATGGGTGAGCATGTTTACACTTAAATAACAACAAAAATATTTCCATTAACGACAAACATTTTTCATACTTTTTTTTATTTTCCCTCCATTTCAGATTGAAAATGATGACAAAAAGGCTGTTTTGTTATTCCATGTATGTGTCATGTCCTGCCCAAGCCTTCCTATCCCATGTATGCTTGTATTTGTAAATAAGTCAGTGTGTCTTTGTAATGTTACAATATAAGTTATGATGCAAGTATCTTTCCTCAGGCAAGGCAGGTGTGGTAACCCTGAGCAAGTTGTCTGACAGTCCCTAGGTAGTTTAGCACATACATGCATCACAAATGCTTATCATTGAAAATTTTTTCACCTCACCTTTGATGCTTTTAGATTGACCCACCTTTTCATTCCTACTTTGAACTAAAATCATTGCAAAAGTAAATACAAATGTATATTTATAGTATATAGCCAGATGCCAGTTTTGTGTCTTCCATACACTATCACAAATCAGTAGGAATAGTCAATTACACTAATTAGTAGAAGTATTGTTCTTGCTCTACTATGATTGTCTCTGCATAAGCATGTAGTTCTCACAGCTTTGGTACAAACAGGTGATTAGTTCCACTACATTTCCTCATCCAACCAATCAGTGATGAGGGACTTAACGTAATTAACTAGTCCCTTCTTTACATCAACTAAGACAACCAGACGAGAAGGAACGAAAACAGGGTCTAAAATTGTAACTATAGTGTGCTGCTGCAGTATGTAGGAAAGCCGCACAGGGTTTAATTTTTAGATAGGATAACATCTGACCACGTAACAAATTTCATGACAGTCCGTCCGTAGCTTCGTGAGTTATGCTGTTTAACTAAAACATACATGAACAAACAAACATGCAGCATAAATACAAACATTGCAGAAAACATAACCCTTTTGGTGAAGGTAATCATAGCTTGACTACAGTCGTGCTCCAAGCAGCCTTACAGTTGCCACCACCTGGGAGGTCATGAATCCCAGCCAGCGAGAGATTGTGTCAACACAGACTATAGTATAGGTCTTAGTGAAACAGGTTAGACAAGTTTGAAAGGGACAGATAACAATGGTTGGTGCCTAGGGTTGTCAGTGACTGCGTTCCTGCATTATCTTGTTCAAAACATTTTGGTGCCAGTTGTAATGAAATGGTCATATATTTATCTTTCTTGTCATTCTAAAATTCATCACTTGTACCCAATCCTCAGTCTTGTTATGATCATATGATGTGTACAGTCTTTTATTGGGTCCTGTTTTAGAATATTTATTGATTTATCCTCCTTTACATAATGATAACTTTTATCAGCTCAGCTATCGATCATGTGACAGAGAGAGTCTGGTAACTGTCAGGTTTCATGTCCTGGTCGATAAGAATTCAATCAGTCTAAGTGTTGGTCCAACTCATTCATATGTATAACAGACAGGATATACAGTACTGTAGCTCAGGTATTATGATATGCTTTATCTTTGTTTAGGTAAAAAAAATTGAAAAGCTACAGTGAAATTTCTCTTTTTTTTTTAGCTTTTTTCTTCTTGCATATAGAACAAGTTAAGTGGGGATTCCAAGAAGTGGTGGGTACTTGATATGTAATGGCAGGAGCAATGATTTATGCAGCATGTAATGATCCAATTTGCCAAATGGTTACAGCGTGGGTTCAAGTCACCAGCTTCAGGACACCAGGCCTCCCTCCTAACAACATATACCAGTAGGGCTGGGTATCGGTACAGCGTACCGGTACCCCGGTTTTTCTTATTGGACCGATCCAGAAAAACCGGACCTGAAAAAATTAGGTGGACCGGATGTTGGACCGATTTGAAAATTAACAGATTATTTTATCAGGCATTCACATGTTTTAGCGCTTGCAGATGGAAGAAAATAACAAGAGTGAAGTAGAGCAGAGTTTATAGTAATTTCTTCCAAGTTTTACAGCCAATCATACAGGTGCAGTTAGCGTTGTATGATTTTAAAATGCCAGTGTAAGTCTAATACTCCACCAAACAGATTTCTTTGTAGTAAAATGGACCATTGGTATGAGTCATACTGCATCATGTCCAGGTTCAGGTCCGGACCTGGACCTAATCCTTTGGACCTGAATTTTCTGTACCGGTACCCACCCCTATATACCACTAGTATGCACCCTAGTGACTACTACTAGTACTAGTACCTGTGTTATCTTCACAACTTTGGCTCAGCAGAAACTTTCTATGACATGTTTGAAAAATATCATGAGCTCAGTTATAAACATCTTTATTAAGCCCTTAAGAAAAGTGTAAAACAGTGAAAGAAAGACTTGTGAAAAACTGGCATTCATAATGTAATTGTTTTCCTTTATAAAGGTGTTCTGGTATTTCTTTTTGTATGTTTGTTTGTTACTTTTTCCACATTCATTTCCACACGCTCGGAATGTTTGGGACACTGAAGAATTTAGTTAGGTTAAAGGTTGCAGAAAGGTCCCAAAATAGATTATGAAAGGTTATCTCATGTCCTGTCCTCTATTTCCTTCTAGTTTATGCATTGCCTTATGGAAGCCAGTGGACATTGCAAAGATAGAATCAGAGGCAAATTCACAATACTGAATAAAGCAAGAGGCAAATTCACAATACTGAATAAAGCAAGAGGCTCATAGACTAAATATATCACAGATCTAGAGGTATGAGATTTTCAATATCTTGTTTCAGAAGAGCATTTCCAACTTACTTCAAGAAGGATCATCACCTCTAAATCAATAGTCTTCTATCCATGTTCCAATAAACAAAGCTGCTACAGTTTAGCCAGGGCTGATCCTACGGCCGACGCTATTTTTCTGGCCTATATTCTGGGGTGTAGCAGTGGATGGTAAGGACGCCTACGCAGCACGGCTACAGAATTGGATTATGTCCCCTGTGGACTGACTGGGCATACAATGTAAGTCATATATGAAATTGATGGGGGCCTGCATGGGGGTTTGGGTTGATTGCAGAAGTAAACCCTTCTTCAATATTAATCTAAATGTACTTCTCAAGATTAGGTTAGCAAAATCTTAATTATCATCTGAAATTTTTTGTCTTCACTTAGGCACGATGTTTACATGCAACAAGTAGCATGTTAATTTATCTTCATTGATTACGTAGATAAGGTCTGCATTATCATGATTACTGATTGTCTACACAAATTACTTTTTTTGAAAATGTTTGTGTCTACCTGCCTCAATTCATCTGTGCCACAAACATGCAGACACAAAATGAACACGACATAAACAAGCTGACCCTGATTATTGAAAGGCTAATAATACATCATAAGTATACTGTTGATAGACCTGATATCAAAAGATTTTCAAAATTTTAAAATACGGCCTTGTGATGAAGACAGTTGTGATATCAATCAGACTGAAGCAAGATGCGGCTGTGACTGACATCAAAATCCAACATGGTGGCACCCATGTGCATGCCAATAAAAACAAAACAGAATTTGACATCCTTCAAACCTATAAGCGCTGGAACCAAGTTTGTTTATCCTATGCCATCCTGATAGGATTTCCTTTCTCTAATGTGTGTAATGCATTAGTGATACCATTTTTTTTACATGCAGTTTCTGCCATTAGTTTCATCCAGATGGCCCCTCCGATCCTGCTTTCTAAACGATCCTCAAAATCCTGCTAAATAATCCTATTTCTCAGTGCATCTCACCCAAGGTTATACAGACAAGCAAACTGGCATCCAGGAGCACAGCTCAGTAAATGTGCAGTCGTGACATGGTAAAATCCCCGTCCTGCCCCCATTTCAGACACCAGCATCCCCCCAATCCCTTTATGGCAATCAGGATGAGTGAGAATCCTTTCTCCGTGATGATCTGTGCTCAGGTATCATCAGTCACTCCACCCCCTCCACGCCCACGCTCAGCTGAGGGTCTGAAGGGGTATTATCATACTCTTGATTCTATGATGGGTTATGTGGGGCAAAGAGACCTTGTTGAGGATGAATATCTCATTAATAGTACCGGCTGTTTTTAGAGAAATGAACCACTCTACATTGACTATGACCATCTGAGCTGAGCAAGCATCAGCATAATCATTTTAACATTTATTGCATTTCATCTCTATTGTCTAAGTTTTACATGTGGTTTTTGATTTTGCAGGTATGAGAATGGTACTGTTACCACGTTACGTCAGGCTTTCAGCTAGGATTTTATTATAGTGTGTTCAAATTTCTTGGCAAGAAGCAGCAAATGATATAGCTGTGAGTGTTTTAGCCAATTTAGGGGGTCCGGGGGCATCCTCCATCCATGGCGCAGAGTTTTTGAAAATGTTAAGTTAAAATGTTACATTCTAAGGTATCCTGAGAGGCAAAATTAGTCAGAGAGGTTACAGTTGAAGACTTGTGTCCACAAGTGACCTAGTAGCATCCCTGACCAATCTGAATTTCATGCTTGTAAGAGGATCTGCTCCCCAATGTAAGGACATCTACCCGCAGTGCATCCATTTCGCTAAAAGCCTGTGTATAACAAGGTATATTAGGTGAAAATTCAATGAATGAGCTGGAGATAACTCCTCAACTACAGTCACAAGCAGATACTAGTAGTCAGAGAGAGAATTAACTTGGCAAACATCATTACATCATTCCAAATTGGATTTCGATAGAAACAGTTGCCTCAAATTGCCCTGGCATACGGGCTATTCCAGGAAGTGTAGTAACCACACCATGCTTATTATGCAGAATTTTGAAGCCACTTAAGAATTTTGAAACTTCAGCCTTGCCCAATAAGCATGAC
Source organism: Branchiostoma floridae x Branchiostoma belcheri (assembly GCA_019207045.1). NCBI lineage: Eukaryota > Metazoa > Chordata > Leptocardii > Amphioxiformes > Branchiostomatidae > Branchiostoma > Branchiostoma floridae x Branchiostoma belcheri. The sequence continues at coordinate 9,535,169 of CM033027.1, forward strand.
CATGGTTCTAACTGCACATATGCAGTGATGTGCTTGTGACCATGTTTAATACATGTCCATGTTTAATACATGTACATGTCATCTTTTTTAAGGCCTTGGGGGCCTTTGGCTTTGAAATATTACTCACGTCCATTTATATTACCCATTACCCATGAAAGCCAGGTTCATATAAATTTGAGGGTTAGGTACTATTAAATCATATTGGTAAGAAAGGAAATAACATGAAGCAAAGATGCAGTTGATATCATATAGTGTTCTAGATTATTGTGCTTCATACAGCTAGGGCTCTAGCCAGCTCAAACTATTTATCCGTTAGTGGAATCCTGCCAATAATCTTTTTTTTTCCTGTCATTGTATACAAATTCCCGTCATTGACTACAAAAATGTCTACCTCGTGCAATTGACATCACGCCCAGGTTGATTGACGGAAAAGTGGATGCTGACTAGAGCCCTGGGTTCATATGAAAAGTTGACCACGTGGTTCTCTGTGTGTTTTCTGCAGTGATTTCACCATCAGCTACCTGTCCCATGATTCCGAGGGGCAGGAGGTGTGGCTGTCGCTGCTGTCGGACTGGGACCTGGACGCCGCGTTCATCTCGTCCTCGCACCCGTACCTCCGCCTCAGGGTGGACGCGCGCCCGTTCGAGGACGGTAAGAACACGAACTCACCTTGAAAATGTCATAGTTAGGATAGACTTGTTCTCCAACTAGATCTCTTTTGGCATGTCAATTCACAGCTATGATATATAACTCTCTCCAAAAAGATTTCTCCAGTGACGAAACACTCTGGATGGCTGAAACGTCGGACCATTTCCAAAATCATATCCAGTTGCTTGAGTAACTACTTTTTGGCACATCTTGAAATAGCATACCACATGATTACAAGTATTGCTATAGAACACAAAGTTATCTATAGTTGTTGATGAACTGTAAATTTTGAGACTTTTGCGGTGGTTTTATTTTTGTGGTTTTCACGCTGACCTCTACATTACAGAATCATGGCAACCGAAATTTTCCCATTTCCAATGTACTACAGAATTGTTTTAACTTGGATTCAAAACTCTGCAGAAACCTCCTTTTCTCTCTCGACTAAGAAATAAAGCCACAGCAAAAGTAAAATTGAAGTTACAGTACACTGTATTTAATGTAGTGGCTATGGAAGGGGAGGGCTAATGAAGTGATGGCATCTATCCAAGAAATGCTAGAAGGTTAGATATGAGGAAGAGGGGCCTCAGACTTAATTATGTCTACTCAGCTTTTGTGCTGACGCCAAGGTGAAACATTATCTGCAGAAGAGGTGACAAAATCTGAGATATGAATACAGCTAACCCCTATTTGGACTTGAACAATCTAAAATGATGTCTCAGATAAACCTCACACAAAGTTGCTCCAGCTTATTTGCAGTGTAAGGAATGTCTTTTTGCTGAACTTTACTTAAGATTTTTTCTCGGCTATTAATGGTGTAAACTACAGTTTCAGAATGATTTTGGCTTGTGATGGCTCAAAATTTGGTGTTATAAATGTGCATGTGCAGTGTGTGTATGCCAAAGTATGCTTCAATTCTTAATGTATTGCCAGTGGCCATCAACTTTGACATGTTATGCATGGTGCATCCCAAGGCATAGTTCAAATTGTGAACTAGCTTATTGTTTGCTTTTAAATATGCTTCAACTGACTTTGCAATGATGTTTACCCAACTACAACCTAGACCTACCCTGGCTACTGCTTTTTGTTTGGTAATGTTTGGATGTGCATGACGCTTCCCGCTGTAACCACGCACAACGTCGTTTTCCCCCAACAGGCCCGATGCCCAATAACATGAAAGTGAAGCTGAAGCGCAGGTTTTCGTTGATGCCCAAGTCCAAACCATCCATTGTTGAGTTCACGGGGCACAAAGGTAGAAACCCGCAGGTCCCTCCTGAAGGTGTTTTATTGGTGGAGGGATAGAGGTTTTTATCATTTGTAGACTAGCCACAACTAACACACATTGGACTTGATTTTCTTAATATTAAATGTCACTTGCAGATATTTCATCACTGTACAGTGATATGGCGATAGAAATATTTGCAAGTTTTGCAGTGCAGTGTGTGATGATTGTTAATGAACATCTAATGAGTGTAAATAAACTTTGTTCTCCTGCTCGGTGGATAATGCAAAAGTCTAATGTAGCATGTAGGTTTTAGTATTGACTAACTACATTTCAACTCATCAAAATTAATTGAAGACAATATCCATATTTCTGTAAAGAAAACAGTAATCTTCAATTTAGGGTGAAGCATAGTGCTTTTTCAAGTAGCTATTAGTACCAGGTTGTGCAATGTGACTATGTTTTGACCAAGCACACTTCGTCACACTTACTCTTCCTAACAAGTGTTTTGGATTCTTTTACATGAAGGGGTAAAGAGGCAAAGACCTGAAGCACCCTCATGTGTACATGTATAAACTACTACTATATAGGCTACCAAAATATACAAAAGCAACCTTGGGTGCTTAAGATATGTTGAACACCACTACTGTCTATGCTGTGCAGAAACATGGTAGTTAAGGTGATGGTTCACTTATTTCCCAAAGGTGGAATTTGGCACAAACACCCTCAGGCTAGAAATTCCTTTTTTGTGAATAGGTGCAATGATGCGCACAACGGGCACAACCTAAAAATAGGTGCACAGAAAAAAAAAACTTTGGGAGCACAACATGAAATAAAGTAGAAACCTCATTACACACCTTAGTGCCTGGCTTCAGAGCTTGAATCTGAGCAGAAATTCTATTGCTAGCTTCAAACTTCTGGACAAACAATACAACTGTTCCTGTTATTTTATTTCTTGTATTACTTAGAGTTAAAATGTCAGAAACGTTATTAAGTACTTTCTACACAGTACATATAATCCTTTAGAAATATCAAGGTGCACCTGTGCACACTCAGTTAAACATTAGGTGCACAGCTGCAACTGTTATTGCATAAAATAACATATTTAAAACCTGCGCCCACAATGGTACTTATGATGATAACATACTGAGTAGAACAACAATGTGACATCTAATATACTCATCCACTGGTTATTTTCTGTTCTGCAGCCCTGGATGACTGGGACATCATCTCATCTAAGGACACCCCAGAACCCGTACCCCATCCTGTGGTTCCCAACGTGCCCAACAATCGACAGAAGCCGCCGACCCAGCCCTTCCGCCGCTCGCTCTTCAGCTCGGTCCAGACCACGCTCACCAAGATGACGCAAGTTCTGTCCTTCAACGACACCAAGGAGGAGGAAGATGAGAAGCCAATGAAACCGGCTCTCTCTGACACGGAGTTCCACTCCTTCCTGGATGAGTCGGGCCGGCTGATTCGCCCAGAGGACCTGAGACTGAGAATATACCACGGCGGGGTGGACCCTGCGCTACGGAAAGTCGTGTGGAGACACCTTCTGAACGTGTACCCCGCGGGAATGGGCGGGAAGGAGAGGATGGACTACATGAAACGGAAAGCAAACGAGTACCTCAAGCTAAAGGCCAAGTTCTTGGCCCAGGACACGGAAGAAGCGCAGTTCGTGAAAAACATGGTTAAAAAGGACGTGCTGAGAACTGACCGCACGTTGGACTTCTTTGCCGTGCCTGACGAGCACCCCAACATCACGGCTCTCTCCAACATCCTGACCACGTTTGCGCTGACCCACCCCGACGTCTCCTACTGTCAGGGCATGAGCGACTTCGCGTCCCCCCTCCTGGTGACCATGCGTGACGAGGCCCAGGCGTACGTCTGCTTCTGTGCGCTGATGAATCGCATCAAGCCCAACTTCATGCTGGACGGGGAAGCCATGACACACAAGTTCCAGCACCTCACAGAACTCATGCACTGCGTCGCACCAGAGTTCACCGAATATCTGTACAAGCAACAGGCCGAGGACCTGTTTTTCTGCTACCGTTGGATGCTTTTAGAACTGAAGAGGGAGTTTGCGTACTACGACGCCCTGAGAATGTTGGAGGTGATGTGGAGCTCCCTGCCGCCCAGCCCACCACAGAAGGACTTGGAACTGATCGACAACGTTGCACTGATGGCCAACCTCTCTATCGCCAGGTACCCTTACAACGAGGCCGACAGGCGACAGAAGGGTCGAAGGTCATCCAGCTCGTCCAACCAGAGCAACAGTCCAAAGTCACGTGAGCACAGAATGCCCAATAGGAGAGGTCGTCGGAGGGCGTCATCCAACTCTGACAAGGAGGATGGAAACCACAACAGCATGGTGGATGGGCGAGGGAGCCGCATGCCATCAAAAGACATGGAGTCAAAGTCCACCAACAGAACAACGCAACAGATAACCCATGGTAGCTCCTCCTCAGCTCATAGCAACGGTAAGAGTTCTCTGGTCCCCAACGGACCCAAAGCAGCCATACCCAACGGCGAACTCCCCAGCCCCGCCCGCAGCCCCATGGTCTTCAAGAAACAGCTGAACGGCCTGTCCATGTCGTCCCTCCCGCCCCCGGACAAGTTTGGGTACGGGAACCCCTTCATGTTGTTCCTGTGTCTCACCATCCTGCTCCAGCACCAGGACATCATCATGCGGGAACAGATGGACTATAACGACATCGCCATGCACTTCGACAAGCACGTGCGCAAACACAACGTCAACAAGGTGCTCAACAAGGCACGGACTCTGTTTGCTGAGTACTTAAAGGCACAACTACAGAAATCTGCATCAAGTAACGGCAGTGGGCCTAACCAATGTTAGGGCTCTAAACCTCTAACCAACATCCATCTTGCTACCGGTCTGCATGCATCAGATTAGCACACAACTACCTGGCCAGAATCTCATGACTACTTTTTTATGTGTCAATGTGGCAGAAAAAGGAAAATCCTCTACAGCTGTTGCAGTTGTACACACATTTATTCATTGACAGGTACATCCAGATACAAAGTAAACAGTCAATATCGAACATGATAGCGATAACTTTGTTGCCATACTGTGAGAAGGAAACATACAATAATCTACAAATTGCTTTTGGACAAATGGGGAAGAAAGCTTTGTGAAGAGTTTTTCCAATCATTTACTCTCATGAAAAGTTAGACACTGCTATGGGCCGCGTACACCGTGTGAATATTCCAGGGATAGTCGTACATGTAGGCTGCAGAATTCAGCTGTCTTGCTTCATACTAATCATAGTAATCTTGTTTGCGGATGATTCTGTCACAGCCGGCTTGAGAATTCCACAGCATCAAAATTGTGCAAGAAGCTAGGACACATGTGATTATGCTGTTAGTCATCAAGGTCTGTAGAATTTTTCATCATACATGCGGTGTCACATTCTTTCAAGTACATGTGTTCCAGAGACACTAGATTTTGGTAACTTTGCAAAGCTGGCCTATATTCCAATTTTATGGACTTGTGACATCCTAGACATAAAACTAGTAGTTATTACTATGCTGATACTAGATCTAAAAGGCTAGATATTGTCCATAACTTTGAAAAATCGAAGTTGTTTTTTATAAAGATTTATAAGGCTATTTCCATACACAAAGTAAAGCTCTCACCAACATACTTTCGATCTATTATCTGATTCTTTTCAAGTAAAAATCACCCAAAGCCCATGTCACGTGACCTGAAGTGGTACCAGCAACTGTATCAGCCCCCCATCTTGGTTGATGGAGGGTTGATACATATCCCTGCTTTCACTCCACACAGAAGGGTATCCTGCTCGCTGTCCAATTCTAACCTACTGGGTAATCCAAAGTCAGGGAATGGCCTCGGATTCGGTACAAATGTTCTTGGTACCATCTTTCGTAGTATCTGCTGGCTCAATCTTTTTGCTTGCTAACTATGACAGTCTGACCCTGCTGGCATCTGTTCCTTCTGGAATTTGCATATTCGTTCAGATTTTGAATGAGCTTGCTGATTGGACAGTAGTTAGCAAGCAAAGGGATTGAGCCAGTGGTTCCTACAGAGTATACCCCTGTAGCTCACAGGCTAGTTCTGCCAGGCCTATGGGTCAAACACTTTCAACAAGAGATGCTTGAAGTTGACAAAAATCAGAGGACTGATAGATGGTTGTTGGTAAGCACTTTACTCTGTGTACAGAAATAATAAAATCTTTATAATGCAGTTACCACCACAGACACAGATGGACTTTCATTGGAGAATGAGGTAGTACATTTTTATGACTGACCAGGATTGAAGATGCAAGATATGCATAGAATTAATGAGCAAAACAATTGGCCAGGGGTGGACTTGATGTTCCAGCCGTGCAGCTGATGCTCTAATCATGTAATGTTACATGTACAAGGCTATTTTGTAGCTACCTAGATGCAGTAGTCTAGTATACGTCCAAGCAATCTGTCACCAAAGTGCCAATATTAAGGAAATGTGCATCTAAACATCGAGCATGATCAAAAACATTTTATTGTAAGTGTTTGATCTTGGCGCAGTAGTAGGCTAAGAATACATGCATGGCACAGAGTTAGTAGAGGAGCTGTTCCTTGTTGCTCTAATCTCTGGCTACAACAACTGGACAAATAGACAAGATATAAAGTAATTTATTGTAAATACTGTGCAACATTCCGGGCAGTGTGCTATGAGGCCATAAGTAAATTGCAAAAGAGAGGACGTTGGTAAAGATAGTACTATAACGTTACTTTCCATTGCATTATTCTAAAAGAATACAAATCTTGTTCTCTGCTGATTTTTTTGATCTTGTAAAAGTTAAATTCAAGTAATATTTGAATTAGGGTATGTGTTAAAAATCTTTATAATTATAAGTGTATGTTATGTTGTAAATATGTATCTAATGATAAGGTGAGATTGTTGCAGGTTTAGGGACATGTGCTTGTGATTTTAATGTACATAACATTATATAAGTCAGGCAAACCGGCATGTAAACTATTCTACAAAGAGTCATTTTAAGGGAAGCCCAAATTCTAAGAACTCTACTTTTACTGAGAAGTACCCAAGCCATGGCAGCCGGCAATGTCAAATATAATCCAGGGTCGACTATGTTCATTCAATAAAGCTGGAATGATTCTCTTCATATATTTGTGTGTTGTGTGTGTGTGTGTGTTTTTCAACAACTCAATTTAGAAAATACTACAACTGATAAAAAGAAGATTAAGCTTAGCAGCCCAAAAGTGTGTTTCAGTTCAGTCATCCAAGTGTGTTTACCCTGAATCAAAGTATGCATTTCATGTAGTACAAGAGCATTTTAGGATATTTTTCTCAGAATTTATTTTCTATGATACGAATTCATCATGGTACCAGTGTTTGAATAAGATCCTTGTGATCAGTGACCCTTTGAAGAAGAAAAAACGCTTGCTGTGCTTTTACCAGTATTTGAAAACCACTTTCAAATAACTTATAGATTTTCTGGGCCAAATTTTGTATCATTCGGAAGGTCTCTTTGTACATATTTGTAACCTGAAACTGCTTTCAAATTCTGTAATTGTGAAATTTAGTACATGAAAATCTTCAATTGACACCAACCTGGAGTATAGTAGGAGTGGGTACCGGTATAGAAACGCCACCTACCGAATAATTTCAGACCGACAGGATTTCTCAGCGGCGGATGGCATGGTCAGCACCAAGGTCGGTGCCAGTCTATTATTAGTTATTGCTTGGTTATTGGGATCCTCAGCAAAAATTGGTAATAATCACGGCTGCATTCGAATTCAAGCGACAGTATAATGTTTCGCCATGTCCAGAGCGTCTACAGTAAGGAGGACTAGGCGCTGTTTCAAGACTCTTTGCAAAGCGTACTTGGTGTTAATCGGATCCTGTCTCTATGAATATTGCAGACGAAGCGCTCTGAGCTGTTGAATAATATCACTAGATGGGGCTTCTGCGTGGTCACGCAGATCAGTCTTAGCCTTTGTACCATCTGGGTAGTAATTCGATCCTATGTTCGCTTCTGCTACAACAGAGAAGCGACAGGATGTAGTGTAACAATGAATGACAAAGCGAGTAGCGACTGTTCATAGTGTATAATAAACGCCGAAGTGAACTACTATCCGGATGGTACCCAGGCTAGATCGGTCTGATACCGAACAAGAAACTGCCGTCGGCATCTTCTTGTAACGTCCTCTTGGTCATTTTTACGCCATGTCGACTTCAGAAATTCAGAAAACAATGTCAGACCTAAAGACGCAATCTAAACAAGCCAACAAAAATGTTAGATATTTCCGAGTCACGAGTGTCTTTGGTTTAATCACAGTAATGAAAAGTATCAACAAATAAAATCTAAATCTTTTCTAATTGAGTACGAAATTTTCTTTACATATTTTGTTGACCTTGACAACCCAGACGAACTTAGTCACCAAGAACCCAGTGAACTTGTTTGTGCGAAGTTTGTCCAAATATCAGCCGTTTTGGGGCACCTGACTACATTTTGCAGTGTAAATAACAACAATACCTAGAGCTAGACGAAGATTTGTGAATTTGTTGGAGTTTTTTTTACACAATTCTTTTCGTCTAAACAGGAGAGAACAAATTTTCACACCTACTTCACGGACTGGAACCTGTCATCTGTGTACACCCCGTGTCCATGGCAACCAGGGTAAACAGAACGAATCGAACGAAGGGAGGAATGACCCTGAGTTCTGTAAGTTGAAAATGAAGCAAATCGTCCAACAGAAATATTGTGTCTCATTTCCTGGCCAAAAACCAAAGTTTATAAATTTTTTTTTACAGGATGACACAATCTAGTTAACTCTTGAGGAAACACATACGGACGTGTTTATACTAGTTTATCGCTACAATGTGTGCGTCAACATTCCTGCGTTCTATCGCGGAGTAACAACCCGGTTGTGGCTGTGAAAACGTGGTATATTGTGTCACCATTATGACACCTGTGTATTGTAAATGAGCAAAGAAAGAAGTGTTAAATGTTGTCATTAACAAAGATTTGGGAGAATGTATTGTGAATTCATCCTTTTACCACGAGTGGCAAGCTATCATCGGAAACGTCAATCCGCCGGGCCCTTATGAAATGGACTACTTTCCCTCGCGGAATGAATAGAAAACACCACCCTCCAGTAAATCCTTTGGCCTTGTGCCCTGGAGAGATTCAACACACTACCTTTATGATGTAGTGTAATAGTAAAAGCAATGAACGACCAGTTGATAGCCTTAACTCTCGTCGTCACTTTGAAGTGCGTATTCTTTATTGGAATCTACATAAGAAAAAGATTGATATCTGCAGTTGAGACGGAAAAAATAACAGCGACTGGTGGCGTCCTTGGTGCTGATCTCGTCATCAACGTGTAACACTACTATCATCTGTGCCTGTCTTGCTATAGCAACCTGCTAGGTGACGCTTCCACTTGAGTTAGATTGCAGTGTAGGATTTGAGAACTTGGCGCCTTCATCCTATCCTCCATACAGAGGTTGGGTCGCGGGGATTAGTCGTGGCCGGGATTTTTTACCCTCACCTTCAACCCAAAATATGCACGCAGATACACACACATATAACGTTATAAACTAGCTCACGCAATACATTGTGACATGTGCGTGTAGTTAATTTGTTGGTCTGAATGTTGTAGCATCTACATATAGTTTATTAAAGGCTGAATATTAATGTTCTAAACGCTAACTTTCTTTCTTTCGCTGACACGTAACGATGTTTGACCTTACATTCGATTTGTTGATTGTAGTCACTGTAACATACAGGGCGTGCTGCACCCAGAACTGTGTTCCACGTGGCAACTTTTTCTTCATGAGAAGCCGGGCGGGACGAACCGCCAACACAGCAGGGCACAGACCACTTCTGTACGTACAGTAGGATATAAACGATTATTATCAGTACCAAATTATCAAATTTTCTCATAGCTCCATCATCAAACAACGCGACTGATTGTGTGTGTGGATTTTAGTTTTGGTAATTATGTTGTACTTATGTATGAACGGCGTACGGAGCGCTAACTTCACTCTGGCCGGATGAGATGGAGATGGGTGCCTGGAGAGGGTCGAAGGCTTTGTTAGACTATGTGTAACAGGGCAAACGACGTAATACTAGTAGGGGTTGAGCTAGAGGAGCATAATATGATGACAAGAAGAGAATTATAGCTCATCCTACTTCCGCTTTCCATATGGAGTGGTTTGGTCTCATATCGACGGGCAGCCTTTTCCAGATGCCACGGCGTTCTAAAAAAATCTACTAAAAAGTTATCTGTCTGTAATGTGTTGTATTCCTATGGATTTTTCGTTCAACGACTGCAACAAATGAAGTAAATGAAAAATAGATAAACGCGTCTGCCCATCCTCTCCCCATGAGCGCATTGCGACACCTTCCCGCCCTCCCCATCCCTCCGTCGCCACCGAAATTCAATTTCGCCAACTCATTACGGCGCAAATATAATCAAGGCAGTGTCGTAATGCTTGGCTAAGCAGCTTTAATTCATTAACACAGGCGCAATCAACACCCGGTATCAACATTTAATGCAAATGCATCACATTTTCCTCAACCCATCATGTCATAATCTGCTTGTTTATACAGGCTCCCTCCTGACTGAGCTTTTTCGGCAGACGATGTTTTTTTTTTCTTGGGCCTACAAACTCTAAAATGCAAAGCCGATTTGCGGAGCGCTAGCTCGCCTGATCCATATTTGTTTGAAAATCAATGGGAACTAAGGTGGCCATTTTCCTGCCATCACACGCTCGCCTGCCGGACAATTGACCGTTGGAAACTGTTGAAGATGAGTAAATATTAGGTCAGGTGTTCGATGGACAGGTCGATGCAAATCCAAGGGGATACTTAAGCACTGTCATGTTGTGATCGGTCATTGAAAAAATAAAATAACGGTCCTTTTTTATATAACACATTCCTTTGTAAGAAAGTAAACACAGTGTAAACCCTTTCATGGATACAACTGTGCATGCGCAGATCAAAGGCCAAGGCCCTTTACACAAATAGAATATCTAGACACCGACTAGATGTTGTTATGCAAACCAACGATGTGGGCCACATATTAGTAGTGTATCTGAAGTATTTTCGAGATATGTGTTTATATGTCAGAGGCCTTCACCTTTAATATGCAGTTGGATCCGTGAAATAGCTTATTTTAGGCCGCTACTGTTTCTGCCTCGGTTCTGAAGACCTGTCAATCATCATTACGTCATAAGTATGGAAGCGCCCATTCCTCTTGTGCCTCTTTACTTCCTCCTGTTGGACAAAAAAAATCAATCCGTAATAAGCTTCACAACAGAGCTAAATTGAACTTGTACGATAACCTTGAGCTACATCGGGTCATGACCCCGCCATTGGTGATGTATTTAGTGTAACTAACTAATAGGGCCTGTCGACATGAATGTCAATTTTCTGCTCTTGGCTCATCACACCAGTGGCACAAACCAAGCTATTTCTGGGGGTTGTAAGGTCATGGTGGTTTTACACTCTGGTCGAGTTGTTTCGCTCAGTACGTGCAATAATCATCGAAATAATAGCTACAAAGAAGGATCGACCATTGACCTGGGTGAAAAGAAACTCTGTAGTTTCCAAATCGTCACCAAAAAAGAAAACGAAGACAACGGATTTAGGTTCTTTTTTTCATTAACTTTTCAGTACAAAGTCAAACAAGTTTGATTAACGACTAGTTTCACCACCTCTGAACTGTACTTCCTGTTACTCCATCAAGTCTGACGTCACTGAGAAGGCCGTGGCCTGGCTGCAGTACCAGCGCGGAACGATATGATGATGATAATCAAGTCGGACCTTTGCGGCCATCTTCCCACTCACTGTATACATGTATTCCAGCCACCCTGAGATACTGAAAGTGTTTAAAACACACGAACACACACTTATCCAAACAGACATACAGGGCAAAAACAGACTCCGTACATGGAGTGTCAAAAATCAAGGCAACAACTGTCTGTTGACATCTGTTCATGTCCTACTATTTGAGCCATGAACAACTAACTTGACTTGTCAAAGCACGTTCCGTTCTCATCACCGGAGCTTCCATAAAAGTGGCGGGAAATCTGACTCGGGCTGATCAGACGACAGGTTGTCTCGGCGGGAAACTGTAGACCCGCTTGGCGCCCATCTGCGTCCTCTTCTCCCGCGCTCTGTCCTCTGTGCGCCCTTCACTTCTCAGCACACGCCCTGAAAGGTGAAAACAACAAGAATTTTTTTTTTCACACAGAAAGACATTTAAAAACCATAGACTGGGGTTTGTATAAAGTTATTTTCATGTTCATGCCCGATTAGTCCACATCAAGTAGATGTTGTGGATGGCATCATCGCGCGCATTGATTTTCGTCCGATTCGAAAATTGTTTCATTTCGGTGATATGGTAAAACATGACCAGAAAATACCGAAAATTAAAAATTTGTCGTGTGGTAGCCTTTGACATGTTTGTGTGTATAAAAGTGACACAAGTGCGGTAGTCACGAGTGCACTAACAGATATGATACTAGTTTGGTTGGACGTGATACCATGTTTAGTCGCTTTAATTCTAGATACAACGTTGATAATCTCTATTCTAAACATTTAGACATCTTGGTGATTACGGTCCTAAGAAAGATTGACGTGGAAGATCCTACCCAAGGTTTCTACTCGGGAGCAGGCCTACAAAATCCCGGCCCAATCCGCTAAGGTTGCACGGCAAGTTGTCGGATTAGTCAACAATAATCCGTAGCGCTGGGTTTGGATTTTCTGCTGTGAGGAAAAGGGGCCCTACATCTCCGGATCAACCAGAAAGAGGATTATATTTTCTTCCTTTTTTTGCGTTTCGTCGCCCTGCGGCGACGAAACGCAATGTATTGGGTTTTACCTTCAGTCCTTCCTTCAATGATGCTTCGATGGATCGATGCATGCATGCATGCCTGAATGGTACTTGGTCCAACACGACCACATGCAAGTGCTACAACTGTTCGGAAATACCATTGCATTGTGGTTTCGGACTTCAATATCCTGGAAAATGGCCATATAACATCTATTCCACAATATTGCACAAGAAAAAAAGGATTTTATCAAGAAAGCGACCGAAAATCGACATTAATAATACTATGTAGTGAGATTAAAGCATAATGTACACTCGACTTCAATACACGTGACAACTTAGCTCAATCGGTAAAGTCATACGCCTTTGGATACGAAAGTCCCTCGTTCGAAACCATGAGCGGATTTTTTTCTTTTTAAATATTGAAGATAATATTATTGATATTATATTTTTATATATCATTTTTTTTTAATTTTAGTATTCATTTCATGTATGCAAGGCGACCGAAAATCGACATAAATAATACTATGTAGTGAGATTAAAGCATAATGTACACTCGACTTCAATACACGTGAATTTTTTTCTTTTTAAATATTGAAGATAATATATAAATATTCTATTTATTTATTGATATTATATTTTTATATATCATTTTTTTATTATTTTAGTATTAATTTCATGTATGCAAGGCCTTTGTCTTATGAACAGGACTTCATGATTCCAAACCCGGCATCCGAATTTTTCTGTTCATGGTAATGGAAAATACCGTGCAGCGGCTCCTATGCGCAGTAAGATGATTCTCGCAAAACACTCGCCACTAAACTACTATTCATGATGTAAACAGAGGCTCTTGATGTTGTTTGCATGAAACTCCATCAAAAACAGCGATCCTTTCTTACAGTAGCAAATGCTCCATTGTTCAGTATCGACTTCATTCAGAAGTTTTCAGACAACACGGATGTGGAAAGTCACACCACTCGACACAAAAGTATGGAAATTTTCATGAATATTAGCAAAATTATCCAGGAAAACAAGGAAGAAATGTTGTAAATGCGGAAACCAGTATAATAGAGATGAGGTAGCTGTTAATTGGTTTGGATATTTGTTTTACATTTGGTAGTCAATTTAGATAGAATCTTGTCACAGTGCTGATGGTGCTTTTTCAAGTGTACATAAGTACCTGAGTATATTGATAGATTTTATAATGAACTTATTGTACATTTAAAATAAAGTTGTAAGCCAAGACCAGCTATTAAACAGTACTCCTTTCCAAAATAACAATTTTTCTTATAGACGCAACAGCCCTTGAGTGACTTTTTCTAACAGATTTTACTTCAAGAAAAAGACAGTTCACACTCATAAACGTAGACGAAACGCCAGCTTTTTTTAAAAGCACTTGTTTTTAAAAGATTGCCCTTTCCGGAGACTGTGCCTAACAAATACCGTCGTGTCGACACTAAGGAATTACCAACTCATTTGACCATATTTGGAGAAACAGACCGGCTATTGACCAATCACATCGGTTGAATCCTAAAAGTTAACGACCCAGGAATCCGTAGTTGACCAATCACAATCAAAGACTCATCACGAAAGTATACAGTAGACGAAGAATATAGTATATTGACCGAAGCAAAATCTGCTGAACGGATTTTCATTGGCTGAAAGCTGGCCCTCGTGTGTGATCTATTTACGTCCCGACTTCCTCTGGTCCCATAAAACCTACAAATGAAACCATCCATCAAACATCCCGCGCATCAATCACGTCATCCGTCCATCCATCATCCATGACGGCCGAGCATTTTACAGTCAGACTTGTATTACGCTGTCAAGTGGTATCAAATGTTTCTGATGTTACGGGGGTCAAATGTTGCGACACTAATGTTTCATACTTTTTTCATCTTATCATTGCGTCTTTAACTTAAATCAAATTTGTAGTCCCGCCCCCTATATAGGGGAGTGTTTTGCTAAATCATCATATTTGCTATGAAACAGTTGACTAAGGAATAGGGTAACATTCAAAACATGACAAGTCGGTCAAGGGTAAATGCCGACTATTTTCTGTGTTGAAAGTGTTGACTTTTTCAATAGAATAAAGAATATTTTGACTTCTAAAACTTTATATCCCAGGGATAAAATATCATTAATCCTCAAATGTCTTGAACAAAAATTGAACATTATCAAACATCAGTTTTTGTTAAGAATATCATAGTTTCATGTTTAACTTCGTTCGTGTTGTTTTGCTATTGACAAGAGAGGTAGTCGACAGGTTAATAAAGTTGTCCGTCCTTCAAAGTATACCCCTTTTTTTCACACGTGCTCTACTCAGACTTTCAGTTCGCGTCTCGTGTCTATTCCAGACTCGTGTCTCAAATCCGGACCTCCTGTCTCAAATCCGCACCATCACTCATAGTGTCCTGTGCGCACGGAGCCGTACACGGACTCCAGCCTTTGTAGGACCCCCCAAATGGCGCTATTCGTAATCATCAAGCAATACACCTAGGTGGATGGAAGGCAATCCTTTGATTAACTGCCCAGCGGAAAACACACGGCGACATGTAGGAAGTGAGGACGGTCTCCAGGCACGGATTGGATTTCGCGCCACGCCGACCGACCGACATTGAAAGGGTGATTACCGAAACAGGTGGCTTTCGTGAGCAGAAATAACTCAGGGCTTTTAGAAAACAGACAGCGGGAATATTGAGTTAACGACACAGACGGAAATCGTTGTATTTCAAATTTAAATACGAAGCCGTTATATTCAGATTTATTAGGGGATTCAGCACTGCGTTAAAGTTTAAGTTACCCGTGCGTCTGTTACAGATGCATAGGGGTGGTGCCCATCTCCATTTCTGTAGCTGTTGTGCCACACATTTGTTGCAAGACACTTCAGTATGGGACTAGTGTTTGTTCATGTAAAAAACGATAGGCTGCTCAGTCCAAAGCAAGGGCAGATCAGACGGTAACCATGGTGACCTCCAGGAACCACGCCCGTCTCTATGGTGATTTACGGGACAGGCCTGTCACCATGGTGATTTACGCGGCACCGAGGCTGTCAATATGGTGATTTACAGGTAGAACGTCCGGAACATTAGCTCTTTACTCCTCGCCACACAACCGTGATAGATGGGCAAATGAAGCATCTAAATGAGGTTAAATCATCATCCGATGACACGGCGACCCACAGTCTGCGTGGAACCACATTCACAGTACTAGTCTCTACCAGACTCCCGCCTGGCCTAATAGTGATAGGCAAATTTAGCCAAGTTAGGAATAAAAGTCCAGTAGGAGTTAATTGGCCTAACTGGATTAGACTGCAAAAGACTGACTGCAAACCCGTAGTAGCTTATCTGTCCCCATTTGGCCAAATTCTTCAAAATCTTTTTTTTGATTCACAGGGTGGCGGGAGCTCCGGAACGTGCCGAACGATTTAACTTTTCAGGCGCTTACCATATAAAAACAATTTACATCACCATTCGAAGTTCTGCATGGTTTTGGGCAAAAAGTTTTCCTGAACGAAATTGCCTTCTTTTCTTCTTTTCATTCATTTACTTGAACTCCAAATGTAGTCTAAAGTAATGCATAAAAATCTATATTTACAGTTAATGGATGGTCACAAGGATAGAAGACCCAATGAAGCTTTCAGTTGTTTTACACAATCTCGAACCTGTCATGGACCAAGTATGCCGCTAGGAGCGCGATTTTAGTAAGGATAAAACCTCCGATCGTAAAAAAAGTATTCTATGGAAACTTTTAAGTGTTGGTGTTTTTTTCTAGACCGTCGTCAGGTGACTGTCCCCGCCAGTTGACGGATCGCTGCGCGGAGCTCGGGATAGAAACCTCCAATCGTCACAAAAAAGTATTCTGCTGAAAGTTTTTCAAGTGTTGGCTTTTTCCGCGAGTCAGTGATGACCTAGACCGTCGTCAGGTGACTGTCCCCGCCAGTTGACGGATGGCTGCGCGGGGCTGACGTGACAGACGGCGTATGGTGGCCCGGTTAGAGTTTCACGGTGATGATTTCATCATTGTGCCGGCAGTGAAACGACCCGGACTGGCGGTTTGATCTACAGGTCAACTTCAGTTCTATTCGTGAATGTGAAGGACTTGTCCGCTAATCCAGCATTTTACACTACATTGGAGGAAAACACAAAAAAGGCTCTTTTTCCCAGCCTGATCGGCCACAGTACCAATGGCAATTTCTGGCAATTGTCAGTATGAGCTATAAATCAATGTGTATCTGTCTTGTTGTTTGTTTATTTGTTTCGTCTATGATTGGAGTGAAATTAAAAGCAAAGGCATAGTTTGTCTGTTCAACTGTCGTTGTAAGCCCCTGTAAGGCTTGAACACGATATGTCTAGCACCTTCGTGTACAGAGGTACTGTTTTCGATATGTCTGATTCTGGGCCTGTGTTTCAGCAGTTATTTCCACAGGTCTCGTTGTTAAATCTTTACTATCAGAACTCTGAGTTAGCCGTTTATCATCCCAATCTGCAGTGGTTATGGAGTTAGGTAGGAGAGAGAAGTTTAGATACGAATCTGGTAACATATACTCTATGTGCTTTTATAGCCTACATATACCAACCCAGTCACTCACAAAACAGTTAGTCAGCACAAAGTCTGTTCAGATTCCTACCTTGAATCCAGGAAGTTAACTTTCTGAATCGAAAAACTACAACACCTACGAAGAAGCAAAACGACCGGAATAGCCATGCAACTTGCAACATTCGGGTTATGCGTCTGCGATAGTTTGGATGCTTCCACATCGCTGGGAGCGCGCGCGCTGGCTGTCGGTCCTGTACTACTGTAGGGCAGGTGTGCCCGTGTGCACCCCTATTATTCACACTCCCTGTGCGCCCTGTTATCATTCTATGGCTCCTTGTCACCCAAAATGTCGCCAAAGGCCAAAAAGGGAGTTCCCACAATGTGCCGGGCTCCCAGACATGTCTTTATGAGTCCCCGGTGACGTAATCTTCATCTGGGATATGCTGATCAAATGGTCCTTAGGGGGGAGGGGGGCATGGAGGCACACGCACCGACTACAAGTATTCCCTCGAAAAATACCGGATTAACAGGCTTAAGGCGCTCAGAGTTTCCTCAAAATGCCATTCCAAATTCTAAAGCGCATTAATGGTATGTAATTGTGTATAATCTTGTGTAGAATTCATAGTCTCTGGGGGTTGTGTTTACCAAACATGTTCAGTTTATTTCAACTTTTCATTGTCATCAAATTGTCACAGGTACCTTTACATGCACCCTTAGTTATGCTTTATCCAATAGATAAAGATATCAATGCCATAATTTGTTCGTTCATTTGTCCATCCTTTCTTTCTTTTCTGTCCTCAAAATCCAACTCAGTGATAAACTTAACGTCGTCATATAAGTCACAATACCATAAGCGTTACCAAATGGATTTTCGCGATGCTCCTAATTTGATAATATCCCTATAAAAAGCTACGTGTGACTCATATATGCCTTATCACGCCTCATCTGTGGACGACCTGCAGTCAGCATTCTCTGGCATTAAAGATACGACTCCTCATATTACCCATTAAACATTATATAGTCTCTCTAAAACTCCGTTAGAAATCACCGTAAAACGCCCCTGGTACAGATAACTGTTGTTTGTAAGTAAGAGGCGTGCGGCCCTCTGATTTTGTTGGAGTTAACAAACCTTGACTTGTGTGTAGGGCTTTGGACAGTCATCCTTACAACATGTCTGTTGTCTTTGAACAGAACGCAGACCGATTGATCGAATTGTAGTCGACAAACTGGTGCCGCATTAAAATTATCTGATGGAGATACTGGGACATCCACTCATCTTCCCAGCTTACTGTGTCGATAAAAGAACGAACTCCATCCCTCTAGCCTTGTCAGTAATGATGTAGTTCTGTTGTTCTGTCCATCAGAGTAAGCATACCACGCCTCAAAGTCATGTAACTGTCTAAATACCTGCAGAAACCCTAGAAAAACATTATCAATTGTTGCAGGTATTGTGACTGTGATGAAGACAGTGTGTTCTATGGGGCATAAGAGTGCATCTAATCCATGCGGACTATAACAGCGCACTATTGGGCTTTCATACACTTAAAACGGAACTGGGGTGGATTTAAGGCTTAGCCTAGAAACTAGGCCTCTTCGGATCAACAGGAGAACACCAGCAACCACCACAACAACGAAGACTGAATAGGCCCACAGGCCTGACGACTCCCGACTAGTTTAGTTGTTTATGTAGTAATAGACCCGTGTCGGTGTTGGTTGTCATTTCCTTGTCCAGGCTGAGCTTGATCCATCAGTAAGTCCGGCTTTCAGGCTGTATTTGGCACTAACAATTTTGGCCTACACACCTGCCCAGCAAAAATGTGCTAGTGCCAAACAGAGCAAGAAAGAGGCAGGCTGTAGACAGGGCACACCACCTCACACCTACTCCCAGAGGCACCCTGTGTTTACGGTGTCATACTATCACACAACTTAGTATAGTTTATACTTTCACAACCAGACAAATACAAAACAACGTTTTCCGTATCTTCAGAGGAATGCAAAAAAGTTGCTCATCAAGAAGTTGATTTTGATTTTGCCTACTTTCAAAATTATTCTTAAGATATGCTTTGAATATAGCCATCCCAGAATGCAGTCATTGTGTTGGATCTTTTGCGCTACCAGAACAGAATGATAGTCATGATTCGTGAAAAAAAAGTAATTACTCTAAAATACTGATGTCAGAATTTTGTGCGTCCCGTTTTGAAGGAGCGTCACGAAACGACCATTGGCGGATGTCCCGTGATGCATTGTCCCGTGCGCGCTGTCTGAGCGGATCAAATCAGCCGCCATGATGTCCGCCATTACGGCGATAATAGAAGGTTAGCAGTTAATGAATTTTGGAAAGGTCAATTCAAATCTCATGTGGAAACACTGACGAAGTCTTTTATATTCAACATCAAAAGAACGAATAAAGCCACTGTCGTCGTCACGACTTCAAAGTCACAGACGATTGACTGATTTAGTGCGTTTGGACGCTTCTGTCTATTTTGAACTATGAGATCCGTATTATCCAAACGTGCAATGTTTCACCTTTCACGTCTAAGTTTAACAGAAACATTCAATACAAAATAAAAACATAGTAAATAGTGTTTGGGAAGATCTACTAAACAACGTGCAATCAAGTGCTGTTTCCAGAATTAATTCTTACAGAATACTTTACTTCACCAAGGCTAACTTAACATTATATTTAAAAACCAACGAAATTTCTGTGGGCGACTTGCTCTCAGAAAACAATACATGTATAAGTAGTTACTTCTACGCTACGTCCTAACCTTGGTGTTCTTTAGCTATCCTAAGATTTGAGACGAACTTGACTTAAGGTTGTCCATTGTCCATTGTGGCGTGGCGTCCGATGATCAGTTTCCCGCCACGGTGTATGGCTGACTGAAGAATCACTGGTGTCTACGATCAGTGAATTCTACCAGTGCCATAGACCGTGAACGGGCACGTGGAAACGCCGGGTGTCGTCTGCAAACCAACATATCAACTCCCCTCAACAACACGCAGACTCGGGGACTGCATACCTTGTCAATATAACTGATTAACGTTAAGACATACCGACTAAAATCACCTGAACCAGACCAGAGACTACCGCTCAGATTGTCCCAGGAACAATGGACAGCCCCGCCGGTTCACAGACAAAGAACCGGCGGGAAGCAAGCAGGTATGACTCCCGGTTAAAACACCTGGTGAGGCTGCTACCGACCACGGGGGCGCCTAACGCCGTTCTCAACACCCTACCTGTATCTCCGCACACCTGGAGTGCGAACAGACTCCATGGTTTACCTTACAAGACTCCCGAACTCCCAACTACCTTCCACAAACTACCTTCTGCCAGCTGCAATAGGTGCGACTGAGGATGGACAGGTGAAGCTTTGGTCCGCGATCATCTCCCCCATTATCCAACCTGCCCCGGGCACTGCTATTGTCTCCGCACACAAAACTACCACATCATGTAGACTTAAGGGAATAGGCAATGATGCAAGAAAGGACGCACGGGTAACCGAACAAAGGACAAGAGGCTAAGGACAAGTCATGGGGAATGAAACCATGATCACAGAATATCTTAGTAGTACACTAACGTAGGTAAAGTTACAACAACAGTGCAATGACAATATATATATAATGAATAAACACATGGACGCATCAACGCATAGAATATTAAGATCTCTGAACTTTTCAGCTATTCAAAGTAGTGACGATTTCGTTGTATACTACAAGAACAAAACACACTATTCAGTGAATCCCCGCTTGTGAGATAAAAAGTGTTTCATGCGATGTGACTAAAAGGGTTTCAGTCCGATTTTAGAACCTTAACAATAATCCACCAATTTGATAATAACCTGTTGAATGTGGATAGCATGCTCTCTTAATCTGAACCTCCTCGCAGAGCCAATATATTCGTTATGAGATCCCGGTCTTCTACAGAGTTAAATGTAATTTCAAATAACCAGACGTTTAGTTCAATGTAGAAACGTCTTTCAAATCGAAAGAAATATTTCATCAAGTGCTGAAAATATTCAACTGCTGTGCAGGCGTGGGCAAATCAAGCGGAACATCTAATGTTATGTTATGTTCGAAACGAAGCTAATGGTAGGTAGAAAGGCATATCATATTGTCTTTAGATTACGAGAGGTGGAGTGCACAGGTCCAACCGGCGTGCTCACTCACTTTTAAAGAAATATAACGATGTCTCGCTAGAACACACCACAATTCTTGCAACGTTGTGAATTATCTTGCTTGTCGGTTTCTTTTGTCTTGTCGATTTGGGGTCCAAATTGACGTCAACGATATTCTTTCTTCGTACGATAGTCGTACAATGGCGAACTTAGGGCATTCTTGGGATATTGCTGTGCATGGGTCCTAAAAGAATCCGACTGTCTTGTTGACTAAAAGATAGTTTTAGCTCATTGTCGATTCTGTCCCGACCTGCTTGCGATTGAATACCCCACGACATACAAGTCGCAGGATGACAAAACATGACGGCGCCATGAGACGAGCTCGGGGACAAGTTCTTGTAAAAACCCACCCTTCAATGGTTGATGCCATCGTTTCCGCTCCAGGAGTGGTGGTAAAGGGCAGATGTTCACCCCGGAGCTATCTCGTCACCTGATACCCGTGCTTATATGATGGAGCACCCACTGATGTCCTGGCAGACTGGGTTTCCAACAGACATATGTCACCGTTCTCTGAGCAATAACCAATTAATCGGCACTCAATCAATCAACTAACCAGAACATCTATGAACCCATTATCTCTTTTTCTTGTCGACAGGCCTGGTTTGATTCTGTTACCTGCATATCTGACATTTTAGCCTCCAAAATCACGATGAAATTTACATTTTGTCTACTCCGGTCTCGTTGCCACGAACCTTGACTAACGATGACTCACTGTCTCTGTCTGACGGCCGCCATGACACTTAACAATCAGCAGACCGTTCCATGGAAGATATATCAAAATTTTTAATCTGAATCCTAACAAAACAGGATACTTCGGGTACGACTAACTAACATAAACACACGGAAAGCGAAAACAACACGGAACACTAACAACGCGTTCAATCCAGGTGCACATGTAAAGGACGAACAATCCCTGACCTTGGTATTTGACCTTCCACGGTTACTTATCACTTGTAAATATCAACCCAGATAAACACCGTGTAATTATTACGTGTTTATATACCAAATATTTAGATACAAATTTCGTGAATTGTGAGGCATGAAGGTGAATAAGGAGAGACGTTGGTTGTCTTGTAACTCTAATTAGAGACACAGGAGCGAAGCTACCGAAATATCTTTGACTATAACGTTGGACATAATCAGCTAATGATGCCTAAAGGACAATGCGTATATTTCTGACTGATCTTTTATTTAACGTTGTGTCTTTTCTACAAGATCGGCGAATGGGGACGTACAATGGCAGTTAATAGACCAGCCTTTGTCAAAGCGCAGCGTGTCCCTGAACTGAAATGTCCTACCCAGTCTACTTCATATGAAGCCATAAAAGAACCGGTTCTATTCGCCAGGGCTCCCGCCTGTCTTTTCACTTCTTCTGGAGTGGATATTTGAATGTTCACACTCAGTACGTAGTGGCGATTGTTTTGTTCGTGTGTATTTATAAAATTTGCGAAGAAAGGATACGACAAAGACACCTGTTTCTCTCGGTCTGTGGTGACTTCTGATTAGGTTTTTACGGAAGGACAGGGGCATACATGCCGACAAGACCATCTGTTTCTTTTTTCTCAATACTTAACTGGGTTATTAGCTACTATTGAAATTTTTACGAGCGGTAACTGAAATTTTATTCAGCTTTTATTCAGAAAGAAGACAAGATGAGCAAAGGACAAAGTACCCCAGCCTTGTGATTGTAAACTATATGCATGTATCAATGGCAAAATCATTGTCAGCAAGCTATGATAATACATGCACATCTTTGTGTCGTGCAATGGCTAGCTGGCGACGACCATATCGACAAGACCCCATAGGTAACTCACCTACTCTGCGTCTGCAGGCACGAAGCTCCCGGGGTCTCCCTCCCTCACAAGTACTTGACGCATGTGATCTAGCCTGCTCCTGTGCAGGAAAAGAAAAAGCGGAATGGCTTTATTTCTCATCGGATTAACGTTATCATTCTTTCACATCCATCAAGGGGTGGAAATATAATGTCAATACGACGTCGGTAATAAAGAAAATTGGGAGAATAATGTAGCTTCCTGGCGGTCTGACAGCCCGCCTTTGTTCCGATGTCCCATCTGGGATGGTCGCTCCCGTGCAACCGTTCTCCGCTAATGAAAACTTCACACGCGAGGAGGAGAGAGGTTTTTCCTCCGGGGTCCCCTCAGCCACGACCCCCTATGACTTCCGTGTGACGGTCAGTGACATCAAATTAATAGCGCGTTCCGGGGATTTGGGGAGGGTAAATTGTGTAACGTCTGCTACCTGTACGAGTTGATTAGGAAGTTGAAGGCCCCATACTATACGCAGATAAACCTGTTGAACGGGGAAATTTTCCTTATTCAAGGAATTCTCTCGCAGCTTTCTGAACCACCTGCACACTGCTATATCCTTATTTTCTTGAGAAAGAGTTTCGACGTTTTTCTAAATCGTTGCGTCCAGTGGGAACAAAAATGCCCATTCATCCGTTCATTGTCCAGAATCGTCTCAATATTATTTCTATAAATTGCACAGCCCGAACACCATAGCTTGCATATTTCATTAACCACGCTCTTAAGTCACTGCGCTGAATGGTTTTATCAAAAGGGCAGGAAAATTATTTCTGAATGGAGCATGAATAAATTATGGGGTGGGTGTGGCGGGCAGAGTGGCGGAAACCTCGGTCACGTGACCAGAACAATGTCAGGGATGGAGCGCAGCCGACAACAAAAATGTTGACTTTGTGGTCACATAGCCTCGAGCATTGTGTCAATGTTCGTGAAATTACACAAGAAAACAAACTCCAATAGGAACAAGAGTTTACTGTACCTCGATGTTTGTTCCAACTACAAACATTAGTTAGTGGATTTAGAAAAATATATGTATTGGTATGAAACAAACCTGGCTTGTTGTAATAAGGCATTTCATTGGTCGATGCCGTTCGTTGATCTCCAATAAAGCACTTACCATTTACGAACTCTTGTCGAACTCTTTGCAATCTCTCAATTATCCACTCTTATCTTTACCGCCAATTATGCTGATTTTTTATGACGCCAGATGGTGAAAATTACGCTGTCTCCCGTTTCATTTGGGATTTGTAATAGCGCCAATCTTCGCATCTTTCGCACATTTAGTTGTTGTGCTCTGGGAAACCTGGTATCAACAGGGGAAATTGCTGCATTGTTTTTTGGCCCTGGAGTGCTTCCTTGTTCCTGTACTGAACGGCTCTATCTTAATTTCGGGCATCTGAGTGTTATTGTTCAATTGATCGATTTGTAGCACCTGCCTTTTCTCATTCCAAAATACAATACAAAGCTATCTGTGATCTAGAAAAAGGATCTGGATATAAAAATGCTTCACATGCCATACCTTCAACTTGCGGTATTTTACTAAAAGAGCACTGGAACTAATACCATTAAAATCTAAAGCAGAGAATGGTATTAGTTCCAGTGCTCTTTTAGTAAATTTGCGGTGCCTTTGATTTGCCTTCTATTTTAGTCATTTCGACCTTTTAATTTGGAAAGAAGAATGGTGTATCTTAGGTTCTTTTGGCCATAGATTCCCCTGGTCCAAACTTAAAAATAAGTAGGCTGCGAACTTCACCACTTTGCGATGTTCTGTGCGACACATTCAGGACCTTCCCTATCACTCCCTGACTAGTTTGCACTATGTTGGGAGTAGCCAATGCTGGAATCCATCCACTTCTAGTCTCCAGTTCACTCCTCTAATTGCATCGAAGCAGAACATGATTTTCTTGAATGCAACTTTTCAAAACTTCTAAAAAAGAAAGCAACCTTGCCTACCAACTCCCACAGATGACCTTGCTCACGACTAACTCCCAACCACGGGTTAGTCGGGAGGCCATTGTCGGCTATTTGTGACAGGTGCCTAAACCGCGGACTGTCGCTCTAGCTCTCAAGTTAGGAGCCATATTTATATAAAGTGATAATTAAACATTAAACATCTGAGGAAGAAAAGGGTAAAAAGAATTGAGGCATCAAACCTCTACTTTTTATGGACCCCTTCCTTGTACACAATCAGAAGCTTAAAAATTTAGTTGTGTTCACGAGGAAAAAGACGTACTCGTATCAGTATGCGATACGCCTTAACTTAATGCAAATAGGGAGGGGAGTGAGGAAGTTCTGAAGTACCACTCATCTGCTTCGTGGGGGGTCAATGGCCCTTCTTTATTCAGAAGCGCTCAAAGTCCTGTACATCATGTACAGGTGGCGTGCAACTGTCAGTTTTTTTTACCAAGAGCAAGACGAATAACGTCCCCTTCTGCACAAGAAGCGCTGACATAAGAGTTTAATTTCTTAATTCTATCCTCTTTTCTCCGCCGTCCGCTCGTCACGCGATGTTACAAGCCAGCCGGCGTGACGAGTTGATGTTGGGCGGGGGGAGGGGCGGCAACCTTCGGCACAACACGTTGCACGAACCGAAGCCTTTACTAACAATACACCCCGCATTTTCATAAATTGTCTCGGGTCAATTTTCCACACTTTACACCAACTTTTAAGTCCGCTCCCCAATCCCCGGGGTCCTAAATAATTAAATAAAATCTGCTGCTGAATATCCATGATCGCCGGCCTGTATTGTGTTAGCTTCATTACTATGAAATATTAATCCCTCGCACACTGGGCATGGCGGAAAATAACTCGTAAAATTTCTGCGGTGGACAGTTTTTTATTGATTTTCGCGGGCTCCGGAGAGATAAAGCCTCAATCAGGAGGGGATGGGAGGGCCCGGGGCAGGCTGCCACCTACCGTCACGTGACGTGTGGCACCACTGTACGTGTGTAGTCTGTCAAAATCCCAAACTTTTCAGATCAATGCAGAAATACCTGGCTCAAGTACAAAGTGTCCAAACGTCCCCTAACTTCTCGTTTGCTGTGAGTGACGGCAGATAATAGCTGCCTGTCGCGGTGCAGAGAGCACTTCTGTTCGGACGGATCTCCCTGATTATTTATACCTGAGCGCGGCAGGAGAGGGACTATTACGTGATTGAACAGGGCCCGTTTTCCCCGTGAATGGCTATATCGGTACCTCTAATTTGATTTTATACGAAAGATGAGCGCTATCAAGTCCTTCCCTCAATGTAGTGATTCACAATCAGGTCGGACGGCCGGGGCCTGTGCGCCTGAAGAGGGCCGGGCTGGGTTATCTTGCTCAGGGTTGAACCCATCGCACGGAGAGCCAACCCCCCGTTTACAAAGCCTTTGATCCCGACTATATATTCCACCTCTTTATCCTCTGACATTGGGCTGGAGGGAGATTAGAAAGCCCTGCATGTTTTTCGCCGGTGAATCATGTCATTTGGAGACGCAGGCAGGCACGCCCAGCCGACACACAGCACATTAAAACGTGTCACTATCGTCTGTTTTTCCCTTAAAAAAACCTACTACCTGAGGCAGCGATTTGATAATCTAGACAATGTGGAAGCGGAACACAATAATAAGTTTCCCGGTTATTGTAGAAGTGTTCCGTTGTATTAAAGTCTAAGCATGAATATGTCAGGCAGGGAAGGCTCTAGGGGGGGTTTCTGTGTGAGGCGTTTTGCGCAGAATTAAGCAGGGCGGTCATGAATGAAAATGGCACTGCGGCTCCTCCATTTACCCGCCAACTAGCCAGTGTTAATGCAAGGACCAGATCCAAAGCAATACAATACCAAAGCGATAAAGTGCCTCCCTACACTACAATTGCGCACGGCTCTTTTTTCCTAAACACTGTAGTGTGAAAGTTACGAGTAAGAGAGCTCGGGCGTTGTGATATATCGTGCGGCCGGACTGGCCCGACGTGCGGAACACTTTTGACGAGGTGACCCTCATTCATACAAACGAGTTGACTTTTGTAATACAGGCCGTGTCATCGATTCGCTGCCCCGCCGCGAGACGAACGATCGAAGGGAGGCGGTAATCTGTTGGAGCGAGGCACAAAACGACATCTATCACGCCGTAGGAGAAGCCTGCGACTCTGATACGTGTCATAAAGCGGGGGAAGTGGATGATGGGAGTACCATACCTGTTAAGAACGCCATTCCGCGAGTCGCACGGTCGACTTGAGCGGGAACAAACCGACCTCTGGGTTGGGAGCGAACGAATGAGAGTGCTGCAAACGATGAGGAGGGCCTCTGTTGGGCATCATCAGTCAGCTGTGGCATCTTTAATCCTGCTGAGGTGGGGAGGGGGGCGAGCCGTTGTCTACCGTCTGGCGTGTGGCAAGCCGCCCGAAGTGTCACCTGCACCGGTTGGATGGGTTGGCTGACCGGTTACCCCGGTGCTGTTGTGTCGGCTGCTGTGCGACCTGCCCAGCTGATCTCTGACGACCGATGACGTGGAAGCTGGGTGACAGGGACGGGCCATCCCAACCTGGTGAAATAGAAACAAACATATGTCAAAACGATCGACAACCGTGCACATTACACCGGGACGGGACCCCACACGCGAGCAGAACTACCTACAGGCAATCGCCGTGCAGGTTCCCTCCGGAAATAGCTGAATATCGGTTGCCTATATCACCGGAGTGATAGAGCGCAGAGCGGGGCTGTAATGTAGACGTTCCGGGGAAGATGTCACAGCGAGAGGAGATCAATACGGCAGACGGGCAGGCCGCGAGGACGGTGCGGAACTTACGGAGTCAGTGTCCGCTCCGTGTGTTTGGCTGCCTAGGCAACCGTGGATCGACCCTTCCCCTGGCGGCGCACTAGGCGGCAGGCATGTGCGCGCTGGCCGGCTGTTGCACAACGTACAACACAGCGGCGGTAGTAATCCCGGCCCGTCCAACCTGCCATGCGTAATTGGACCCATTTCGTCAATTTACCTACCGCTTATCTCGTGCCGGGATGAGGACGGGGGCCTCCGCGCGACGTACGCCCGACAGGGACGCATACCTGACGAGGTGCCACGGGTCTGCGTCTGTCCGTGTGCTCTGGTGTTTCCCCTCACCTCACCGACATATTATGGAAATCGCTCAGGGTGGGTACGACCCATTATATATAGGTAGCGTCAGTCCGCGCCAGTCAGCGAGAATATTTGAATGATATTTTAACAGCGCAAATTGCGAGCTGTCACGCGAGGGATCTAGCCCGGTCTCCCGACGTCCTCTGTGTGCGTGGATGTGACAGTAATCCCCCGGGTCAACCCGTGGACTCACGCGCCCCGGAGACAACCAGAGGACACGCCGGGCAAAGAAACGAACTTAGCAACCTTGTAAAGGCACTGGACACACAGTTGAGGTAGAGAAAAGTTGCTGAAGCTTTCATCTATACACGAGAACAGAGGTTAGCGCCATAAGTCCGCAACACACAGGTGTCCGACAGGTGAGGTCATCGGAGGAGACACACCTTCGTGCTGGGCGGGATGCTAACGTTCGGTACCGACCAGCAGGGAGGCTTGTGGTATATACTGTACAGATATGGACTCTCTAGGACAGGTTCAAATGATGTTTGTTTCACATGTGTATCCTGTTGTAGAATACTTTTGTTTGGCATTGACTTCTAACTAATGGCCTAAGACTGAAAGATAAAGAACGGTATCTATAGCTAAATATCACGCCTAAAATTCCACGTGCTGACAAGAATACATTATGTGTCAGTTTTCAATAACTCAAATTCTTTCCTATTTCTCTTCCTTTCGATTCAAGTCGCTATACCAGACTCTACAGGTTGCTGAGAAAAAAGTAGAGATTGGCCAAACAGACTGAATGATATGCCAGTGGAGTTAGCCGGCCATAGAAATTTACTCTGCAACCCAGGGCCTCTGCTAGCTTCATAGATGGCTATTTTACTAGTAACCAATGTAGTCTAGTAGAGACTAAACGATACTGGCTTGTTATAAAACGTATCGCTCAGGTCTTCTCGTGTGCAGTGAATATAGATATTCATTAATACAACGCCGTAGTCAAATTTGATTGAAACTTTTCGTCGACTTTGAGTAAGTTTACAAAGGTGCGAAACTTTTAAAAGCCACGGGACGCTTGGGACCGGTCTATTATAACAATGCATTATCCATAAAAAATGGACCACACTTTGAAATATTCATACCAAAATTGATTTAAAATCCCCCCTCGCGAAGATGACTGCCCGTTGAAAGTAGCCATTTTTCACCGGCCGGTGCGAATTTCTCCCCCTCCGACAGGAAAAACGTTTTAGACGTGACAGAGCGCTCACGAGATCCCGCCAGCCATCCATCGCCGTGTCGCAAAGAGCCGGCTCCTCGCGTGACTTTGCCCGCGCAACAAAAGAAGTCCCTAATCAAAATTTGATGAATGGATTTCAAAGACAACAATGGGCAGATATCATGATCAATTGGCCAAGCCTTTTGGCGCAAAATTAGCGTTAGAACTGTCGCTACGGGACGGACGGAGCTCTGGGATAGAAATATTGGCTCCATAAATATTTCTGGCAAGTCCAAGTACTGACAGGGCTATGGCTGGAACGGTGGTTGTGACATTTTCTGAACGGAGATCGCGTTTCGCATAAGGATTGTGTTTATCCAGAATTGATCCCATTTTGATCCAAAGGATCAAGGACGATAAGTCCTCTGTCAAAGGCGATTTATTCGGACGTGATCCGCGGTTGCCATGGCGACCGTGGCTCTGTGTGAGGGAAGTTAGTGTAACAGGTGGTTGCCAGTGCCTGTTCAAAATTTCGACGGAAACTTGTCGGCAAAAACGCGCTTTCTTTTAAAATGCCTAATGTGATAGCGTATTTTCTGGTCAAAATATGCAGATGATACAGCAATACGTTTTTTTACTACCAATCCATATTCTGATCGCAAACAGAAAGCAGTACAGAGTTGGAATGGCTCACGGCATTCGAGCGCTTTTAACGCTGGTTAAACGCCTATCGCATTGTGTTAGAGGGAGCTTTACAATAAGATGGCTTATATACGCTGTACAATGCTATTCTAATATTCAATCATAACGCGTGTATTCACTTAGGAGGCTGCACATGTATTTCTGTTTGCTGAATGTCGAAACTGTGGAATGTTTCACACAGCACCAACTACATCCCTTACAAAAGACAGTTGTTGAGGAGGTGTAACAAAACGCAGCCATGTATTTCTGTTTGCTGAATGTGGAAACTGTAATGTTTGTAGGCAGAGGAATATGGAACACATGGGCTACATCCCTTGCAAAAGACACAGTTGTCGAGGAGGTGTAACAAAACACAGGCATGTATTTCGGGACATAACTCCATTACCAGAAACTATGCGCAGTGTGTGATAATGAATAGTTACTATAATTACAGACTCCCACAGCTTGTTTGCTTCAGGATTGCGCCTGAATGACGGCTTCTAGCGTTTAAATCAATCTGTAACTAGAGGGTATCACCATGTAGTTTCGTCCTCCTTGCATACTGGCGGTGTTTTGTATCATGGTAGCCATTAAAGAATACTACTTTTGACGGATCCATTTAATCGCATAGTGTGAGTGCGGATTGACTTATTTGTTTGTTCCAACAATTATCTATTCGCGAGAAGCCCAAAGGGAAGGATCATACAGAATATAGCAAAGATATAAATTACAACATTTAAAGTCCTATACCCATGTTAGCTATACATGCATAAATATATACACATGCTATTACACAAAAATGGTATACATAAAAGGGTGAACGTTGCAATTGGTATATGGCTCGTGGTATATGAATGGTCTTTCGTAACTTTCTTCGCGGCTTGACGATGATGACATTTTGAGTCAGGTTTTAGCCGCAACATATGGGCGGGATTTCCCACGATTCACTGCAAGTGCTTGTGATTTACATACACGTCATTACAATTTTCAGCCAATCAGCATTCAGCATTCCATTTTTCTTAAAACAACTCTAACCTACTAAACTTTACACAGAAGCTATAACCGTGGTAGGTACGGTCTGTACGTTCCATATGGGCCCGGAAATGTTTTATCGACATTTTCCCGGGTGAATTGTGTGTTGGCATTTAGCAGTAATGAACATACCATGATTAACCATTTCATGCTGCAAGACTAATGCATTAGAATAGCAGAAACTATCCAGAACGACGCAAATATAACGTCCATATACAAGACTGCATTCTGTTTGTAATATGTTAGTATTACATCACACAAGTATTGTACTGTAAAGCATACCTTTATCTAAGCTTAGACGCACAACAAAATCTAGCCAGTCTATTACATTCTTCTATGTATCACGTACCACACATCACTACACTGCACTTGACCGCAATGGGTGGTACATTTGTAGAGTATACTCCATGCTCTACACATTTACTGGCTGTACCATTCCTTTCCATAACTTAGCCATCGCAAAAAACATAACTGATTTAGTGCATGCTTTCATGTACTTAACCATATTGTACTACACTAAACTTAATTACACTAGACCACGTTATAAGACCAACATGTATGACAAAGTTTATTTAAAGATGTACGGCATTGTAGTAATTATTAAGCTAAATTGTGCCGACATTTACACGCTCATGCATTAACATCAGCTGGAATAAAATTGAAACACCGTATTAAAACATACACATTTGCCATGATTTTGACTATCAAATGCTAACATTTCTATACCAAACTATCAAAACCAAAGACATTCGCTGCGCCTCCTTGATTTCTGGAAGGAGGCACAACGTGCCACGTAGCACTGTCTTTGTTATGTATATACATTACTGTATTGTGTGTAAACTCTGTGTATTAATGGCCTCCCTGGAAAGCAGCGCTTAGCCACTGAGAGAGTTACCCTGGTTCAAGAATACATAAATGAATAGATAAAGGAGGGAGCCAGTCCAAGACGTCTGGACGTAGCGGTGACTGTCTGTGGTGCATATAAAGTTTTGTAGGACTGCTAAGATACTACCAAGTGTGGACGGAGCTAAAGTATAGTCCGTATATTGTGTTCCTGGAATGATTCTAACGTTACATACCCCCTTCTGATTTTTCTCAAGTTTTGCTGTTTGGTCCTTGGTTAGGTCTACGTCATGTATCCTACCCGGCGTCCGGCCGGACTGTTTGCGGAAACGAAAAATTAGCGTTTATGCCAATAAATATGCACAGGGCATGCTGTTGAATTATTTTTGGTCCGTTTTGTTCTTTATGTCGTACTTTTCGTTGCCTAAAACTGCCCGGCCGGGACCCTTTATGCAGATGTGACGTTAGCCTTAGCAATGAGTGCCATACCGGAGTCGCACATTCGAGCGCCGATATCACGTATGTATATGTGTAGACTGACTTATTTAAGTCTGGAACAGACATCCCCAAACGTTTGAGTCGACGGAGATGATACAATATCCTATTGACTGACATTATCACGCTGCTGTGTGTGGTATTGGAGAGAATACACAGCGTACACAGTGCAGTGCAGTATGATTTTAGTGTAGCTTGGTGTAGTGTAGTGTAGTGTAGTACAGTGTGGTGTAGTGTAATATAGCGTAGTGTACTGTAGTACGGTTTAGTACAGTATAGGGAAGTATGTAACAGAATAGCCAGGTTTTGTGGTGTATCCAAACTGTAATTTGTAGTCGAATATCCAAGAAATAAACTTAACATCCCAAAACGTACCTTATTGGGAAAGAAAAGGGAGTTATGGCTATTTAAAATGAAAAAGTTTTATGAGCAAATTGACAAGATGGAAGGGCTTGCAAAATTGTAGATTAAGACATTTATTCATTTTGCTGTATTCCCTTGGCAATGCACACCTGTAAAATGATTGTATCCTTCGCACAAATCAGCTGATTTTGCAGGACATGACTTTCCGATAAAAGGCTCGACACGTAACGAGACTTTTAAAGCTCCCCGTACCGGTGAAATAAATAGACATTTGGGCGTGTGTCGGCCATCTCCAGTCGTAAATAATTCTGCAGCGGGCTTTGTTGTGAAAGGTTGTATTGGCAGGTATTGAGCCGGTCCTGGGGGCTGACGGCTTGTTTAGTGCTGTACGTGCTTTCACCTTAACAGTCGCGTGTCAGACTTGACCATAACGTTTAGCCCGCAGTTTTACAACAAAATAGGTGGCAATAAATTTCACTTGCGTTAGCGTTTAGGGCTTGTCCATTATTCCAACGTTGGTGGGGTGGTGTGGCGGCCCCGAGGGCTGCTACTCCTTGTCGCACCCTACGGACAGTTGAGTCTAATTCCTCCCCAGTCTTCATGCTGTTTGTATTGACTTCTGCACATTTCCCGTGCATCCACGGTTGATCTGTCAGGATTATGTTGTTAAATCGACCGTAAAACGGGAACGGATTATCCCAAATCTGTCGGATTATATGCCCTGCTCTTTTCCAAGAGAAGGCCTTGGTCGCCCGCTCCGTCAAAGCAAGCACCAGTTGGAACTTTTATAAGGCCTCGTTCTTCGCGACCAGTTATCACCTTGGTCAGCTGGCAATGACACCAATGTATGATGACGTCATTCTCGCAACGGAAGGACATTCTGATATAGAAATCGGCAGCTTACAGGCAAGGCGGCCAAACCTTCACTTGATTAATGACCCCTTTTTTATCTGGTACAAAGGGAGGCATGTGATCGATATACTATGCTCTTTTGCTTCATACATATCTGTCAAGTTTTCAACATTTCGATGCGGGAGATGCTGAGATATCAAGGAAGAACAATAGAATACTGGAAAACAGATTTTGGCATCCCTGTAGTCTGCTTCCACAGGTGCAAGTTGCAAGACTTTCATGCAAAATTTGAAAGACTGTCCATTGTGATTGTGAGCCGTATAAAAGTACAACTGATGGAACGCGCGCACTCGTCGGTGACCTCCGTTAAATTTTTACGTCCGAGAATTTTCCAGCAGGCTGTGATAGAGCAAGGGTCTAAGGCAGCATTTCACAGCAAGATAGCCGAATTTTTTACGACATATGCACGATGGTTCGAAAGTTGCGATCGTACAATGAAAATGAAAGGGCCCGAACGTTCGAAACCTTTGGAAACAATGATTTCCCCTTGGCTTATAACTATAGTAAACTCTTGCTCACAAACCAGAAGACCCGGGAAAAGGAATTCTGTAGTTAAAGGAGATTCTTTCAGCTGGTCACACTATCGACCGTTAAACCACTATCTGAACGATGCAGAAATGGCTTTACCGAACTTTCATTTCTTGCCCCGCTTGCCTCTTTTTTTATCTTTCTCCGTACAGAATAAATGCATATTGTTTATATTCTTTCACATTCTCGCACACGCACACCTATCTGTTATCAAGTTCTGTCAACCTCTCCTGTTTATCAATTTTATGGTATGTACGCGTGTCCTCCCCCTCCCCCAGGGTTAAACATTGGAACAGCCCGGGGAGCGTGGGACCCTGATAATAGATTAATGGAGACACCTGACATCTGGCCCAGTAGTTATACTCGAGAGAGAGATGACTCTCACGAGACGGGAGGCGCACCAGGTAGCACTCTCCAAAGGACCGCTTCCAAGGCCACTCTACAACTTTGTCAAAAAAAATCCAACCAAGTGGCTTTAATCTAGATGAAAATTTCATGATTTCTTTTTTCTGGATAACTTCAATCTGACAACCTCAGTCCCAAATGATTGTTTGGTGGCACGCCAATGGCCCGTGCCCTTTAGAAATCCGTTATTGGTCGTTTCGCGTTATTGTGGCAATGTTTCACGCGTGTAGAAATATTTCCGCTGGACTTAACTCATAGTACCACCATGGTGGTATTTAAGTGTAGGCCTCATGTGTAGTTAATCACTAGAGATCACCGGTGGCTTCGTCTATTGCACTCTACTTTTATGAACAGGCACTCATAGCCTGGCACCTGCACAAAACATGTTGCATCTGTTTTATCAACAGAAACAAAAAAAAAAATGAATTCTGTCCAAAATGGTCGATGTTCCCTTAACTATGGCATATCAACTCTGCTTAAGTTAGTCGTCACATGACAACTCTATATATGGCAACCCCTATACAGTCCGGTGCATGATGGTATTGACAGAGAAATGGCAGTCACACTTCCACCATCCAAACGTAACCTTTCCAGCAGCCAACAGTGATGTATTCATTTCGAGTGAAACAAATGGTAGCGGGCGGACTCTGTCAGAAATGATCACATCAAAATGCGCACACTGCTAGATCACAAAAGATCGACTTTATCTTATCTGTTACTCCAGTTGCGCATCTCTCTGTGTTGGCGTACATGAGTATAATGGATTGATAGCATGTGAACGCCATTTTCTCTGTCAACGGCTCGCTGATTTCCGGTAAGCCCGGCCATATTTCTACTACTTTGCTGGTGATCTGGTCAACTGATAGTTTAAGCCCCCCTACTCAAAACATATGGGCATCGAAAGAATGCTTGTCTTGGTTTAAGAAATACTAGTAAGCTTAGCAAAGAACCGGGTCAACCCTACACTTAAGTACAGATAAGTGTGCTGGGTTCTTTATCATACAGGCTTCCCTATAAACAGAACCGAAGGTTTAACTTCCGAAAGGACGATCTGACCACTGAACCGTTTGCTACTGTTTTTTTCGTATGACAACTAAACCACCTTTAGGCCGGCGACACACCAAGTTTGGACAGCGCACAAAACAAAAGTCCTTGCTTGACTTAACGAATACTAGCAAGCTTAACAAAGAACATTGTAAGGTGCCTTTCCCAATGGCACAACGTTGGGGGTGCTAGAGATTCCAACCCAGTACCTTTAGATTCGAACTCAACAACCCTAATCTAAAGACTACCTTGCCAAAATAGTTGCACAAAAGTTTTCGAGTCGGAGGTAAGGTGATTAGAACAAACAGCGTCTTGCCTCCCCCTCAATTATGTTCCGCGCCATCTGTGCGCATGCGCGGGTTTTACCGTCTTGACCTACAAACGTCACATCCCATAGCCCGTGACAGTGTACACGCAGATGGTTTAATGCCTTCTGGAGATTCCTTCGTTGTGAAAGTGGCGAGCCTTGGAGAGTACTTTACAACCGGGGGCAATTAAACCTGTATCGTAAATCTTCCTCGCCCCCTAGAGTGGTTAAAAAAACTTGTTCCTGGTGATAGGTAAGGGACAAACCTTAAATGCAGAAACAGCAGTTACTTGGAGAGTGTGGTTATACTATGCTTAACATCAAAATACTATCACACTACAAAATATCCTCTCATTGTATTATGAAGTGTTATGAAATATAAATGGTTTGTGCCAACCAAAGAAGGCTTTTGCTTCCTGGTCAAGTTTTCTACAAAAGATTGAGTGTATCGCTATGTGTGTGTGTCGCGTGTGCTAATGTGTGTGTGTGTGTGTGTGTGTACGTTTATGTGTGTATACTCATACCATATTTCCTAAATTGCACTTACCTTGCACCAATGAATACTAATCACCATTAAACAAAACAGTACAAATCGCAGATTGGCTCCGGCTTTTATTGTACATTGCTACAGAGAACACATTTTCTGTCTAAAACGCGGTGGCGCTTGTTAATGATCAGGCAGGTGTGCATCCCGTTTTCCAAGTAAAATGTATGTTTCCTCTCGGCACGCATGCAGGGAAAGCCGGCGCAGATGTTGATTCGAAGCGACAGCCTTTCTCTGCCAAAATATCTCCAGCTGCTTTTCAGGGTCTCTCGAGCCCAGGCTTATCTCGATCCCAGAGCACTGTAAGCATCGCTACTCATACATCAGACGGTGCGGAGAAGGGGAGAAATCTAATAAGCAACGAGCAGCGGAGGAGCGCAAACCGGGTTAGGACGTCTGCGTTTTGTCTGTCTGATCGCCGATCGATCAAACTGCAGGCCCACTGCCATCTGAGGGATGACTCATCAGTGAGGGGGCAGACCATTAATCTTTAAGGGTCGTGGAGCCCGCAGCATGTGGGTATAAACCTTCTGTCTTTGACTGAAGGTGGCTATAATCAGGACACGAAAGGGCGTCTTTAACGTGTCGCTATTCTGTGATGGCATACATGCGAATAGATATCGATTGTTAAAAGGCATGGAGATATATCAGAAGAATGATGGAATCATTTCTGAATGATTATTTTGACACTGTGTAATGTGTATTACATCATATCAAATGAAGGACGGCTCAAAAAAGCCCAATAGGTTTTTGGTGCTCCTATGCATGTTTATCTTTATTATGTTATTGATATGTATATACCTTGAAACAGCAAAGCATCCAACTAACGAAAGTAACGCAGGTGGGTCCTTTCTCGATATTCCAACCAATAGAACGGTGTATTGAAAGAAAAGCATCAGACATACCGTGATAGTCAAGTGTCACAAACGGACTGATTGTACAAATCATCCCTAAACGTGACACACTTTTTTTGACGACTTTGTAGTTTCTGTGGTTTGAGGACTCCGATCGAAGGCGCGGGTAGAAAATGGAACCACCAAGTTTCCCACAGGTTCAATTTCCTCCACAACCAATACAGTAGAGGGGTATTCAGGAAGATGCAAATGAATCCTTTAATCGGCAACCATAGTGCACGGAAAGCTATATGTATAACCAATGACACATATAAACATAGTTGAACTCACATTATATCGAATCATTGAGTTAGCATAAAAAAACACAGTGCCTATGAGATCCACTTCTTACGCTTAAGTCCAGAGTTAATGTTGAGAGTTAATGGTGATGAGCAAGGCGTGTACTCCACCCCACCAGTGCCTGTCCAGCCTTGACTTGAAGGCATTGACAGTTTCGGCAGCTACATTATCAGCAGGGAAACAGTTCCATGGGCTGAGTTGCCCCGATGCTGAAAGAGTTCGACCTGGTTGGCTTCTTGGCTTCTTGACGGCAACTCAATCCTCGACATACTGAACATGCAGAGCTGGACTTCATGATTTGGAATGTCTGTTACCCTACAAGTCTCTGAAACTGTCTCTAAACCTCTGAGGGTCTCTCAAGTCTCCAAATTTCTAAAATTCAACATCTGATCTTCATATCTCTTCTGTATGCATGGCCGTCTCGAAAAAAACTTAGGTAAAATTCACCCTGTTTATTGTTACAAATAGCATGTACTATAATTGTCCTACTATTGCATCACATGGCTGGGTGTATTTTATCATGTAAAGGCGAGTCAAATCAAGCTATCATAGACGTTTTCAGCTCTTAATTCCAAAGGCGCTTTTTGTTGCACAATTCAAACTTTAGTTGCTCATCTTAGAGTGTAGATAAGATGTATATCTATGACATTTCAAGTTCGCATCACTGAAGAAAAGTTGAAAATCTCCTCGAGAAAAACAGCCAGACTTTCAGCACCAAGGACAGGTCGCTCCATTTTACCCCCTGTTCTAAAGTTCAGAATGGACTGGTCCACTCCGTGAGTACAGCTGGCAGATTTCGCGGCACGTGATTTACCGCTTGCCAGGGTCACGTGACCCGGCACGGAGGGAGAACTATCAGATTAGTGCCGATCGGCGCCCATCACACCTCCATTAGCGAGATAAACCGGGCTGCTGCGCTGTCGTACAGGCGGAGGGGGGGGGGGGGGGTCTATAATCAACTCACTCACGGATGACTTTCTCACAAATGTTCAACAGACTTGCTTACACATTCTAGAAGGAAACAACATACATAGTTTAGGTGGGGAAAAATACAGCCAGTGTTAAGAAAATCGACAGTTTGCGCTGCAAGAATGTTAAATGAAGTTAAGAGGTAATACGCCGATATTTTCGGGGGGGGGGGGGCGTTCCTGTTTCTCCTGTTTGAAAGAATTGTGTTTGAAATATTTTGTGGTTGAAAAATTTGGGCAACTTACAAGGTTAGATGACCACTTCAGGTTTTCGAAATATGCATATATGCATATTCCCTGGAGATGCGTGAACCAGAAGCCAAGTCTTCTCACTACGTACATCGTCACCACGGATCGCACTAGCCACAAAAGAGTTCAGACAAAATGTTACAAATACTCTTCTACAACTGAGTTAAAAGTTTGTCGCTGCAAAATTCCCTGTACCTGAGACAATCGTGACGGAAGGGAGATGTGGTGTTTTAGACGGTTTCCTTATTTGAATAGACCGCATATACTGTCGTCCATAGATATAGGGCATCTTTTTCATAGGGTGTTGTACTATTTAGAAATCACGTGCTCGACTAGATAGTGTTTATATTGTTCAGTGTACTAAAATTAAAGTTTAGCTTAAAGGCACGCATTTAGTCGTACGGCTTCAGAAATGATGTCTCATAGAAATCCTTCGGTATGTATGTAGTGTTTGCATGACGTCATATACGAGATTTTAAAAATCTTACTATGTTTCGGGCGCGGAGGATGTGTGTGTGTGGATATTTAACGATCAAACTATGCTTTCGCGTTTTAATAACCGCTTTTATTCTATTTTAGTGCCAAATTGTCACGTTAGGCGGATTGCACGAATCTTACCGATTTTGACTAAGCTCCTTACGCAACACATCAAGGGAAGACTAAAACCGTGTTTTCCAAAGGACACGGAGGCAAGCTCTATTACTTCATTGGCTTCTACAAACAACTCACGCTTTATTCAAAGCACAATGGGGGAACAGATGAGAATAAAGATAATATCGGAAGAAAAATGATCATCTTGTGAGAAAATAGGACGACATCTCTAGAGGATCATTACATATCGGCTTGTGAAATTTGCACGTAAAGCTGTGATCGATGCAGCGCCAAGCAGGCATCAGAACATTTATCCACTCTTAATTATTCATATCGGGGAGGGAAATTGTGTTAACGTAAGTATGAAAACGGCTGTTAATGGGACTGTCAGGCACCGGGATCCTCTGAGTAAATAGCAATCTCTGAAAGTAGCTATTACAGTGTTCCTCTGACAACTGAGACCTTGGGTTCTACCCGTACTGTTTGCACATCAATCTGAATTATCTGCCGCGGTGTTGTAGAATCACCGCTCTGCCGACGACATGGCCTGTGAACTCGTTTGACAAGTGATTTGGAAGTTAACAACCTGGAACAGAGCGTAGTGTGGAAGGTATCATCACAGCTGATGTTCAGCACCAAGGACAGCACGCTCTGAATCCTGTACACGTCCTCCCGGCTGGAGGGAGCACGATTGTCGGAAGTGATAGAATATTGCACGTGTAACCTCGGTGTAATTGATTTCGGCTTTCCAATATGCAAATACGGGTTCGCTGTAATCAACATTTAATACTGTTTGTTTCCCAATCTAGATTGGAGTGGTGGCGTCTGTGTTGATTTCATGGTTATCACGTGATAGAAGCGTGATTGTTTCTTCGGGAAGGCAGGAAATGTTTTAGAAAATGATTAGGCATATTAACCATTATTGAACATGCAAACGAAAATAGACCTTTAACAACCAGACATAGTTTTGATACATGATAAAGGGGACACGAATCCCACTTACGGAAACTTTATCTTTCTGATTTTCCGTCTCTTCTGCAAATTTGCCCTATTGATGATATTACGACTAAGTACCAAGAGCATTGATAAAATCAAAACAATGTTGGTTAGAATAAGACTGCTCTGTGCGTCAAAGATACTGCATTTGCCCCAATTGTGTTTCCAGTAAATTTCATCAGGGGCTTTGGAATATATTTTACTGTTTGTATATGTCTGTTTGTTTGTTTGTTTGTTTAAACACAACAAGGACATATATAGTTAACGCCGTGTGACTTCCCGAGCAATAGACATGAACTTCAGCAGACACCGTCCCTTTTCCCCGCTCCACGGTGCCGCCCAGTCTAGCCGCCCCGCGCGCCCGTACCTGCGCCCGCTTTCCTTCCGTGCGCGTAAAAAGCCCAGCTAATTTAAAAGCAGGTGACATCGATGCCCGGCTGGCACGGAGAACGTTATACTCCCCGCGCGGGAAACGTAAAACGTGCCCGCCGAGTCCGGGATGATGTAGGGATAACTGGGGATTAGTTAAGGCACTTCCGGAAATCTACGGTGTCTGCGCCATGATGGCACACGCCCACATTCGGCTCCGTCAGTGTGGGGTGGGGTGCGTTTTGTGCGAGTGATACGTATATACTGTGAATTCTTGGAAGCCGTTACAATTTTCTATACAGATGCTGTTTTCACACTGCTTGCAAAGACAAACCAAATAACCAGAAAATCTCCACACGTAGCCTACTTTAATGAAAAAAGGACAAATGCGGAAAAGACTGAGTTGTTGAGATACTGAATGCGAAACCACGATTAGCATCACCTGATTAGTACACAAGATGTTGCATATCTTTATAAATTATGTTAGCCTTTACTAGTTATTTACGTGTAGTCTGATTCTACGAAAGTCACTCCACCTCACTTTCCTGGACCTTCGTTCTTTGCCCTATACTCTCGGAAGTGGTTGCAGGCGCCGGCTCTCATGTGACGTTTACCGTTTCAGTTTTTCTATGTTTCATCTTCTTTTATGTCTAAATTTCCATCCTCTCCTTTATGTGCTCAGTTATTGTTTATATAGCCAGATGCGCCACTATGACATCCTCCACTCTGAGATAACGTCCGTTGTAATACAAATGTCTCTCCCTGTAGGATGGAATGTTTATAGTCGGCATCTCCATGGAGATCCGTTACGCCTTGGTAACCGCCGAGATTGGTGATCAGTCAACAAATGTCAGGACAGGCGGGAGTTCAATACGGGCTGCGGGGATGGTCAACGGGAGCGACAGAAATGGCACTGAGCTGCAGCATGTATCTACAAAAATTAGGCAAAAGAATTTGTTCCGGTCTTGAATTCATTGCAATTCTCTCCCGGCCCTTTTTCACGATCTCAAATGACTACATATCCTAATATATCATGAAATGCCCCTGACTCCTGTATTCCTCGGATACTACCACCCCCATGCCACAATAGATACGATCCTTTAAAGATTATCCTTAAGGTACTAGTAACCCTTCAATTAAACTGAGTAACTGGTGGAGCCTGAGCAAAATCGTAACAAATCAGGATACAAAGGAAAATTACTTAACATAAACTTGAATCATACATTCGTAATTTTATAACGCGAAGTAGTAACCATTGAACATAGGAGCAATGAGTCAAACAAATACTCAACAAAGGAAAGGCAACATTTTCGAGAAAATGCAGGGTGTTCCCTCCCAGTAATTTGCCTTTTGTTAAGCTACTTGCACACAATACTATACCATTAGGGTTGCTTCCAATGAACTTTCACGACAGAAGAAGAAGACGAACAAGAAAAGAAAAAGAAGAGAAAACAAACACACACAATCAAAAGTAATATGTCTCCCTATCGCAAAACATAGTAACTCAAAAAAGTAACAACTCAAAATCACAAAACATTGTCGTTCAACTGTTCTTGAGGGTTAGAGATCAGAAGGGTCCTGATTTCAGCGCCTGATACATTTCAACAGCAGAGATTCGACACCAAACTGTGGGATGAGAACCTGAGGGACGGGGGTGACCAAAAATATATCTTCATAAAATCATCAGCAAGAGTGCGATGGTTCATATAGTTGTAAAGGTTTTACAGGCTTGGTTTGCTGATGCCTTCGTTATTCTTAATTCCCAGTAAGCGTGCAGGAATGATTACAGCCACCTTGGAGAAGCTGAAGAACATACGATCTAATGTCACGGCCTGCATGGTGCTAATTGAATTAGAATACCGACAGTGTGTGTCTGCAATTACACATCGCACATCTGTAGGGGGCGTGGCTAAGCTAATGTCTCTCCAGAGATGGGAACCTGTGGACACGTTGATTGGTTGATTGCTAATCAAAACGGTTAAGATAACATTAACTAGCAGTACTACATTAGAGATAGAATGCAGCAAGCATTACTTGATTCATTTTATATCATAAGATAACGTTGAGACGTCGAGCCTCATACAGTATCGTCATGATGAAAAGTATATACGGACAGTTATAAACATCATCGTGAAATGCAGTTCACAGCCGTCAGAAGCAACCACTACAAAAGACGTTCTGAATATCAAAACTAAAGAAGAAACGACTGTAAGTTTGAGAAGTTAGCAAAATCATCTCGTGTATTCAGGCAGTACTGAGTTTGTCAGTTCTCTTCCCGCCCTTTCGGCCCCGTTCGACAATATGGCCCCCGTCCAACCTTCCTGACCTTGTCGGAGAAAAATGGCGACGACGACAGCATTTATTCCGGCCGTAATGCGATTGTTGTCGATTGGGCTGTGATCGGAGAATAACCAGCTTCTACTGAGACTTCTTGGAGGCAGCTTATGAGGGAAATCACTTTTGCTCAGCGCAATTTGGCAACAGAACGGCTTAGATCTAAGGCATTACACGGGCCGGTTGATAGCAAAACTGAGCAATTTTCTCCTGTAACCTCCTTCTTCATAGACAACTAAATCATTGTCGTCTGACGTTAAGCATTAAAAAGTCCGATAAAATCAAGGCATGCCGCTGAGAAATTACAATGATTTCTCGAAACGTTCTTCAAAACGCAAAACGTTTCAAACAAACACCGGCGAGGGACAAGAAACTGGCTAGCAAAGGTACGGAATCACGTGATTTGCACGTGTTAGAGGGATTTAAAGAGAGTTCTCAGTATTGCAGACGTCTTGAAAATGCCCGGCAGCAAGTATAGCAAATCGTTCGGTAATGATGCACCGCTTATCGTCGGGAAAACACCGCTTAGAGCGCCCCTTAACACATGAACTGCAAAGATACACGGTTAACTGCTCATGATGCTGTATTATGTACAACAGTAACACATAAAGGAGTACCGTTAGTCTTTACGATGAAGTGTGTGTGGCTTCTCACCTGTGAGAAGAGCGGGGGGAGAACCACGGCCGCCCGCCTGGAGGACGAACACAGGACGGTCCGGACATGTTATCTCTGTCTCTGTAACAGGAACTACAGGATCGCAGATCGAAAGAGCTTGTTTGGCAAAGTAGGGTTAGGGAAGGACCACTTCTCAATTTGAGGGGAGTTGACGTATATCTTGCCACTCTCATGCAAGTCTTGCAACAAGTACTGACATGTAGCGTAAAGCTTTCGAACACAAATGATAGTTTTCATCCCTCGCAAGATGTGGAAGCAAGTATGAATGTGGTTTTTCGTCTTTTCGTGCCCATGAAGTAGCCACCGACCCTGTAACTGTTGTGTGAGCGGACGGTCCCCGAAGCGACATTAGTACGGAGATTTGGTGTTCATTCCCCGGGGGAACTTCCCTGCAGCTAATGACGGCATCCCAAATGGAATCAGCGAGCAATGAAGATGCACAGGCGACACGCGGCTAATTTGTGATTTGTGATGTGTTCACGTCCCTGGATGCCCATATATCGGGATGGGCACGATAGTTTACAGAGTGTTCTAGTCAGTTAGTGTTGCTTTTCTCTCCTTTCTACAGAAAGAGCCAGACGCAGCCCAAACTCCCAGCCTAAGAGGCAGCGTCAGAACCGATTAACTCGTGTGAAAACACGGGAGCGCTCCTGACGCTGAAAGCCTCCGACCTCTTACAGCACATTGATCCAGGGAAAGCTGCACCAGGGGAGGGAGAGCGCGAGGATTACGGCCCATCAGAGGAGACGGTCGGATGAGATTTCAGGGCGCTCGGGAGGATATGGCTCTGGCAGACTCTGTTAGTT
Source organism: Branchiostoma floridae x Branchiostoma belcheri (assembly GCA_019207045.1). Classification (NCBI taxonomy): domain Eukaryota; kingdom Metazoa; phylum Chordata; class Leptocardii; order Amphioxiformes; family Branchiostomatidae; genus Branchiostoma; species Branchiostoma floridae x Branchiostoma belcheri. The sequence goes on from CM033027.1 coordinate 9,579,999, forward strand.
GTCAAACTCTAGCGTGACACGCAGCGAGAGTGGATGTCAGAATCAATAGACGGACAGTATACTAGTACATCCTGCTAAAGAAGAAAGTTTGTGCCAGTGGAAGGTTATTCTTAGTGGAATTAAACACTACTAGAAAGGTACTGAAAGATCATGTACAAAGCACATCAGGTAGTTATGAGTTCGAATCATCTGACGGCAACAATTCACATGCTTATTGACAAGCATGGTAAGAGAGTAAGAACATCAATAAAAATGTATTCTAATGTTTATGTTTGGTACGAACAGATAACAGAAGAAATCAGGACATATGATGACAACCGTTTTCAACCTCGGGTAAGAGACTTGAATAACGTGCAATTAACGAAGTCTTATTGGTTCATGATTCGTGCTCAATATGAAAACATGCAACTTTGGCTTATTCCTTGCACGACGGGTGTGGTGATACTGTAAAAAAGCGCCACCTAGCGACAGAATGGAAATTTACCGGGGAGGCTATAAAGTTATACTTCAGCACCACGGACAGAACCCACTATTTAACGTTACGAAAATTACTTTCAAATCACCCCCTGTTGACGTTCCTTTCGTTGACGTTCAAGTTTGAATTCAAGAAAATGTCCATCGCAGCCTCTTCTAGTTATCTACATTTCGATGGAATAGTTTAACTCATACTTGGTTCACAAGACCCACCACCAAAGCAAGCAGTTAGCCTCGCCCCCAGCAGTGCTTCCCGGCGTATATATTGATTTCCCGGCATTTTTCCTTTCGATGCATATTCCCCGGCGTATTCTCAGTTAAAAGTCGCGAATCGATCTAACACCCCCACCCCAACTTACGCCAATGCCCCCAGAGAAGCCGGTGAAGGAGGCTAGCAAGCAGTAACGTTAGACTGCAACATAGGGTTTTCAGAGGAGTAATAAAAAATATGGAAATATTGTCACATTACCTTAGCATGAAAAAAACATTAATTTAGATAAAATAGTACATTAATCTACCCGTTGACGTTTTGAAGTGTTTTCCACCTACTGGTCTGTCTGGAGCCTTAAAGTAGCCCCCATGCGGTATGCTTCTGTACTACAACGTTTTCATTCAGTTGCTGTATGTATTACAAAGCTAACGCAAAGTACAGCGTATCTAGTAAGTAAAATATCTCTCACAGCCTGTTGGTTGAATTTCAGTTCCTTACAATAATTGTTTTCTAGCCACAGCTTAATATAGAAATACTAAACATCATTATCATCAATTATATATGAAAGTTTCAATGTCAGAATTTCAAAAGTTATTTCAGTGTTTCATTTGATAAAAACAAGTGCGTGTAGCAACACTTAAAAAAGCAAAACAAGTATATTTTCCTTCCTTCCTCCTAGCAGAAAAGGTTTACAGAAAAGGCTGTGCTGTCTACCTGGACTGGCTATCATGTAAGGCTACTTAGATACCCCCATTCATAGCCTCAATTTTTTTCTCACAAGCATACACCACTTTGGGCAGAGTCTAATGGTACAGTACTCTATACATGTAGCTTGATACAAGGCTAGATGGAAAACATTCTGCATTTTGCGAAAATGCTGTCTTCCTTGTTAACTTGATCAATGTGCAGAAGTCAAGACAATGAGTCACAAAAGATGTAATTCAAACATTATAAAAGGTCATATTTATTCCTACTATTGTACAGGTGACAAGAGGTCTTTAGTTGTATGCTACTACAGAAATTTTGTATACAACAATCATTAAACAAATCTTCCAAAACAATCTTCATCGACAAGGGTTTCAAGTATGAATTAAAGAAGCTACCATTACAAGTATACAGATCGATTAGTACTTTTTTTGTTGGATAGTCGTTGTCGCAAGACGCAGAGCAAGACTTCCATTTTCCGTGAGTAACAACTACAGTACTTAACAGGTCAAAGACAGAGCTACCTACAGCGGGTAGGGAATAGCTACAGCATATATAAATAGGGCTGCAAAAAGACGGAATTCTGCCTCAACAAGAGGCTATAAATAGAAGTGCTGCTCACAAACTCTTGCCTCATAGATACATCTATTGTTGCTAGCTTCAGGAAAAAAGTAATGAGTCACAGTTGCCAGTTACTGTTATAATTGTGAAAACGTATGGAAAAATTAGCTTTTTTTAGTAAAACTGAGCTACAGCCAAAAATATCCACTTTTGGGTGTTAAGTGTCAAGAAAACTAGATCAAAGCAATTTTCAGCCATCTTGTCTTCATAATTAACTTTATGAAGATACATCTTGTAGATTACTTTAGTAACTTTAACATAACAATTTTTAACAACCAATGGTAATACAGTACAAAATGTAGTTCATACCAAAATCTACCACCATATGAATGTGACATGATGTGCAGTTGGTGGTAGCAGGTCTATATTGGACTATTGCTGCCCATGCATGACACATCTAAGTTGTTTCAAGTTAATTGTCATTATACAAGCACCAGTATGGTTCCATATCCCTCTAGTACAGGGAATAGACTGGTCCCGACTGTCCATCACAATAACCAGTTCAAGTTGCATGTTTTATTTTGCATTTCTACATTTGTATCTTTTGATGGAGGTGGGTAGGGATACAAGACCAGTCTATACCACGAACCAGCACACCTTAGGCCAAAGTTAATCAGTTGTTCCTGAAAATAACTTAAACTTTCACATTTGTATTTATACCAATAGCCATTTTTCAACAAAGTTCTGTTCAAGGACTCTGTTAAAAACACTTAGATAGATATCAGTGAGATAAAATAACCTTATTTCAGCAGAAACTTCATCCCATTTTCTGCATATCTGGATTTTGCAAGTCCAGATCTCAGAGGATCATTTTCCTGCACTTATCTTGTTTCACTCCTTTCCCAAAAACAGTTAAAGCAACAACATATCAACTTGATCTAGCCTCAATCCAGCATTTGACAGCTTACAAAACTTTTGTACAGTCCTGCCAATAATCATGATTAAAATTTCAATGCAAGTAAAAGTATGGTAGCTTAACAATTTATGACTCATGCTATTCCAGGTCTTTGTACAGATAGATACTGTAGATACTGGTTGTATCTGGAATCCTGTTTTTCTGTAATATACGTGTATGCTTATGTTTTTGTCAGGTTTCATTTTCACTCAACCAAGGAAGCTATGATCTAGTATCGCTGGGTTCTTTCATGGCAATGCAAGGAAAGTTCAATCCACGACACATTTTCATCCCATGTTAGCTCATTTTCCAAAAAACCCCAAATCTGTTGACTTTAAGTATGAATAAACTTGTGCTTGAATGTTGAATGTCAGCTGAATGTATCGCCATCAGGATTATTATTTTTGTCTTAAACTAGTTAAGTGGGTATAGGCTGGTTCACAGTTCCAACGGCACATGTGCAGCAAGATGCATTGTGGGTAGAATGTCAAAGATGAAAGCCCTTAACTTGCAAACAGTTCTTGTCTAGATGCTTAATAGAAGTAAAGACATACTATGTTTATGTTTCACGGGCCTTCAACTTTGACATGTTACCCACAATGCATCTTGCTGCACATGAGCAGTAGGAACTCTGATCAGGCTTATAGATAAAGAGCAGACCCAAACTGGACCAGATAACTTAATCTTTAGGTTTAGGGTTGTCAGCCTGGTAGGCGGTATTTCTCCAGGTCCAAATATGCATATTCAAAGCAAAGGGTGTCAGGCAGTGGGGACACTGGCACCAGTAGCACTTCACAGATTAACATGAGATGGAGCAGTTTCTCTCAATCTTGTCTGACATTATTTCACTAAATTTCTTACCCAAAGAAGTATGACTGGACTCAAAACATCAGCCGAATGTTACAGCAATTAAGGAGCTAGTCTAAAAAAGCCACACTTGCACCAAATCCTAGCAAAAATGAATATATTACAGCAAAGTACAGAAAATCAAGCAAGCAAAATAAAACTAATTTGAGACTAGTCTTTCTCCTATGGTTAACAAGATCATCTCACAATTCATGACTTTATCTCTTTCCCATCACAAAATTAAAACACATGTAGATTGTATTGAAAATTCTGCAGTCTATCACAAGATTCTATTGTACCTTCAAGTTACTTATTCTGTAAGCCTTTGTTGATAGGTATGGCAATCATACATGTAAATTAGAAATTACTCCTGCTCTTGCACCTAAAAAAGATACTATCTGTTGGTCTTGCAGGTGTTTTTCCTGGTATGTCCAGGTTTTTGCTTAGCCGTCTCCTTTTCTATCCTCTTAAGTCTAATGTATTCAAGTTTTGCACCATGTGAAATGTGAAGACGATGGCAAGGATATTTCTGAAGACCACTTTTCTGAAGACTTTTTTTATATTATGATGCCACAATCTACCTGGTTGACCAATAACCATATCTTGTGGAAGTCTTTAAACAGCTAACTTTCCTTTGTCTTGTTTCTTTTTTTTCAATGTTTGTCTCTTTTTGAGTTCTGTCAGATAAGTTAAGACAACCTAAATAAATATTTCCTTGATGAACCAACACTGAACAAAAATTTACAAATCTTCAAATGTGAACAAAACGACTAAGCAGGGTTGAGAGTTGATCTATATCAGTGTTTGCGTGTCCAATCCAAAAATGATGGATCTTTCATTTCTATTCATGTAAACCTGCCCATTAAAAAAAACTTCTTGGACATGATTTGTGTTGGCTGATAAAACTGTTTGTCAAACTTTGAAATTTCTTATACAGTGTAGGAGACTCAGGCTGGAGATGCCTTGATATTGGCACAATATGGCAGATGCTAAAGATCAAACAATATTGGTAGCAGGTTTGGAACTTAACTGTGGGATAGTTCATTACCACTACCATGCGGTAGCAGTCACACATCCCTCTCTTGGTATGAAACATCAGTGTTTGTTTGGATGGATACGAGTACCTAATATTGTGCTTTATTTGATAATGAGAGAAATTTTGATCACTAAATTAGGCTTCACCAAATCAAAGAATCAACTGAAAGCACTATGTAAAACTTACTGCAAACATAGCAGATAATTTGACAACATGGGATTCCCAGCAGAATGCCCTCTGAGTCAGCTTCTCCCAACTATTTATCTCCTACACCTGCAGGCATCTCTGCACCTACTGCACTATCTCTTAGTGTAGCAACAACGCATCGTCAGGATAGCATACTTAAGACATTTATTTCAAAACTTGCTGAAAACAAAAGGATACTTTACAGGATTGGCAGAACAGAAGAATCACTGATTGCTCTTTGTTTCCCTCGTCAACAATTTGTCGGTACTATGTGTAGATAGATGGGGTGGGGGGCTACATGAAACACCAAATCTTTCTACATACAAATATGTACAAGGAACCCGTGAGGACATACAATATAGTGAATAATATTAAAAATCATTCTTGGGCCAAACAGCAAGGCACACGACCAAGCAACCTGGCAACGGGACATCTCAGTTCATTACCAGCGACTTCCTCTCTCTTCTTCTCTCACGATTGTCAACACAGCCAAAAATCTACAATGATTGATACTTAGCAAGTTTGATTGTAAAATCCAATCCAATGCATGTAGCAATGCATTGGGCTAACAATAGAGTTTGCAAGAATTTTTGCTTTCACTGTACACCACCTCTCTGCAACAACAGTGCGGGTTCATACACGTACACTACTAGAGTCCCTCTACGAACACACACCGACACGCTGACACAACCACATGAACCCACACAGTCATGCATGCTTTTGGTGAAGCGTTACACACTACTGGTTTCACAAGAACCAGTATCGTTTCTGCACGCTGGTTATGACAGACCGGACACCGCCACCGCCAGGCTCCTGAGTGGAGTGCCATGCTGTAAGGCCTCATATCTCTAACTCTATATTACATCTGTTGACTGTCAAAGCTCCATGTCCTGTGCTTCGTCCTCTGAAAAGTCACTCATGGAGCTTTCTGACTCGCTGCTGGAATCCCCACCCTCCTGCTCTCTTAGCGCTTCTTCTGTTCCGTACTTCTTCACATAGTCTGCAACAACATAAGACAAGGCGACGTTAGTATCCAACATGGCAATCAGTGGGTTAACCTATGATAGAGCTGTAGACTGTCAAATATTTGCATTTTTATTGTACATGGCATTTCTACATTTTGGAGGAGGAGGGCTGGACTATGTTTGCATTCTATTTTCTATTAGTTACAATACAGGTCTAAATTAAAGAAATTTATCAGCTGCTTACTTCTGAAAATAATTTCATCAGGTTGGTAGATCATAGGACATATCAGTTTTCTTTTATACAACCAGTTATTCTCACCTGCTGACATTTCAATATCTGTGCTTCTAAATCTATCAGACCTTCTAAAAGCATTGGCTACATATAGCGGCAAGAAGCATAACTCCAGTTAGAAGCTATGAGGAAGATGTCTGACAGACATTGAAATGTCAGCAGGTGAGAATAACTGGTTGTGACAGACATTGAAATGTCAGCAGGTGAGAATAACTGGTTGTGTTAAAGAAAATCCATATACTATCAACTGCTTATTATTTGTTAGGGTAATGGCCGAGCGGGTAGATTGTTTGGCTTGCATTTGTTATGGTAGGTTGATCCCAGCCGAGTCATGATACCAAAGACTTTAAAAATGGTTCATACTGCTTTCTCTACTTAGCACTCAGCATTCAGGAAAGAGTATGGAAGTTGAACACACAGCACTACCAGTGGACTAGCCCCTTGCTGTAGGGCTTGAAAACATGTTGTGTGATGGGTGCCATCCTAGGCGTTGCGGGAAGGACTTAATTTAACTAATTGTTGCCTTCACCTTTAACTTTCTTCTTGTACTCCTCAGGTTTGTGCAGGTACATGGCTGCTGCGTCCCCGTTCAGGGGGTCGATAGGGTTGGGGTACGTCAGTAACTGTGGTAGGAACGACTCAAAGATATTGGAGAGGTCTGCAAAACAGGAAAATCACAACATCAAATACAACAATCAGACGTAGTTATATGTATGATGATTTTTTAGTATAGTACATATAAAGGTACAGCATTTGTTGTGTTGCAGGATGCGCAACATATAGCAATCCAGGAGTGTGACGGTGGATGTGTGGGAGTATATTTTCTGCGCATCCATCATTCATGGAACCAAGAGCACAACTGGATGAACCTCAAACTTACATGCTCTTTATTATAGACAGAATTAGGGTATGGAGAATTACAAGCATACACAATGTATATAGAACAGCTTCATGTTTTAAACCTCTCAAGTAATAAGGAGGATTTGTACAAAATGCAGCAGCTGTAATAACCTGACTGTCACTAAAGCCTCAGAATATTACAGAGAATACAAAGCTGGGGCCTGCATACAAAACATATGGGATGTGTGCCTATAGTCCAGGAGGAGATTGTCAGTGGAGGCCTAGAAATGTGGTTTCGTAGCCCTTCTTTGGCAGTCCAGTCTCAGGACAGTCTCAGAAGCCCACCCCATTAGTCCACTACGATAATCATAGAATAATAGTGTGATGTCTCCCGATCATTTTAAGGTATGCTGTTCATCATGGTTCCAGGGCTCTTAATGCAAATTTATGCAAATAAGGCGATTATGCCCGCAATGTAATATTACGAACAGGACCTGATACCAGTACAGAGGTTTAGGTAGAGGTCAGGACCTGCACCTGTACCACAATTTGACAAAGTAACCCGTGGTCTTCTGTAGTGACAGAAAAATGAATTAACAGTTAGCAGAATGTTTATCTAGTCTTCAGCTACCTCATGCTGAAACCTAATGCTTATGTGATCTCAAATAAAAAATGGTACTGATTTAAATGGCTATACAATTTGTTTGTTTTTTCAGCTCTTAGTATCAATACTGTGGGAGAAATACCATCTTTTTAGTTATATAATAAATCAAAATGATAAGTGAGTTGATTCGGGTACAGTACCAGTGCACCGATGTTCTAGTATTTTGGACATGTACCTAAGTGATATTCGCAGTATTGTGCCCAATGTTGTCAGCTGAATCTTATCACGCACAAGCTGATTTTATTTTGATCACTTCCCCAAATTATATAAAATCCTAAGCCATCTCGATAAATCAATTTACTGAGACATCTGACACCAGCATAATATTGCAGCAATATCTGAACAAACAGAAAGTCTTCCCTGTAATCTGATTGTAATATAATGTATAGATAATGTCTATACTTCACACCAACAACATCCACACAGCGTTGTTTCAAGTTCAACCAAAAATTCAAAAGAGAGCAAACCACTTCCCTCCTACAGTGAAATAAAAAAACACTGCAAAAGAGGTTTTCCTGTAGGTGAAATCTCTGGGTTGACAAGCAGCCTCACATGATGCTCATTAGCACAACTTCAACAATGCCTGCCGAGCCCTGTTGTATACGCTCAGCTAAGCCAAGGAAAATTTTGCAATTACTGGTGGGTTGAGGACCAACAGACATCTGTTGCCCATTCAGTCTATTATAAAACCTGTCATTTGTGTCTCTACATCTCAAAACATGCTGCGGATCTTTAGTGCCCCTTGTCACCCTTAATTGATGTGAAGCACGATGCTTGTTCAGGTACATGTATCTAGTACTAGACGTGCAATGTGGATTCGCCAAGGCTCAAGTTTAAAGCTGCGCTTAACTGGTCAGACCTTCCTCTCTTCTTGAAAATCAGAGATTTGGCGCCAGAGAACTGCTAACACCTGAAGCTCACTCATACATGAGACCCATCCTCCTACGCACGGTCCCAACGGCTAGCTGACTGCTCAGCCTATTGGGCCCTGCTATCCCAGGCCCTACCCCCAGGTATTGGGCTTTTTGTTGTCGGAAGCTGTCTCGCAAAGGCCGCTGGGAAGATATCAGCCAATCATGTTACGTCTTACATAGCACCATCCTCCTACGCCCGATTCCCAACGGCTGACTGCCCATATAAGGGTAAGCTCATTACTATCCCAACGGCTGACTGCCCATATAAGGGTAAGCTCATTAATATTTATAAGCAGGGCGGCGAGTTTGTGGCGACAAGCCCAATACCTGGGGGTAGGGCCTGGGATAGCAGGGCCCAATAGGCTGAGCAGTCAGCTAGCCGTTGGGACCGTGCGTAGGAGGATGATGAGACCAGTCTCATATCACTATGCAAAATGATGAATGCAATTCCTTACAACATGTGCAGGCTAGGGCTGACCCTGGGATTGAATCCCGGTTCCACGGAATTTGATCCATGTGGCAAAGCAATAGGATCGCTTAAGATAATGTTCCTTGTTGTTTGAAAGCAGTAGACCCAGGGCTGTACAGTTGACCCTGAGACAGGTGACTCACCATACAACGCTGTCCATGCCTGGTTGATGACATCTAGACACACTGTACCCGACCTGCAATAACAGAAACACAGAGGTCATGTCTGCTTGGGGGGAACAAACATACACTGGTGGTGTCTTCCACCTTTATCTCAATCAATAAGTATGCATGTTAGTATGCAAATATTTATTACAATTGGATAAAAACCTTATTTGCTGTCATGCATGTACGTCTGGGTATATGTAGGATTGTACTTACGCCTCATCGATGTTTGGGTGGAATATCTTGTTCATGAATCCTGTACAGACAGAAAAAAACAAGTTCATGTGATGACTGCTTCAGAGAGTGATGACTGTCCTGACAGCTACCAGGTAAGGTATACCATGTTATCCTTAGTTGAGGTGAAGTATGATGCTTCTTCAAGTAGTAGTAGTAGTGCAATGTTTTCAACCAATCACACATAGTAAAATCATGAAGGTTAGACATCCAGGTAATAAGATATGCCAGTGACACTGGAGACACTGGAGAAATATTATTGGAGATGGCTTTTATATATCCTAGCTGTGAACTGATGTTGCAAAAGAGATCTCTCTCCAACAAGATTTCTCCAGTGTCACCGACGAAAGACACCGGATGGTTGTCTGAAACGTCAGACCGGTTCCAAAATCATATCCAGTTGCTTGAGTAACTGCCTTTTGGCACACATACTGTTTTCCATAAGTGTGCTAGGTTCTTCTGCATCCAAATTGCCTGGATGTAGGGCCTAAAGTTAAAGTTAGAACAGCCAGGTCTGTTGTGAAACCTGATACCTACCCAAATAAGCCAGGTCAGGGTGAGCGGGGATACCTCAATACCTCAGGGCACCTGAGTCATTTTAGTCTGTCAACAGAACTCACATATCCAAAACAATGGCAGGAAAAGGAAGAAAAAATATAAAGAATACAGTGATAGTATTTCCAACCTGCCATATGGATCTCTAAAAAGTAAGAAAAAGAAAGCTACATTCTTCACACTACAATTACTAACACTTTAGACACAGTCTGACATTGCTAACTGTCAGAAAACCTTTTTACCAGTCAATTTTTCTTCCTTGATGACTTTTCAAAAAAGACTACCAAAATATAAAGAAAGGGGTCTATAACAAACCATTCCTTTCTTAACACCCTAAATACAGGAAATGAGACTTAAATCACTTAGGGCACAACAGCCAGTACAGTAGCATTGCCATAACATTTGGAACATGATCCTTGTTTCTTACAAAGGAGGTGGAAAAACCCAAACACAGACAGAACTCCTGACCTGCAGTGGAACAATGTTGGAACACAGAGCCCACACACGGAATGGATGTGTGGTACTGACCATTGCCATGGCAACCACTCAACATTAGTCAGGTGTTCTCCGTCATTAAACACAGCAGCAATCATTCCACACCATGTCTAACTGAACATATAAAGCTACATCAGTTGCGTATGCCAGATAGCATTGAAATGTCGACATGGAACTCTGAAGGCTTTTTTGAGAAGACAAAGTGATACATAGCTGTCCAAAGATATAGGATACAGCTATCAGCTATAATAACAAAGATACTTGTAAGGAGATATCAAGGTACCTAATTCCACAGTGTCAGATCCTAAAAGCAATGTTTGCACATCACTATCTATTTCAGATGGCTGCCTAAAAGATGATATTACAGATCTGAAATACTTGGTTGCCCAACCGCACAGAGCTATGACCATATTTTGTTTAGGCAGCACTTTGTAAAAAAAATCACAAACAGCAATGTGCTAGTTTGGGGGGAGACTGGAAGCAGCAACATGACAACATTGAAACAGGGGTATCCTGAAATACTGATGGGCAACTTAGCTTTTAGCTCGTTATAAAATGTGCTACCTGGTTTTAAGAAGTATTTTGAACCCTGTATCAGAATCACCTGTATACCAGCAATGTCAGGTCACATGATACTGTATGTTTGGTCTTCGGAGGCTACTGCAACACATGGAGTGTTTGTCCATCAGAGTTCTATGAGCCATTGATGTGTAAGGTTTCATTGCCTTGAACCTGGAAACGGTTGCCTGACTCTTGCACAGTCTCTTGCTGACAGGGGCAAATTGCCCCCTCCCACGAGGGGTACAGTCAGTAGTCTGCTGCTAGGATCACTATATTCAGTCAGGCTACTGGAAATTGGTGTCCCTCAAATATTGCAAATAATAAGTGATTCAGTAAAACATGCAGTTCACCTAACATCTGCCAACTTGAAGCTTTTTATATTTGCCAAGAAGATCATCTTTTTGGTGCATGTTGTTTGTGAGTCAGTGGACAGCACAACTCTAGAAACCTTGGATGGATCCTGATGATATTTGGTAGGTGCGTACAGGAGTCATGAAAAAAAAGTCAAGTATGATAATGGTTCTCTAGTGGCTTTCTAAGGTACTGCAGTGGAGCTTCTTGTGTTCTGGACATGCTGTTGTTGTGATCCCTGAGTACTAGTTAGTGTGGCAGGTTGGGGCCCCTCCCTAATCATTCTTTAAACTGCTGTTACTGACTGTCCTTACTATTAAACACTACCTACCTTTTGTGTATATATATACATAATCAAGAAAGGGCATGGCCAGTCTTTTGTTGAGGGGTGATCAGGCGACCTGACATGCCCTGAAATCAGAGCCTGTGGTCCCCTAACAGGGCCAAGGTCTGGGCTTGACAGCTGGGGAACCCAGCGGTAATTATCAATTAGAGACAGAAGAAAGACAACCCTGTAAGTTTCTCTTAGCCAGAGGATTCAAGCTTGAGGACATGGGAGGATCCAAGATGTCTGTGTTTAGGCTTTCAATGTCAGACAGGACAATCCAGATTTTTCAAAATCCAGATGGACTTCTTTAAAACTTCTTTTGTTTTTAAGCTGCAGATAGAGTCTGTGTCTAAAAACAACGGTCTAGTCAGCAAATGATTCACAAAGAGCTACTGCAACCAAGCGACATTATTGGCAAGACAGCAATGCCTCTTTATATAATGGAAACACTTGACATTGACCAGAACAGTTGTAAATTGCAGTCTTTATTGCCCTGGGCCAGCCAAAAGGACGCGCTATCACCAAAAAACAAGAGTATCGTCAATTCTTTTACTTTTGCAGTGGTTTTATTTCACTGTAACTGTTAGAAAGATAGGGGGTTTTATATTGGAGCATTTACAGCAATTCTGTAGTACAGTAGAAATACATTGGAAATTCATATCCACAGTGTTAGAGAGGTCACTGCAAAAACAAAATTACCACAAAAGTTTCAAGATTTACACTACTCTGATCCAAGAACTCTGACGCATGTGCAAATGTCACTGACAGCATATCACATGGCAAGTCATGACTATGATTCACTCATTACTGACTTTCATTTGTAAACAAACTTTAAGGTCAATGTCCTACAGTACATGGCTCGGGTCAGGGTTCAACTATGACACTTACCTGTGCATATGGTAAGAAATAAACATCATTAGACGGCCATTGAAACATCAGCAGATGATATGTCTACTATATGTACTGGTTTTGTGTAAAAACATTGTTATCCAATTACAACAAACATACGTACCTATTGATGGTGACTTGAACGGGTACTTCTCTGGAAGGTCTACTCGAACTTTCCACACTCCGCCTTCGTATGGCGCTGAGGAGGGTGGAACAATGCAGAAATGAGTCAATCCTTTAATTTAGTCTTCTCTGCAGCAGACTCTACTGAGCCTTGGGCCGGCTTTTTCTACTCATACAAAATCAGAGTCTTCTGACAGCTCCTGGGCTCCCATTGTTAAACCAAGTTCTGATTGTTTTCACACTATGTTCAGATCAGCTATGCATGTGAGCTTTGGCTTATTTTACAGTCAATTTAGGCATACTGTGTATTACTCAGAATACCTTTCAGAACTTGGCAAACATTCAGAACCCAGTAGCTATCAGGAAAACTGATGAGTAGTTGAGAGAAAACAAGAAAGCTCATTGAAATTCACAAAAGACAGATTATCATCAGTGAATGCTACATAAACTTTACAGACAATACCACGTCAGACATGTCCTAACTTTATTGTCAATCTACAGGTTAATTACTATGATGACACATTTTCTAACACATTTGTAGCATGATTTGATGTCTAAAATGAACAACAGATTGCTTTATTGTGTCCCATTACCATTGCTCGACCACAGCATTTTATAACATACTGGAAGTTTATTGGACAATATCTTACAAATACAATTGATACACTAGTACTCACTTCCTTGTGGTCCATAGAATTTTACTACAAATTCATTAAGTCCCCCTAGAATGGTCACCTCATGCTTGCTCTCAATGCTGAAAAATAGCTTATTAAGGAAAGATGTTGTAAAGGTTGTAAAAATAGGACCCGGGATACAATGGAGCAAATACAGGTGATTAACACAGGCTCAGATGAGGCCATTATCCATTCACTGTAGCACTTGTAAAGTCTTGTTCCATCTGAATAGCATAGTCAATTTGTGCAACTTCAAACAGTGACAAACAGACCCACAGACACAGTCCAGCATACCCAGAACAATACCTTTGCTCACAGGGGTTATTATTCATGCTTGGCATTAACCTATAGAAGAAAAAAATGCTGTATTTCCTGTTTCAGTTCTCAAAAAGTGGACTGTTACATGTAGATATACCCACATGAAGGAATCATCTTCTAACTTCTTTTAGACATTGGCCAAAACTCTAGTGATACAAAACTGAAATGCACAAGGACACTTACACCTTAGGCCACACCAATTTAATTTCTTGGTTCACGGATTTTTTCATAAAAAATATGGAGTGAGAGGGCGAAATAAAAATAAAAATTGTAAAATGGTTGGGGTAAAGGTAACGGCTAATCCAAAACATAAAGAAAAAAAGTTTTCAGCTTGAAAAAAGTACAAAAACACTATTTTTTGCTCTTGCATTTTAGGCTATTCAGAAGGCTTATTGTATCAGTTTTTAGGGGCATATCTACGATAATTGTAGCAGTTTGACGTAACGATACTTTGAGTCAAAGCATCAAAGACAACTAAAAACTCACAAACAACAAACTTTACTCAGCTCAACAGTACTCATAAATATTGTCCGGTTTGCCACCAACTTTTTCTAGATAAACAACTTTGACAGTCTCTGTTTCCATCATATTTTTTTTCATCGTAAACAGAACAAAACACGCAGAAACATGTGCTCGGCACGGGGAATCCCCGGCCGACTTTCAAGTTCGCGATCGGCGGACGAATAATGCGTTCACATAAGAGCTGTTGGACGTAAAAACAACAAGAATACCTTTGCTTCCTTTTGATATGAGTTTTGGGCCCGCAAAATCTCCAAAACGGCAGAAATTTTCGGGGTAAAATACGGTAAAATTTGCTCTAAAAATGGCGGTAGTTGCTGTTGTTTATCCTAAACCAATGAGATCGCTAGCTTCCCCTGACGTCACAGAGACGCATCAGATCTCGCGAGAATTTTTTGCGAGATTTTACGATGTTTTCGCCGCCATTACCGCTAGCTGCCTGCATGCACGCACGATGTTTTCGTCATTTCTCAACGCAAATTTCTCGATCTTTGGAAGGTTTTAGATGATTTACAAGTATACTGCAACATAAAAGGGAATGTATACAAGTGCTATTTTTGTGCAAGTCCAAGAAGCGTTTCTTGCCGTTCCGATTTTAACCGGACTTGAACCGAAACTTTTTACAAGTTTTGTGCCGGTTCTCTGTTTACAGTACAGAACGCACGCCGCGCAAGGGGCGGTCCTGGGTGGGGGCTGCGAGATAGCGGTACGCGGGGTGCTATAAAACACCTCCCTTCGAGCTGAAACTTCCTGAAACAGCGGAGGCGCGTGCTTGGCACGTGCTTTCGCATTTTTACTACGGTATTTTTCCAGTTTTCCCCCATTTTTTTGCCACTACGTTGGGTGAAAATACAGCGTAGCGGGCTTTTTACAGCGTCATTTTTCCAGCCCACAGCGTATCGGCCCGCTATGCTGAAAAGGCCTGGTGAGAACACTGTTTAACAAAGTAAAATGGAAAATATAACACATTGGTACACCATGTTTATGGACATATGCCGACAGCACATTCCACACAAACTAATCTCTGTCAACAGAACAGCCAAACCATGGATCCATCAAAACAAAGAGATCAAAGCGGCCATCCGACGAAAGCACCGGCTCCACTCCAGAGCCAAAAGCAAAAACACTCCTGAAGCCTGGTCTGCCTACAGGAAACAACGAAACCTGGTCACCACCCTCACCAGAAACGCAGAGGCGGCATACATCCAAGAAGTGACGGAAGATGTAGAAGCTGGAAACACAAGGCGCTTCTTCTCCTTTGCCAAATCTGCTTTAGGAAAGGCGTCAACCGGCGTCCCAGCACTCAAAGATGGGACAGATATTATTGAAAGACCCAAAGACAAGGCAAATGCCCTCAACAACTTTTTCATACAACAGACTGACCTAAATGACAGGAACGACTCCCCTCCCACCTTCCAACCAACGACAATCCCTGAAACAACACTAAGCAATCTCCAACTGACTGTAGACGAAGTGCGACAGCAACTGAAAACGCTAAAGGTGGGCAAGTCCTGCGGTCCAGACAACATCACTCCAAACCTTCTCCGTCAGGTAGCTGACACCATATGTGCACCCCTCACCCGGCTATTCAACACATCACTCAGCCTTGGTCAAGTTCCTTCTGGTTGGAAAGAGGCCAATGTAACCCCCATCCACAAATCCGGCAGTCGTCATCTCACCAACAACTACAGGCCGATTTCCCTGCTCAACATCGTTCCGAAAGTGCTAGAGTCACTAGTCAACAAACATCTAATTAAACAAATCAATCCAGTATTGTCCCACCACCAGAGCGGATTCAGAGCCCACGACAACACCACACTCCAACTAGCCCGGCTTGTAGAGGAATGGACCCGAGCTATGGACAGAGGGGAAGTTGTTGGTTGCGTGTTTCTGGACCTGCGTAAAGCATTCGATAAAGTGTGGCACCAAGGGCTCTTGACCAAAATCCGAGCACATGGAATACGTGGATCCATGCTGAACTGGTTCCACAGCTACTTATCGAACAGATGTCAAAGAGTAGTCATCCAGGGCGGAACATCCGAATGGAAATCTCCTCTCGCGGGTGTCCCACAAGGTTCCGTACTAGGTCCCACCCTCTTCATCCTCTACATCAACGATCTACCCACCTGCTGCACACAGTCTGACGCAAACCTGTTCGCCGATGACACATCACTCTCAACCAGCAACCGATCCGTCCAACATGTAGTCAACTCAATCAACACGGACCTACGGTCCGTATCCAACTGGCTAACAAACTGGAAGCTAGAAGCCAATGAGGACAAATGCAAGGTGATGTTCATCACAACCCGCACTCTCCCTAGACCCCCTGCTCCAGTCATACTAGGCGGTTGTACACTACAAGTTGTTACTAGCTACAAGCATCTTGGTGTCACCCTAACAAACAGACTTTCCTGGTCTAAACACATTGAAACAACCTCCACTAAGTCAAGAAGATCTGCTGGCCTACTGTGTGCACTGAGAAAGAAGGTACCAAAGGATATCCTGCTCAGACTGTACAAAACCATCACCAGACCTGGTCTGGAGTACGCCGACGTCGTTTGGGCTGGACTCACCAAGCGCGACGAAACAAAACTGGAATCAATTCAATACCAAACTGCCAGACTGATCAGCGGACAACATGGACTCCCGTACCCGTCATACCAATCTCTGTACACCCAGCTATCCCTTCCATCACTGCAGTTCCGACGACAATTCCATACCGCTGTCACCCTGTACAAGCTCCTCAACGGTCACTGCCCTCCACACCTTCAAACCCTGATACCCAGAACCCGTGCGTCTGCTACTGAGTCACGTTACTCCCTCAGGAACAGCGACCACCTGACATCTGAACTCACTAAGTCCACCAGAGGACAGAAAACATTCATCTACAGAGCAACAGCACTCTGGAACACTCTCCCTACTGCTACTCGCACAGCCACCTCCACTGCTTCTTTCAAAAGAAAACTGTGGGAATGTCTAGGCAACCCTTACGCATGGTAAATTAGTCATACACGTGTATATACAGACCCTGACCTCTCATTGCAAATATTGTTGTCGATGATATGATGTTATATACTCCATTTTAGATGATATGTAAGTTATCCTACACCATGTACATACAAATGTTCTTTTTTTTAAATTTGTTTTGTTTATGTGTTTGTCAGCAGGGCTAGCCCTTTGTAATAGCCATAGGCTAGTTGGGCAGCCCTGGCTGTGTGTTCGGTGCAGCCAAACCAATAAATAAATAAAATAAAATAAAAAATATAACACATTTATCGAAGGACACTTCTAGTCTTAATGTCAAACTTGAATTCTAAGCATAATGGTTACGAACCTGTGGATACATTTATCTTTAATTAGATAGGACGAGCAGTTTTGAAATTGAACAGAAAGCAGGCTAAATAAAAATTGTGTCTGACTCCACTACCCACCAAAAAGAGACGAGACTTGGCAGGTTTTTCCAGGGTAGGTTGGGAAACAGGAACACAACATTTTTTCTCTAGGCCTAAGTACTGTAACACCATGAAGAACTTGTAGTCTTGATACCATATTGACAGCACGTTAACATATAGTATGAGCACTTAAATTGTTTGCTCAGATTAACTGTAGAATTAATAACAAACAAACAAATAATGCATTAAGGAAATCTGTGGCAAGACCTACATGTCACATTGGCTGACTTCACGTAGGACCATTCACTTTTCAATAACCTCCTGCACTGTAAGGGTCAGCTATATAGCGACGTACAATTTAGTGAGGAATGATATAACTGTAGCCCAATATACATGTGAGTTGCCCATTTTCATCCCTTATCCTTCACATGTAAGCCTTATTTGCCCTTTGTCCTTGGCTCTCTTGCCAGATATTATGTCATATACCTTGTGTTCAAAGTTCAAATATACAGATTACTTATTGTGCATATTGTGGAGTTTGAATAGTGAGATACAGAAAGGTGCTGCATAGCATCCCAAACATGCTGGTTTTAGCTTAAGATACGAGATAAGATTGATAACAACCATGACACGTCATTACTCTGAAAGAATATTTAAGTATAAATACATGTATATCAACCATTGCAAATGACTGATACACTAGTACTGTAATCAATCTCTGCTGGGAGGAAGGTTTTTCACTGTTTCAAATTCATTGTTGACACAATTCAGAACAACAGAATTTATACAAAATGTATATATATAAATTTCAATAAACAATAAATATAATTTGCTGATTTTGCAGTGTGAAATCCCACCGTGAAAATAAATCTACTACCTTAAACATTTCAAGATATACAGTATGTGCACAGGAATTACATTGTTCACACTTCCATCTTCGGCATTATAAATGCTACCTTACATGCACTTTCCTTATGTTTATGATGAGGTTGATAATGTATAGTGTTACATGTGCATGTACATGTATGCAGCAATGACTTTCAACTCTGAGCTTTGTTCTTAATTTATAGGGATCAGTTATAAAAGTGGGATTTCAGTGATGCATAATTGCGCAATGGCAATAATGACTGCTTCAAAAACACCTCAATGTCATTGGCTAGATGATAAAATATAAAGCTTAATTCCTATGCTAACATCCTCCATCCATTATTCACAAACTTGTAAGTGTGAGCTGAGTACATTACCATGAAGGAACATGCAAACAAATTTACCAATCATCATAAGTAACCTTCTTTCCTTTTTAAAATCCAAATATTGTCTTACATTCATCCAATGATGTTTTGATTTAACGTGGATTACCACAACCCTTGGTTAAAACACTACCTATTTGTTTATCATAAGTGCTGGGCAAAATGGGCACATGATGACTTTGCATTATTGTCGAAATAACTCTAAGGACAACAGCAATGCAATGGCAAAATGCAAATGTTTAAGTTAAAGGTGTAATAGGTAAAGCAGAGCTTACATAGTCTCCAAGTCTTATATAACACTATGACATGTTCCCAGGAAATTATAAATATGAACAGCAAGTTGACTTCTTCGTGTACATGTCATAAGATATAGCAGTCAAACCTTTGCAAGTGACAATCCTCTACACCTAGCTACATTTTGGTGGTCCCCTAGATGATTTCACCATTGACCCAAGCATAAGTATCCTGTCTATATATATATAGTGCCCACCTGACCCCAGTGACCACAATAAGACCCATGTTTCAAAAAGAGTGGTCTGCTTTCACAGTTTTAACCTGTTGTTTGTGTGTTTGGATCTTTTTTTACAACATAGTAAAACTGCATGTGCCATTTGTTCTGGAATGTGACAATGCTAATGTCAAATCATCAATGTCACTAGGGTCATTCCAATGGTTACCCATGATGGTGATTATCATACCAAATTATAATCAGGATGGTAAAATGTAAATTAGGGTTATTCCCTGATATAAGCTTGGCCAATCAGTGAATACTAAATGTACCAGCACATTATGTAGTACATGTATGACCAAAATATAACGCTAATTCACCTTTTTCCGCGGGGTAACCTATATTCGTTGTCTCTAAACAGAGGGCATTTAGAGACATCAAGCAAAAGGACGGCGGTTTCAAATTGCAACATTTTCACAATTGTACAGTTTGAAAACACTGTTCGTCGACATGATGTCCATAAGTATCTTGTTTTATAAACAACAAATATAGGTTACCCACGGATAAAGGCGAACTAGCGTTACAAACACATATAATATTATATATTACCTCTACATTACCTCTGACTAATACTGTAGATTTGGAATTTTTATATTACTTTTCTGTTCACAGTGTTTGTGTGACTAATTTTGGACACCATTCACGTGCATGACGCATGTTACTTGTTAGGGCAATTTTCCATGCATTGGAAACACATTCCCAAGGTTCCAAGGTAACATATTTCATCGTATTATCATACACAACAAAATATCCCATTATAAACAGCAGCAAACTCAAATTTTCAAAGGCTTGATTTTTCACCGATCATCCACAGATGCTCAAACCTGGAGGCCATTACAATCTTCTAATCTTAAGTCGTTTGCTCTGCAGGTTTTAAGGACACTCAAAATCTAGGAACCAAAGAGCTAAACTGACATGGCCTTATCAGCTGATCAGTGGAGATATCCCCAGCCAATCACCTGCCCCCACCTAACACTGTCCAACAGTGTAACAAGGTTTACCTGTTATCCCATATACACTTTGTTAATGACTCATGTTGTATGATAATAACCTACTGTATATAAGTCATAATGTTATGTATACACTAAACAAAACACTGTTAGTAATCACAGTGACACTATTATTGCCATGTTGCTGACGATGACTTGGGAGTAATTATGGCCAAGATTGTAGATGATAATAATGCATTGCTAATATGGTAATCAGGGGAAAGAAAGTATCAAGTTGGGGGAGGGGGGCAAAAAGGCATACCCATTTTTGAGGTTTAAAGTCCATGACTCTAGATCTCTGGAGGAAGGAAAGAGATCTGAGACATGTAGTTCTCACTATGAAAATGAAGTTTACAACATAAAAGAAAGTTGGACTGATCAGATCTAGACTATGATGAAGGCTGCTTCCATAGTGAGTTATCTTTTACCAGACCCCAGGGACCAGACATCAGGGAAATGCACTGCATTATACTTTTTTTACAGTTATACCGGTCTGGAATCTTTGTGTCTGTATGACCACAAGAGAAGCATGCATTGCAGAATATTCCTGTAAATCAAGCCTTTTTCTTCTTCAGAAGACAGAGCCCTGGGTTTATACACTTATATCTTCGTTTTTCTGCAGATATATTTGTTGGGTAGTACTAGTAGAGAATTATTCATCACATTTATGAGGATTAATGCCAGTTGCAAGCCTCCAGTCTGGCCAAAGACACCAAACCCATCCAATTTCACAGTTACCTGTCCAAATCACCCTTCTACAGGCCCTGGGGAGATCTCTGTTGATCAATTACCAGGGGAATTCTTCAAGTGGGAATTCTGGGTGGAAGGGGCAGTTGTTTGTTTACGTGGCTGTTCAGTCAAGCATATCAGGTGTGCCCAGTTTTTTAAAAGGTGTTTTGTTCTCACATAGGATGAATAGGACAATGGCCTGACCTATGCATATTAGGTCATGTGCTATGAATATTGAAAATCAGAAACACCTGAAATATGAATATCGGACATGCTGTAAGTGTGCAATGATTCACTTTCTCTGTGGTTTTACTTTGGGTTAGAAGAGGAAAGGATGTTTTGTTATGGTTTGTGGTAATTCTGCAGTACAGTAGAATGTATTTTCATGACATGACAAGAAGTCATCACAATAAGAAAACCATCACAAACATCTCATGATCTTCAGTATCACAGTTACAATTCTGGTCTTGGCAGATTTATAGTTATACAGACAAAAAACATTAGGTTCTCAGGAAAGGAGTCTGTAATATTGATTTTATACTGCCATCATCATGAGATGGGACAGAAATTTTTTACATGACTCCAGGAGCAATGAAACACCCATGGGACTGATGAGTGCTTGTGCAGACAGTGTCACGCCCACACCTCAAACACTGCCCCATCCCTCCTTCTCCTTCTCATGCAAAAAATGGCAGAACTTTGCTTGTACACAAACCATTAACGCAACAGACTACAGCATATGTACGTAAAGCCCTTCCCAATTGCTAGATGGGCAAATGCGCATGCAAGTACGAACTTGTCAACATCAGAAGCGAAAGATCAGGGTGCATATGGAATCACTACATGCACAGACCAATCTTTCTTGTCCACTGGCCAACTGTGCAAGAAGCATAATGAAGTCATGCAGCAGAAAAAAGCAGGAAACCGTCTGGTTAGAGTCTTAACTATATCCACCCAAATGAACATCCTGGAAATGCTGTCATAGGGGTAGGCAGGCTCTAACTAGGTGGCTATGTTCCAGACCGTGAAAACAGTCATTATTTATAAGTTATGCCCAGGGAGCTCCTGAACAAAAGAGATAGTGCCCTGCACGGAAAATCAATCCCCTCTCCATTGCTGAGCTGGCTTTGTGGTTCATACAACCAACCCCAGCAAAGGCTAAATGATGTTTCCAAGGCGCATTGTTCAGCTATTCACTCAACACCAAAACCTTCGCAGCAGCCACCCCAAAAAAACAGCCCCTTTTTTTCCTCCTAAGAAACTTGCTAAAACGGAAGTGTCTAGATGGTGGAGATTATAAGCATGTCCTGTGCTAGTTTGCCATGCATCTGGGGTACCAGGAAAAAGGTTCTATTTTGGGGTCGTCTGGTATATGTAGTCTGCTCGCGCGGCGGAGCCCGGCCCCAGATATCAGCTGCTCGATTATGGTTTCGTCATTGTTTACAAACGATTTCCCGACAGAATCCGGACGAGGCCGTTTCACTCCCCCGTAAACACGTCTCGACGGAAGACCGGATGGAATCGCGCGACAAGATTCTGACAACAACATGGAACACACGAAAATGGAAATGATTTTCCATTGCTTCTCAAACTTTCACAACCATCTCAATCGAACAGCTGTTGACACTTCGGGTCATCCGGGGATGACAAATCCCTCCTACCCTGGGCCCTCCTAAAATTTCCACCTCCAAAATTCGCCCGAATCCAGCGGAATTTCCCCCCTTTCGACACAAAAGGATACAGTTTGATAACGTCGGTGTCCATCCGCCTCTTGCCAGGACTCGGCGACGACATTTTGATCGGCTTTCAGCTGAAAAACTTCATAAATTCAAGGGAAAACAGCCTAAAATTCCAGGCCCTCCGAAGAACTGACGACGAATGAAAACAAAAGGAACCTACTGTTTAGGTGACGTCACAAGCTATCACGTGACTATCTCGCCGTATCCAACTTTGTCGTTGGGGATGATTTGCACATGGCTTCAATATTTTGCATCATAATATATGCATAATAATCCAAGTAATTACTTTTATTTACCAAACTAACACAGAATATTATGTTTTCTACCCTTATTAATACCTATTTTGTCCTTAATACTCTTATTTAGAATGTTTATTATATTTTAACACCCCTCAAAATTCCAATATTCTATGGACTATTCTATTTTCTGCCTGAGGGGGTTTACTGTGAAGTATGATTCATATACGAGCGATCGCGCTGACGTCACGGTTACGTCACGTGACGTCATGGTAGGCAAAAAGCTGCTGGTGGGCGAGGAGGGCGGTCTGAACCCTCCTCGCCCACCAGTTGCGCGCGGGAAACGCAAACATGCCGACCAGTTGTTGTGCGCTGAATTGTACTAACCGGAAGGATAAAGGCAGTAGAAAGAAGTTTTTTAGAATCCCTGCGGAACCAGGACGAAGGGCTGCATGGCTTAGAGCCTTAAAAAGGTCAGATTTTGAGCAGGGAAAGAAAAACCCGACCGCGGCGTGGACACCACGAGGCCACGAGAGAGTGTGCAGCGACCATTTCATCTCAGGTTTGTGATCTATATGTTTTATATTTTGTTGTTGTCCCCCTTGCATAAATACATTTTTCGTGATGTAATAGTGTACTTTTCGTTACACATCTGCGGAAAGCTTAAGTAAGTTTTGTCGCTGATTCATGCCATATCAAGGATAGTGAATATTAATGTTACATGTATCAAAGTTTTACAGCGCGTCCACGTGGGAGGGGGGGGTCTGACTTATAAATAGTGGTAAAGTATCTGGGATGGACGTATACATATATAGTATACCAGAAGTATAACGTACATCACTTAACTGATTGACGAAGACATCTACAAATGTTTTAAAATGTCTTTAAAATCATCTACATCTACATGGGAATACCCCCAGATGGCCCCTACTGGAGCATATTGTGTGGGGAGGCCCCCAGCGGGTAGACCTCCACCTTGGTCCGGACCATTGTGGGATAGTGCAGGGGAAAGAAAGAACCAGACTGTGGAGTTTGATCCACTCACACCGGGATGATCCCCTGCTCTTTTCGATAAGTGTGGTGGGTTCTTTCAGTTTAACATGCCGAGGTGTGTAGCCGAAGCCAGGTACTCATTTTTCACCTTAGTGAAGTGAGGAAATAGGTGTAAAGTATGGTTTAAGTACCTTTCCCAAGGGCACAACAACAAAGTGACCTATCAGGGATTCCAACTCATACTTATCTTTGGATTATGAGTCCTACACCCTAACCACAAGACCAATTGCCACCTCATTTTAAAATCATGTTTATAATACTGACAAGTTCTTTGCTTCTTGCATTGCAGGGAACCCTTCTAAAGACCCTGCAGATCCAGATTACGTCCCAAGCTTGTTTAACCTCCCAACCTCAGCAAGTTGCAATCGTTCAAGAAACCCAGTTGCCAAGAAAGATCGGTAGGTAACATTGGGGTTTTCAATGTTTCTTTATTGAAATTTGATTTACTGCTCATGCTGTTCATGCAGGCAGGCTGTTCATGCCTGTGTGAAACATTGCTATACTCTACCTCCTTGCCTGAGAAGATGACCATGAAAGTTTTACCAAGGATTCAGTTAAATCTCACAAAGATCCTGTAAGTTACTCATGTTAGAGTTTACACCTAGTCAAATGTTTTATATTTCATAACATTCACAGCAGTAATCACTAAATGCTATGCTAACAGAATGTATGTAGGAAACAAAGCATGCAACTTTGATTTACAACTTACAACATGCTTCATTGTTTGCAGGTATATGCGTGCAGCAAAAAGGCTGCGGGTGTCATCAGAGAATGAAGCCCCACCTACATCACTAAATGGTAAGGGCATTACAGAGGGAATAAGAAAAGTGTCTAATGGATACAATCAGTAATCCTAAACATATAAATTCTTGATCAACAGTTTAATCTATCATTCTTGCTCAACAAGTAAATCTATCACTTGTCACTTATTCAACATGAATCACATACCATACACACAAGACTAGTTGCTACAAAGTTTATCCGCTTGGTTTTCGGAGTGGGGATATAGATGTGAATCAAGTAGAGAAGCATGCAACCTGCATGAGTAAAATATTGAAACAACAATACATACATATGAATCAGAGTTTAGAACATTCAGTTCAGTTCAGATATATGACACTCATAATCACATAGCACTTTCATTGAACTTCGGATTTGCTTTATTTCAGATGAAGAAATGATCGCTGACCCTCCTCCTGAAAGTGTAGAGACTCTGAGAGACCCCCTTCCTGAAAGTGTAGAGACTCTGAGAGAACAGCTCACAAAAGTACAAGAGGAGAAATGTAAGTTGGAACAGTTTTGCGAGTCCCTTCAAAGTGAAGCTGACAACCTTAGGGAAGAACGTGATCACCTTCAAGAACAAATCAAGAAATCATCAACATCAGCCTCCAATCTCACAGATGCAAAATGCAAGCTCTTCACTGGAATACCTACTGTTGCACTGTTTATGTTTGTGTTTAGACTTGTTAGTGATTTCATTGCTCCTCTAAAGTCCATGTGTCAGCAGGATCAAATACTCATGACTCTCATGAAGTTGAGACTAGGCCTCAAAAATGCTGATCTAGCTTTGAGATTTAGTGTTTCTGCCTCCACAGTTTCAAAAGTCATAAACCGTTGTATTCCAATCTTAGCTGTCCGACTAAAGTTCCTGATTCATTGGCCGTCCAAGGAAACCGTAAAGCGCAATCTTCCCAAAAAATTTCGGAAAAAAAAATACTCAAACTGTAGAGTCATCATTGATTGCTCAGAGATTTTCACTGAGAGGCCATACAATTTAAAGACCCGAGCAAAGACCTGGAGTAACTACAAACACCATCATACGTTCAAATTTCTGGTAGGTATTACACCTTATGGAGCAGTGTCATTTCTGTCCAGTTCCTGGGGTGGAAGAATTTCTGATAAAGACATTACGCTAAAAAGTCGTTTCTATAACAAAGTGGAATATGGTGATATGATTATGGCAGATCGGGGATTCACCATTTCTGAGGAACTTGCCCTGAAAGGAGCAACACTAGTTATGCCACCATTTACCACAGGAAGGAAACAACTCCCGGGGCGTATCGTCCAAGATGCCAGACAGATATCAACTCTAAGAATTCATGTAGAACGTGCAATTGAAAGAATCAAGAACTTCCAAATTCTCAGCCAAATCTGTCCATTAACATTTGCCCCTCTACTCAGTGACAGTGTTGTTATCTGTGCGGCTCTTACAAACTTACTTCCAAAGCTAATCAAGTAATTTTTAATGGCAATGTTGTCTGCACGAGCTGGCCTTTTCTGTATATCAAAATACTGAGATTGAAGGTAAAATGTTAAAGGGACACAAAACAAATTTTTGGGAAGCCCACTACAATATAATAAGTATACCACAAAGTACAATTCTTACTTGTTTTACATTAGTTTTTTAAAACATGACATAAAACTGTAAAATGCCTTCTATTGTTATACTAGTATTTTTAGTATTTCAAACTGTCCAGTAGGATTTAGCATTGACAACTGGGACAGAACCAATGGCCCCTTGGTTTTCTCTTGATGCCAACACATTTGTAATGGAACCATTCTGACTCACATTCATTGTTATCACACTTTACCATCCTACCATATGCTGGTTTCTGACAAGAACAGTAACGTTTGTTTGGGTCATCATCTTCCTGGAAAGTCACATCTACTCCAGAGTCTCCACACTGTAACTTGTGGGTCAGTATCTCAGGGATAAGACTGGACTTTACAAACTGGACACATGTAGACAACATTACATTTAACAGTGACTGGTCCCTTGGAACATTTACTACAACCATGCCTGCATTAGTCCACACTACAAAATCACATGTTGAGACACCGGTAACCAGCATATGTGTCTGGACTTGGGTGTAATATCTGTGCCCTGTCTTTAGCTTACATTCCTTATCTAAACAGTAGTTGGCATCTGATAGACACAGATCTGCAGCAGGATAGATGTCCCTGTACTTGTATGGGCACTTGATCTCAATCACAGTTCTTCCATGGCATGAACACTGTCTCATCCCATCAGGAGATGCACCTATATATACAACAGTAATGTTCAAATTAGTGGCAAAGTTTCTGATATTTCAAACATGAACATAATGTACTTACTTTTGATACTTGCCAAATGCTGCAAATGGCACATATTCACTTGGTACGAATACAGTGCAATTGTTAAAACAAGTACATGTATTTCATTGTTACATCAACAAAATCATAAGTCAATTAGACATTGTGTAGTTGGTACTCAATTACATGTACTATACTTCATAAGTTTGAAGTAAGAGCCAAAATTAGCTATACCTATGAAGGGAAAATCCTTGTAGAGAATGAGCCCCACTTCCTCCAATTTCACATCCTTGCAGATGCACAAGGTAGCTTCCAGGTACTGTTGCCTTGCCTTCTCCTCCTGTTTCATCCCCCATTGTATAGCTGGAACCTGAAAGTGAAATTCCCTATTTAGAATTTCTGACATAGAAAGCACAAATGAATTACATCTCTAATATGACACTATCTCGCATTGACTGAACATTTAGACTGTCACACTTTGCAGAAATATTTAGACTCCTGGTATTGTTTAAATCCAAATAAAGATCAGAGCTACACTTGCTCTGGGATTATTATGGTACATGTTCCAATATACAGGGTAATGTTGTCTCTTTGTGTGCCTTAATTACCTACGAAAAATGGCTTCCTGCAAGTGTACACTGTACTAGTTTTCAGTTAACTCACTTGGCTCAAATCCTTGCAGTCATATTGCATGACCTTCCGTACTGCAGTGGTGGGGTTTGATGCACGAAGGACATCATGCATGGATGTAGAAGTCACACGACCCTTGCGTTGCTGACGCCATAAAGCAGACTTGGACTGCCCCACTGTAGCTTTGTTGAGGTTTGTGATTTGCTCGGGGTTGCACCGAACATCCTCAAGGATGCTGTCTACACTAACACTAGTAACAGGGACTTTGGCTGGATGACAAGACCTGTATACCACAGGGGGAAGCGTCTCTGTGTTGACATCTGACTCATCTTCTGATGCTGTGTCTGTGTCCTCCTCCTCTTTAATGACAGCACTGGCAGTGGGACACAGCTTCCTCAGTTGTGAGAAAGCAGAAGCGGCCTCTTCTTCACTGAGTGGTGGCACATCACACTGCGGCTTCCGGCGCGCCTTCTTGATCTGGACTCCATGTTTAGGGTGCGAAAAGTCCATGTCCTCAGCCCTTTGTGGATCAACCTGAAAGAAATAATCCACAAAATGAATTATCAATAATATATGTGAGAAAAAGCATTATACAGTGGCCATGTCAGATATTACACTTTACAAAGAGGAACATCTTAGCCTGCAGTCCAACCTTGTTGTGCTTTAGTTCGCTCCCAAAGGTCGCTACCCCATGGCATTGACGGGGTAGCCACCGTTGGGAGTGGACTAAAGCACAACAAGGCTGGACTCCAGGCTAGGAACATCTACTATATTGCTGTAAATCTATAGTGTAGTGCTATATATTGTGAATTGGATACATGTAAATGCCACATGATTTTGTAGAAGCAAAGAAATCCATTCATTAATGTAAGTTATAACAGTCTACTTAGGCAAAAAAATTGTAGACATTGAAAAAAATTCTACTCAATTATAATGCCCAAATATGAACAGACCTTATCTTTGTAATATTTGTTCCACACGGCCTTTCTGCTGGTGCATGACGTCCGTTTTTCCTGAAGAGACCTGGAGGCCTCCACTGCGAACAGCAGTGCAGCCACATGGCTGCAGACCTCTCCCAATCTACATTGAAATATAACAAAAAATGAGTATACATTATAGGTACTATAGTCAGGAGCAATTTTAGAGTTAATGGTAAAAGGAACGGATAAGTTGGCCAGCTTCACAGTACAATGAAAGATTTGCCTTATCTTCTCATTATGGAAGTCTCTGTGATATTTGAATATTTCTACTATATACACATTTCTTTTAGCATTATCTACATCTACATG
Source organism: Branchiostoma floridae x Branchiostoma belcheri (assembly GCA_019207045.1). Lineage (NCBI taxonomy): Eukaryota > Metazoa > Chordata > Leptocardii > Amphioxiformes > Branchiostomatidae > Branchiostoma > Branchiostoma floridae x Branchiostoma belcheri. The sequence goes on from CM033027.1 coordinate 9,609,214, forward strand.
ATGATATGTGTTAGTATACTCACTCTCAGGAACTGTTGATAACTCCAAATTACCTAGAAAACGAAACACATCAACAAGTAAAACCTGCAACAAGAACATCAACAAGAAGAAATGCATTTGCAACAGGTACAAATACAACTGGAAACCATCAAGCACAAGAACATGAACCAAGGAAAAAAATTAAGACAGTTATCTTGCCACATACAAACTGCATGGTCGCTCCTCCCTGGAAATATACGGAGGAACATTTACAGGTGAGTACTAGTTTGACTTTCATTATTTCTAAAACTGTTTCTTGCCATGGACCTCATCTGACGAGAACACTGTTAGATAAAAATGTGACTTTTTGGATATGATGGTCAATGCAGTTATATTACCTACCCTGCCATACAAGTGCAGTGAGCTGCCATGACATAACCCTCTTTTTTGGTCAAACACACCCATGGGTTGTGAGGAGTCTCTGTTACTCTCTGTCCTGAAACACAAATGTAACAGAAAAAAAAGATAATACAGTAAATATAAAAACGTATCTGACAGTTAAATACTAATCACGCATCTCATTCTTCATCTTCAAGAGTTCTCACTACAGGTACATGTAAGTAGAAATATTGTTCCAATGCACTCCAACACCCACCTGGCACAACCTTGGCCTTAAGGAAGCAGACCTTCACATTTTTTCCAATAGGGTGGTACCTGCACTCCCTCACATGGCCACTTATAAAGAGATTGTACGCCTCCAGGGATTTATAGGCTTTCATGGCTTCTCCGTTAAACGGACCTGGAGCCTCGATTAGGTAGGTGTAGATGCACCCATAGTCCGTATCTGGCCAGAGGCTCAAATCATCCTTCCAACCTGTATAACATACAAATGATAATAAACATAACGTTACGTAGCCAGAATTTCTAGAGATTAGCAACAAACACATTTACACGTACTCATGTTTTTGTAACCTTTATCTGACACAAAAATCTACCTTATCAAAATCTAGAAACACATGTACACATGATCCTCACCTGTCAGACTGTATGGGTCAGGTAGGCGTACACCGTCACCAGTCACCGCCGAACCAGTCACTTCCGGGTTTGAACTATCGCCGGCGTCTTCGACACTTACCATTAATTTCTCAAAATACCTGGTTCGGTCATTAGGCTCCAAAGAGCTAATGTAGCTGTTTGAAGAACTCATATTGATTAAACGTATTAATTAAACCACATTAGGAACAGAAATATAACAGCCCGGAACGGATGACAGAAAGCCCGTACGGCGGGAAAATCAAAACAACCGGAAACACATGACGGAAGTCAAGAGGGCAAGGGTCATTTTCTCCCAAAATATTACACAAGAAAAAAAAAAAAAGACTAAGAAGTAGTGAAAAAAATACAAAATCTGAAAAAATCCCATGGATGCGATAAAAACGTGGCTGAAAATGCGCAAATTCGCGTAAACAGTACGATCTGCTTCCGCGCCGGTATGCTAATTAGTAATCTGATCTCCTAACGCTTTTTGCCTACCAGTCAGCGCTCGTGCGCCGAATACCCCGGATGTAAACAATAACAGCGATTGCTCGTATTCGATGTCTCAACTGATGGAACATCCGTTAAAAGATAGGTGCATCAGCGGATGTCTCAGATTTCCATAAAAACACCGTCTAGTTCAAATTCACTGTCTGTGTAAACTTCAAAATCTTGTCCAAAATTTACGGAAACATGACCATGGACGGTCTAAAGGTCACTAGGGGTCAATCAGGCGGGTCAACCAAAATGGCGGAGACGGATTGGGACAACAAATACTGCCCGATTTCAGTGAGAAAATTCGTGCGCTTAGACACCCCAACCAAAATTGGCGCTGGTGAGTGGATTAATTTTACAGTTTTAAGTACACACTGTCATTTATAGGTGATATTCTCTTGATTTTGTCGAGTTGATCGCAAAAGTTATGGACTGAAATTTGCATACAGCGGGCCTATCCGGTTCGCTGGATAAACAAAAGAAGTTGGAACTTAGATCCTTGGACGGCGCCTTTCAAAACTGTTTTAGTCAAAAGACCTTTGATACGCTTATAGATATCAACTGTTCACATGGTTATTGGCCCCTTTCCTATATAGACAATACACTGATCAGTTGGATCAACGCGCGTTGGCGCCGCACATCCTCCTTGTTTACCCGTAAATGTTTATCACTGTTGATCGCAGCTGTTTTGCATGACGTTTGCCGGGTCCCGTTTTTGGCATGTAATCAGCTTTTACAGAGAGGGCACAGCGATTAACGCTGCGTGCTACTGTGTTCCTTCATGTTACGCAATGCGTCTGACGACGATTTGTGTTCCAGGGACGGTGTTCCCCGCGGCCCGGAGCGGACACCGGTGTGTGGCGGACAACGGCAGTTTGTATGTGTACGGCGGGTATAATCCCGACTTCGAGGAGAACAATGGCACTGTCAATATGTACTATCCATTGTTTCGAGAACTCTGGAGGTATAGTTTTTCCTCAAACGCATGGACTAAAATGTCAACAGGAGGAAATTTCCCAACGGAGTTAGCCTCAATGTCCGGTAGGTAGTGTTCTATTAATTTATTTTTTTCTGACAGGAAACATGCTGCACCCACTACCCATGTGTTGCGTCACATTCTTGACATGCAAATTATAGGCCTTGGGCAACATCTTGTTTATGTGGTCATTCATCAGATAGGGTGCTTCCTTTGTTATCCCCACATTCGTCATGGAATTTTTAGTCCACCGTCCTTGCTCTTGTCTTTCAACCAATCACCTTGCAGGATTTCTCCTTAGGATTTCGCGCTCGCCAAGGGGCATGTCAGTCACACCCTGTATCTGAACTGACAGTCGGATGAAGTACAAAGTGATTTATATTTTAAAGTGAATCTCAAACAATCCTGAGAACCGGTTCTATCAACAAGACCCAAAGCTTGTTTTGTAAATAAATGTGTTACAATATTTTCAACAGCACTCGGAAATCTCGCTATAATTGTATACCGTTACAGAAGTTGTTATCTGACCAAGATTTTGGGTAATTATATATCATTCCCTGTAATCTAACAAAAACGGCCGCCAAAACTAGTGAGCCATTATACTGTCACATTTTGGTGAAACAAGCATTTTAGAAATCCTCTGCGCATGTAGTGTTATATCCTTGACCAGGCCAAGGTTTTGGCACATAGAATGTCCAAATGTCATTCATGGTGCTCAGCCTCATAATGTTAGAACTTAGATGGTTGGGAGACATGTGAAAATATCAAATTTCTATATTAGATCTTAGGGCAGATTGCAACCTCACCTCACCTCGCCTCACCGGTCCCATTGCAACAATGGGATGGAAAAACAAAAGCACTTGGTGTTCCAGTGTTAGTCACCATTTTATCCTACTCTTTACCTAGACTTTACCTTCCTTTACAAAGATACCTGCTCTAGAAAACTTGTAATACTAATAGTAATAGGCACCTGTTTAACCATTGCAAAAGGTAATATCAACTGGAACATGCAGTCAGTACATCACTGGCTTCAACGTTTGAAAATTTGAAGACAGGTTACGTTATGTTCTTTTCATCTGCTCGAAAAGTCTTTAGCAAACAAGCCTAGTTCCTAGGACAATATGGTATTATTCTGGGGAGTAAGGATGCTTTGCTGGTTGTAATAGGATGATCCTCAAACATTCTGATTAGTGACTGACAATATTTGACTTTAAGCTCCTACTGAAGTGATAATCCTCTTATCATCTCATCAAGAGTGATTTGCTTTAGTCTGCAAAATTCTGCTGCTGTCTTGTGTCCAGTTTTTTTTTAGTGCAGATGTAAGCATGATAGAATGCCCCTTCTCTGCCTACAAACTCGTAGGGCCTCTTCTGAAGCATTCATCTCATGTACTGTAGCCTTTCTGAACAATCAGGACCTCTTTTAATCCAGCAACCCTTTTCTGTAGTCTGCTCAGCCAGTCCCGTGATTTCAAAGAGCCACACTCATACTGTGTTCTGCCGACCCTCTATTGATAGATGTGCTGACTCAGGCCATTCCTGTGTAAGTCCTGATGGCTCAGACCACTGGGGTCAAGCTGCAGCCTGTCCTTCGCGGCCCAGCCACCTTTTGAACGTAAAGTCAACACTGTATAAAGAACGAATTAGTGGTGGGTCTTGGTTGGCTGGACTTCCAAAGGTGCCCTTTCTGATAGGGTCAGACAAGGTTGACCAAACGTGAAGTCTGGGCTAAAGAAAAGCAACTTGCAGCTGCAGCCCCCTCCTGCACTAATGATTGGGCCATTCTCCATGGCTGTCCCAGGTGTGAGGGTATTTGTCATTGGAAGGGGAGGGGGGCTCCCTGACAAACCTCAAGGCCAGTGTAGGCTTGTGGACATGCATAGAAGCTTTAGAAAATTGCATGTACAGTCATGATATGCAATGTTCATGCATTACCCATGAGAACATAGATGTCACAATATGCTGTAAGAATTGGTAGCTTTTGGCAATAGAACTAGTAGTACTGGTGATGATTGAACATCATATAACCAATTTCAATGGTAGATGTATTTGCTGCCATTCTTCATTATTTATGTGTCGTCCATTGATGCTGATAAACCCAAGCCAGAGCCTATGGATAGCACAATAGTGTTAGTGTTTAGTACTTGTTACTACATCGTCATGACATTGTATGCGCATAAGACAGGAACATATGATCTTAGAAGTACATGTACATGCAGTTCAGCTTCAGAAACAAACAGTTGAGACAAGATCATCATTTGTCATGGTCTACCAAAATTGATGTGTTCACCTCAACCTTTATGAAAAAAACAAAGACAGCATATGGAAGGAAATGAGAGCGCACACATACCTGAGATTGGCTGTATGTTTCATACAATCCTCCAAGTCTAAACACTTCATGCCTTCAAAGTTTTGGAAATGAATCCCAAAATATTCCAATGATAATCAGCCTCAGTACTCATAATTTGGGTACCTACTGGCTGGCAAAATACACCTGGTGATTATAAGAAACATTTACTGTGTAAAATACTGTAAAATAATGTACGAGGGGCGTGCAATTAGTAATGGTCCTGACCCATTTCCCATAGCAGGAGATTAATGAAACTTGGCACAGTTATTAGTCTTTCTCTTCATAGGAATCACCCAGAGTTATGCATTTCTCCCATCGTTTGATGCAGCTCTGGACACCGATTTTGTAGGACACCCCAGGTTGGTCCTCCAACTGATGCCTCATCATGCGTACAAGAGGGACGACCAGGTCTGGGAGCTGTTTCCACAGACTTCCAACCACGTTTGAATTCAGGATGCCAGCGTTTTACAAGGTCATATGATGGGGCATCATCACCATAAGTTTCATTTATTTCATCAAAAGTCTTCTTTGGTGTGCGTCCTTTCAAATACAAAAACCGGATCACTGCGCGACACTCAACTGGTTCCATTTCACACCTGGTCCATTTCGCACCTGACTAAGTTCAAACACCAGTAAATCAGAAACCACAATTAGTTCAGAGCTGTCTTTTGCAACATAACCCATAGAGATATGAATTATTACACATACAAAATTTCATTTAGATCAGACAACTGGAAGTGGGTCAGGACCATTACTTATTGCACGCCCCTCGTAAAACTATCCGCCTCAAATTCAAGACACACTGAATATGCTTTCCCAATCTATTGCTACTGTACTAAAACACCGCAAAAATGTCCTTTTTTCTCCATGAAGTAAACGACTGGAAAATCAAATAGATTTATGATCAGACCAGTAGTGCTAGATCCTCTTGTCTAGACATAGCAAGAAGAGGAGGCCTGGTCATGCCACTTCCGGCTATATTCTGTTGATTGTTTACTGTATTTACTTTATTCATAGACCACTATTGCCTTGGTATATCTGTATTTATGCAAGGTTCTTCCAGGCCATAGTGCACAGACATGGGTCCACATGAATTTATAAATAGATGGATGCCAAATCTCTGTACTAATTTTTTTTCAATTTCAAGATAGAAACACGAGTACCATATTAGGTTTTGAGGAATATTTTCTTGCCCCTATTGTTGCAGAATTTATAATATTCAAAGGGCAATTGCAGTGAAACCTTTTGATACGGTATCTTTATTTATAACTATAATTGTAATAGAAGTTTTGCATGCATGGGATATGACTCTGATATCACTATTGGAAATGTGTCATTTCAATTTGCAAATATTCTAAAATATTTCCAAAACTGTCCTTGGTAATACAGCATTTAGTACCATTAATGGTAGGGTGAGGATGATCCAGTGTCTGTGGAGGAATGTAATGGATGTAATCTCCTCCCCAGGGTAGTTTGCTGTCCTTTGACATGATTGATGACAGCAGAGGTGAAAGGTCAACCATTATAGCCCTCCATTTGTATGAAATACACACCAGAACCTAACTGTCTGGTACCCAGGTCCGTTTGTCAGTGAAGCTCACATTTTCAGCCTTAGCCCTAGCACACGGGGTCACCCCTAGACTCTTTAGGATAAATGAGTTGGGTTTGTTTATGTACACGTGCAGAGGTTTGATACCTGAGGATAATGTCTGATGAAGCCTCCTCTTATAGTTATAAGCCGTAAGCTTTATGTCACTATCTGAAATGACAAATGCAGTTCCTTATAAGGTGTTCTAGCATCCTTGGTTCGAGCTGTGGTCGATCCAGGAATCAAACCACCGCCCATGGATCCATGGAATTTGACCCGTACAGAATAGCAGGATTACACTAACTTGCCAGCAAAAATACTTGATTATTGGATGTTGAGGTGAAATTACTAGTAATCAACTATACTTGTACGTCTCTATAAAACTCTAGTTCGCTAAAACTCTAGTTCAATAATAAAAGAGATTTCACTGAACACTGTTGCAGACTGAGGCTAGTACCTCTAGCCAATGGTACTGAGCCAAAAAGCCCTCATGTGAAGCTAAAGTTCCACTTGACCGTGACTGTCTGAATCTGAGGCACTACCTGGCTAACATCCCAGATTTCAGGATGATATCGACCATGACCACTGGCAGTGACCATTCACATACATCTTCCAGGAAATTGGAATTTTTGCGTCTCATTCAAATGTTCCCAACAGCATACAGTCAAACCTGCCCAAGACGACCACCCGGGGGACCGGACAAAAACGGTCGATTTGGACAGGTGGTCGCTGAGAAGAGTATCGACTCAAAACATGCCCTATGCAAAGTAAAACGGTTTCCGTTGTGTTTAATGGCAAATAGCAAGCACACTGCACGTACGCAAATTTAGCGAGGTATTTAATGTCAAATACAACACGCACACTGTAAATTGTAAATTTAACCCCAGCTTTTATACGATACAGTATAATATTTGTACACTAACGTTTTAGACAGTAAGGGAACTTTGATGCTGTCAGTTACCATACAAGCCTTTATGCGTCGCTGTGTTCTTGATCGCCGTATCTGAAATAACTACGGTGCACCTTTCGAATTCTATGCCCGGTACGTCCCAATAGCGTACTTACCCAAGGGTGAATTTACAGTACAGTTGGACAAAAGCACTCACACAGATCTTTCTTTAAAAGGTATGAGCTACACAGATCTTTCTTAGAAATTTTCTCCCATATCACAGTAGACTGCCCCATTGACCCACCCATTGACCGCCGAAATCTTTATTCTAAACATAACATCGTAATGGCAGTCAAAATCCGACGCAAACTGGTCGATTTCGGCACAAAATCGAGCTAGTTATCATCAAAAATCGATGAAAACCTCAATTTTGAAAATGATGCGGTCGTTAAGGGGCCCAATTTGGGCCGGTCGCGGTCGCGTTGGCCAGGTGGTCGTTGAGAAAAGGTTGCTTAATGCTTACGTCAATAGGACAAAAAATCGGGACCGAGAAAAAGCGGTCGAAATGGCCAGGTGGTCGCTGAGAAGAGGTGGTCTTGCTAGAATTAATGTGTTTAGGTTGGCTATATGACCAGACAGTCTCCATTTTGAATAGATCTGAGTGTTCTAACATACACTGATACAGTGCACCATAGTGTACTGCCAACAGTACCATGTAAATCTCTTCTGGTTGTGTCAGCTGACACTGTCAGCCAGTGGAACAACAACAGTGCCAGTAAAATTACATGGGAGATATGCCATGTAATCAGCTCTGCCTGCCAAGTGCTCTTACGTAAATCGGTTATAATAGTGGTTACTCCTGTGGTGGCACATTTTTTTCTAGCTGTGGTATCCAAAGGTATTATTATATAGTACTTTTTGCTGGACTGGAGTTTCTTCTGTCCTCTCTACAAATTTCTTCAGTTCAAGGTAGCTACCATCCTTGGCCTTACTGAGGCAAATGACAGACTGAGATACATATGAGGACTTGGCTCCATTTTGGGTACGAAGTATGCAAGGACAAGTACGTCCCAGAATACAGAGTGCAGTATATAAAGCAGTTGGCTTGATCTCTAAGGTCACAAGGAATAATGATGCCAAGGCAAGGTTCCATTATGTCCTTACATGGATGCAACACAACCCAACTAAGAAGTGTTGAGGCCACACCTAGTTAACTGAATGGTTCTTGAATTTCAAACATATAATGTTATGCTTTAATATATCTTGAAAAACTTTAAGAAAACAAAGCCGGAAGATCAGATTTAATGTCATGCCTAGTTTTTATGGACTGAATAAAGGCATTTCCAGCTCCTTGCCCTCTGTTTTTATGATGTGTGCTTGCTACATTCAATTCCAAATGTCAGAGATCTAAGTAAACGCCTCGTCATGGCCTTATCAGGAGACTGTAGCAGTGTCACATGTTGTGTGTTTGAATTTTGATGTTTTCATTAGAAAGTACTAGTGGATACATGTAGGTGTGTCAAATAACGTCAGTTGTTTAAGGTTGAAGGCTGTCTTGTTACACTTTATTTTATTTATTTCTAATATTTGTATCCTCAGTTAGGTTAGGTTTCAGTATCTGGCTAAGCTCAATCTTCGTATATTGTATTGCATCAAGTTGTATCTGTCTGTGCGACTTGTTTACCTCCATGTTAATAAAACATACAATTTATTCGTTCAATATTCTAAGATTGTTACACCGAGAACAAAATGCATTTTCCTAGGTTCTTAGAATGCTAGGGAAACCGCGGCTGTATTAAAGAGAACCTATATCCTCAATAGAAAAAAATGAAGTGTTGGTTTGGTAGGAATACAGAAGCACTCGTACACTTGACTTTCATGAGTGCATCTTGCTCCACATAGTTATTCCTATGGCATACCGAGATTGGTACACTCTTCAGTGTATCCTTGTAGGAGCTGTCAATGCAATTACCAAGAGTTGCTCATTCAAGAGCACCTGCTTGTGTCGCAGCGTTACCTAATGTTACAGGCGTGCTGCTCATCAAAGCACTCAATCTAATCAACTAAGTGCCTCTCAGGCTTGAAAGATTCAGGAGATGGGCTGTGTTTTCTAATGCCTCATGGGGTCAAGGGTCAAAATCTGACATGTAGGGCTCTCCCATCTGAAAAGGTGTGTGGGGGTGGTTAATCTCCAAGCAGATCATACAGTAGCATAAGATAGTATCAAAAGCTGGCAGAGGACTGAAGCTGGCTTAGGAGTGTGTTTCTCTACCAGGTAACATGGCAAATGGACACCTCTTGACTACATTCCTTGGCCAGTTTGGTACTACCTTATGCCATTGTTGGATCCGCTTGGAGTTTAGGGGGTGCTAGATTTGTAAGGAAGCTACTTGCAATCATATCTTTATCCTTGAAACATTTTATTGTTTCAGTTCTTCTACAAGTCAAGAGGCTGAAAAATACTTTTTCACACTTCTGTTATACTGTATTTCAAAGAGAAATTTAAGCAATGTTTTTGATTTATCCTCATCTTTTGTCCGCAGTGCTCCTTCATGGTAAGAATCTGGTGGTGTTCGGTGGGACAGGGGTGCCGTTTGGCGACACCAACAGTAACCGTATCAGTGTGTGCAATCTGGAGAGGAAGGAGTGGTGTGAGGTCAGCACATCAGGAGAACTACCTCAAGCCATATATGGGCAGGTAAGGGGACACTGGAGACCTTTCTATTGCCTGCTGGGAGATTCAGAGCATTATGGGTAGAGCAGTAGGTGCACGAAATTATGACAATTCATGTCTGGTCTATGTCATTTGTTTGCCTCCTGTATTTACTATTAGCCATTATCTACTTTAGGTCCCCACAAAGTCCAGCATGTGATTTGAGATTTGAGAAAATGTCTATGTGAAACAGCTACTCTATAACTACAAAACCCATGATGCGCAACAAGATTATGATTCTGAATACTAGTAAATTTAAACTGTTATTTCCAGCATAAGAAATTGGACTTACCCCAATCTTACATACTAAGAATTGTAGTACAGCATGTAAGTAGTAAGCTACCTCCTATTTAAAGTACATTCAACAGCTCCTAGGAGATTACAATGACCAGATCACCGCAAAGCAGATTCGCCACCTAGCTGCTGACAGAAGGTCTTGGAAGAAACTTACAGTCGCCTGCGCCGCAGCCGACCAATGATGATGATGACAGCATGACTTGACCATGACTTCACTGCAAAAACATCCTTTTTCCTATCACCATATGCATGAAAGTGAATGAATTTAAGTAAGTAACGTTAGTTCACCTTTATCTGCGGAGTAACCTATATCCGTTGTATTTAAAAAACACGGTATTTAGGGATATCAAGTCCATGGATGGTAGCTTCAAATCGCAATATTTTCCAATTATTACAGTTTGAAACCATTGTTTGTCGACTTGATATCCCTAAACCTACCTAATCCTCTTCGCTCCCTTTGGTGGAGCATAAGGCACTGACGAACTTCTTCCAGTCCTTCCGATCTTGGGCCATCCATCTAACTTCATGCCAGGTCTTACGTGCTGCCTTCATCTCCCCTTCAACCGTCCTTCTCCAGGTCCCTAGAGGCCTGCCTCTGCTTCGCTTCCCTTGAGGAGTCCATTTGAGGGCGACATAAGGGTGTCTGTTTTTGTGCATACGCAGCACGTGCCCCAACCACTTCCAACGTCTGCGTTTTATTTCCTCAACGATGTTGGGAATTCCTGTACGTTCGGCAACCTCCTTGTTTGAGACTCTTTGCTCCCAACGTATTTTCAGGATTCTCCTGAGGCATCTACTTTCAAAACCCCTAATGCGCTGCTCGATCTTTTTATTTGTTCTCCAAGTTTCTGCTGCATATAGAAGGACTGAACGGACGTTTGATCTGTATATCCTCAGCTTGGTCTTTTGCTTCAAGGTCGATGCTTTCCAGATGTTTCTCAGCTTATTGAAGGCTTGTGCTGCCATCCCAATTCTGGTGGAGACTTCCTTCTCTATGTTGCTGTCAGATGAGATGTAGCTACCAAGATACTTAAAGTCCTGTACTTCCTCTAAGTCCTGTCCACGAATGGTCGTCTTTACTGTACTTTTGCTCTTTACTTTTAATATCTTGGTCTTATCTTGGTGTGTCTTGAGGCCCACACTACTTGCTTGTTGGTCCACGTTGTTTGTTTTCTCTTGTATGTCTCTTTGCGCGTGTGACAGTAGAGCTATGTCGTCTGCGAAGTCGCAGTCTTCCAATCTGGATGTGAGACCCCAGACAATCCCTCTTGGGTGTCCTGCAGTAGCTCTTCTCATCACCCAGTCGATGACGACAAGGAAGAGAGTAGGCGAGATCACACATCCCTGTCTGACTCCTGTCTTTACGTGGAACCACTCGCTGTGCTGGCCGTCATGACGGACGCAACACTGGTTGTCAGCATACATGTCTTTTAAGATGTTTATGAATTTAAAAGGAAATCCGTATGCTTGCAGTATTTTCCATAAAGAAGGGTGGTGTATACTGTCAAATGCCTTCTCAAAATCAATAAAATTAATGTAAAGAGAAGAGTTCCATTCTAGAGACTGCTCAACGATGGTGCGTAGGACAAAAATCTGGTCTGTACATCCCCTGCCACTTCTAAATCCGGCCTGTTCCTCTCTCAGTATCTTGTCAATGGAGCGTCTTGTACGCTGTAGTAGGACCCGACAAAAGATCTTACCTGTAACTGACAGGAGATTAATACCTCTCCAATTTCCACAAACCGATAGATCACCCTTCTTTGGCAGTTTTACTATTATCCCTCTTTTCCAAGCTTCTGGTACCGTTTCTTCGTACCAGACTTGGTTAAAGAGTGTTATTAGACCTCTGGCAGTTGCTACTGGGTCTACTTTCAGCATGTCAGCTGTTACTCTGTCTTCACCTGGGGCTCTGTTTGCCTTCGTTTCTTTTATGGCATTTACAATCTCCTGGAGTGTGATAGGACCACGTTTCATCTCTATGTTAAACCCCATATCCTCGATGGTCGCCTCGGACTGGGGGGGAGGTCTGTTTAATGTTTCTCTGAAGTGTTCTGCCCATCTGTCCAACTGGTCTTTTCCCTCCATGAGTACTTTCCCGTTCTTGTCTTTTACTGCTGCGGCCCTGTTTTTGAGATCTCCTGATAGCTGTTTAGTGATTTTATACACGGTCCTAGTATCACCCTTCTCTGCTGCTTGTTGTGCCTCAGTTGCTAAGCTATCCATATACACACGTTTGTCTCTTCTGGCACTTCTTTTCACTTCTTTGTTCTTTGCTTGGTAGGTCTTGGCTGCTGCAGCCCTCTGTCTCTCGCTTCCATTCAACATGTGTTGCTTAGCTGCCTTCCTTTCTTGTACCAGGTTCCAAGTGGTCTCTGATAGCCACTCCTTCCTCTCTCGTTTACGGTATCCTAGTACTGCCTTACTGGTATCTGTAAAGACTTTGTGTATACCCTCACATCTGGCATTTATGTCATCAACCGGTATGTCCTCGAGTACCTGAAACCTATTCTTGAGCTCCACGGTGAACTGTTCCTTTACCGCTAGGTCTTTGAGCTTCCCAGAGTCGAAGAGTGGATCATTCTTGCCCTTGCTTGCCTTCCTAAGTTTCAGTTGTAGTTTGCACAACATCAGGTGGTGATCGCTGCTTGCATCAGCACCTCTAATGGCCTTGACATCTCTCAAGGACTTCCTCCACTTTCGGTTGATACATATGTGATCAATCTGGTTACTCGTTCTCCCATCTGGGGATACCCAAGACAGCTTGTGGATGTTCTTGTGTTTAAAGATTGTGCCCCCGATGACAAGACCATTCTCCATGCATACATCTACCAGTCTTTGACCATTGTCGTTCCTCTCACCGACACCTTCTTTTCCCATGCAGGCTTCGTAACCTACATTATCTGTACCGACTTTGGCGTTGAAATCCCCCATCAGGATGAGAATGTCGTGCCGTGGAGTTTGGTCTATCTGGTCCTGAAGGCTACTGTAGAAGAGATCTTTGTCCTCTTCCGTTGCCTGTTCGGTTGGCGCGTAACATTGAATAATGGTTGTCTTAATGTATCTTGAATAAAACCTCGCTCTTATAATACGCGGACTAACTGGTTCCCATCCTAGCAGGCTTTTCCTTGCCTCTTTGTCCATGATAATGCCTACGCCTTCCTGGTGTTGACCATCTGTCTTACCTGAGTAACAGACTGTTTGACCCGAGTTGAGCGTTATCATGCCTGAGTCTGTCCATCTCATTTCGCTTACACCAAGGATACTCAACCTGTACCTCTCCATCTCTTTTACGACTTGTAGTGTTTTGCCTGTCTCGTACATGGTTCGCACATTCCAGGCTGCAATTCTAAGTAGTTGTTGGGGTGTTGCCAAGGACTCCCTCAGAACGGAAACTTCCTCTCGGCTTTCATTTCCACTCGTCATGTGGGGTTCTACCCCAGTCCTCAGTTCCACGCCCGAAGAAGAATAACTTTCAAAGTTCGTCAGCGTTTCAGTAGCACTGCAACTTTCACGTGGCGGGATGCTGACCCAGCGCACAACCTTCTCTCTTTCACATCCGGGCTTGGGACACCGGCAACGGCGGAGTTGGATCCTCCATTTGGCGACTACCCAATTTCCACCCCCTCATTCGAGGTTACAGAGTAGGAACTTGCCACCTACCCCAGGACAAGGAAATTGGTACATTCGGGCCCTCACACCACGACAAGGCTGGAGGATCGGGAGCCGATGTTTGGGCTCCCAGTGAGGGATATCCCTAAACACTATGTTTTTAAATACAATGGATATAGGTTACCCCACGGATAAAGGTTAAAAAGCATTATCTGTTTTATAGCCCTTGTGTGATGCCTATGTTTACAGGCTATGGTGACATGTAGCGGTTTCCTGTACGTGTTTGGAGGGACGACGGGATTCGAGTACAACTCTGACCTGCACAGGTTACACCTGAAGGACTGTGTGTGGGAGAAACTAGAGGCACACAAGCCACCGTCAGGAAGGTTTGTTTGTTTGTTTGTTTGAACCTTTGTTTATTCATGAAAGCTCAAATTGGCCTGCAGGCAGCTTTTCATTGAGGTCATGAGGGAAGAGGCAAGGGTCAGACAATGCATATAACAGAGATAGTTTAAAGTCCTAATGGGTCTTTAAGGTCAGGGCTGCAGTCTTCCTAGGACACAAATTTATGTCTATCTTTGTTCAACATTAGTGGATTGTTTGCAGGTCTCTTTGGCCCCTATCACATGTATTTGAACAAGGCCTCTCAACCTTCTCCAGACCATGGTTAGGACTTAGGAGTGGTTGACTATGGTCGCGAGCAATGTCATCTGTGCTTGGCAGTTGGTCATTGAGGTTGCCCACTGGTCTTTAATGGTCATTTGCACCAGCTGGGTATAAATCTTCAGAGATCAAAGCCAGGAAACTCAAAGTTTTCTATTTGGATACAGACTACTCCCAACCTAGTGGTGCCCTTGGTTAGGAGTTGGTCTGGAGCAAACTACTAGCCATGGGAAGGTCCTGAATAAGTGATGACAGGAGCTTTAAATTTTAGCATGATACAGTTGGCAACTCTAAATCCTTACTGGCAGCCTGATAACTGCATGCTGGAAGTTAAGCCTTATAGTATGGACCTCCCATGTCCAAAAATTGATATTACCATCACATCAAACAATAGTTTGACAGTTGTTGAGGTAACTTTTGCTGTTGATGAAGTTTGATGGAATTGATTGATCCCATTACCCCACCCATCTCCATTAATTGATCAGTTCAGTTAAGTTCATCCTCGTAAGAGGTGTCATTAAATCATAGAAATCAATCAATCAAAAAATGCAAAACACAAAATTTAAAAATGCAAATGTTTGATGGACATGCCATTCTTTCGTTGGTTAAACTGATACTTGCCATGCTATCATTGGCTAAACTGTTGATTGTGAATGTGATGTTTGATTGAGTGTCAGGATTGGTCCCCTGTCCTTGGTGCTGATCAGCCTTCCCCTGTCTTGTGTTTCAGATACCGACATGAAGTAGCGTATGATGACAATAGATTGTACGTGTTGGGAGGGGGAACCTCTTGGGTCTGCTACTCATTCGACCAGGTAACCCTTCATTAATATTTTGATTTATTTATATTTGGTAGGAATCAAATAATAGCAGTGTTGGATATCAACAATGACAATGACAATGATGTTTATTGCATGTTCATGCCCCAATGGGGCTAAATGCATTAAGTTTGATATAAAGTTAATAACAACAAATAAACAATGATGATAATTCATCAACAATATAATAATTGATGTCGTATGAAATAAATTATATAATAATGACTAATGTCATAAATTATGAACCCTTGCACAGAATAACGAAGGGTCGATTTGAGTTACAGACAGAAGTAAAAGAGTGAAAGAAAGCAAAAATGCAATTTTAAATGAGAGCCTTACATATGTAAAGTAGGGAGATGTATAATATCTAATTGTTTTTTCCATTTTTACCAGATCCCGGCATATAATTTCTCGACCCGTGACTGGGAGGAGATGCCGTGCAGACCATCCGCACGCCCCAGGGAGAGACCACAGGACAATGCAGCTGGTACACAGCTTCGTTTTTTTCTCTTTTTTTTTTAGATTCTATTTGGGGTGGACCGCCTACTCTGTCTTAGTGGTAATCGTCTTAGTAGCCAGGGGTGAACTGTAAGTAGCTTATAATTGGTGGGTCTGAATTAAAGAGGTCGGTAATGTCAGCCTTTCAGCACTCTGGTGACCTCAATACAACAATAGTTGCCCCAGGTGTGGCCATTGGACTGTAAGGTTGTAATCCACTCACACCCGGAAGGACACCTAGTTCTTTTGACAATTGTGGCGGGTCCTTTAATCTTTTGATGTGTGGCTTAACTCAAACACGGAACCTACATTTAACGTCCTCTCTGACATTCTCTCTATATATATACCTCCATCCCATGTACCACCTGTATAGTTGTGCCCTTGTTATAGTCATAGTGATTTCAGGAAGTATTGTGAAAGTACTTTGTAATTACATGTACTGGTAAAAGCTATGTGTCTGGCCTTTGCAACAAGTTCTGATGGAAGTGCTGGAAAACAGGAAAGCTTTGCTACCAAATGCCTAATATTATTGTGATCTCACTGTCATCATAGTTTGTGACAAGGCGGTCTAGTTTACGGTTAATCTGTTTACTTGTGCAGTACATTCCACAGTAGGAGGCAAAAGAAATTTTTTTGCTGTGTCTTAAATCTGCTGTTGAACCCAATTCTGTAGTACAATTTTACTGTGGTAATATATATTTACTGCTCAAAGGCCAGATGTTTTCATCTGCTTGGTTGTGAATAATGGGGGAACCTGAAAGATCTGTCAGACGACAATTTTTCCCCAAAGGCCACCCCTGTCCATAAAATCATCAACTGACCATGTTAGGAAAATGGCATCCTGTCATGCATGATTTATATGGCCTCAGGACTTTTGCTGGGCCTTTCTAACCTAATCCATTAGTAGTTTTACTGTCATTAAGGTATAAACACTGCCATCAAAGTCAAGTGTTCTGATGTACCCTTTCCCATAAATAGAACATGTGAAAGTCATGAATCATGCAGGTTTTGAGCTGTGTAAAATCAGCCATGAAAAATAACATGTCAGTTTGGATCTGTTAGTGTTAGTGTGGCGTTTCTGAAGTACAGCAATCCCCAGCTGAAGTAAGCAGTCATGTATGATCCCTTGGGATGTTAACTCTGCCTACGACCATCTGACACAGTTCTAATGGACTCCTAATTACAGTGCCACTCACACTGGATATGTCAAGTCGGTGTCACCGTATTCCAAATGTGCAGGTGTTTGTGCAAATGTTCTAACCTGTGTTTTTGTTCTTTTGCAGGCTATCCATCTGCAAGAAGATGCCACAGCTGTGTCCAGTATAAAAATGGTGAGCAATTATTCTGACAAAGTTGTTGGACACAGAGCAGGAAGTAGTTGCTATACAACAAGCTAGCTCATGGTGTGAACTGCACATGTGTGAGGTCAAAGGTGAAAGCCCCTAACTTTCAGCTCTTGTTTGACCATGTTTGATACATGTCCAGATGTGTTTTGTTTGTCTCAGAGGCCTTAAACTTTGACATATTACCCACAATTCATCACATCAAAGCATGAGAAGTACAAACCTTGAACTGGCTTATAATGTCCTGTAAATTTAGAAACAACTTGTGAGATATTATTTTAGCTCTGAGCTACTAAGTACTCTCCCATGTAAAAGAAAGGTCTTCTTCTGCATGTTTGTACCTCTGTACCTAACTTGTGTAACTGCATCTGTGGAATATTTGTGTCCTCAGCGGTGTACATCTGCGGAGGCTACAATGGCTGGCAGATATTTGATGACATCTGGAAGCTGGCTCTGGACACCATGCAGTGGACAAAACTACCAGCCACCATGCCTGAACCTGCCTATTTTCATGCCGCTGCCATCACGCCTGTAAGTACTGTTTGTTCATTTTTTGCAGGGACCTAATTTTTGCAGCAGGAGGAGAAAAGAGATTTTCTAGGTGATGTAACTTTGTAGTTGGAACAACTCTGTACAATCGAAATGCTTTGACCCGGTATCATGATTTTGCAATGGAGGGGTCACCGCTAAATCTGCAAAAAATGAAACCATCCCTGGTATTTCAAGATTTACAGTTTGCTCAATATGTCATAATTCGAAGATAAAAACAGGTCCTGGAGTTTTTTCTCATGTTTGTTTGATTCAAATTTGTTGGTTGTTTGGTTGTAGGTGAAAACATTGCTTTCAGTCAACCATGTGATCCACATCCTCTCCTTTATATGGTTCAACACTAGACACCCTGGGTGTCATGTGACCACTAGGCTCAGACATTGCTCTCCAGTCTTGTTCAGTGTGTGCTTCAGTATAAAAACCTTCAACTTGATAAGGTCAACGGCCTGTGCTTCCTTCAGGCTTGCCCTGTCAAGGGGTTGCTGAAGCATGGGGATACATTTTCTGTATGGGTCATTTGTATTTAAGAACCACTTAATATTTTTGCACTCCATTCAATGTTCCGACCTTGACTTCTCAACACTGCAGCAGTAATACCTTGCTGCAGTGCAAAGTAGAGGCAGTTAGTATTGCTCTGAGGAAGTACTAGTATTCCCCAAGCAGAGGTTGGGTCATGGTCGCTGCTACTAACGTTACCCCCTGTGATGTACCCTCTGCTTGGAGAATACTGAGGAAGGTGACAGGCAGTCACCAAAACAATGTTATCCAGTGATTTAACGCTAGTTAACCTTTACTCACTGGGTAACCTATGTCCGTCGTTTAAAACAAAAATCGGATGTCAAATGGTGGTTTCATACTGCAATTATTAAAAATACATATTAAAAGTATTGTAGTTTGAAATTCTGTATGCACTGTCTGTCGACTACCAGTATATCCCTAAATGCCCTGTTATTAAAATACAACAGGTTATAGGTTGCCCGGCGGATTAAGGAGAACTGGCATTACCAACATGATGGCACAGATATGTCTTTTCCAATCCAACAAGTCGGCAATTCCTAACCCTTTTACTATCATTATTTACAGGCTGGCTGTATGTATGTTCACGGCGGCGTGGTCAGTATCGAGGAAAACCGGCGGACGTCGTCCCTGTACAGAATCTGGCTGGTCCTGCCCAGTCTACTGGAGCTGACCTGGCAACGGGTCAACGACCTCATCCCTAACCTCCACAAGATGTCCCAGGATTCCCTGCACTCTATAGGACTGCCTCCTCAGCTGATGGACAGGCTGAAACAATAGCGCTAGACTGTGTAGTGTGAAAACAAGTTTTAGTTTCATCATCTCATGTCATTTAAATGTTGTCAGTTCATTCTAGAGCATGTGTGCAAATGTAGATATTAATCACCTGTGGTACAACAGTTATGAAATGTTAGTAAAGTAACTCATATAGTGACGAATTAAATCAAACGTGTAAAAAAGTACCTGCATGTCCACGGCTGCTGTTTATGGTGTATATTATAGAGGACTCTGCATTGAATTGGTAATGCCTTCAGGTATATCTTTATCATAGTGTTATGATCTTGATAACAAAAGGGAATGAGCCGAAGATATTCAACTTGAAATCAAAGTCTTGCTTCTTGAGTTCTGGAGCTTTTGCTCGAAATACTACTTTGTTTAAACTTTGATCCAACAAACTGCAGATATATGCTTTTCTATACCCTCTATCTTGTATAGATGTACATGTGTCAGGGAGCAAATTCTACTGGACGGGTAGAGATCCCAGTCAGACTAATCTTTTAAAGATATTCAGTTAAAAGACAGTCAGAACATTTCAACTTTGATTCATGTCACTTTAGATTAAGGGATTGAATGAAAGATTTAGCCTTTATTTGATGAGGATTCGCCAATTCTACCAGATCACAGTCTATACCCAGGTACATGCTTTCCTATACATACATGTGTAACATTAAGCTATGTTGATGCCACTTGGACTTGCCACAAAGTTCTGTTTACATTGAGCATCTGGTTACTTCAGGGTGATAAAGTTGTCTCTGGTCTGTGCTGGTCACATAGTGGAAAACAAGAAATCAAAGATCTCACATCTTCAGGAAATGTTTTTAATATTTTGTGAATCTATTCTTTTAATCATTATGTCATACACTGTCATACACTATTATCACACTGATTTAAAAAATGCATTTTTCTGCTGGCTGTCATGGGAACAGTCATGCATATAGCTGGAAAGTGAAGACAGGAAATGAGATAACCTATTCTTGGACCTTCGACCTAACTTCCTCCAAGTGTCCCCATGTGCCAAGCACATGATAACCAGCTGAAGGCTTTAAGACACATATAGAGACACGCCCCAAACAAACCATACATGGTGGTAATAACATTGACAGTGATGTTTTTTTAAGAAAGGATAGAGTGAGGTTTTTTTTACATCACCTTTGATGCCAGCAGCACTTACACTAGTGGTAAAAAGTTGCTGGTCACCAAGTTGAACTTGACAGGCTTACATAAGGAGACACAATGAGACAATTATAAGTCTAGAGATGATTCATTACATTTTCATTGTAAATAAGCTCTCTATCAGTCATCTCAATCCATGCTACAATAGACAGCACAATCAATACTGTATATCTACTTTATTTTGTGTTGTTCAGTTTGTATACCTATTTTGTTTTGTGTTGTTCAGTGCAGTTTTGTGTTGTAGTTGAAAGAAAGAAACCAAACCAAACTGATGATGATTTACAAAGCAGTTCACAGCTATAGAAATACTGCATGCATCAGTTTGTTACTATGAGTGCACACATTGGTCTACATTTCTTAAATCAAACATTTATGATTAGAGTGCTAAATGTTATCACTGAGCTGGAAGTACTGAAAGTCTTGAAATGTTAACGGTCATTTTATTCTTTGTTGACATCACAGCAAATTCATGACAGCAAATATGCATTTCCAATATGTTTAACTTACTATATTACAGAATTGTTTCAACAGCAAACTTATAATGGGGCAAAAGCCTACTGCAAAAAAAATAAGTCCCTCAAGAAATTGAATTGACAGTACATGTATCCAGAAATGATTGTATTTTCTGCCACCTGCTTGACAAATGTGAATGTTGCTATGCCAAGCCATTGTCATGTTTTGCTTAATCAATATGTAATTTGCCAGAGCTTCTAGGTAGATTTTGTACCATTGTAAAAATCACCTAGTGTCTGGAAGTGATTGTTATCATTTGCTGCAACCTGCTTTCCAAATGTTGTAAATAATGCCATGCCATTCTCATGTTTTGCTTAATTATAATATGTAATGTGCCTGAGCTAATAGTTAAATTCTTGTACACGTAGTGTGAAAATGACCTAGTGCTTTAGTTAATTTGTTTATGCTGTTTTCATGTTGCTCATATTGAATGAGTAATCTTTAGGCCTAGCTGTTTACCAAGAGTCAGCTCATTCTCCTACGCAGAGGGACCACAGTCATGTCAAAACTACTTGTGGTCACAGACAGTAGGGGACCTGGCGTAGGAGGATGGAGTCAGCTATGATGGCTAGAAACAGGTAGCCTAGCATGTAGTATACTGGTTTTGTTGAATTATCAAAATCATTTGACCTGTTGACCACTATGTAACTTCCAGGACTGTATGTTAAGAGTGATGTAACAAGCTTTTGCTTGTCTGTTGGCTGGCTGTGCTTCTACATTCGATTTTAATTTTGTGACATAAGACTGAACTGTACAAAGTCATGCAACATGTCTTATAAATTACTGAAGAATGACTGAGTGAAAATTTCATGATCAAGTCTAACAGTAGCCTTGCAAATAGAGAAGAAAACAGAAGATAGTCTGTTATGGTGAATGTTAGAAGGATGCTTCCTTTATTTTGATATCCCAAAGTTTGGTTTAGAGATAAGCTACATAAACTGCACTGGAGGAAGAAAATGTCTAAGAAACTTTGGAGAAGAAATTTTTTTTCTGTAAAATGCTCCATTGAATCAAAACACTCTTTAAATTCATTTAGTCCATGTCTTAGGAACCTTTATGTCTGTCCTTTTATATAACAAGAAAATGTTCAGAGAATCTTTAACAACCATATCAGCTTATTGAAATGGCTGTAATGTGTTGCTTGGTAGCACATGTAGTCCAAGTACTACCCCTTCCGTTCGCGACAGTCACACTCCCTTTCCACTCAAGGCTGCAACTACTGAATGACCACTGAGCAACGAAAGATTGCATGAGATGTATTAATTGTTTTTACGTTGTGTGTTTGTTGTCTTTTGAATCAAATTTTTGCATCATATTGAAGACTTGAAATCAAGGTTGGTTACATGAATCCAGTTTTGTTTTCTGTACAGTTTGTTCTGTGATTGCTGTCCAGTGGAAACTGGCTTTACTTACTGATCCAATGTCAAATTCAAGTCATAGGCCCAGGAGTGTTGTTCTTTTATCATTTCTTGTGAGCTTTATTCGGGGTAACATCACAAACAGCAAAAACAGTAGCATGTGGTAGTTATGATACAAAGACTTGTACATACTGATATATACTCAAGAAAAGACCTGATCTTAGGGACTTCATATTTGAGCAGGATTTTCCTTTCTCATCCAGATCCTTTTCATGGTTTTCAAAGCAGAATTGAAGAATCTTCAGTACATTATTTGTTTAAGTTGAATTGATGATATGATGTATACAGGGACTGAAAAAAAGAAGATATGCAGCTATTTCATGTTAACATTTCACTTGCTGTATGAAACTTTGAAAGTAACAAAACATCTGTACCATTTGAAATGTTAAGTCATTATGGCATATTACTTTTGACCATTCTTAGGAATTGGTCTTATCTCCTGAATCATTTCACATATAGAGCATATACAGTATATGTGGCAGTCAATATATAGATTAATCTATAGTGCTGCTGTATTTTAGTGTGTAAGCCCTTGAATAAATTATCCCATATACTTGTCATATTTGTGTCTTTACAGATTTTGAAAATGATTGTGAACTTATGATTCAGTAAATGAGTTGTCAATCTCTGAGTAGTTTTGATTTAAAACAATAACTCCTAGTACTGGAGAGCAAGCTCTGTAGTCAAGTCAGGAAAGTCCAAGGGCAAACATTTTTTTCAGTTTCTCAGTAGTAGCCACGGCATCTACTTAGTATGTGCAGGAACATCTGGCCCTTGCAAGATTTTGAACAACAGGTGATGAATCGGATAGTGAGTATTTTAAGGCAGTTCTATTGTTTTACTACTGTTAGAATGAGATACAGTAGAATGACACAAACAAGCACATTCCCAGTGTGGTACACTTATAATTTCATGATGCATTTAATACAGTGCTGCAAAAATGAAGATTATCATTCAAAATACATAATGAGTAGGACAATTGTTCTATTACAGAACACCTTGGAACTCAATGTTCTTAATCTTCATGTATTGGTCCAGGCTGGTATTTCTGTAGCTACAGGTGTAGCAGGTCATTTGCAGTACATGTACCTACACCAAACCAAACCATACAAATGTATCAACATGATATAGAACACTACATGTACTTGATGTATTTTCCATAAGTCTGCATCTCTATGTACCATATACATACCGTTTACTAAGTAGACCACATAAAATCAATATCATAAACTTTTAATTTGTGTTTGGCCAGGAAAGCACAATATTTGACATCATCTGACCAAAGCAGTCCTACTTCAAATTAAAAATAGAGGTAAACAGCCCTTTAAAATGATACATTCATATGTCTTGAACAAGCTTTATTAACCAAGGAGGTTAAAAAAACAACCTCCTTGATTCAACTATGTTGCAGTTTTACAATCAGACCGTAACACGTCTCAACATAATGATTCTTCGAACATCTGGCTATTCACAAAGAGTGCAATATCTGGTGATGGAAGATAGCAACAGTTACTTTCCATGCTATTTACAGGTGATGATCGTCAGTGTCAGACTTTACTCTGGTCCAAGGCGGTGTTGAGAGAATGGTTGCGATACATCCCACAGACTCCTAGATGCTGTCAATATGAAGAAAACACAATCATTTAGACTAAGGCGGTGAGAATGTTCCCTGCACAACCTGTGCATGTGTCAGCATACATAAACACATTAGGGTCAGTATGAAAAAAGACTAAACTCAAGCTTGAATTCAGTATCTATCTGCAGTCTTGTTGATAAATCTAATTTGAATTGATAATGAATTCCAGCAATGGTTAATCAGTTTGTCTCTGTACTTTTTAAAAAGATTCCATTATAGCTGAGATTATATTTGATATAAAAAGCAAAACTTTTAAAGCAGAAGTATTACAGTTGTCCAGAATTACACTTACAATTTGCTTTTTTAACCTCCTTGGTGACATGCACTACACTACAGAAACCGAAGATCATTTGGTGACCAAAGTACAGTTTCAGTTCTGTCAGTACTTACCTCAGAGAATTTCTGTGACTTTGCATGGAAAGTCTGTGGCATGTCCTCCACTGTGGGCACCCTGCCACCGTACGTGTCATTGGTTGTTCTGTACATGGGGTTCTGGGGCTTCACAGGGGTTTCTCTGTACCACTCTGTGAGGGAACAGGATCATACTGAGTTAGATATTAAATATATAACTGTTGGCCCAGTTTCACTATGACCATAGTGACCTGTTGCAGGGCTTTTCTTGCTTGCAGCCTAAATTACATCAGCCCATACAAAATTTAGCGTTCAGTACATAGGGATAATTTTACTGGTCTTAATGGGAGGCAGCACAAGGTACTAACTTCCCAACACTCATTCTCAGGCCCAGGGTAGTTAACTTGTTGATGAGTGAGTGGAGGACTTTGCAATTCTGGACACAGGAGGAGCTCTCAATAACCCTGGATGCCCAATGAGGTTAAAGAACTCTTTCTTTAACCTCCTTGGAATGGCCAAGGGCCTTCAACTTTGTGTGCTGTGATGCAAAGTACCCACAACACATACTCATGCACACTTCAAACCATGAACTAGTCTTTTATACCACACACTACATACCTCCTAGTTCCTTTGGAGTTCTGATCCTCTCCATACATGAGAAGATCGGGTTACCAGGATTTGCACATGGAAGGTCTCTCACAGGTAGAATGTCTGCATCTAAGTGTAAAACAAACAGTGATTGATGATGAAAGTGTGAAATATCATCAACACTTGTGGTACTTTAAAATGCAGGACTTTGAAATGATCCTATATCTCTTCCCAACATTTCATTTGTAAATTTGTGCCATATTTCAAATACAATGGATCCATGGAGGAAATTCATAGTAAGGGATTTCTCAAAAGACTCACAGATACATAAGGGCTGTTATATTATAGATGCTTAGTATCGGAAAGAATAAGATCAAGGAAGAAGGACGTAAAAAGTTGGTCTATCTGATGTTATTGTGCTTGTCAATGAATAAGAAAAGAAAACTGAACTGTCTCTATTGTCTATTGTTACATGTGATGGCTGTTGCTTGTTGCATGTATATTGCAAATTTTAGGTTATGTTTCCATGATTCACAAACATACAGTAGTTCATGTCGATATGTGTAGTTTTTGGTGTGTTGAACTACGTGTATCTGCTTCTAACGTTATATGTAAGAAACGATCGACTTAGTTTCGGTGGCTGATGTTTATTTATAAATTCCATGCTGAGTTTTGGTCAAGATCAGCGAAACAGCCTGCACAGAAATGACATGTTGCTGTCCATAGAAACGTACAGCATGATAAAACCTTTAACATTAATATTGGATAAAAAGTGGTGTGTAGTCTTAGGAGCCAAAGCTACATGCAATATTGGTTCAATTTTATGTGACATGAAGCCGTATGACTGGAACAACATATGTTTCACCATGGTTATAACCTCATTGGTTTCACGCACTCACCTTTGTTTTGCGTGACCATTATGGGTTCTGTTGTGTTCTTAGCTTGTTCAGCACCAGATTCCACCACTTGCTCACCGTTCGCGGCCATCGTTAGCACAGGAATACACAGAAACACGCGCACACTGAATGAAGGACAACCTCTCTTTGCACTCACTTCCCGGTTTATATCGTTGCTATGGAAACAAGGGGCGTGGCGTTACCGTGGTAAATACCGCACTGCATGGCGGGAGCAAATATTTTTCTCAGTATATCACGTAATTAGCAGCTGAAATATTTAAGTTGTTAATATAAATAGAAAAGGGTAACAGCATAAAAGAAACCTTTAACCATATAATCGACAATTATTTTTCGTAGTAAACATTTTTCGAGGTCATGGTTCAGTAGGTCACTGACCGTCTTGCATCACCGGCATTGTAAATAAACCCGTCTCGATTCACGTTGCGCTGTGCCGTGCCAGGCTCACCTGTCCTAGATTTGTTAAGCCTTATCGCTAACAATGTGCATTTATAATGAGCATACCACGGTCGCTATCATGCCATAGTCGCTCGTGATAGTTGCTGTACGGGTCATGCTGGTGTCTGTTTCGCAAGATCGTAAGGCTGCTGTTTCACTTCTCAGTCGCGAATATATCCCGTTTTCTGCATCCCGTGACAGATGACGGACTGCTAGATCAGCGCGGTCTGTATCGATCCGGGGAGCGACAACCTGACGTTAGCCGGCCCGCAGTAACCTCGGAGAACGACTTTTCAGTTGCTGTAAATATAAGAATATCTCTTTATGCGAACAATCATGGCGCTTGTCAATCACAACCACACATCGCCAAATATGACAACTTTATTGCAACCAGAACAGGTGAGAAAAATTATTTCATTATATATGGTGTATCGCAGTAGATTTTTAGATCTTAAGATGCATTGAAGCAACCAGGGTGTGGTGGCGGCACTGTGGTGCTGATACCATTTTCAATACTTCATTTTATTCATCAATATCAGAATATATGAATTGATTTTTTAAAGCTCAGGTATTGTAAGCATGATGTACGAGATGATTGGAATTGACGTTATTTTCCCTGAAGCTAGATATTTTGACGCAGGTGTGCATCAGCTAACATGGCGGGTGGTAGCTCTAACAATGGATCGGTTCTCCTGGACAATAGCTGACAATTTATCACCATGCAAGTAAATGTACCAGGACAGGGTAGTTGTAAAATACAGTACTACCTTTCCTAACGGTTGACATCAATAAAAGGTTGAAGGCTTGTTCTATTGTCCCACCTGCCAGTTACAGCCGCGGTGTACCAACTATTCTATAAAACGTTTTATGTCATACCTGGGCCGCGAAAACGTCCTTGGACTACTTAAGATGTACCATAACATCCGGAAAAATGTTGAGGTGTTGAGAAGTCTAACTTAAGAATAAGGGGATACCTTTCAGATTGTTAAAGCCACCTTCAGTTGCAGTAACTCGTTTCAATCAGGCATCGACTCATTTTTTCAAAATTTCTAACAATTCTTTTTGAAACACTATACAAGCCTCAACCAAGGACGTTACATAGCGTCTTTGCCTCAACCTTGGAAATGTAATTTCTTTTTGTAGCCAGGATTACCAAAAACTTGAAAATAAAGATCATCCAACCATCACAAAATCTGACCATTCCAGTAGGCCATAATCTTCAGGATTTCTTCATGCAAAATTTATTTACAGATTATCTAAAGAATTTACATTTACTTGAACACATTGTAAAAGCTGTATAAGATGTTTGGCATTCAAAATTCAATATAATTATATCAATTAGCAATAAGCTCATGTTTTTCACCAAGGAGCATTTTTTGTACCCATTGATAAGTTTGTGTTTTTGACTGGACTCTTTTGATTTATGTGTGCAGCAAATCAGCATGAAGTAATATTTACTAACTGCTGAAAAATCAGCAGAATTGGTTCCCCTTTGATAAGTAGATATTTATTATTTGATATGTCATTGTGAAAAGGAGAACCTATTTCTATTGAGTACTGCTTATTTTTAGCTTTACTTCTTAGATTTTAAATCAAAGAGCTTTTAACATGAAAGGTGAGACTTTTTAGAAATGTCTTACATAATATTCAGTTACAGCTACATTTCATTTTACATAATATTGATTAATAACGATTAACTTCTACCCACAAGGATCAATCCTTAACAGTAATCCTGCTTATGTACCCAATATAGTTCATGCTAATTTGGGGTTTAGTATTTTCTCAGTTTGTTTAAAGGAGGTTAAAAGCAACAAAAATTATTAGCCTAATTGCTATGATTTCTTTAAATATGTAACAGGAGCAATTAGCATCACCAGTCAGCTTACCAAAGCACCTTATTGAGGAATTGAAACATAAAAGGCAAATACTATAAAATGTATAGCAAAATGTGTGTTTGGCTTTTTTAAACTACATGTATGTTATTTGGCTCAGGTCTGTGTAACTTATACCTCAGTGTGGTAATTTCTGTTTTTAGCATGGGAAAGTCAGCTTAAGCAGTTGGCACATGTTTGACTCACACGTGTAAGAAAAATGTGCATGCATAAAATAGGACGATGATTTAAGCTTCTATGAGAAAATCAGCCATGACATACTAGGTAACGGTGTACAGGAGCACGTGTATGATAGGGTGATAATGTGGTTTTCAGTTTATCGGATTGTTGACTAAGAATATAACTTTCATTATAAAGGTTCTGAGTTCAAATCTTTATCAGGCCCCTCAGCCGGGATGCTGTGCCCTTGGAAGGGTACTTAACGCCTATTTCCAACCTTGACTCAGGTAAAAATGTATAGTCTAGTAGCTTCAGTTAGGATGGGATTCTCTTGGATGGATGAAGATAAATCCAGAGTTTCAACTAGCCTCATTTACTTGCGCTTCTATATGGCCCACCCTTCATTGCCGGCACCAAGGGATCGAGGGGCGAATTTACAGCAGAGTTTGCATCATACAGACTAATGCACAACATAACAATGATAGAGTCTGCCAGGCAACTGCAAGTTGTAGATCAGATGTACAGCAGCTGTAGATATACCATGTTGAACACACCTGACAGATAGTTTCCTTTCTCCCACCAGATGCAGACTATCACCTACATCGACATGGTAACCACCAGTCTCAGGTGAGCCTTTATTTAGTATGTTAAATGATAGCAATTGTTGCAAAAAGAGATGCTTTTAAGAAACATGTGGCCTCAGTTCTTAAGGTAAAGGATAAAGGTATTTCCATCTTACCTCTCTATTTTACACCTGGTTGGAGGAGTGAGGAGGGTCATGTTAAGGTTTAAGTGCCCTTCCCTGGAAGTTGAAACTTACAAATTAGTGGGATGTCAGGGGTTTGTTCTCAGGGGCAAACACCCATCACAGTCTCTTAAAAACTATATTTTTCAGGTATTGCTTCTCACTTAAGTCAGTAAAAGTGGTCAGAATTCAGGTCAACCTACTTTTAAAATGTTTGCTCTAAAGAGTTTGCTCCAGGCTTCCTTCACGATGTGGTACACAAAACATCTTTTTAGGACATTGTCTTTCAGCATCCTAAAATTGTTTCAGATAAAGTGGTCAGGACTGGTCATCTTACTCTTCACAGTGGTCAGGACTGGTCATCTTACTCTTGTCACAGTTTGCTCTAAGCTTCCTTCACCTTTATGGTAGCCACCAAGTTCTTATGTTTAACATCAGTCTGGGGCATGTGCAGGTTAATGGTTGGCCAAATGACCTTCAATTGACAGGACATTCTAGTATTTCTACAATTTTTTCTCAATAATGTCAGCAACATCCATCCCTCCTGATATCTGCAAGAACAAGAGAGATGGTAATTTTTTTATACTTAAATCTAACTTTTGATGCCTTTGATGACTAGAGTAACAGTCCGACAACTTAACAGTATTTCTTCCCATCTGGCATGGCAAAACATTTTATGTTTGCATACTGGTCAGACTTTGTCTCTAGCAAACAATTGTTACTACGGCAGCAAAAACCACATGTGTGGTCAAACGTGGGTCACTCACCCACCACAAGGGTCAGTCACCCTCACACAACTGTTGATAAAAAATTACTTCATACAGTATACAAGGAGAACTTTGCTATGTCACTTTCTTGATTTGACAGGACACTGTCATCTATAACCAGTAGATAATGACTTAAGCATACTCATCACTGGGGAAAGATAAAGTACACGGTACTGTTTTATCTTCCAAGTACAATATCTCTGTGTGTTTGTAAGACTAGACTTTGATCAATGATTGAAGGTCCTTGCCTTACCTCACCTGACCTTTTCCATTGAGAGTCATGGTCATTCACCTTGAAACTTGGATAACATCCAAACTACTGATGGTAAAGGCTCTGAGTCCTATTGTGCAAATATCCAGACACCAACTTATAACACAGTTTCTGGTTTTACGAAAGAATTTCTGTTGAGTTGGGAACAACATCTGTAGTCTTCATCTACTTTCAGAGTGATGTCCTGACTATAATTTCTTAAAAGGAAAAGGAAAAGAAGAAAGCTTAACTAATAAGCCATGTTGGTTAGTGCATAGTATGTGTGACTTTCACATGAGGTTTAAGCCTTGAACCAAACAATGTCCTCAGAATTTATTCAGAAATCTATCTAATTCTCATATAGTCCATTACCATGGTAGAAAATACCCATTGGAGCTGTCTGCTACCAACTGGTGTCATGGACCCTTGCAGCAGTATATTCAAAGACTTACTATTACTACTTTATCCTAGTGTAATGTAGATTTTGCAGTGCACCATCATTAATACTTATTGTTTTCTCCCATGCAGCATCATTGGTGCAAGCTCCATCATCATTTATTCCTACTGCAAGAGAAAGGTGTGCCAGCCAGAGGTAAGGCTTGTGTAATGTTTACCAAATCAGCACAAAATGTTCCCATGCCTTTTGGACATGTGTCCTATATGTGCACTGTTGTTTGAATATTAGCCTTAGTGACAGCAGGGCAGAAGCGTGCAGTGGTCAGGTGCCAACATAGCAGAATAGGAACTGAAAAAATGTTTACAAACAGCAAACCAAAAAAGAGGTACCAATAATTACGTAACTAAAATTTAGAACATAGTGTTGGCCAGAAAAAGTAAAAAGGAGTTTGTGGTTGGTATACTTGAAAAACACACATAGTAGAAAGGTGTTAAAAGTTAGTGACGCCTTAGGTCAGTGCACTCTAGATGTCCAAAGGTTGTTGAACCCTTGAAAATCATTAATGTATTGTGTGGAAACCCTTATGCCAAATTATATAGTATGGGGGTATCATCTAAGTGCTGCATTGGCATGAAAACAAATTACATGTATTGTTTTGTTCCTCATTTGTTGGCAAAAACAATGAAAGACAAGTGCAAAGAGTCAATGACCTCTCATAGGTAATTGTACACTCAGTAAACAAGTGTACACCAATGGAAGACAAGCACACAGGGTCAATGCCTCTCTGTCAAGGTAGTTGCACTCCCAGTGACCAGGCAAAGGTCCTTATATAATACGTCAATTGCTATCACCAAATCTCAACTATTCAAATAAAAAACTTGACTTTGAACAGGGCTAACACAGGCTGTTATTGTATGTAATATATCACGTCTGAAAGTTTTATACATGTTTACTACAGAATTATTTCAAATACAGTGGAATCCGTACAAAAATGTACAACTTTAACATACAAGGAAACCTCTTTTTCCGCCTACGACAAAATAAAGCCAACGCAAAAGTGATAATGAATTTACAGTTCTTCTAACTATAGTCATTCTACACCTATTGATATTTACCTTTACTGCTGCTATATCTATACAGGTCCACCCACTGTTCCACCTGGCCTGTGCAGACTTGCTGGCATCACTGTTCCTGTTGATAGGGGTCGTCATCTTTAACCTCTCTTATGTTACCATGGAGATATATGAGCAGCATTGTCACTACTTCTCAGCATTTGCCACAGTAAGTACCAACTGTATTTTCATTCTGCATAACGTTACATGTCAGTTAAGAGAAAGTTTAAGGGAGAATAATGTATTTAAAAACTGAATGAATGAATTTTTTTCTTTTGTAATTTTTTTTGTCTGTTTTCAGCATTAGCGTGATTCCTATGAATACCTGGGCTATCAAATTTCATTTCTTCTACCCTGCTTAACCCTGCTTAACCCTCATGTTCAGCTGCTTTTGTCCATTGTGTCTTCCTTGCAATAGCAGAAGTTCTCCTATTGGTCAAACTGACAATTGTTATGCAGAGTCCACATTTTAGAAGCTATTTTCCGATGCATAACCTTTTCAGCACCAAGGACAGCACCGACAATACTTTTTGCTGCTGTATGTTGTTCGTTTGGAATTTGAGATTTTGGTTGATTTTTCCAGAGTTTCTTTGTGACGACATTCCTGCTGACCATCACCTACTCCCTGGAGGTGTTCCTGAGGATGAGAGACCGTGCCATCAGGTCCAGCACCAGACAACCGGTCAGTACTCAGGTTCAAAGCATTAAATCTCTCTCTAGTTTGGACATAAAAGATTTTGTAAATGACTAATTTTTCCTGGTTAGTTTGGTTTTGAAACCAAAGTTTTTGTTTCATTTTGTTAATTGCAAAGTCCTTCTAGTACTAGGTGTTACTGTGATTGCAATGCATGTTACAATCTGGTTTTAGCTGTGTCAATGGTGTCAAATTACACATTTATCTTAAGAAATCAGTGTTTATGGTGTCTAATGCCTGTTGTGTTTCCCCATCGTACAGGGTACAGGCAACTTCCCTTTAGTCTACCTGCTTTACATCATCTCATGGTAAGTACTGATGATCTTGCCTATGTTTGCTATTGCCCTGTTATATATGTGATAGACAAAAGGGTTACTAATTCAGATCAAACCGCTAGGGCTAGACTACACCCTGTATAGAAGAAGTATTTTCCTTCTGCACATGTCAAATTGTGAAATATTGCGGTCACTTGACACCACAACTTTTGCTGCAGACTAGAATATATATCAAATTCCAAGCAAGAACAGCATTGGCAGCATGTATTACTGTCCTTTGTGCTGAAAATGTTATGCACTGGAAAATTAAGAAAAATAAAACCACTGAAAAGACTAACAGTATTGTGTCTGTACCACCCTGTCATATGTAACAAATGTCAAATAAAATGTACCTTGAAGTCATCAACATTGTAAAAGGATGCTACTGATATAAGTTGAGGTGTGTACTGGTACACTATACTTTTGACAGAAAATTAGATCCTCTGGACCTGGACTGGACCTGGACCAGAATTTTATTAACCCTAATTGTAACCATGTTAAACACTTTAATGTGTTTTCCCAGGCTGGGCCCCCTTCTTGTACAGTCCACCATACTCATCACCACCAGTATGGAGCCTCCCATGTGGGACATCGTCCCCTCTCCTAACTCATCCCTGGTCAGCTGTACAAGGTAGGAACACAGTTATCAAGTTTGTACAGGATCTGATGAAATAGTGCAAAAAAATATATCATTTTAACATGAATGCAGAAAAAGATAATCAATTGCCTTCAAGATGTTATATCTGAGAACTTCAGGACAAAAGGGTCAGAGTAGCTTCTGAGGTTGTGGTGAAGATCTCATTGTAAACTTAAAGGAGAAGTCTATGTAACTGTCAGTGTTACACATATGATATTAATAACTGTACTCATTTCTCCAGGTGTTTGCCGCTGTACCATTTCAAGAATGACAAGTGCATGCCGGTGAGTTCAAGTGATTATGACGTGGACTTTCTGTTTGTCATGGCCCCCTCCACCCTAGCTACCCTCACATACTGCAAATCTCAAAACTTCATTTTATTTTCTTAGTGACTCCACCTTAGGGAAAACCTCTTTTCCCCATACAAAAAAGTAAAAGCACTGTAAAAAGTAAAATGCAGTTTTGTACAAGTTAATCTGATATCTGTAGTTCAGTCTGTCAGTTGTACCACATCATCACAGTTGTAATTAAAAGTATGTAACTGTTTAATAGCATTGACTCACATCTTGTGCACATTGTAAGCATGTTGACATAAATGTGAAGCACTACATATAGATCCCCACTTCCATACTGAGAAGACCTGGACCAGGGATCTGATTCTATCTGTCAATAACTCAAACCCTCTATTCTCCACAGACTCCTTCAAAGGGACAACAGTGGATGTTGGACCTGGATGTGTCAGCCAAGTTAATCTTCATCCTTCTTCTCATTCTCACCATTGTAATCACAACGGTAAGTACAGCTCAGAATCGACATATCTCATAGATAGATGCAGTTACTTCAATATGGTAAATAGCAGCGTTATTTCACATACAGACAGAGAGTGACTCTGACCTTCTGTTTCTGTCCTGACAGATTGTTTACCTGCTTGCTGTGGCTGCCTTCCAGATGAGACATAGGAGAGCAGGTATGGAGAACATTCAGTCAATACTTGTTGTTTTATTGTGGCAGCCATTTCTGAGCACTGAGGCATTTGGTGATCAGTCTTTTGGGGTCACGATTATTGTAACTGCATTGATAATTTTAATATCTACTGTATGCAATTTGCTGCAATTGCAAATGCTTAAAGTAGGGAAATATCAACCTAAGGTGATTTCAAGGTGTTGGATCTTAGATACAAGAAATTAGTTTTTGAATTGCGTAGGCTATAATACCATGTCATAGAAATGCTGTATCAGCTATTTGAATTAGCCAGCCTCATGTTGCCCATAGCTAAGTAACCTTTATGTTGTTCCTGCAGGGATGCGAGGCAGGAGAGAGTACGAGGATGAGCGCAGTGTGAGACGGAGAGCTGCTCTCTACCTGCTGGTCTTCTGCTTCTGCTGGCTGCCCAGTAAGTATATCAGACTCTGCCTCCATCCTTACAACTTCATGACAAGCCCTCATTACACATGTGTGACATCAACTCTCATAATTCCACCAGGTGCCATAATACTGCCACATGAGGAAAAATATCACAAATCTAAGGTGATAATGTGAGGGGGTCTTGTGGCTGCATGTCAGTCAAATATTTGAATATTTATGTTTTTATTTTGCATTTGTATGTTTTGATTTAGGGTTAATCTTTTCCTGCATCATGAATATACAACAAAATAATATATTAACACACAATTCACATTTAATGTATGTCCATATTGGACAATTCCTGCCAAATAAATGCATGGTGAACCACTGCACATGGTTTAGAAAAAATAATTGTGTTTTTTTTACCTTTACAGCTCTTGTGCTTGGTATCCTGTCCCTGTGTGATGGCTTTGTGATGAAGAAGTACTATGCTCTGTACATTATCCAGGTAAGACCGTAGTTTAAGCACAATTTTGTGTAATTTCTTGTCATCTTTTTTATAACTGGGTAGATCTTGTGGGAGGGGGAAGCAGGAATTTTCCTGTCTCTTGTCCTGGATTTTGTGTCACTTTGATATGATTTCAAGTTAAAGAGCCCAACACAATTATTAGAGTGAGTGAATTTGCGTGCTTGGTCACATATAGGGACATGATGTACCATCTCTTCTGTCAGTTGATGACAAAGAAGGAAGATGGCCAATGACCAACTTTATGCCAAATAGCATTTACTGAAGCAACTGGATATTTGAATTTCCAAAATCATATCAAGTTGCTTGAGTAATTGCTATTTGGCGTATATTATTACCTGGATGTCTAACCTACATTGATATAATGACCAACTTTAACTTTTGTTCCCTGGACAGGCCTGTACTGCCCCCTTGCAGGGCTTCCTGAACTGCATCGTTTATGGATGGAGAAGAAAGGAGTTCAGACAAGTAAAACCTTTACCTGTGGCAGTGCTAGCAGAGCAGTCAGGCCTTCTGGACAGTAACAGGAACAACTATCGGACATTTGCCACAACTATGGCATGATGTATGGTGAAGAGTGGTAGAGGTCTGTCTTTGTTGTACGCACAAGTAAAACAAGTTTGTTGGGAACAGTATCAAGCATTTTACCTTTCCCTGGGTATGAAATATTTTAAAATTTGACTTTTTGTTATGCAAATGTATTAAAGTTATAGATATATGTATGGGACCCCATATGGTGAGCTGCATTGTTACAAAATGTCATAAATGTATATTTCATCAGAATGATGTTGCCATATAGTATGTACATGTATCTGTCCTCCACTGTATATATTCAATGTTATGAATATTTGATCGGACATGTATCCATTATTTTCCCTCTGGTAAAACATTAAATGTTTTGTTGCCGCCTGTAAGAAGATACACAAATAGAGAGGTAGAATAACTCTATTACAGTCTATTATTATAGCATACAGTTCACTGGAAATGGGACAAAGAAATTCAGTATATGTGTGGCAACTACTTTTCCTAACTCTGGGAGACTGATTCATTGATATACAGAACTCAGTATGAGTAATATGTTATGTGTGATGAATATAGGGTAGATGTTAGACAAATGTTAGACATTGAAGTTGTTTGATGTAGGAACAGTGGTGGTTGTCAGAGTTTGATCATCAATGTCAAAGCAGTATCACACAAGGTGTGGTGAAATGCCTGATGTAGAAGTTACAACATTTATAATAACGTTATATTAGCATATCAAATGTGATATAGAAGGGTATCAGGAAACTGCAGTGCAGTATGAGAACTAGAAACTTTGTGAGAAATGATTTTTGATTAAAAAGTGATATATAATTGTAAGCTATTATAAGACTTAGGGTGAGGTTGTGTTGTGCAATACTGTATTAAGATGTGTAAAATTTTAAGAAATACACATTGTATTCCTGACTATGAAAGTGGAAGAAAATTCAATAATAATAGTAAATGTATAAAAGCTATATGATATTGTATATAATCTATATTGAGCATAAAATATATAATAATATGTCTTGTATAATCTATATTGAGCATAAAATATATAATGATATGTCTTGTGAAGATACCTCAGTGAACAATAACGTTACTTCAACCTACGTAATAAATTTCTCTGGATGAGAAGTATACAGCACATGCTGTTTTTAAACCTTTTTATTTATTCTAAGTGAGCAGTACAGGCAGTAGAAGTTAAATAATTCATGTAATTTGGATAGAAAATGAGATTTTAACTTGGGAAAGTGGTATTGTATACCTATCCCACATTTTGTGTTAGTCATATAGCCAACGAAATAGACTGATTCTGACTGTCAATCGCACAATTATCAGTTCAACCAAGCAGGGAATGGCAGTTAGCAGGTTGGCCAATGAGAGAATGGCTGCATGTCTGTCCAATACCGGCACTTTTTGTGTTTTTATTTTTCATTGCTACATTTTGATGGAAGTGGGCTTGTCTATGGGATCTGTCTATTGTTACTCCCGATCATTGTGCTAATTTATATGTATCAATGAGATACAGTTATAGGTTTGCAGTTGTAACATAGTATGTATCAAATGTACTGCTGATTGTTTTCTTTATGTATGTTTGGCGAAGAGAGTACTACCTCGTGTGGTAGACCAATAAAATACTTTCAACGTGTTTCAACATTTCTGATTTTATCATTATCAAACTCAAGATTTCTTGTGTTGTTACCAATCAGAGTCTTCCGTAGACCATATGTAGTACAACATTCAGGCCAGCAAATCAACTACATCATGTAACGTTACATACTAGAAATTCTGGCATGAGCTAGTTTAGGCCATGTTGACTTTATTATGTTGATTACATGGAGCCACAAAATTGATGCGAGGATGCAGAAAATAAGGTTTGGACAAAAAGATTTCATTCTGAAATCTATCCACGTCGTCAGGATGGTTAATGTTAAACAAATGTCATAACACTCAAAATATGGTGTACGAAATAGATTTTTTTTTACTTTCAAGGAACGAAACTCTACACTAAAATCTGATATAACTGTATTTAACTGTAAACGCCACCTAGCTGGTTGCTATAAGAAAACAGGCGCAGATGATAATTCGCAGATGACGCAGTCAGCATCAAGGACGCCACCAATCTTTGACTTTTTTCCGGCTCAACGGTAGATGTCAATGTTTGTTATTGTTAGATTACAATAAAAGCACTCATTTTAGAGTCACAATGGCTGTCAACTGTTTTGTCATTGCTTTTACCACTATGTTAGTACATCATAATGCAGCTTGTTGAATACCTCCAGTGCGCAAGTAGCTGGACGACGAAGTGTTTTCTATTCATTCCGCGAGAGAAAGTAGTCCGTTCCATGACTTCTCAGCGGCTTGACTTTTCTAAAGAAACCTTGTCGCCGGTGCTAACAGGATGAATTCGCAATAAATCCTCCCAAATCTTTGTTAATTACAATATTCATCATTCCTTCTTTTGCTTATTCACAGTTTCATGGCGTCATAATGATGACACAATACTACATTTTCACAGCCACAACCCGGTTGTTACTCCGCGATAGAACGCAGGAATGATGAAGCATATATAAGCAAGAAGCCAGCTGCATGTCCTTGTATGTTTACTCAAGAGTCAAGTAAACTGTATCATTCAGGAAACAAACGACAATAAAGTTTGTTTTGTGGCCAGCAAATGAGACACAATGTTTCTGTTGGGCGATTTCTTCATTTCTAATTGATATAACTTGGTGTCTTTCCTCCCTGCGTTCGATTTTCCTGTTTACCCTGGTTGCCATGGACACGGGTTCTGCACAGATGACAAGTTCCTGTCCGTGAACTAGGTGGGAAATTTGCTCTCTCCTGTTTATACGAAAAGTAAGGTTGAAAAAACTCAAAATAAGTCACAAATCTTTGCCTAGTTCTACGTATAACTGTTGAATGCACTACAAAAAGGCAGTTAGAGCCTCCTAAAAGGCTGATATTAGGCTAAACTTCGCAAAACAAGTCCGGTTGGTTCTTGGTGACTAAGTCTAAGTTCGTCAGGGTTGTCAAGGTCAACGAAGTTTGTGAGGAAAATTTCGTCAAAAGAAGTTCAGCTTTATTTGTTGCTAGGGATATATCTTCGTGCATCTGAAACGTTATATACAATATACTGGTACTAATGTTAGATAAACCAGAGACACTTGAAGAAATGTAA
The DNA here is from genome assembly GCA_019207045.1 of Branchiostoma floridae x Branchiostoma belcheri. NCBI lineage: Eukaryota > Metazoa > Chordata > Leptocardii > Amphioxiformes > Branchiostomatidae > Branchiostoma > Branchiostoma floridae x Branchiostoma belcheri. The sequence continues at coordinate 9,647,879 of CM033027.1, forward strand.
TTACAATTTGGTGTCTTGTTTTGGTGACGTCTGTAGGTCTGACGTTTTGAGAAGCCGAGAATTTGCGACTTTGTTTCCCGAAGTCAGTACGCCTCTGTCCATCTGACGTATAATGAGAATGGAGTCCAGTTATAAAGTGAGAGCCGTAGTGAAGAACACGGTAAAGAAAAAGGTAAGTTGTCCCTTTTTTACAAAGCCTTCACCCCGAAATTTGGGATAAAAACATCAGTTCCGTTATTTTCCTCGTACTATCTCTAAGCGACGTTTCAGACATTTCAGTTACGATTACCCCGGCCGCGATCAAATACCAGCTCTCACAAATTTCCGTTGTTTGTTTTTCTTCTTCATCCCAATTGTGCCCAGAGTCACATGATAATGATTATTCTGGTATGTTGGCCTTTTGGTTTGGCCTTTCTTTTGCTTTGTCTTGCTCTGTTGTGTTGTGTTTGTGTTGTTTTTCTAATTCCAGCATCTTCCCTTTCCTGCTCTCAGCAGAGTCAGGGAGGAGAAGCAGCGACCTGCTTTAGCCAGTAAGACCTGTTTAGTCAGCTTGACGATGTCATGATTATGATGATGATGATGATGTCAGAAGTAGTCATTGTGCACAACAATCCCAAAAAACGGGGATATGATCTTCATAGCTATAACATCTCACAACTATAAACTTGTGCAAGGCCACTGACTACTTTAATTTCTTGGTTCTTGCATTTTTGTACGAAAGCAATAAAACAAGAAGACAAAGTGAAAAGAAAGACAATTTAATTTCTGTGATGGACCCAGCTGGTGCGACTGTGGGGAAAAACGTGTTTACTTGTAATACGTAGACGTGGAGAAAAACAACATGTAATACATAGACGCAGGCCTCGAAATTAACTTTTTTCCCTATTGTCCCAGAAGTGTTCCCAAAAATAAATTCCAATCGTCCCGAAGTGAGGAAGTATGTATTACAACAATAAATATAATGTTGAGTCACACTCAGAGTACAAAATTTCTGTATAACTCATTGTCAATTACATGTATAAAAGAGTCGAAAGAGAGTCGAAAACTGATTTTGTCATTCTGCAAATTTTCAGATTGATTAATTTTTCTTCTGTAATCTTGAAAATCTATCTGTAAATTGCAGATTGCAGACAGGTATTTCGAACACTGATGGGGTTTACATTCTGATGTTGATTATTTTTCTATCGTCCCAAAAAAGGTCCCAAAGTGATTTTCTAGTGGTCCCGGCCTAAATTTTTGGTGCCCCGGGCCTATGGGACTATGTTAATTTCGAGCCCTGTAGACGTGGAGAAAAACAACGTCTATGTATTACAAGTAAACACATTTTTCCCCACAGTCGCACCGGCTAGTTTTTCCCCAGAGTCGCACTGGCTATAATAGACCATATTCCATAATTATATAGCAACCATTGGATTGGGAGTAACAGCCCAGCTGTCATTTCACAGAACAGCCTTTTAACCTTAATATCTGGAAAATTGTAACTAGGAATATAAAAACATTCCTCAGCTGCTGGAGTCAATTATGAGTACCATGCAAGAACCAAGGAAGTAATTTAGTGTGGCCTTATTCAAGGAGCATTGTTGTATCTTGTCTATTGATCCGAAGCATTTCCTGTTGTGCTAAACTAAAGGAATGGCTTGTAACATCAATCTCTACACTTCCAGACACTATTCAATAATAATTCCTTTTACTTCAGGAATTGAATTGAATGTTTGCAGTGATAATTTACATGACTTAAACTGTCTCTATCTGCTGTTCCTCTGCAGCCTGACCAGGGATACATTTCAAGAGACCCTACACACTCTTCACAAGTAAGTAATGGTACACGTGGAAAGAACTATGCAATACGTACAGTTACTGTGGTATATTACGGTCTTAGGATGAAGAAGAAGGGGTTTTACGTGTAGTTCTTTGGATGGAACGTTACAGCCAGAGTCCTGTGCTTCACCTAAAGCATAGTTTTCCAGCCACAATATTATTGACAATAGACAATAAGGAGTGCACCTATATGTGAGTAGATCCAACCAATAAGTCCAGTCTTATGCATCTGTGCCTCATGTCTGATCACTGTCTTGTTACTCACTTACCCTTGTGGACACATGAGGTATTCATATGGTGTTGAAGCCATAATGTAAGTTATAGTGTATAAGATCTAGATGAAATGCAGATCACCATTAAAAATACAGAACTGCAAAGAGCTCATGTTTTCGCCACCAACAGTTGAAGAAAGTCCTCATCTTCCTAGCTATTAATGTTTTGTGCTGAAAAATCTCCCTGTCCTTGGTGCTGAATAGGTGCTGAATTGCATATTGGTACCCCTAGGTGTTATCATTGTTATGTCATAAAGCACTTAACTGTATTCCATGAAAAACTGTTGATTGTAGATTTTTATGATTTGATGAAAATGGTAAAATTATACCTGTGATGAAGCAATATGTTGCATTCATGAATGCTGTATACTAAGTTCACATGACATTGTGTGTGTGTGCGTGTGTGCATGCATGTGTATGTGTGTGTGTGTGTGTATGTGTTTGTGTGTATGTGTGTGTAATGTACATTTACATTGTGTGTATGTATGAGTGTTTGCATTTAGAGTCCATTCCAAGACACCATGAGGGTTTTTAGGTGATTTTTTTAATAAGTTTGAATTATTTTGAATAAAAGAATATCTAAGCCACAATAATTAAATTTTCTTCAAAAAATTGACTAAGAAAGTAATAATCTATTTGAATTCCTTTGAATATTTCAGAAACATTTTGAAAATAACTGTACAAAATATCTTTATTTAGAATAATTGTCAAACTTCTGTGTGATTCTTTGCCAAATGGTAGAATTAGTTTATTGCCCCCATAAAAGTAAGCTCTATTGTTAGATTTTTAGATTTCACTGCTGGGCACTGGTGGATCCTTTGTTACTATTGTTACCCAGTCATACTTAACAAGGATGTGTGAATTGCTATTGTCCCAGCCCACTGACCCATTTACAAAATGTTACAAAAAATGGTAGAGAATGGTAAATAATGGTAGAACGCTGTTAATATTATTTAGAAACTATTAGAAGTATCCAATTCCACATCATGAATATTTCCAAAGTTTGACAGAACCGGGGAAATATTTATAAAGTTGAAACAGCATTAAGAATATTTCTGAATTTATGAAATGTCCTAGACATATAATTACAAAGCTTTAAAATCAATTCTAAACAATGACAACAAACATCTGCACGGTGTCTTGGAATGGACTCTATGGATACATGTACAAAATGTATATCTGTGTTTGTGTTTATCTATGTGTCTATGCATGTGTGAGAGAGAAAAAGACAGCAAAACAAATAGGCTAATCTTTTTACAAATAGGCTAATCTTTCCTTATTTTCAGGGAGTGTGCTGAGCTGCTAGAGCTGACAAAACAGTAAGTTTACAAATTGCCTCACTTTCAATATTTCGTCTGTCATAGAATTTCAGGGTCTTTGAAAGTGTGAAATGTTAAAGTATTTGTTATAATTCTGTGTCCATTTTAACTGATTCCTCAGAATATCAGCAATCTAATGACAAAACTACTTTTATAAGGTCATGAATGATTACAGAAGTAATTCAAATTTTTTTTCTGTCCAATAAAGACAAGCTGAGGATGACTTGGCCAGGTCCTCCCATATCTTGCAACTCCAAATTCATATTGCAGACAAGGAACTGTAAGTCTTTTAGTTTTTGAACTGTTTGATTTCCATTTGGTTCTGTCTGTGCAACACTTACATATGATATACACTAAAATAATTTACTAAATGTTAAATAACAATAACAAACTAAACAGTGAATACAAAAATTTTTAGTGGAATAGGTTATTTTGTTTTTGCAATTTCAAAAACATGGCAAAAATGTCTTGGTCTGTCTCTGGAATGGTATGATCTGACACAGTGGAAAATTTGTCTGGCGATTGATAAACCAAACAAGTATAATCATACTGCACTACCTATTTTAATGCACAATTTTCATCTGATTATCGCAGGCAAGCAGCTGATACAAAGGTCCAACATGAAAGGTACTATGCATTGACTTGAAACTTTTCATTCTGTGCTCCATCATTGTAGCTTATGCTCAAGTTTCAAGTTGCATCATATTATACATTGATCTGTGTGGCTGTATAAGCTGCTTTTATTGCAGGTTCAAGCATTAATTTCCATCTGGTAATGAGAATTGTGAAGCCACTATATCATTACTGTATCAAAAATTGTTGCGATGGTGTAGCAAAATATTGTGTGATTTTCCAATTTCACGATGAACACCTTTTTCACTTTGTCAGAATGGAGAAAAGATTTATCTAGCCTGACTTGTTAGATATTAATTGTTGTTGTATTTTTACAACATAAACTTATGCTGTAACACACAGACACTTGGCATAGCACACATTAATTTGTATTTCTGTATTCATTAAAAGAAATTGTTGTTAAATCTTCTGTCCTTAAACACAGGCAGTTGTTGGAGGCTCGCAGTGACCTCAAAGCGTAAGTGATAAGAGATCCAACATATTATTGTTGTTGCTCAGACAGGAATAGTTAAAAGTAATGCTTAAATTGATTTCTATTGAAAAGAAATACTGTAAATGCAGAAATGTTCGCGGTGGATTAATGTTCGCGGTTTTCGCGGCGACCACTTTACCGCGAAATTAAATCCACCGCGAACATTTTTCTATTAAGGTATTAGACTGCAGTAGATGGTGTTACCGCGAAATTAAATCCACCGCGAAAAGTCATTTTTCCCGCTACCGCGAAATTAAATCCCCGCAAACTTAAATGCATTTACAGTAAAAAATGGAGTTTCAGAATAAATGATTCTTTGCTATGAATGACATGGCTCTGAAAGTTCTATGGTCCTAAAAGTTGCCATGAATGACAAAATTGGCTCTAAGATTTAACATCATACAAAAGTCATTGATGAACATTAAAGTTTCTAAACATACATAATAATCTAAGTTATACTTTCTCACCTATGTTTCACAGGGCAATTGTTGAGCTGCAGCAAGAGAAGCAGAGGTCTGTTATTCTTTTAACCTTCAGAATTATAACTATTGAGTGAGTGATTTGTACTTTTCAAAAGTTGTTTCTCATTAACAAACAGTTGTGAAGAAAAAAATTATTTTTTGTTTCCAACTGCAATGAAAATATTGTACTGACTAACTGCAATGAAAATATTGTACTGACTCTGAGTCAAAGATGATTTAGAAAAATGTTTTGCTTCTTGTTCTTATATAAAGTTCAAATTTCAGACATACATCTAATGAATATGTTGCATGGATCTTTTCCCTTCTAAACATGTGATTACTGATATACAGACAGAGTATTTCTCCACTATGACAGGAGCGCTCAAAAGAGCCTAGAGCTTGATAACCTGAAGGCACGGGTGACTGTGCTGAAATCAGGAGGAGCCAGGTGGGTTATCTTCTGTGTCCACTGTACTTTTGCCAACACCTTGGGCAGAAGTACTGTTTCCACTATTCCAGAACATGGACTCTTTCAATTAATGTCCATCTTTAGCCTCCTATGATGAAGGCAGACAGTACATTTTATAGTTGATTATATCAGCAGTTTGCTCCTTGTGATTGTCTGAATAATCTGGCATTTGTTGATAAAGATACGATTGGTTTTTGACAATTTGCCAAAAATATTGGCTCTGAGTTCCAATTGTTCCTGGGTAATGACATGGTGATGGGTCCAATCAGGTATTAGGAAGCTTAACCCCTATTACACTACTTCTGAGAAATGCTTGATTCAGGAAATAAATGCAGGAAGTAATGACCAGACGTTTAGGCTAGATCCGCACATAGAGCAAGTAAATATGAATTCCAGGTCAGCTTAAATACAGCTTGGGCAAAGGTAAGATTACTGAGGGTTTACATTTGATGTTTGAATTACTTCCAGTTTCAGTAGTCGTGAAGATGAGAGACACCACAAGTCAGTTCTACAGGCAGACCGGCTTCAGATCCTGTTGGAGGAGCAGAGAAAGTAAGTTAATGTTATATTTTTGCATGAATCTAAATGTAAAACAAAATAATCAAGAACAATTACTAGTATGACAGCTTTCCCCAGCCCTGGATTTTCTTTTAGTCATCTTAGCTAGGTTGATCTGGCAGATTTTGACCCATTTTTGATGTTCTTCATGTTGATATCACTGACACATACTTCTGAAGATTGATGTAACTTCTGACTTTGCTCCCCTCCTTTCATGAGCTCACCTCTCATTTTTATCTAAAAATATTCCAATGTGCTTTCAAAGAAAGCTTTGATTATTTTGTTCCTTTTCCTCACATTAAGTCAGAAATTGATTTAGAAAATTTCAGAATGAAAAATGATAGTAATTTTATTGCACTTTCTGCTCTCCTGCAGGGAAAACACCATCCTGAAAGCCCAGCTTCTGCAGACACTGAATCAATTGTATGAGAGGAAAGAGAGCCTCACAACTTACACGAAACATCAAGAGGACTCTTTCCTGCCTGAGCAGTTCTTGGTCCGCAGCGGTTCTCCCTTAGATGACGAGGAGAGGATGCTGTCAGATAACATGGAACATCAAGAGGACTCTTTCCTGCCTGAGCAGTTCCTGGTCCGCAGCGGTCCTCCCTTAGATGACGAGGAGGGGATGCTGCCAGATAACATGGAACATCAAGAGGACTCTTTCCTGCCTGAGCAGTTCTTGGTCCGCAGCGGTTCTCCCTTAGATGACGAGGAGAGGATGCTGTCAGATAACATGGAACATCAAGAGGACTCTTTCCTGCCTGAGCAGTTCCTGGTCCGCAGCGGTCCTCCCTTAGATGACGAGGAGGGGATGCTGCCAGATAACATGGAACATCAAGAGGACTCTTTCCTGCCTGAGCAGTTCCTGGTCCGCAGCGGTCCTCCCTTAGATGACGAGGAGGGGATGCTGCCAGATAACATGGAACATCAAGAGGACTCTTTCCTGCCTGAGCAGTTCCTGGTCCGCAGCGGTCCTCCCTTAGATGACGAGGAGGGGATGCTGCCAGATAACATGGAACATCAAGAGGACTCTTTCCTGCCTGAGCAGTTCTTGGTCCGCAGCGGTTCTCCCTTAGATGACAAGGAGGGGATGCTGCCAGATAACATGGAACAGCAAGAGGACTCTTTCCTGTCTGAGCAGTTCTTGGGATGCAGCGGTTCTCCCTTAGATGACGAGGAGGGAATGCTGCCAGATAACATGGAACATCAAGAGGACTCTTTCCTGCCTGAGCAGTTCCTGGAATGCAGCGCTTCTCCCTTAGATGACGAGGAGGGAATGCTGCCAGATAACATGGAACATCAAGAGGACTCTTTCCTGCCTGAGCAGTTCCTGGAATGCAGCGCTTCTCCCTTAGATGACGAGGAGGGAATGCTGCCAGATAACATGGAACATCAAGAGGACTCTTTCCTGCCAGAGCAGTTCTTGGGATGCAGCGCTTCTCCCATACATGACAAGGAGGGGATGCTGCCAGATAACATGGAACATCAAGAGGACTCTTTCCTGCCTGAGCAGTTCTTGGGATGCAGCGGTTCTCCCTTAGATGACGAGGAGGGAATGCTGCCAGATAACATGGAACATCAAGAGGACTCTTTCCTGCCAGAGCAGTTCTTGGGATGCAGCGCTTCTCCCATACATGACAAGGAGGGGATGCTGCCAGATAACATGGATCAGCAGGAGGACTCTTTCCTGCCTGAGCAGTTCTTGGGATGCAGCGCTTCATCCTTAGATGACGAGGAGGGGATGCTGCCAGATAACATGGAACATCAAGAGGACTCTTTCCTGCCAGAGCAGTTCCTGGAATGCAGCGCTTCTCCCATTGTCAAAGAGGAAGAGAGGATGACATCTGACATGAGCATGGTCATTGCCCCCGTCTCGGAAGCGCTGTTCACCAACTACAGCTCTGCCCTGCAAACAAGTCCAGTGTCTACGTTAGATCCAGACTCAAAAGACATTTTAAGCTGTTCATCTGGTCCAAGCTTGAAAACACTGTGCCATCCATTGGCTGCACAACCCAAGATGGCGGATGCAAAATCATTGATTAACAACAAGAAGCGTGGTGGCCTGATTCAGCGGGTACTGAAAAAGACTATGTCGCTGGCTGACAAGAAGTGGAGCAAAGCACCATTGGCTCCTGCACAATTCAGGACCTATTTCTATTCCATCAACACATTCTGTGGTGTTTTGAATCTAGGCGGCTTGCACTACTACCGAGTATTCTGGATGGAATTGATCCGGCAACATTGCAGTGGAGCGTAAGATGTATATAATGTGCAGAGTCAGTCGGTCTCTGTAAGCAAGGAGACATCTGACATGTTTTATCAAAAAATGAAAGAGTATATATATCACGCCTTTTAATAAGAGGTGATCTATTTTTTTGCATATAACGCGTACGTCTATGTGATCTGTCACAAACAATTGTTCTGTGAAGATGTCACACATCATAAAGTCTTATGAAGTGTGTACAAGGCTGTGGTGTCTTCTTTGTTCTTACAGTGTTCACTGATGCAATTCTGATTCCTTTTAATCATGTTTAATATCAAGCATATGGCAAAGTAGAAACGTCAGTGACGGTCTCCCTGAAATGACAATTTGAAATAAATGCACTTGATTGCATGTCTTAGTGGCTGTTTTCCTGCAATGGAAAGAAAATGAGTTTCTAAATGATGTCATAAACAGTTGCTATTGAGAGCCAAAATTGTGAACACTTCGATATATGGAAGCATTTCATAGGCCTGTTATGATGTCGTTTGATTCATCAAATGTAAAAACAAGGAAAGTAGAGAAAATAATGAAGTAGCTAGCCTACCTACCTACCTAGTCCCTTGACCTGGTCGTTGGGGGGACAAGGTAGCTATAGCTAGTCTTCTCTGCTGTAAAACATGTATACATATATAAAAGTCGTTGATGTAGAATGAGATTTAAATGAGAATTCATCATTTTACATTTAGATACTCTAAAACTGCGGTTAATTTAGACCCCGCTAAAATCGTAGTGTCATCAAGCGGCTTCACCTGGTGCCCAAAGTTAAAACCACTCACCAAACAACATTGACAGCCTAGGAAAATAACAGCTGTTGATAGATAAAATAGAGCAACGACTAGCAGCCATATGAAATGCTACAATTTATAGTTAAAAACGAGTCGAGAAAATTTTGTTCGCCTATCAAACTGAATGAGGTTAGGTGGCAATGTTGCATCACACTTGAAGTCACCCGCACACCTGTAACAAAACTTGCCTGAATACATAGCTTGTAACTTAGTGGTTGTAAATTTTGCCTCGTTGGCCTTTGTGGATGCTACATGAGACCGATCTGCATGATCATAAAGCAGCGCTGCTAGCATGCTTGTGATGCCGTGGATGCCAACAATAAACCCCACTGGCAATGACCTTGGTGCTGACGGTGCCATCCTCTGAGAAATCTTGCCATTCTGAAATGGATCGCTAGGTGGCGACAAGCACACAATCGTTGTTAATAAGCAATCATCCACTGCCAGCAGGAGGTGGATATTACAAAGGAAATTAAAAAGGTAGGGCATATTTATTTTTGCACATAAATCTTAAACAATTACTGCCTGTTGCTGCTTCCGCAACCATATTTCTCTGATTCAACAATCACTGACCACATCAGTATCAAACTGGTTCCAATAGCATCTGTTTAGCTATTAGGCAAAGGTAATTACAGTACGTATGCACTGCATTGACTTCGTAATTTGACAGACCTAATAAAGGAAACGTATTGATCATGAGATGGTAAGTATGAAGGTCTATGGTTAATTTCAATACACCAGTCATGCATTATAGTCAACATTCATGGGTTTGCACATGTGCAGGAGTAGTGTCACATAACTGTATATTGTGGCTTTAAACAATTAAAAATATCCTTATGTGATCCTCTGTAGAAGAATTTACAAAAAAATTCAAGTTCAGTTCAGCAAAGAAACATCTGCTACTCATTCAAATCGTCACTGTTCCTGAACACGTCAGACTATTTATTTCATTTCTGTCATTCTTGCTCATAGTTGCCCACTCAGTGATTTACACTGCTTTGCAGTGGGCCGGACTATAAGAACTTAACTGTAGGAAGAAAAAAAGACTATGAGAATTTGGCTGTCTGTAGAGACTTCATTTGTATGAAATGTTATGATTAACGAGGTGAGCGGCATCCCTCCGCGGCATCAACTGGTCTATCTTTTGCAACAGTTCTTCAGGCGTCGGCCGCTTTCTTGGGTCCACAATCCAGCAGGACCTGATGATGCGGTACACCGACAGCGGACAGTTCTCCGGCTGCTGCAGACGGACTCCTTTCTTCAGCAGCTCCAACAGTGTGCACACGTCCGGGTGCATCGGACCGCCAGCATAGCGCGGCTCCTCCCCAAAGCTGGCGATCTCCCACAGCAGCACACCGCACGACCACACGTCACTCTCGCACGTGTACACCCCGTCCCGTAACGACTCCACGGCCATCCACTTCAGCGGCAACAGCTCCTCCTCCCCGCCCTGGTTGGTGCGTTTGTACGCCGACGACACGTAAACGTCACGGGCGAGCCCGAAATCCGCGATCTTGGCCACTTTCCTATCGCTGATGACGACGTTACGAGCTGCGATGTCCCTGTGTACGATCTTCAAACGTGCCAGCTCTGATAACCCATTGGCCACACCTGCAGCAAAAACGAGTCGTTCTAACAGTCTTCTATGCCCCGTCACCCGGCACTCTTCTCTCATGCTCCACAGGTACCGCCGCAGTTCTTCATTGGCCGCGTACTCCACGACAATGTACTGCGGGTCCGATTTAGTCAGAGCTCCATAAAATTTGACCACGTTCGGGTGTCCCTCTTTGTCCTCGTGGATCCTTGCAAGGATGTCCATTTCACGACGAAAGTCGCGGACAGCTGACTCTGTTATGCGGTCAGGCCGGATACATTTGGCGGCGACCAAAACCTCGTAGCCTGCCGGGACGCGCAGTCTTCCCCGCACGACATGGCCGAACTCTCCCTCACCGATCATGTGTTCGAAACGAATGTCCTCTTTGTCAATTTCCCACGATGAAAAGGTTTCCATTTCTATGTTATCCTCTGTGTTCTTTGTATGTACCCCACGCCGTCTTACCAGGGTCACAATCACGATGCAACCGACTATAACCATGACACTGATAACGGGGATCAGCACTTGAACGACAACTTGGTTATGTTCAGATTTGGGAACGTTCTCACAAAATTTACCCCACTGTCCTTCTGCACAAGTGCAGGTGCCATTGGCTGGATCACACGAGGCGTTGTTCTGACAGCGACAGCTCATGCTGCAGTTCAAACCGAAACTGCCAGGTGCGCAGTTGTACTCACACTTGTCTCCACGACGACCTGGAGGACACAGACAGCCCTCCCACCTGTCACACGTTCCTCCGTACTGGCAGTCACAGACCTGGCTACAAACTTTTCCATAATAGTTGGGTGGGCATTTGGTAGCGTTGAGAACGAAAGTGGCATTGATTTCTTCACCGTCTACAGCCTTTACCACGCAAATATATTCACCATTGGCTGATTCTGAGATTGTCTGTAGAATGATTTTTGTGCCATTAACGTTATAATCGTTTTTCGCTTGATAAACCCACGTCATGTTTGCAACTCGGATATGTGGGGTCAGGCAAGTCAAAGTCAGATTGGTACCGATGTACTTCACGACTGAATCGCCTGGTGTAGCGACGATAACAACCTCAGGCCAGGGAATATCACAGGCCCTCCCTCTCCAGCCCGGATGACACTCACAGGCACCGTTGAAGCCATGGCAACGAGCTCCGTTCTTACAAACGCAGTCCTTGTCACAGTACAGACCGTACCTGCCTTCGGGACACCCTGTAATGTTGTACTGGAATATGTACTCCACGTGCATTGTGGCCTCGTAATATGCGACGTTACCGCCACATTGAATTCGATAGGGCGACGTGGACCACATCTCATTTATCTCTATAAGCCAAACATAACGGATACCTACCATGTCGCACTGACCATTCTTTGTCCACTCAGGCAACGTGTCACTACCACGAGAAGCATCAAACAGTACAAACTTACCCTTACTTCTCAACTGTCTGTCGCGACATTGAAACTCGATTCCGCCTTGATTCTCAAGCGCCGCTCTGTACAATTCATCAACTCCCCTCAGGCCGGCAATACACAATCGTAGAGAGCAATTTTCCATGATAGCATTAAAGCCATGGTCCCGCCAATAGGGGATTACGTCGGCTAACATGTACCGCTTGCCCCCATTTAGTACGACATCGTACGTTCCATTAGTACTGCTCATCAATAAGTAGTTCTCAGTCGTCCCATCATCAGGTATAACTGGTGTCTCACACCGTTTGTTGTAGTGTGGTGGGTATCCCGTCACGTCCACGATCACGATGACCAGGTCCACGTGCCAGACGGTGTTGTCTCCCGTATTCCTCAGCTCCAGTGACAGGTTGTACCGCGGGTGGAACTCGTGGTCAAGCGGTGCTGCCACGATTAGCGTCAGGGTCTCAAAAACAACCTCAAACCTTCCCAAATCGTTGCCCCTCGTGATGTTCACTGACCATGTTTTGCCATTTTCTTCTTCCATGAAGCCAATGCTCGAGTTAAGAAAGTCTCGTAGGTGTTTCACTATGCTACCGACGGACAAATCCTCACGTACTAGGACATTTTCACCCCAAACCACGGCGTCTCGGCGGGCCTGGGAGGATGGAAGCACTGTTGCCAGCAGAAACACGACACAGAACGCCCCACACGTCATCTTCACAGCACATACCACGTTTCAATAAACGTTTTCACGTTATGTCGCTACAGGTGCTTGATAAGACTGGGCTCTACCTGTATAGATAAGGATACAAACATCACAGTCACAGTGTTAAACAAGAAATCGACGATCTCATACCTCCGCGAGATGTGTTGGTGAGTTTCTTTTGCTTTTGTATTAGCCATTCTTTCCTTCCCTTCTTCCCATAATCAATCCCAACTTTTCCCTACCATATATAAGGGCTCATTCGTCAGGGTCGGCTGACCATCTGTCCATGAGCTATAGAACAGTACTTTCAGGAAGGGGATGTCCTCATGTAATATTGCAGTACCTCGCAGGGGTCAGGGAAGGGTTAGGGGTAGGGGTGCAGTTAGGGTTACTAACTTAGGCTTTAAGCTACGCGCACGGTTTGGACTAGGGTAAAGCTAAGGGCACAACCCGCCGTGCGTGCAATTTATCCGTACGTTTTTTTGGAAGGCCACGTCCGCCATGTATCTCTGAAAACGTGGGGAACGACTGGCAAGAGAAGGGAGGGAGTACGTCAACACAAAGTTCTGCCGTGTTGACGTAAAGTTCTACGGCGTGTCAGCGTGCTCCCAAATCCATCGGATTCCCTACGAGTTCGTACGGAGGCGGTACTTACCACTTACGGATCCCAAAAAATTGCCCACGTTTTGGCACGTAGCTACTATAGACAGCATGTATTTGCACGTACGGTGGGTTGTGCCCTTAGCTTTAGGTTAAGGATCAAAACCCCACCAAAATCCGCTCAGACTTCTGCTAAAAACAATTAGTGAGTGTGGCTCATTTCTCTGTTACCAAGTATACTGGAAATCCCCAGTATATCAGCAGTGTTGCGGCAAATATTTGGCAGGGACAGAAATACCGACCTGACACCGGTAGGCAATGATGTAGGACTGTAGTTAGGGTTGACAAATGCTTTGGTCAATATTGCAGTGACGTTCAATGTGCCTTCGTACCAAGACCTGACGAGTACACTCATACCTGTATTCTGTCTATTTCCCTAAACCGTTCACTAGTTACGAACGTCATGTCAGTTAGTATTGAAACGACACTGTGGTATTTGCATTGGCTGGAGGAACTAATAAGGCATAAGGCACCGAGTAAGGTACAGGTTGGTACTAATGGTAGAACTTTCAATAAATCAGCCGAAGAGGACAGATGTAGAATAAAGGGCGTGTCAAAAGAAGGAGTTGGTAAGGAAGTTTTCGTTCACAATATTTGCTTTGTCTACCTCGGCTTCTGTACATCAGACGTTCCTGTTCCCGTTACATGTTTTCTTCTACTCGTCCTTGGAAAAATATTTTTGTTCAGTGATTCCTTAAAAAAAAACAACATTTCGCTTAATTGTAACATCTCTTTTACCGGATCGTTAAAATGTTGCAACAAGAAGATTAGACTAGACACAGACAAGACTAGAACAAGGGAATAGACTTTAATTTCTTTACACAATTAAAACGCATACTGACAAAAACAGTATCGTTTGTTTTCAATTCATTTTGTCGTAATCAAGGCTGTAATCCCAAACTTCTCGAAGTGTACATATATAAGGTAGCAGAACACAGTTTTTCGCCTATGGGGATTTACATGGTTAAGGACCCCAAAGTGAGGTGGTTCGACGACTCAAAAAATATATCAGGGTGCAAAAGTAATTAACAAGAATTCGATATGTTGGAGTTGAGGGTATAATCTACAACACATGTGAAAACGAGATGAAGTTTGTCGTCTCGTTTTCCCAGAAAGAACACTTTGAAATGACCTCCAGCGGAGGTCACCATACTGCAGCCGACACACGGAAGTAGCGGGAACCGGATTCGTGCGCGAAATTCTACCCAGCCAAACAAACATCGTAACCCAACTCATACAGCCTCAAAACTTACGTATCCCTCTACTATTCACCAGTTTCCGACTCGCTGACATGCACAGAAAAATGTCTATGGCTTTTCAAGAACTGCGACGACCTATTTTGTGCCCGATCTACTTATGTCCACGGGGGTCGCCCATAAATACTGTGTTATGCGACCTTAAGCAAACTTGACCTTGGATTTTTTTCCGCTCATGCAATAAAACTAGTCAAGATATAAAACCGTACCAAGTTTTAGAGCAGAAATCCAAATGGTTCCTGAGATATGGCCAACTTTGCACTTCGACGCCTAGCACAGGTGTCGGCCCCGTACAAGGGCTATTTGTGGGGCCGCTAATTGGTCTCATTATCTCAACAAATCTAATATTCTGGTTGACTTTTTCTTCTACAAAGAGCTTGCCAGACCTTATTCTAACGTTCTGAGTGATTGGGGTTGGGGGTTAGTCTTTTTTCGGCGGAAAAAAGGGGGGGGGGGGTAGAGCGGGTATTGGCTCACACTAAGTCCTATACTTAAGCATAGGGCGCGGTCTTGGCGGCCGTTGCCATGGTAACGGCGGGTCTGACGGTAACAAATATGTTATAGTTCAAGTCAGTCGACGTCAGTACCTAACATATCAGTCAAATTTAATGCTGTTGTCCGTCCCTGGGGAATTCCCACTTTGGTTAAAGGTAGCAGAACACAGTTTTTCGCCTATGGGAATTTACATGGTTAAGGACCCCAAAGTGAGGTGGTTCGACGACTCAAAAAATATATCAGGGTGCAAAAGTAATTAACAAGAATTCGATATGTTGGAGTTGAGGGTATAATCTACAACACATGTGAAAACGAGATGAAGTTTGTCGTCTCGTTTTCCCAGAAAGAACACTTTGAAATGACCCCCAGCGGAGGTCACCATACTGCAGCCGACACACGGAAGTAGCGGGAACCGGATTCGTGCGCGAAATTCTACCCAGCCAAACAAACATCGTAACCCAACTCATACAGCCTCAAAACTTACGTATCCCTCTACTATTCACCACAGTTTCCGACTCGCTGACGTGCACAGAAAAATTTCTATGGCTTTTCAAGAACTGCGACGACCTATTTTGTGCCCGATCTACTTATGTGGTCGCCCATAAATACTGTGTTATGCGACCTTAACAATCATAACTTTGCAATAGATTAAACAATGCGGTTATATTCACCGTTACTAAAGCTGTCGCATTATTTGATGTGACCAACCTCATCATACAGCCTTTTTTCGACAAGACAACCGAACTTAGTTCGACAAATGCTCGGGACTATCCAAAGAATGTCCTCTCAGTTGGCAACCGTTCTTTCTTATTGCTTACTTGGTAATGCAAAGGCACATGTGGGGTGTCTGTGTGGCGCAACGGCTAGAGCGTTTAAGGAATCAGAATCAGTAGGTCCTGAGTTCGACACACGCCATGCCCCTGCCCCCATGACGGTGGAGTGACGCCCACCGAGCCTCACGGCTAATTTGTCTAAAGGTGCCAAAAACACCTACGGATTTGATGCTGCCACTAAGACCCGTGAACTTTAAAAAAAATGCACATTCATACAACGTAACCCACAGAAAAAATAATGAACAGACATGGTGTCAGATTGGCAAATACAACCATATCAAAGTCAAATATCAAGGAACTTTTAGATACATACGGCGTACCTGAACATGTCTCCCATATGAAGAGGACAGAACTTACCAACGTCCGACTGGCTGGTGTGATGGCTCTTCGGTGACTGAATTTCGCCTTGTACTTCCGTTTCCTCAAGCTTACGTCACGCGGAAATCAGTCAAGGAAGAAACTTATCGCAATTACAGGAAACCGGCTAAGCAGAACAAAACACTCAACCTCCTGATTTATCGTTTAATGCCTAGTCAAAACGTCAAAAAGATTCTTATGTCAATTTGCACGCAGCAACCACCTTTCGTCATGGCATCATTTCAAGTATGCTGTGAGACAACCAGGAAGTGAGCCCCTTTCTACAAGCCAAAAGATATGCCAGTTTGAGGCCATTGACCTAGGACAGACCTGTCTGTGCTAAGAAAACCACTTTGCTACTAGCAACAGGTCTGTTATGCAGCAGTACATGGAAAAGCACATAAGGGGGCCAAAATTGCCTTGTTTCTTCGGTACCCACTCAAACACCCAAATCCCTATTAATCTATAAATGGAATCTTGAGTTAAAGATGTGAACATATCGACACAAAAATAATACCCCCATTGAGGGCTGAAACTTCTTCCCGGAGGTAAACAGAAACTAGAGGTTCTCGACCTCAAACCTTCATGATGAATTCAGAGTCTTGGTAAATTTATTTTATGCAAATAAGGTTCTAATCAACATCCTCTATACCCGTGGAATGTGTCCTCTATCCCAATGACACATATCACAACCATGAAAGAATTCTCATGTGTCAAATTGTTTTAAACGTTTCTCATTTTACTTAAAAGTATACGATTTCCACATTTAAGCTCACAGCTGTCAAAAAGGAATATTTTAAGTCCTATATTAATGATATAGGGCTTAAGATATTACTTTATGACAGCTGTGGGGTGTTTTGAGGTTTAGACGTTGTTCTGCAGGACTGATAAGATTAAGAAAAGTCGCTGTTGATCTATGCAACTGAAGTTAATTGCACTTAATTGTGTAGGTGACACTCACTAGCACTTCTTGGATGTTTTTAGTCACAGAAACAGTACCAGTACAAGGCAAGATCGATTCATTATCTGAAAATAATATTAATCAAACGGAAGCCGTAAAACCAGTCACTTGGAATTAATTATCACATTTGATTATAACCACGCCGCTGTCAAAGTCAGTCTTCTGCATTTTTTACGGTAAGACATCCCCCCAGTAACAGTAATAACGATAACAGACACGACGGAAGAATAATTTCACATGCATAGCATTTTATCGTACACGCAGCACAGACTGATAAAAGGCAACATCTAAACTTACAAATGGAAGTGCGGAAATACAATTTTAGTTCACCATATATATCACCACGGCTAGTTTGGCGACCTTGGCTGACTGTCATTTCAGCCGAACGAATAAATAAATAAATAGATATCTCCAATGATACCTTGTCAATGTCATTGTTTTATACATAGGTATCATTAGCACGGAAAGTGAACTAATTACATCTGTATCATATAACAGGATTCTTTGTCGCATGCTCAGGCATTTGTGAGACGACAGCAGGGTTGTGCCATAGAAAGGAAATATAGTACTAATAACCAACATATATCTATACTTGCATCTTTCCTTTTTATTAAACATGAAATTTACACCCCTGTTAAGTAGCACAAACAATATCTGGGGTATCGAGTAAACATTCATATCCATGGTAATGTTTAATTTAGTGCTTGGTCGTAATGCATAACTAAAATATAAGTGATATGTCACAATTTATTCAATTTTCACCACTAGAGAAGTAATAATCTCATTCACAGCCCATCTTTTAAAATTTGATTTAGAATCATGAAAAGCCATCTGCGTATTTTGTTATTGCTGCCTGTACTCCATCGCTCTCTTAAATTATGATCACCAATGTTGGTCCATGCTAGTTTAAAGCAGTAAAGTGTTGATTTAGGGCATTGTCCGGATGTGGCGTGTTGTGTCCATAGATAGTTACCTCCATGAAATGTCATGGAATGGAGGTTATATTTTCTGTTATGTGTCTCTGTTTGTGTAGATGATTACTCAAGAACGGCTGGATGGATTGCTTTCATGCTTGTTGTGTTGGTGGAGTGTGATGAAAGCTCGAATCGATGAGATTTTGGGAGCCGTATCTGTCGTTATAATCGATGTAATAATATCAGAAATCACCCCTATATTTGAGATATATTGGTACAGGCATCGTGCTTTATGTGTTTGTTAATGGGCTTAGCTGCAAGCAGATAGTGAGGTGACAGCTGTTTGGGAAACCCCCAGTAGTTTCATTTATGTCTGCTTAGGACTGTTTGAAATATTTGTTGGCAACAGTTGGCACCGCTGTTTGCCCAGCCCAACATTCTAGAACATCTGTTTTGGGAGGCGGACAGTTTTGATTGTGATAATAAATTGCATGTATGTACTTGTGCGTTTGGGGACACAGTGTGTTATATTTCGTTTGTGTTGTTAGATGTTTTGTGGTGCGCCTTGCGTAACGCGGAAGTTTCGTTAGTATGTAATTGGATGTATTACATATCTAATATGTGGATGTGTTAGGTTATCCCTTATCTGAACAGTCGTTGCGTATAGCAACTGGTTAGGGTAATGTAACAGTTAACTCCTTAAAGCAACTGTTTCCCGATGCTGGGCAACTGTTTCCCGATGCTGGACAATTTGAATATGATAAATAACTTTGTATTTAGCCACTTGTGCCTTTGGGGACCTGGTGTGTTATACTTCGTTTGCGCTGTTAGATTTTGTGCTCCGCGTGGCTTATGCTGATGTTGTGTTGGTAAGTACTTGCGTTATCATATATCGGGCATCAACTTGTCCCCGTATCCTACATGTAGGTATTGGTTGTCGGATATTTCATGTCCTTTTGGTTGTGTTGATGATGTGTTTGTATCCTGTATTGTATTTCTTGTATGTCATTAGTGAATTTGTCATATGTCATATTATGACAAAGCATACAGTTGCGATTTTACCCAGTATGTAGAACATAATGCCTGTCTTGGAAAATGAGTGGTTACTGTCTGTGGTATTCGCACCTATATTCTGTTCCCGTTTGCGATATTGAAATATGGTTTGGTGTGCCCGGTGTACACAGTCGTCCTACGATGCACGTTGGTTCCTTGGTTTTCTCGTATGTTTGATGTAATAATATCAGAAATCACCCCTATATCTGCGATATGTTGGAACAGGCATCGTGCTTTAAGCGTTTCTTAATGGGCTTAGCTCCAACAGATAGTGAGGTGATTTGTATGACAGCTGTTTGGGTCTGTGTACAAGATTACCCAAGAACGGCAGGATGGATTGGTTTCATACTTGTTGTGTTTGTGGGGTGTGATGAAAGCTCGGATCGATGAGATTTTGGGGCCGTATCTGTCGTTATAATCAATGTAATAATATCAGAAATCACCCCTATATCTGCGATATATTGGAACAGGCTTTAAGCGTTTGTTAATGAGCTTATCTCCAAGCAGATGGTGAGGTGATTTGTGCCACTTGTGCCTTTGGGGACCTGATGTGTTATACTTCGTTTGCGCTGTTAGATTTTGTGCTCCGCGTGGCGTTATGACTCTATGCGTGGCTATGATATAT
Source organism: Branchiostoma floridae x Branchiostoma belcheri (assembly GCA_019207045.1). Taxonomy (NCBI): domain Eukaryota; kingdom Metazoa; phylum Chordata; class Leptocardii; order Amphioxiformes; family Branchiostomatidae; genus Branchiostoma; species Branchiostoma floridae x Branchiostoma belcheri. The sequence continues at coordinate 9,667,789 of CM033027.1, forward strand.
ATCTGGCATCAACTTGTCCCCGTATCCTACATGTAGGTATTGGTTGAAGGATATTTCAAGAACACCACGCTACCATATGGTGTTGATCTATTAAACTCACATTACACTTTCAAGTGTCACATATTTATATTTCCTAATCAGACGGACATTGTTTTTGTCTTTAAATAAAAACCAGTTCTCTCCCATAACAGTTATATCCATTACTCTCAAATACAACCGACCATCAACATACATAACATCCACAAAAAGCAATAAATATTTCATGGAGGTATGAGGTCCCCGAACTCTAGTTTTTCTCATACATTTATTAATTGTTCGAAGTAGCTGATTGCTTTCTTGTAATCACCGAGTTCACGCCAAGATATTCCCAGGTTGTTTAGCGACGCTGCGATATCCGGATGCATTGTGTTGTCACCATAGATAGTTTTCCTCATCGCTAATGACTGTTCGTAGTAGTCGATAGCTTTCAAGTGGTCGCCGAGTTCACTCCAAGATGATCCAATGTTGTTTAGTGACCCAGCAATGGTTGGATGTGCCGTGTTGTCTCCATAGATAGTTTTCTGCATCGCTAATGACTTTTCGTAGTAAGTGATAGCTTTATTGTGATCACCGAGGCGACTCCAAGATGATCCAATGTTGATAAGCGACGCGGCAATGTCTGGGTGTGCCGTGTTGTCTCCATAGATAGTTTTCCTCATCGATAGTGACTGTTTGCAGTAGCTGATAGCTTTCTTGTAATCCCCGATTTCCATCCAAGACCAACCAAGGCCGTTTAGTACCGTTCTTTGTAGCTGATAGCTTTTCTGTGATCACCAAGACAACTCCAAGATGATCCAATGCTGTTCAATGACGCGGCAACGTCAGGATGTGCCGTGTTTTGTCCATAGATAGTTTTCTGAATAGTTAATGACTGTTTGTAGTAGCTGATAGCTTTCCTGTGTTCACCGAGTTCACTCCAAGAAAATCCAAGGTTGTGCATTGACTTGGCATTGTGCGGATGTGCCGTTTTGTCTCCATAGATAGTGGTCTGCATCTTTAATGAATGTTCGTAGTAACTAATAGCTTTTCTATGATCACTGAGTTTACTCCAAGATGATCCAAGGTTGATAAGCAACGCGACAATGTCCGGATGTGCCGTGTTGTCTCCATAGATAGATTTCGTCATCTTTAATGACTGTTTGTAGCAGCTGATAGCTTTCTTGTAATCACCAAGGTTACTCCAAGACAATCCAAGGCCGTTTAATGACGTGGCAATGGTTGGATGTGCCGTGTTGTCTCCATAGATAGTTTTCTGCATCATTAACGACTGTTCGTAGCAGCTGATAGATTTTCTGTAATCACCGAGCTCACCCCAAGATGACCCAAGGTTTTGAAATGACGCGGCAATGTCCGGATGTGCCGTGTTGTCTCCATAGATAGTTTTCTGCATAGTTAATGACTGTTTGTAGCAGCTGATAGCTTTCTTGTAATCACCTAGTTTACTCCAAGATGACCCAAGGCTATGTAGTGTCGTGGCAATACCCGGATGTGCCGTGTTGTCTCCATAGCCAGTTTTCTGCATAGTTAATGACTGTTGGTAGTACCTGATAGCTTTATTGTACTCACCGAGTTCACTCCAAGACAATCCAAGGTTTTGAAGTGACACGGCAATGTCTTGATGTGCCGTGTTGTCTCCATAGATAGTTTTCTGCATCTTTAATGATTGTTCGTAGTAGCTGATAGCTTTCTTGTGATCACCGAGTTTACTCCAAGATGACCCAAGGTTGATAAGCGACATGGCAATGTCTGGATGTGCCGTGTTGTCTCCATAGATACTTTTACGTATCCTAAGTGACTCTTCATTGACCTTAACTCCTGTTTTACTATCATCAAAGAATGCCCAGAGGGTGCCCAATTCGTCAAGTATGTCCGAACGTTTGATCATGTCGCTACCCGCTTCTGCTAATGCTGCTTTCAGGTGGTGTTTGGCTCTACCATACAGAAATAGTTTTCTGGATATTCGGCCTCTACATTCATGAGAGACATCTAAGATTTTCGTTTGCAAAATAAATTTCGATTGGTCACGAAAACTGTCCAGTACACACTTCTTTAAAGGGATTGCCCTACAGTAGTATCTAAAAAGAACTTGTATGTCTGGAATTTGGAATACTGAAATAAGACCTAGGGTAGTGTCGGATACCTCTTGCGGTTTTGACTGGTATTTCATCTGGGTAAGAAGGGACATACTGTCTTGTTGTCCCCCGCTGTGCAAGTAAGTTCTTAACCGGAGCTCTGCCGAAATGCTGGTCAGTACTGTAAGGTGGGTGGCATTATCTTCATGGATCTTGTCCGTTTCTTTCAATTCGTTTATCACACTCCACGTGCTAGCGAGGGTGATCTGACAACACAAAGCTAGTACTTCAATGGCTACACCCGGAAAACGATATATGTCTTTCTTTACATTTAACAGTTGTCCGGTTGGCTCGAGGGTGGAAAGCTGCTCCCAGTGCTCCCACAACATTTGCATTGTACACAGACGGGACTGGGAACGGGAGATTAGATAATCCGTGATGATTCGTTTGAGTTCCTTCATGTACTCGGTCACGAGGGCCTCTTCTCCTGTCAAGAAAACAACTCGTCTGAGGATGTCGGATAGGTGGTACCCTTCTGTGACAGAAACCTCAAGCTGCTGAAACTTTGCCATTTCGGCAGGGGTCTGGATAAGGCTGACGGGAGGCTTGGTCTTCGTCTGGTCTCTTCCAAATGGAGTCTTGCTAGCCCATGGCATGAAGCCGTCGAAGGCAAATCCACGCGGTGTGACAGAGTCAAAGAACCAGTCTTTCTCTGGAAAATCGTTAAGTGACGGGATGGCCATTGACGGAAGAATGGTCTCTCCGAGGTTGATAACTTTCATGTGCAGATAGTGTGTGAGGTTGATGAAGTACCGCCGTGTGTCTTCATTGTCCTTTCCGTCTTCAATCAGAATGGCGAACTCCAGGTCAGAGTACGGTGTTACCAGTTCTGTTGCCTGTGAGCCCAGTCCGATAAAAGCGTATTTACATGAAGGAGGACCGAGTGTGGCGATACATTCGTCAACAAGGTCCTTGATAAACTCCTGCCTATCCCTAGCGATGTTCTTGAATAAAGCCTTGACTGCTTCAGCTCTCTCAACCTCCACTGCTATCATGACTGGATCTTCCTCGTCGTATTGGTACGGGTTGTGTTGCTGATCAATGTCGTCTAGTTGTGACTTGGCTCTCGTGCGCATCTCTTCTAATCGCTTCTTTTGACGCATGGCCGAATCAGAAGGAACGTGGTTTCTTTGCACATTTGCCGTATACTGGAGAAACCATTGCTCTATCTCCTGCAATCTTTTTGTCACACTATGTTTATTCTTGTCTGTTCTTGCCATGGCTGCGTTGTACAGAGCTGCTGCCTGTGTGAATTTCCTACCTTCTTTTGTTCTCTTACCACGATGGATGTAAACGTCACCCAGTCTGCACAGGCAGTCTGCCTCTTTACATCGATCTGGTTTGTTAGGATCTGTATGGGTACAAAAGATGTATCAGTTGTTCAAATAGACACCTTGGAGTTTTTCTTTGAACTATTACATGATATGACACATTCTCTTTTGTTTTGATTGTGAGAAAGTAAGCAAGTATCAATAAGGACGAATTTTTGATGTGCAAAGAAATGCATTTCTTGGATCACCAACGCCTCCTGCCAGTGGAATGACCCGCGTTTCCGTAATAAGACTGCCATGTCATTTTTTTTGCTGAAAGAAATGTCATGTCCATTGACATAATCGAAGAGAAAAGCTGAGTAAGAAAGGTGACAATGAAGTGACGCACCGTGAATCAGTCTGAGAGCAGATGCAAAGTTCTGTTCTGCCACGTCCAGCTTCCCATCAGCCAGTGCGCTGTCTCCTGCAGTCAGGTGATCCTCGTAAGACCTGAAGGCGCAAAGCAAAGACGTTGCAGGTCTCTATAACGATATACTGAGTATACTAGTAGTTGTCGTACAACTGTAATGGGCCATTCATACATAACTCATAGTCTTATACCGATGATACATTAATGATACACCAAGGATTATAGTCTTAATTCACATCTACAACACTACTTGTCTGGTAGCTTAACTAATCTCAATCTAGAAAGAGAAAATTTCTGGAAATGTGAGTGGAATATAGTGGACAAGAAATCACATCAATTGAGCTAAATCTGAATCCATTCTTGTCCAGCATTAGATTTATGTATACCTTTGTTTGTTAACGCTAGCGACTCGCTCAAAGCAAACATTACCACTCCTGTGCTTACATATTAGTCCGCTGACCCCGAGTCGAGTCATCTATGACGCCAGTGTTGGGTGACGTCACCGGAAAGTCCCGTGGCCGCACGCGACCCTGTTGCTGCTGTACCCTTGGCTTTAGACTCTTCAACAGTCAGACGGAAAAACACATCAAAATTTGTCCTTGTTGGCAAACTGTGGCTACTGTGCCCTGGAATCGCTGACACCGTGCCAGTGCAGTGTTGTATAGAGCAGCGGCCTTGGTCAAACATGGCGCATTTCTAGTTTCTTTTCCTCTTTTCAGGTACTCGTCGCCCAGACTTTTGATCGCTTCCGTCTCTAACATATATTGTCATCGTTTACGATCCCTTCTATCACTATCTTGGTATATTCAATCAGTAGATTCTCCTTGTTGCCACTAATGGTCAATCTTCGGTCCGGGTGCAGGAACGTCTCTGCTACTCTTGCGAACGAAGACATTCTCTTGGCGTTAGTAAGGGGCTCGTAACTACTTGAAGCGATTGATTCCTTCCATAACCTTAATTTCTCTGCATAGTTGTAACGATATTCAAGACTTTCTCCCACATCTGCGTCATTACACCGGAGCAGTGCGGTCCTGTACAACACCATGGCCCTGTCGATTTTCTCCGGGTTCTTGCCATGCCTCCCCTTTTCCAAGTTCACGTCGCCCAGGGTTTTGAGCACCTCCACTTCCGCACACCTGTCCATGTCCGCCATGGCGTCCTGCAGGGCACGGAGGTAGTCCGTCTCGGTACGCACGAGTCCGAGTCTCTTACTCTTGGCGTCGACCGCGCTAAGTTTCTCACAGACTCGTAACATTTTAGGTACTGGACAATGAAGAGCTCACCAAGGCATTAAACTAGGCAGCGCTCACACAGCCCCATTGCCGCCGCGGCCAATAAACAAAACGAACAAAAGAACCTTAGCCCATTGTTAACGGTGCACTACTAGACATTCTTCCGCCACACTCTGTGGGTAGTATAAGGCCAAAATTGACGAAAGCCCTTGGGTTCAGGTTTGAGTTCACATCGCTCGTAATCGGCTGCAAAATGATATCAACTACTAATAAATATAGCTGGAAAATGTACTTATATTATTTAGATTTAAGTGCTCGGAACTTACTTCCTGGTATGCTTCCGCGTTAGGGTGAAAGCGATTCGCCCCTTTGTCCCAGATTTTCCAAATACTACATTTAATATACTAGGATTTTCTTTATAGCTGGCTTGGTAATAACCGATGCTTCTTTCTTACACCAGTCATTTTGGGCCAATGACTCCTGGAGATGGGTTTTATTATATCAAGGAGGTTACATTTTTAACCTCCTTGATTATATTACCTTTGTCTGGAAAGTAATGTTTTGGTACCATTTGTGGGCGAGGTGTGGATGGATGACATTTAGTATGTTGGCAGATGTTGGCAAAACAAAGAGCAAATTCGATTCTGGACCACCTGATGACTTTTTGTGGCACTGCAGCCGACATTCCAGTTTTCATATCTCCGTTTCTCGACATGTTATGGCCGTAATTTAATACCTTTTTGTGAACCACAGCGATTTTGTTTCAGAACTCAAAAGGGCTTGATAAGTCATAATCATTTTTGGTATGTAACATAATATAGTTTAGATTATAGTTGGCATAGTTAGATCTTAATAATCAAAATCAGGATCTACATGTAATTTGAATAATTAAGGATGTAATTTCTACATCCGCTGCTTTCCATGAGCCCAATACACTTTCAAACATACTAGTACATGCATGATACATGTAACTAAGAAAGACAGGCCTCTTATATATAATGCAAATTGAGGCCTCATCTGAATAATTAATGAAAAAAAAAAACATCATATCACAGTGGTACATAACATGAATTTGCTGTTGGGTGGGTTGCTATATGTGAGATTTAATCAGGCTAGTATGCATGCAAATTTATTTTTTAATGCAAAAATTAAAGAATCATCTACTTTGAAGCTATTGCAAATGGTGCTAAAAGCTCAGGTCTTGTTGAGGTGTGACAAGGAATATGCATTCTTACATCCTTCCACTTTTATTTGATACACCCCTTGCTAAACTCCATGGCTGGCTGACGTTTTGAAACAGCAGCCATCAAAATCAAGTAGCAATCAAAAATACAGTATGTTTCATCAGCAAAAAAGTGGCAGTAACAAAACACAAGTCATAGACCCTATTCCTTTAAGACAAAGACTTACATTACATCACACCACATCACCTTAAAGTACATTTGTAGTAGTGAGGTAAATTTAATACTGTGCTGTGATTATCCATAGTATCAATCGTCAATCACATTTCTTTCAAGACTTTTTTTGGATATCTTTAATATAAAATCACTTGGTTGTCGCCTAAAATACATTTACTATCATATCTTTTTTCACAGTAAGTTCAATGATAAATTTCACTACTGTAGTAGAATCGTCACAGTGATGTATTATGTATCCGTTTACTAGTACTTTGATCCCAGACAAATCACTCCTACAGTCTCCCTACACAATCTTGTGTTATTTTATACATTTAAGATCAAGATATGCTGTACAAGACTTTATCCTGTGATTGTTATTGTATGCTGTTGACAGCGTGCTTGGCGGCCTCGCCCATGCCATCAGCAGGAATGATGGGAAGACCGCTCTCCTTCAGAATCCTTTTGGCTTCGTCAACATTCGTCCCTGTAGTAAAATAAAATAAAATCAAATGTTCTGTGAAGACGACCAAGAGCACTATTAAAGGAAAGTTAATCTTTTGTAAAACTTGAATGTAGAGTTGAATGTAGAGTTTTTTTTTACAAATGACTGTAATACTGTAAATCTTGAAACTTTTGTGTTGACCTCTACCGTAAAATCATGACACTGCAAATATGTCACCTTTGTATGACTACTGTAATAGAGAGTTCAAGCACAAATTTCAAACACAGTGAAAACCTTATTATGTCTACTAACACAAAATAAAAGCATTGAAAAAGTAAATGAAGGGGCAGAGGCACTTTTCTCTGTAAGTACAGAGAAAAGTGCCTCTGCCCCTGAGGTGTCGCCAAAAACAGCTTACCTTCTAGTCTGACGATGAGGGGAATCTTGAGGTCAATGCCCCTGGCAGCTGCAGTGATGCCATTAGCAATGGTGGCACAGTTAACAATGCCTCCAAAAATGTTCACCAACACTGCTTTCACCTGGTGAAAAAGTAACAAAGAAGAAGACAGTCAGAGATGGCAGACTTCACCCCCTCCCTAATTCTCCTTTATGGCCCTGCAGGTCTCACAGTAGTTTTCACCGAAATCAATACCATCATGTTCACCACCTGTTGCATACCTGGGGGTCAGAAGTGAGGATTTTGAAGGCCTCAAAGACCTGTCCCTCCGTCACACCACCCCCGCAGTCCAGGAAGTTGGCAGGTTCCCCTCCATGTAGCTTCACAATGTCCATGGTTGCCATGGCGAGGCCAGCTCCATTAACTGGAAGAGTGGGGAGGAATAGGTTACCAAAAATGTCCAAACTATTAACATGCCATGCATACAAAATAATAAAACTTTCCCAAAACTAAACAAACACACTTTTAAAATTACGATTGTTGTATTTCTTTAAGATGTATGGTGTATAGTCATGTTGATTGTTTGAACCTTGGAAGATTAGCCCGTAAGGGCTAAAAGGCTTCTTAATAAACAATAAACAACTGATAATACTTTATCAGAAATACTGTAAATATTGCAAATTTTGCAGTGGTTTTATTTTCACAGTGACTTCTCCACTGCCAATTTGTGCATTCAATGAATTACTAGTACTACTCCATGTCTGTATTACAGAATTGGTTAAACCACAAAAAAAAAATTTCTTTGTACTGCGAAATACCATAACAAAACTACATGAATTTACAGTATGTCGTACCTAAGCAGCCAATGTTGCCGTCCATGCCGATGTAGTTGAGGTTGTGTTTGTGTGCCTGCACTTCTCGCGGGTCTGCTTCTGAGCAGTCGTCCAGCGCAAAGATTTCCTTCTGCCTGAACTCTGCGTTGTCATCAAAGTTGATCTTGGCATCCACACAGATCACTGGAACAACACAAGGCTTAAAGTCAGATTCATATAAGTGTGTTTTTACTATTGTGTATCTTCTGATAGAGTATAATTACATGACTATGTATGAGACATCGAATCATCCATCTGATCGAAGGTCGGAGTTCTCAACCGAAAATTTATGGTGAGTTTTCTTATTGTGTTGGAACAAAGTTTTAACTTTTTCACTATGTATAAGACAGTTCACAATTGGAATTGTGCATGCACAGCAGATGTGTTGTGAGTCATATCAACCAGCTATCCATGTGAACTATCATATAGGCAAAAAGGCAAGCAACCAGGAAGCATGGTACTGGTTAAGTCTGAGGTAAACACTTTTATATAGTTTTAAGCTTCCAAATTCTTATCAGTACAGGTTGCAAGTTGAAAAAGCACATTTTAGCTAAAAATGTCCTCTTTTTTCATTGTTCAATGTCTTCAAATAACTTCAATGTATTAATCTGGTTTTATAGCAACACATGTATGTGGCCTATACCACACAGTTATTGGGAAGTGACAGTGGATAGATTCATATGGCTTGGGGGCATCTAAGTTTTGCAATTTTTTTTCCTGTTTATGTGTTTCCATTCTTGGCCTTTTCATGAAACTTCTCAGTTGGCCATAAATTATTGCTTTGCGTGAGAACTGACCTCTCCCATCAGACGTCTCAGCGAAGGGGTTGATCTCCACCTGGGTGGCGTCCACAGACAGGAACAGCTGGTACATGTTCATGATCTGGAGAGTTGCCTGGGGAAGTGCACAGTGTTCAGTTATGTCATTGTGTACACTTTTTTGAGATGTCATTTCATTGGTGTACAATGTCTGTAGACTTGCGCACACTTTTCGGTGATGTCATGTTGAAGAAAATTTGTTTGATGGTGTCATTGTGAACACTGTTTGGTGATGTCATTTTCTACACGCTGTTCATTTGTGTTATTTTGTACATAGTTCAATTAATATGTCATTTTCTACATACTATTCAGTGATGTCATTTTGTAGAAATTTGAACATTGTTTGGTAATGTCATTTTATAAACACTGTTCATGTCATTTTGTACAGTGTTCAGTGATGCCATTTTCTACACATTAGTAAGTGAATGTAATTTTGCACAGTGTTCACTGATGTTATTTTGATAACACTGCAGTATTGTCATTTTATAACACTTCATAATCAGACCTAAAATGAGAGAAGTGTAATAGAGTTGGACTATTCCCTTTACTTTCACAACATCAAATTGCATGTCACATTTCTATAACTAAGGTAGATCTCACAGGCCATCAATTTGAGCAACACATTTTATAGACAAAGTAAAAAAGATATTTACCTGATCTAATTTATCGCCTTCAAACTTGAGGTTCTGAGCGAGCTGCCTAGCTACAGCTGCAGACAGACCTTCATGGATATCCACTGGTTGCTGTTTCAAGGAAACAAACCTGTTACTGCATTCACAAACAAGGGAGCTTGTATGAGGTAGAACTTGCATCACAAAATTTTCTAGTTTCCTTCAAGCAGTCAACATTAGCTGGAAGGATGTAAGATGTGAGGAGGATGGCTGCCGACAGAGCCTGCTGGGCCCACCTGACGGAGGGCAACATAATGGAACCGTACAGTCCGACCGTGCGTGATATTGGCCATAATGTAGATATGACAAGTACAACTTTGTAGCAAACTGTACACGCAAATCCCCTTGTGCACAGTGAATCCCAAGGGATTTACTAATATCTATGAGACAATACAAAATAAGGAATAAAGAATAGAGAAGACTACCTTATAAATACGATCTGGCGTTTTCTCTGCTACTTCCTCGATGTCCATGCCACCCTCTGTGCTGGCAATGATGACAGGTCCGTTGGTTTCCCGGTCCATCAGGATAGCAAAGTAGGTTTCCCGCGAGATGTCTACGGACTCCGCAACCATTACCTAACAGGGGTGGATAGTGGCAATTGTTATACATATACACATACATGTACACGTACACCCCACCCCTTTATTCAGTGCTCCAGTTATGAGTGGATAAGTGTCTAGGCTTTATTGTAACTTGACCATAGTTCATCCAATGAAGCTTAACTATTTTTTTTAATCTAAAAAAACAACAACCCGACAACAACAACAAAACAAATGTATATTGTCTACTAAAAAACCTTATCCATATATCTCCCACAGATGTACATCTTACAAGACTTTGAACTTACTTTCTGTACCAGGACACCACCAGGTGGGGTCTGTTTAGTCACCAGTTTGAAACCCAGCATGTCCTTAACCAGGGAGCCAACCTCATCTGGACTGGGACACAACACGGCAGAGCAAAACTTTACAAATTGTCAAACTTCAGTTTCAGGATATTATTTTTTTCTTACTCATTACCAACATCATGACCTAGCACTGTGTACCAAAACTACTTTTTAGGTAACGTTTAAGTGGTTTAGCAAGCTGTAAATCGATGTAGGGTCATTGCATGTGTTGTACAAAGTTAAGCCTGCTTGGGAACACCGTGACGCATGTTATCACTTAAATCTACTAGTACTAGGCAACAGACATGCATATAACAGCAAATTGAAGATAGGAAATGAGATGACCTTTTCTATAACCTTTGACCTAACTTCTTGTCAATACTTACACTGTGGTGAACTTGACCCCGCCCTTGACCCCGTTGCTGAAGGTCCCCTTGCCCCGCCCACCTGCCAAGATCTGGGCCTTGATGACATATTCTCTCACAGGTGCTACAGGGAGAGGCGGGAGGAAGACAAAGATTGCACTAAGCACTTCAATATGTGGTGTTTTTTTTTGCGTGACGGTCATGACAAGGCTGCTGTTCTTCAAACTTATATCTATAAAAGCAAGTTTGGTACCACTCTCTTGTCATTCTGATGAGGAATAAAAGGTTGAAACCAGTCAATCGTTGTGTTTCAATCATCATCCATCTGATGCCTCATCGACTACACTTCAACATGTTGAGTTGGAGTTATAATGTTGTCTCATAAGCTAACATAAGAAGGTTTTCATGATCAAGTTCTCTGATTGTCCAGCTAATAAGAGTATTCTCTCTCATATCACCTTCTCTTACTCTTTGAAGTCTTTCTCTCTACACTGATCTATCTACCTACCTATCTACCTATCTATCTACATATAAACATGCATGTAAACTAGTCGGTGATGACTATTAATGTTTATTAATGTTAAATTGATATTTGATGTTAATCAATAAGTTGCCCTTCGACGACGACAGCACATACCCAGCTGCTTGGCCACCTCCACTGCCTGATCTGTGGTGTCAGCCACACCGAACCTCTGCACTGCTACTTTATAATCATCCAGGAGTTTCTTACTCTGGTACTCCTGTAGGTTCAGACATCTTACAGGGACTGTGGCAGCTGCACACTGGAAGAGGATTTAACATGGGAGTAAATTATGTGGAGAGAGCAAAATGTTCACATTTTTAGTTTAGATCATGGAAATGCAAGAATGGCAACTGCTAGTTCTCCATGCCGGTACGCACATGTTCAACTGCACGTAGGCACTAAGATATACATTACATGCGTATTTCTATATCTCTTGAGCCTTTGAGGACACATCACATGTCCGGATGTCCACGCGTTTGCAGACCACAAGTCACTAAGGGACCTTTTCCCGACCAGTAAAGCTAATCTGCGCGCACAATTATATGCGAGGTTATGTACCAAAATACATGCCTGTCCTAAAAATGACTAAAGACCCACACATTCTTACCTGCTTCTGCAAAAGCGAGGCAAAACCGCCTAGACGAGAAAATCTCTTCACCAGAGCCGCCATTTTCCTAGGGCAAAGGTTAACGACCTCAGAAATCTCGGGTCAAGTTGATTAAAATCCCGAAGATTCTCGCGAGAACATTCGAGGTGAGCCTTTGCACAGGACATTTCTATCACAGTGGCCTGCAGCAAGAAAATAGCACGCGCAGTGTTTTACAAAAACAGGCATTAATTGCACATTTTGATATGATGAAATCAAATAAGGTACATTAGAATTATTGATATGTTAGAATTTGATATTCTTTATCCAACAATTAGGTTACAAGAAGTGATTTTAAAATTTTCGCGGATGACTACATTCCTGTGAAGATTCCGGGCAGCCGTCCGTCTACATCCTGGTCCTGGTGTTCATCCTGGGTCTTGACGCCGTAAAGTTCCCGGACGAAAATCAGGAAGTACGCGCGAGTTTTGAGCTACACCTCGGTTCACCTGGGTCCCGGCCCCGAGGGAGGGTCCGAGGGGATTTTCAGGGGGGGAACCGCCGGGATAAGTCGTGAATATGGCTAGGTTGACCTTGCTAGAGGAAGACAGACATAGTCTGCCTGTCATGGCGCCGTTCTTTCCGGTAGGCGGCTAGCGGCTGGCTGGCAAGCGAACATGGAAAATAATATTTTGTGCGGATAAGGGCATGTGACATGTCATGAACGTCCCGTTATGTTGTTGGTGTCCGTTTGTTGACATCATGACGAAGCCTTACTCTTGTGAAAACTGATCTTGTAAAATCATAGATTGATGCAGGCTTTTGTTGTATGATCAGGGATATAACGTTATGTTATGCCTTGTTTTTCAAAACACAAAAAATATGTAGAAAACTGTACCGTTAGAGGTTAGACTAAGGTTGGGGATATTTTGCTCTTATTTCTAACATCCAGCTGGCAGGAAGAAAATTTTAACCTTTCCACCACATGATGTGTGGCAAAATAATTTTCTTTGTATGAAATTAAAAACAAAACAAAAATTATTTTAACTTTGTTGTGTATCCACATAACTCAGGGCTCACAATGCTTTGCAGTAGTTATCCTGCAATGTCAACATTTTTTTTGCAAGTTGCAGGTGCATATTTTGTCTTCTAGTTCGTTGTTGTACATTGTACACTGACTAGGGGCTGCAAGGTTTGTCTTAAGAAAATATATTGTGTAATATAATGTTATGTCTATTCTGACAAAATTTGTACTTTACCAGGTGTGCCACTATGGATGGTGCTCAGGATGTTGGTATAGACTTGGACATGAACGTGGATTGTCTTTCTCACAACAACATTCATCCGGACAGTCCCCACTCCTTCAACATGGAACCAGGTCAGCTTTCACATTCTAATATATCTTTGTCAGAGACTAAGCATTCAGGATACTTAACACTTAAGAAAATCAATCAACAGCATCATCTTTATTGTACTGTGGTAGTGTTGTTCTGTCTTGCTTAGTCCGTCGGTGCGAAAATGACGTCACTGCTAGTTGTCTGCATGTGTTGTACTGTGGCTAAGCAGACCAATTCTTTATTTACCCGGAGTAGCAATACATATACCCAAAGTGCAAATCTTACAAAAATGTACCAGTTGTATTTTTCAGAAATAAAGTTTGCAAAAAAAAAGTGATCAAAATTAGAATACAGTTTTGTGATTGGTTACAGACAGCGGAGGAGAGAAGAGGAAAGGTGATGATAACAGTGATGATGATTTTGAAGATGGAAACCCTGAGAAGAAACTACGGATGAACCATGATGACTTCAGGGATGGGTACACTACTGTGGAACAGCTGGTAGGGGTTACTGGTAAGTACATAGAACAGCCATTACAGTTACTGTAAACTCATTATTTTTTTATGTGGACGTAATTTTACTTTATTAGAGGAAACAAGTTTTTTTTCTGTGTTTGAAGTTCGCTGTTGGAACAATTCTGTATCATAGCAGTAATGCATAGGAAATTCATGTATTTGTAGGGTAAAAAATTGCCTGATATTTTTCTTCAGGTGACCAGAGTTTGCCGACAGATGAAGATGACCTTGAGCATGTGTCAGGGTCGACCTTGGAGCAGGTGGAAGACTCCATGACTACAGCTGTACAGCTGGCCACAACCTCAGGACAACAAATACAGGTAAGGGCAGGTCCACTTGAAACGTTTCAGACAAAGGGGTGGTCAGAATGTTTTTTTTTTGATTATGTGTATTGATGATTACTGCAGAATAATAACTGAATACAACAAGGGGTATATCACCAGAAATTCAAACAGCTTAAATGTGTATGTTGAATTGCAACAGTGGAATCTTTTGTGGATGTTTATTTCCACTTACATGTATGTTTAAAACAAGTGTTAGAACTGTCCCCTTTTTCCAGTCTGCTTTAGTTGATATGAAGTTTTAATTGTTGTACATTCCCCACCAATCATTTCTCTGTTTTGCCTGTCCCAGCTGTTGGAGGTTTCTGGGATGGACAGTTCCCCTGCCACGCCCTCCTCTGACAAGACAGAAGAGGCGGCCCCAGTTAACCAGGCGTGGTTCACTACTAAAGAGGACAAGACTAACCTACATGGCAAAGGTACAACAGTATGTCATACAAGAGCAATATTCTCTACCAACTAGTTGGCATCCATCTGTCTCGGAAGACAATGGTAGGCAGACAGGGTGGGTTAGGCTACCTGTCTGCCTGGCCTGCACATGACTTTTCAAGGTGAAAGAGGGGTGTGCACTTCCTTCTCCACCCTCTTGTCTACAGGGGCAAGAACTGCGTGCAACTAGTACTCACTACCAACTAGTACAGGGTGATGTGATGTCATCTGCATGTGTGCATTTTCTTTTATGAAAGTATACTACAAGCAATAATAGTTTTTTTTTTATATATCAGTTTCTTTCTTAAACACTTAAGCTAGATAAAACAACCTTTTATCCCTGTGATATTTTGTTCAGGTCACAGCTGGAAGCAAGGGATGTGGTCTAAAGAGGAGGTAGAAGTGCTGAAAGCTAACATTGAACAGTACTGTAAGGTATGCACCAGATTTCCTTTCTTGATGCAAGGATACTCTGACATGTTCGTGTGGTAAATGTGACTACAACAATGAAGTTGTACATGTATTCAGTGTTTGCATTGTCATTTATTAGATAATTTGATGTATACAATTGTAAGAAGCTGCAGCAACAATAGAAAACAGTTAGCTGAAACTTCTGTAGACCTTGAAAAATGGTTTTGTATATTTTTGTGTATCATGAGTTTCTAATTCTAGTTGTACTACAGAATTGTTTCAACCCTGAGTTTAAAACAGTTCAGGAAGCTTGTTTTCCCTTTTACTGCGAAGCAAAACCACTATGAACTCATTTGAGCATGTTTTCTTCTGTAGGACCACAACATCGAGGATGCTGCTGAGGTTGTTTTTGAGATGTCCAAAGATGAGAGGAAGGATTTCTATCGCACCATCGCTCAAGGTCTGAACAGGCCGCTCTTCGCTATTTACCGAAGAGTTCTCCGGATGTATGACAACAGGAACCATGTTGGAAAGTAAGATCCAGATTATAGTTTGTCATTGTACTATAACAGATGATTTCATTTAGCCTGAGTACCATCCTCCGTAGTGATCACTGGCTCAATCTTTGGTTAGCAAGTGGAAGGATTGAGTTAGCGGTCACTGCGGGGGATGGTACTCAGGCTAGATTTTAGATTCCTGATTTTTGTTGGTTTTGGAAGTTTGCCAATAAACTACTACCAAGCCTATTCTCTCTTTGTTTGTATAACATATCAGTGTAGTTTTGAATGTGTTGTACGAATTTCACGTTATATGTATCATTTTGTATTTTTTGGTAAAAATCTATTTTAACTTTTTTTCTAGGTACACTCCTGAAGAGATTGAGAGATTGAAAGAGTGAGTACAATTTAGTTGTTCTTTGTCTATTTTAACCTGTTTAACTCGGTGATGACCTTATTTCTTGATTTGACATGTTAGGAGCCACCCAAACCACCATGGCTGCCCAGAAGCTATTTCTGTGATGACGTAGCATATTGGGCCTAAATTTGTATGAGATTAGGCAGTAGGGAGAGGGTTAAACAACATCTCTTATTTCATTAATAAATGCAAGCTTCCAGTGATGAGCTAAACAATGATTAATATTGATAGTTATTGACAGACTGTTGTTGGTTAATAGGTTAAGACAGAAGCATGGGTCTAACTGGGCAGCCATTGGGATAGCCCTGGGGCGCAGTGCCTCCTCTGTCAAGGACAGGTGTCGTCTCATGAGGGACTCCTGCAACTCAGGTGCGTACTGTTAAACATCTTAGTTTGGCTCAAAAAAGTGTAAACAACTTTGTCAAAGCTGAACAAATGACTGTCTGAATTTTTTTGCTAAAAAACATCCTTTATATGAATGTGATATTTTGATTCACAGGGATGAGCTAAAACAATGATCTTGGTGGCATATTTGGCAAAACCAATGTCAAAATTTGTTAGATGTTTCAGTGCAGTAGCTGTGCAAAAACTGATTACTTAAACATGACCATAGCCTCAACAATGTATAGTCTGCAGTCAGTCATAGTCATACGGTGTATTACAGCACTGTTGATGTTATACTGCCCCTTAGGCGGTGGCATACCCTTTCTTCTAGCTGAATACGAGACAGGGATGCGCCAGGTCTCTGGTCAATGTATAAATTACATCCATAATGAAAAATTGACTGCATAAGCCATCCTAGGAAACATGTTTCAAGCAGCGTGCTATTTGCTGATACCAGTAATTGCTCATAATTTCCTGTACCTGACTTCTCTCATTGGTCCAAAGGTAAGTGGAGTAATGAGGAAGAACAGAGGCTACAAGACGCGGTTCACGAGGTGACGAACACGATCCATGGCCAGCCCGTTACCTCCGGGATCTCGTGGGCGAAGGTCGCCCTGCGTGTCGGCACGCGGTCGGAGAAGCAGTGTCGCTCCAAGTGGCTGAACTACCTTAACTGGAAACAAGCCGGTGGCGATGAGTGGACCAAAGAGGATGATATGGCACTCATACACAAGTATGGCAGCAGCAACTTGTTGAGATATAACCTGAAATTGTTTGGAATGACTGTAATTTGTAAAGACATAGAATCTTTGTGGACAAGAGTTACAAAAATTTTTAGAAGTTTTAAAATGTTTGTTTTGGTTTCATTTTGGTGGTTTTTGCGATGACATCTCCAATGCGGAGTCATGACACTGCAAACATGCATTTCCATCGTATGATTACTGTACTTCAGAATTGTGTCAACACTGCAGAAACCTTATTTTCCTTCTACCATGAAATTAAATCTCAGTTGGAATAAATGAAATTGAAGTATATGTTGTTTCATGATTTTAAGGTTATTACATCACTTGCAGTTCTAAAGCAGACACTTTTACTCCCCCCAGGGTGGAACACCTGGACACGAAGGATGACACTGATATTGACTGGGTGAAAATGGCTCAGGGCTGGAGCAGAATGATGTAAGTCATTTTGTAATACCATAATTAAGAGTCATTTTGCCTTGTTTAGTTGCATACAGTCAATAAAGACAACATTTTTATTGTCAAGCACAATTTTGCAGGAATTTTTGTGGTTTTACCAAAAGATTTTGGCTTTCAGTAATATCAGCCAAAATTGAAAAATTACTGAAATCTCGTTAGACAACATTCAAGCATATTGCAGTAGATCTCTTGAAGTTTGTACAGTGTGTTTGAAAGAGAAAAAAAAAGAAAACTTGAGCTATATCAATGTTTCGTTTTCCCCTCCCCACTGCAGTGTCCGGTCCCCCCAGTGGCTGAGGAGTAAGTGGTGGTCACTCAAGAGACAGATCGCTGAGCACCAGAACATGGACCTGCCAAGTAGGTCATTTTAACTGGTAAAAGTTTGTCTAAGGCAATGGACCAATCCTGACAATTAGCAAGTCAACCAATATCTTCCCATTTGGCTGTGGGATCAGTCTAAAGATAATCTAAAGTCTAAAGACAGTTTAATTGAATATCTGCAGTAATTTCATTATACTGATCAGTAGCTTTAAGTTTTGATTTGTCTTATAAAAACTAATCTTGTACCTCAACCTCCCCCTGTTCCTTAACTAGCCCTGGTGCAGTGTCTGAAGACAGTGTTCAGCGACTCGGTGCGTACGCGAAACTTTCGCTCGGACATCACGAGAATTAAGGTCACGCGGCTGGATGGGGCTAGCCGTGACATCAGGGGGGAGCTCCTGGTCAACGGTGGTCCCAGCCACAGCCAGGACCTGCCCAACATGGCCACTGTCCAGCTGCCCATTCCTGTACCCCAGGCTGGTAAGAACAATTTGGTGCATGGTAGACCTTTAGTACTGTAGCTAGCTTTGTGCCGTAAGTGTTTCAACCGTCAGCCTCTATGGAAAAAGTTTGGCACCAATTTGGTGTTGGCTATGTGGTAAGAAAGCAGGGAGAAGTTTGAGATTGTATTTTCAAACAGCTCTTGTCTACACCATGCTTAGTACGTGTCTAGGCATGTTTTGTTTATGTCTAAGGGGCCTTCATCTTTGACATATTACTCACAATTCATCACATTTTGCACAGTTTGAACCATAAAGAAGCTTATTAAATCATCTTAATCCTAAGTTTCTTTTCGAACTTTAACTTATAAGGGAAACATAAGCTTTAATTTGGGAGGGTAAAAAGTCACGATGTGTTACCTAGGTGCCACAGCTACCATCACTACCACCACTGTAGCAGCCGCAGAGCAAGGCAACCAACCAGTGCAGCCGGAGGAGAGTCAGCTCATAGCAGGCACCTCCTACCAGTCCTTTGAGGTACTGCAGTCCACCATGCAGCTGACCCCCACCAGTACCCAGGGTACCTACATCCTCCGTCCGTCCTCCGGCATGGTGTACACGGCCACGCCCACTTCATCTGATCAGATCATCGTTCAAACCGTACAGGTAGGGTTGTCTTGTTTGTCTGGCTTTGTTTTGTTTAGTTCTGTTTGTTTTTGTTTTAAAACTGCCAGAGCAGAAACGTAAAACCAAAGAGAAAATAGTAAGTAGAAGACAGAAGCTATCTTTTGCATAAACCTAGTTCCACCATTTCCAACAAGACTGGCAATAAAAATATTATTGCCATGACGATGATTGAGGTGAACAACAATACAGCTCAAATCAGAAATAGACTGGAACTTCCCTGTAGCACTATCCCTGGCACAATATACAAGCCCACCTGTAACACGAACCTACAGCCAGCAGAAATGTACTATCCCTGGTACAGCACAATGGTCTGCCAGTAACCTAAACCTACAGCTGAGCACTACAGTGTGTAGCACTACAGTGTGTTTTGGTCCTGTCAGTCTGCTAAGCAGCCTTAACTAGACATTGATGAGTGGTTGGTCCTGGGACCTCTGATCCTATCCTGTACCTCTCAACTTGGAATGCCTGCAGAACAATAGACTCTCTCTTTTGCCTACTGCTGTCTGGAAATCTTCTCTAGAATTCCTCTAAGATACCTGAGATACATCTGGTATAGATTTGGGTGGGGGGGACTTGCATACCCAGCATACTGTGGACTACTAGCATTCCTGTGGAAAAATGCCTGTGCAATTCCTAGAATTTTTGCAGACTGAATCTAATATATACCATTTGACGACTCCCCTGAGGCGTCGTCAAAAATATCACTTTCTCACTCAATATAGAATGCCTAAATTGTTACAGGTTTTTTTAGAAGGTAAATGCTATGGCTATATGTGAAGCTATACAGTCAAGTTCACAGACATGAAACTACCATAAGGTACACATACAAAATGTATACATACTGAACATGTAATTCAGTAGAAACTGTAATGTATTGCATGATGAAAGAGTGCCTTTTACAGAAAAGTTGATATGTGGTACTG
The DNA here is from genome assembly GCA_019207045.1 of Branchiostoma floridae x Branchiostoma belcheri. NCBI lineage: Eukaryota > Metazoa > Chordata > Leptocardii > Amphioxiformes > Branchiostomatidae > Branchiostoma > Branchiostoma floridae x Branchiostoma belcheri. Next base: position 9,687,734 of record CM033027.1, read on the forward strand.
TTATATCCAGACTGACCAACTGGCCAGTAATGAGAACGTGACCGTCCAGCTGACCCCCCAGTCTGACCACATCATCATCAGCACCTCCACCGGTCAAGACCACGACATCACCACCACTCTCAACACCTCGGACATCGCTGCCATCAGCCAATCAGGACTTCCCGATCAAGGCATGGGACACCCGGACGACAGTACGTGCATCATGTATTGCATAGCATGTCCCTGAAAATTCTTTTTGAAATACTTTTTGAAAGCTTGTAAAGATAAAATTTCTTGTGGGATTGTGTGGCGGAACTGCAGGATGATCCAGAAGCCAGATGTCCAAATCCTGCCATGCGACCTTGTACTCTTGGGAAAGGCTCTATACACGACTTTCCTCACTCCACCAGGGTGTAAAAATGGTTAACTGACTTGTATTGGGGAGGTTAAAGGCAACGGGAGGAGAGGGTTGTTCACTGCCTCCCAATACCCTACCTTACCCACTGCCCCTACCTTCTTATAAAGGCTATGGTACCACCTTATTAAGACATAACTCTGCAATGCTTTGTACAAAGTTTTGACTAACCTTCTGTCTAATTGTGTTACAGGTTTAAATGAAGTCTCCCAATCAGAAGACCTGTCTTGTAGCAGCCACCTGCAGGACAGTGTCAGCCAATCACAATACAGTGAGGACTCCAACATCAGCCAATCAGACTACGGCAGCCATGCATCTGTATGCCAATCAAGTTACAATGGCCACCCTATGGCCAGCCAATCAGATTTTACTTCTCATGTTAGAATCTGTCAGTCTGATATAACTGGACATGCCACTATTAGCCAATCAGATCTCAGTGCCGAAGCCATAAGCCAATCAGTGATAAGCTCTCAAGATGTCATCAGCCAATCACAGCTAGGGGAGCAGCCTGGCAGCAGCCAATCAGAGCTGGATGCACACCACTCCATAAGCCAATCAGATCTCGAGGACCACAGCCACATCAGCCAATCAGGGCTCACTGATGATGGAAGCATCACAACTGCACACTTGCTGCCAGACAGTGCACACTATGTCACAGCTGAGGTAACTACTATTTTACAATGTTCTTTGATGCCCCAACTGGTATCTACTGGTGATAAAAGATATACTTTGTAAGATTTATGAAAAAGATGCAAACTGGCACATTTTTATCGAAAGATGCATTGAAATGAGTCTAAAGTAGGGCTAAATAGGAAATACTCAAGCAACTGGATATGATGTTGAAAAAGGGTAAAAGGTTTCAGGTAACACCCACTACCCTTTGTCAGTGTCAGGCATATCTTATTACCTGGATGTCTAACCTTCAATGATGAGTTTTAAGTTAACTAATGGGAAGAGGTATATTTTGGGGTTTAACAAGTGATCACAATGAACAGTCAACATTTCAGGTAGCATTTACTACCTTTTGTCAAGCTCGGGAATATCTTATTACCTCGATGTCTAACCTTCATCGCCGAGTCTAAAGTTTACTGATGGGAAGAAGTATTTTGTGACTTAACAAGTTATGCATACATGTGTTTCCAGGGCATTGTAAGCACCAGTATGGCAGATGTCAGTCAGTCGGAGGGACTAGACGTCACCACCTCAGCGTCCACTCATTACGTCATCGTCAGCGACAATGTCACCTTCGTGCAGTCCTCAACGTCTGACGTGGATGACGGACAGCTGTCAACCTCGGATGTCATACCATTTGCAACTCTAACAGGTATGATTAATATGTAATGTGGGAGGAAAAGACTAGCCCTTGAAGATAGGAGTACTTATCCACAGCATGGAAACAAGCTTTGCTGCAAAAGCTGTCCTTTTGTGATTTAAGAAATAAATATAATCAAGAATAATGATGTTTCAGCCACATCTTAGCTTATAGTATGTAGAATCAGTCATTGTATGATTTCATAAATTATCACATTACTGAGTTAGAAATGTAATGCACCTTAAGAAAGGCAGCATCATTGCCCTTTTAGTATTTACATGCTGGTGCTTTGCAGTTCATAAGGAAGTTACAAGGGGGTTAAGAGAGTTAATGATTCCAAAAATAAATAAAACCAAGAAAAAGTATAAGAGCTGGAACATGCTTTAAATGGTGTTGTGTATTTTCTCCAGGTCCCATCCTGCAGCACTCTGACTCCGACCTGCTGGCGTCCTCCTCCGATATGGTCCAACATGACCTCACCTCTACTACTCACACTGACGACGACATGGCAGACTTCAGGGGGGTGAACTGAATGATAACCTCTCTCCGATCCTGTAACGCCGCACAAACTTCACTCTATGGTTGGCTGAATCAAAGGCTCCAATCTGTCACACTAGGCATTGCCTTCAGGCTGCTTGAGTATTGGCTAGCGCCCCTGGCATGAGAGGTTGAAAACACTGCGAGAACAAAAAGAAGAAAATCAGCCTCAAAGACTTTGAAATTGCCAACAGGACAAGGATGCCAGAATTTTGGAGAAAACATACATATATAGATACTATTTGGGAGAATAGGCAAATAAAACTAAGCCAACCATCGACTCAAGTTTGTGTTGCATGATATATATAACATTATATAGATACAGATATATTTATCAACTGCAATGTTGCCTTGCATAATATGTATAACCTAGTATGGGTCTAGCTGCTGACCTGGAGAAGTATACTGTAGAACATGAATTTTAACACATAAAGTTCTCATATGTTATTTTTGTTGGTCAAACACTCATGGCGTTTTACTTATTCATCAATTAATATTAAGGCCAAACATCATGCAAGATAAGTAAAATGTACCATTTCATTTTCATTGTTCTGGATTTTGTTGCTCTATTGAAGAATTATCATTTCAGAAGGCTATCGTGACTAATTCATGTTGTATTTCCCTGTAACTTAAGTGTGATATCATCAGATGTTGTTGTTTTATTCTGTGGATTTGAGAAGTACTGTACCTAGTTTTATTGAATTATTTATTCCAGTTGCTATATACCTGGATATGGAATAAGAAATTTTGGCCATTGTTGCTAGAATATGACGTCTTTATTATTCAAGTGAAGTATATTTAGAAGAAAAACTAAATATAAGTGTGCGGAAGATTGTTATAAATGACAGACATGGAAGAAAGTTGACTTGATCAATTGTCATTTTCTCAAATGTTGCTTATTGAATTAAATGACATCTAGAACGAAGCATTGTTTAATTTGGGAAGTTATTTTGTCCATTTCTTGATAGGTTACCAAAACATGCATTAATGTGTAGTTCTGGCATTATTAATGGCTTTTCTGAACTTCCTCAAATTCTATGATCTCAAAGCAGATTGAGAATTTTCCTCATGTTTTTTACATTCAGATGTTCTTTTAAGGGCATTTCTTGTTGCCTACTTTTCAACTGCAAAAAATACAACACTGTCTTTTATCATCCAACTCTTAAAGATAACTACCATGCCATGATGTTGTAATAGCATAGGGGAGGTGTTCTATCTGGAGGTAGATAGCAGAACAAACTGCAATGGATGGGCATGAACAGACAAGGCAAACAACTTAATACAGCAACAAGCAAGAATCTTTATTCTTAACAGGTTAAAACATGTAAGCTGCAGGGTTTTACTGGCTCACTTCCCTTGTCAGGAGAGCGAGACGGCAAAAATCCAAACCGCTTCAACACGTATCTCCACGATCGCTTCTGCTTAGAGAATATATTTATGCAAGTACATACGGTGGCAAATTCAAATGATTAAACTGTACATGACCTATTTAAGTACTCTTTGACTAGACAAAATCAAACACCACTGTTGCCTGTGTATTATTATATTTCAGCCATACCATATATGGTATGGTGAAATATATTGTATTCGTAATGTTTCTTTCTTTCTTTCTTTCTCCTGTCAAATCTTCAAAGCGATTCATCTCCGTCGTTCCGTGACCGAATGACCTGAAATTTAGCACAAAGGTAGAGTGGGTCAATACCAAGGTGTGTTTTTCTGATTTTATTCATATCTGCCTCTAAAATGATTTTATTGAAGTTTAAAGGTCATGTTTTGACCAAAACTGTATATTGTGGCCCCCTGTTCCCTTGAATTACAATGGAATGACCTTAGATTTGGTGTAGAAAGGCATTAGATAGTTGGTAAAATGATCCAAGTAAAAGTTTTGGTATAAACCAATTTCAAATTATTAATTTCTGCACTTTTCTGAGGGGAAATTGGTTTTCTTTCGGTCTTCTCCCGTGAACTCCAGTGACCCCAGAGCCCACACGTGCCAGGTGCCAGCGGTCTGGGGAGAGCGAGAGTTAATTACTTTATGGACGCCAGCCAATCAGCGACGAGAAGGGCGAATGCTAGTTAATATTCATAAGCGGGGCCTTGCAATCCCGTATATACACAAACAGATGCACATTACAGCCTTACAGTTGCCATATGGTGCCCTGTGCCCGGTTTGAAATTGTAGTTTGCGAGGATTTGGAGTTCAGACAGGGTCATTTGAGCGGTAGCGGACGGTACGCGTGCATTGAACGTTAGTGGCGATGACTTTACCAACATTCCGCATGGCACTATCAATCATTTTCGGCAGATTTGGACAGGGAAAATTGGACAGTTTGCGTTTAGTTTTGATACGTAAGTTTGACAGTGGCGAGAATGGATGTATTTTTCCCGAACTTCTAGTATTGTTGTTGTTCTTTTTTGACGTAAACTTTGTACATTAAAATTGTAAGTAACTTTAAACTGCCAGAGTTTGAGCCCAATAAAACACTCTCAGTACCAGAGTATCACCACTGACCTCCGAAAAAAAACCCACGAACAAGGTAGAAACACCTATCCTCCAGGTCTCGCACGCTACGAGCAGGAAATTATAACACTCAGACAAGATTACGTCCGATGGCTCAGCGGATTGCATACAAAGTAAAACAATTTAACAGTGGTATGCAGGGGCATATACTTAACAAAGAATTCGAAGGAAAATGAAATAACGTTATACAGATAAAGCCAAATCAAATTAACTTGTTGGTCCTGGGATTTTTCAGAAAAGAAATGAAGCGACAGAGTGGTAAAATTCTTGTAAAAATTCGAGACGTCTCCGTTTATAATGGCTCATACAAAACAAGAAGAAGATTGAAGTTTTTAGCGTGAAAAAAAAAAACAACACTCCTACTACACAGTACCTGCACCTGCTTGACAATTATCAAAATGTATGCCCTATAGCTACTTGCTTAAAAAAAACGTTCACTGCAATGATAAATGTACCCACATCACAAGGAGATTATTACGGTATTTAGACCTAGTTATCGAAGTGGAAATTGTTGAATGGCGTCATGTAAATTCATGATGAAAATCTTAATGGAAGATGCGTTTTTTTCACTCTCGGAAAAATAGGAGCTGCCGCAATTCTAAAAACCAATCAGTTATGCATAGGCGCTCCTGTGGAAGATTATATTCTTCCATATGGGCCCGGGGCATATTGGGCAAGCTCTGTTTTGACCTGGAATCAATTCACAATATTAGTTCTCTTTTGGGGATAACTTACAGTTAAAATATTGCATTTTTGGAACAGTCCAATGTTGCGTGGGAATGGGTATGGCTGAAATATGCTGTATTTGCACCCAAGCAAATGTCGGCCTTTCTAGTCTTACATTTCAGTTGTACTGGAAAAAAACATAATACATGTAGTATACATACTTCAATCAATAAATTACTGTAATAATGCTAACTTCAATTAATAATGGACCGATCCTGATCGAACATCATATCAAACAAAGGTAAAAACCCCTATTCTATTTCGAACACCTGCTTTACACATGCATAGACCGCATGTCAAAAACCAGGCACTCTTGCCCACCAACAATGTAATGCTATGGAGTGCCTCCTGCTTTCACTTTGACGGAAATTATAATGCCCTTACCGCAGCTATATGTGTCCCCTCCTCAAACGACTATACCAAGTGGATGTAGCCTTTAATAAAGAGGGCATCGTATTTTTTTGGCCCAATCTGAGAGGATTTTAGGGCCAAAAAAGCTAAACCCAAGTCAGTCGGTTTTATCAGTTACAGTTCTGTCCTACTAGCACTGTTTTTGATGGAGGTGTTCGAAATAGAACATGATCGAAGAGCGGGGCTTAAGGATTGGTCCATTCAATAAACATTCAACTGAAAAACTAAAATGTGAATATGCAACCAGTCTAATTGTATCAATAATTTACCACTCAAGCTCTATGTTAACATGAAATTCTTTTTATGTAAAAACAAAGCTGTGCTTAAACTCAAGGCAAGGTAATGGAATGTGGTTCAAGTAATGTACAGAAAAGGTAACATGCATGGTACTGACCAAATGTTGGTAAAGCTTATAAAAGTCATACATAGCTCAAAGCATATATAACATTTGTATTCTAATCTAGGATCCATTGTACATGGGGCCATTCCTGTAAGCCAATGCTTTAACAATATATCTTTAATAAAACAAGAACAATTCTATCATATTTTGAATTTCATTTTTTGTAACGTACCCCACCTACATGTGCAAGGAGTACATTTCTTTCAGTCCCAAGTTGAATGTGTAAAATAAAAAAATAATGGTTGGGGCATACAGTTGTTTTGATTGACAACTGAAATAAAGTTTCCAACTAAGTAACCCAAATGTGATAAGTGGAATATCCACAATTTTGTAATATGAATACAAGTAAATATTCCCCAACTATTGTCTAACATTGTGTCTAGTTAATGAATGGAATAAGCTATTAACTGTACATGAAAATACGGCATCCTCTTTCAGAAACAATAAATTAGGAACAAAAATTTACACGCACAAAAAGTTTTTTTTCATATAGTAGTACTGTAAGCCTAAGCAAAAATAAAACACAAATTAACTACAAGTGACTTATCAATTACATGTATTATACAAGTTTTTCCACATGTACCATTCTTGAAGTCAAACTTAAAATGCCTATTTTTCTTTACATCAGTCTTATTTCCAAAATCTGTAAAGCAAGAAATCTTACTATTCTGTCAGCCAGTGATAATTATTTTATACATGTATTCATACATCAGGAAACATTATCACTAAAACAGTAGTACTGTTGTTGCTTACTGAATACAGCTAATGGGTGTTTTGCATGAAGTTACCATGTAATTGTTCCCTGTAAGTGTACACATACAAATTTACAGGTGACTGAACTCTTCCAGGATCAACCGACCAGCATAGCAGCTGTGACATCACTTGAAACCACCTATACAATGTTCCCCTACATCGTACCCTGTACAGTAGAGTTGCGTTTTGTTACTTCACCCCGTGGAAGTACAGGTTTGCGCACACACACAGAACCAGGATCACGAAAGCGTTATAGTAGATCAGGCTTCTAAACTTGGGGTCGATGTCCCCCTTTCTGTACCAGAAGATCTGTGAAGAGGCAAAAGACAGGCGATGATGGTCTCTAAATAGTGGTGAACACAACAAAACTCAAACTGGGAATTGACTGGAAGTTCCTGTCATGAATATTTCTTACCGCTGGTTATGGGGCCTAGTCATAAAGATTGGACTTACATGTAAGAGGCCAGAATGTACACCTTAGGATGTACGGTATAATGTACCTGTATAAATTCTATAGAGGAGTACATTCTGGCCCGATACATATGTAATGTTGGTAGCATACAACTTGGAGTAGTGGTTGGTAATGTCGATGTTGCTTTTGAATGAGAAAAAAACAGCCCAAATCCACAATATGGAGTAAGATTTCTTTTCAGGGTGATACATCTAAGATGGTGCTGTTGATAATGGCCTCTGCTGCAAAACCCCATAGCTAGTATACATGTACATACAGTATTAGAAATGCTTTTTTGAAAAATTTGAAAAGGCTGCCACAACCCCTGTCAGAGATGAACCTTCTTCCAGGAGGTAACAACAAAACTGGCATTTATTCTTGACAAGTGTATATATATTGGTACAAGTCACTTACCAGAATGATGTTGGAGATGCATGTGAGGATGACACACACGCCGAAGTACAAGTTGACGGGCTGGGGCGGCCATTTTGGGAAGATGAAGGCACTGACTAATGTCACCTGTTATATAGGATATACAGACCAACACATCAATAAGATCATTACTGAAATGGACAGAAACCGGACTTACACATGTACCTTACAATCGGTTTCTATGAAGCTCCAGTCATTATCTACATGTGAAATAATCAATTTCAAATCCATGTCCATTTTAAACATTTGATTTGAATTGATTTGTTTGCCAAATTCAAACAGAAAATACAATTAACCTATAACTTATTACTAATGGACTCTGATGTTTGATGTTACACACAAATTCCGTTACATGTATATTAGAGTTAGATGTATCATATGTGTGTCCGTGTGAGTGTTTGACTGTGTGTGTGCGTGCGTGTGCGTGTGTGCAAATTTTTCATATACTTATTTAAGTAATGAAATGATATAATCATACTCACTCCTACAAACAGAAATGTGAGGAAACCCAGAACCCAATGGATAACTCGTTCCTGCAAAAAACACAAGTTTCACATTAAACTAAGCAAAAGACCACTACTACTGTAACTAGTACATATACTGTACAAATGTACTTTGATCTCTGCACAAGGGATCTGGAATGAAGAAGAGATTTTATCTTGCTATTCGGGATGAAAGTAGGATTTCATTTATACTAGTAGGAGATATTGCCTGCATGAGCAAAATTTGCTGAAAGTCTTTTATCTAAATAGATTATAGCAACAATTGTGTTATTTAATGCAATAGCCAGTACACTTGATTGTTTGACCCTAGAGAAGTCAAGGATGTGTGATCTCATGCATACCAATTACCTGTGACATTGACAGATCTCAGGAAGTTCAAGGTCATGTGTGCAGAAATCTGATATCCCTTCAGGGTTGCTTGTTTACTTGTAAGTCTCTATCACATTTGGGAACTTTCTACTCTTTCAAATGTGAGTTTGAAGTTTGAACATGTACATACTACATAACAAACACCGTGCTGACCTTGACCACTTTTTATCTTTGCAGTAGAGTTAACGTTACATGTAATGTTAACGATATGTGATCCATTACTAGTGTTACATCATTCAACATATTTTTGACTTTTGAAATCGGAAGCATAGAATTGACGGCAATTTTTCCTTATCCAGAGACATGAATGCATATACAGTCGATATACATGTGACATGACAATGTGTACAAGTCACAACACACTCTCACACCTACACAATTTCTATGATATAGTGATACACACAAACATACACACCCACCCACCCTGTATATACATACAACTTAATATGTACACGCACAAAGAAAGACACACACACGTACATGAAGTGTTATACACACACACACACATGTACATGAACAGTGTTACATTATAGACACACACACATGAACACAGTGTTGTACACACACACACACACACACGCACACGTACATGAACAGTGTTACTTAGACACACACACACGTACATGAACAGTGATGTACACACACACACACACAGTCACAAACACACACACCTAATTGACACACCCACAACCACAGTTATACACACACGACGATACATATATCCAGAGACAGAGGTACGCTCATACGGAAAGATCAGAAAAGTGTGCAAACACACATAGAATATCTGTTTCAGAAGATATCTAACGTTATAACTTGTAGATTCCAATGTTATAACGGGTTGGCGGAAACGGCTGCCCGGTCGGTCAGCGGAAAACGCTGCCCGGTCCGGTCCTGAGGTTGGTTTTGGGGTTTCGAATATACCAAATGTAAACATTTGCTATCGCAGCAAATCAGTAATTTTGGTGCACTTTTCGTGTAGGCTGGCCCTACAACTTACAGTAGCACTCTTGTCGTGAACATAACCGTAATTTTGGAGACGCAAACACGGCGAAATTTCGATCTTGTACATGTTAATGGCAAACACCAGATTTCGGTGCTGATTAGCGCCTTGATTTTTTTTTGCGAAAATGTAATCCCCAACACTAGTTTTATATGTATATACTCTGAAATGAGAAAACTGTAGGTTGGATAAATTCGGTCTGCCTAAATACCACAAACGACCACAAACGACTCGGAAATACCACAAACGACCACAAACGACTCTAATATGCAGTGTATATGGGTCAAAGACCTTGTGTGGCGCTCTGGAGACATTGTTTACACATTTATGAATTTAAAAAACGCAGCAAGTCCTGCGTATTCACCAGTTATTTCAAGTTAGTCCGCCGGTTTCAAGATCGAAGCGATTCTCAGCCGCCATGTTGGATCGCCTGTGCTAGGAGTCTGCATGGGGAAGTTCTCGATACCTTCCACGGCTCCATAGACGACAGGACGATAAAACTATGGACGCTGTTGGTTCATAGATTATAGCATGGCACTATTCTATCATTGTCAACTTATAAAACTTGTATACTAAGTGTTTTTCAGCCTCAATGGCATTCATGGCGGCCAAGAATCGCTTCGATCTTGAAACCGGCGGACTAACTTGAAATAACTGGTGAATACGCAGGACTTGCTGCGTTTTTTAAATTCATAAATGTGTAAACAATGTCTCCAGAGCGCCACACAAGGTCTTTGACCCATAAACACTGCATATTAGAGTCGTTTGTGGTCGTTTGTGGTATTTCCGAGTCGTTTGTGGTCGTTTGTGGTATTTAGGCACACCCGATAGATTGGATTGTGTAATTCATTGGAAGTTTTCGGCATAATTTCCAGGCGACGCACATTAGGTCATTGACCCCGAAATACGCAGCGTGTGTGGACACGTGGATATGTGTGAGGCGCTTCTAATAGGGGATCAAGATGTAGTATTCCCACTACAAATGGATCGCTATGCAAGAAGTAAGAAATTCTCTGCTGTATGCAATACTCGAAACCCCCAAAACCAACCTCCAGAATAGACCGGGCAGCGGTTTCCGCCGACCGACCGGGCAGCCGTTTCCGCCAACCCTGTTATAACGGCCCACCTGTGGTCTGGACTCCCCGAAGAGAGGCTTGTTGATGTCCCCCTCCTCGTTCTCCCCTATACGACTATACTGGTTCCGAGAGAGCATCTGTCATCTCTACCAAGTCCACCACAGCAGGCTGAAAATCGAAAGAGTTGGCCTCTTCTGTCCTTGGCTCCCAACAATACAATTTGTTTACAGGCTACAACTGTATTGTGCTGACAATCTCGTGACTTTGTTGTGACGTGCCCACTCCGAATATGTAGACAAAATGTCGTCTGTGCAGTTAAAGATGTTCACGGAACGTTGAACCATGTGACCCCGTCAGGAAAGCTGCGGCTACTGAGGCCTTGACATGACCGGGTAAAGAAAGCTGAGCCAATATTCGCCTTGACCGCAAAAACCTCGCGTCCGGTTCATCTATCGGCGGCCATCTTGAAAATATATCGACTCGAAGCAGTTCTTGTGCGATCCGCAAGGTGGCGCTTGAAAGTGGCCCAAGAAGTGTGGCAACCTCAACCTTTTTCCTTTGAGACGATTCGAGTTTTACTATTGAAGAAAAAAGTTTAAATGCGGCATAATCAATGAACAGCCAAACTTGAGCTGATTTTGTGGCTATCTACATTCTTGATCTAGGGAAAGTTAGCGTTACATACAAAGAAAAGTTATTTGACTATGTTATATAACGAGTCACGAAAGTTTAGTCTGACCTGAAATATTACCGTGGAACTGGAACGTAGAAAAGAATGTTAGAACTGGATGCCACAGCAGACAAAATTCAAATCATGCTGCGCTTGAGTTACAAAGCAGAGTGTTACAAAGGATAGCAGAGCTTTTTATTATCATTTGAGACCAGCAGTATCTATTCCCAGTTCCGAACCACATGAGGATTTTTTCTTGAATTGTAAATACTGGAGAAGTTAACGTTATTTAGTGTCGGATGAATAGAATCATGGCCTGGACCATCAACCCATCAGCTCACGAACAAGAGGCCTGGACCGTCATGAAGCCGTTTAGAAGGCCTAACTGGGAGGAAAGTGAGTACACCTTCACTCGGGAACAGTTGCCCACCAACACGACGTTTTGCTTCAGCTGCGGGCGGCCGTTTAGCGCCACGACCAAACACCTGCACGTCAGGGCGCGACGCAGCATGGTGGTCCACCCGAACGGCGGGCGGTGCTTCGCGTGTGGATCCCGCAAGGGGGCGCTGGAGACGTACGGTATCGTGAGGTGGGGACAGGGATGGCGGGCGGTGGAGGCGCACACCGTTTCTTACACCGTGGTACACGCAGACGGAGAGGAGACACCCGCGGTGTACCAAGAGGAGACCCTGTGGGAGGACGACACCTACCTTCCAGGCGATGAACAGCAGTTCAGCACCTTGGTCAGGCTCTTTGAGCAACTCCATTGCAGCAAGGACACAACTCAAGTCGATGACGCCATCGACAGTATACTGGACTGGATTTCAAACGAAGAGGAGAGAGGGACTGATCAAGGGTTGGGGAGGGAAATCCGAAAGGTGTACGGACCACTAATGACGGAGAATGAACGAGGGGAGGTGGTGGTTTATAAGTAGACTGTTCTCCAAACAGCAAGGGCAGTGGAAAACCTAGTGAGAACGTTTAGTACTGCAGCTTTGATTGAGGACATGTTACGTATACACGTGCATCAGGAAATAGATTTTATTTGAAACTTCTGCCTTATTTTAACCAAAAGTAAGTCATATCTCAATTCATGTCAAACAGATATTGTATTCTGCCATGCAAAAAAAAAAAAATTGATCACTTCACAGCATAGTGTGTTAACCAGTTTGAGTTTTTCTCCTCTTATCGTGTCAAATTTCTTCTACAACTTAATGTTTCATTATCTTCATAGGAAGTACACATTTTTTATCACCCATGTCTTTTATACATGCACCCAACATCAATACTTTTAATTTCTTTTTCTTCCAAATACAAACATTTGTACATTATACACCCAAACCACAAAAGACAAGTTCACTCTTTTGTAGACAACAAACGTGTTTGCAGAATTTATCTGACAATATTTGAAGGTGTTCTAACACCATAGATATGTACAGTGAGTCTGTGTGCCATATGGAAACATGTTCAAATGTTGACAAATATATCCCCGTGACACAGGCAGTTGAGTAATCTATAAAGTACACTTGTCTATTGGATAATACAATGCATATCATATACCTGTTCTTGCATAGTTTTACAATACACCTGGTTCAAAGACATAACCACTTCAAAAGTGCAAAAAATAAACTCATTCAACATTAATATTTGATAACCATGTAAAAAAAATAGGTCTTAATATTTATCTTATCACTCTATACAACCCTGTAATACTTATTTTGACATATTCTACTTATTTGCCACATATGACTGTACTAAAATATCAACATCTCTTTCTTCTAACACTGCAAGCTTGTACAGTCAAAGCTGTACTACATTTAGTGACCCCCTCTACAAAAGACCACTGTGTACATTTTTTGCTGATCACTTAAACTGTCCAATTGGTATGACTGGCTTTCTCTCTGTAGTGACTACCTGTCTAGAGTGGTGGCTACACACCAATTTAACAGTATATGATGAATACATTACAATTTGTAGCCAGGTATGACATGTACACCCTTTCCAAGTGGGGGTCTGGAAGGGTTTTCTTGACACTTGAATGTTGATACATGTATATGCAACATATGTTCCCTCTGTGACACCAGTGGTCTGTGGCAGTGTAGAATTGTGTCTATTAGCTATGCTGGGTTCTTGACTAGAACACAGTGCCGAGAGCATCGAACCAAGACATCAGCGAACTGTCTATCGTGCTCAGCTCCTTGAATGCCTGGTATGACATCCTGAAATAAACAAGGATAATGTAGTGTTGCAAACATTTGCAAAGTGAATGGATATACCATACACATACCATCAAAAATGAAATACCGTGCTAACATTTAAGCTATAGACAATACATGTTTAGAATCAATTTTGGTATGGAACAAAAGATACGAGTAAAATTACTCCTGTTATTACTAGTCAGTCTCTTCTTTTACTAGGAATATAAGGTACTATTCCCCTTCCCCCAAAAAACTCTATTTTCAGTTTCTTGTTTTCTTAGAATGACATAAAGGAAGATTTCCTTCTCTAACCTGTCTCCAAGTTCCAGTTTGGCATCCTTGAAGACATTGTCCACCATCTCCTCTATGGCATCCTGGGACATGGCCTCCATCACAGGCCACATGTTCTTCCTGGGCAGGGAAAAATAACTGTAAATCACAAAATATTCACTGCAATTTTATCTTCACAGTTTTAAAGGTGAGAGGTCATCACACTGCAAACATACCCATACTCTCTCTCACTCTCTCTCTCTTGCATTGCACTGTTATAATTGTTCCAATCATGAACAACTTGTGACTCCCTGCTGACCTAAAATGAATTTTCAGTATGATGGGACAATAGTCAGCTTTGCCTTCCAAAATTTACTTAAGCCACACTAATTCAATGTTTTTGTTCCCAAGCCTAAAAGTGATAACAGAAACAGAATTCACATCATAACTCCATTGTATCTACATGTTGATATCTACAACGAAGTAGTATAGTAGGACTGAAATGTATATCCATCTGTAGGTAGAAGTCTTTAAGAGCATGAGTACAAGGAAAAATTGCCATACGTAGCTCCAGGGTTCCCGGGAATGGGGGGTTTCCCGTTCGCTGCCCTGCCCTGCTGGCCAGTGGAGGGGATGGGAGCGTTGAACAGGGCTGACACAGGCTTGCCCTGGCTGTCGTCAAAGTTTAGCATCTGGAATAGAAAAAAATTTATGGCTCATCCTACCTATAATATACAGGAATCAGTTAAGATGTAACAAATGCTCAGTTTTCAGATTGACATGCTAATATCCTACCCATTTCTTCATCTCCTAGCAGACGTTGGCATGTTTTCTGACCAGTTGGCTTTTCTGATAGTCAGCAAGACAATGTTACGATTTTTTACCCAACAAAGTCTCAACGGTAGTGTTCATGGTAGCAATACTTCTATATAAGGTTGCTGTAGAATTAAAACAGAAAGCTTCATACCATCTCTTCTTCACATGCCTTGACCACGTCTCTTACAAGCTCGATGGAAACTTGGAAATATGCCTGCAGAAGATGACAATCCATGTGACATCCCATAAATGATGCAAACATATTGCAGAAGTTTATACATGAGACATTTATACATGAGACACTGTCAGATCAAAAATGCTACTTCATCTGATATGTTGACATAGTAAATTTAGACATCAAAATATATTGAAAACACAGGACAAAACTAGCTCACAGATCTGGTATCACATAATGAGTAAAAAAATAATAGTTACATGTACATAACTTTGAGGCAGAAAAATGGAAATGAAAATCAAAAGTACTGATCAAAATTTATATGACGATGAGTTTACCTTTAACAGCTTGGTCAGGTTTTCTCTGCTGAGTGAGTTTTTCTTCTCTATGTCATAACCTTGGAATGCAACTGGATGGAAAAGTTATCAAGAATTAAAAAACAGAGCCCCAGGACTTTGTCCATATTTGCTTTTTCTATGATGGCCATAAACCATAAGGTGTGGTTAAAACAGGACCTGGTGTACTCTTGAAAGAACTGGTGTAAGAAATTGAAAAAAAAAATCACCTCCACCCTGAGGTGTAGCAAAAAAAAAACTCACATCTGGTCTTTTCCTCCTGAGTCCCCTTCACAAGGACAGACAGGCCTTTTGCAAAATCATCAAAGTCAATGACTCCGTCGTTGTTAAAGTCGTAAAACTGGAAAAAAAATCAAGTTCAATTTTGTAAGTATTCTTACTGCGGGCAAGGGTTCAGCTCCTAACTGTGGGCAAGGGTACAGCTCCTTAAACAGCTTGCACTTGCCCTTGGTGCAGAGCTACCATGTTCTGTACAGAATGATTTATAGGCTAGAAAATACATACAAATACTGTACATTATTCATTTACTTCAATGGGACTGAATTCTGCAGTAGGAGAGGAAACGTTTTCAAGTGTTTTAAGTTAATAGTACAAAATGTGGAAACACTCTTGCACAAAAACTTTCATGGTGCCATGGTTCTGCTACTGCAAAAATGAAACCACCACAACTATTTCAATATCTACAGTGGATTCGTCAATGAAGATTAGACATCCAGGTAATAAAATATGCCAAAAAGCAGTTACCGGTACTCAAGCAACTGGATATGATTTTGGAAATGGTCAGATGTTTCAGATAGCATCCACTATCTTTCATCAGTGACACACCACAGTGTATCCTGCAGTACCTGCCATAGCCTGTCCAGTACCAGGTTGTTGAGGGTACCCAGCGGTCCCAGACAGAAGTTGAAGGTGTCTCTCTTGATGACTGCGTCCTGGTCACACAGACAGCGGTACTGTTCATACAGCGCCTCCAGCTCAAAGTGATCAACTAACGCAGGGAGACATTTCATTTTTAAAGTTTTTACAACATGAAAGATTTCCTGATTATGTTCAACAATATCAGTTAATCAGCGCTAAACATTACGTTCATCTTCTGTTCTATTCTGTTCTTGAACCATTTGCACCATTACAAAAAATATGCATCCAGATAAAAGTTCCCACCAAGAGGCAATCAAATTACATCAAATTACATGTACAACGTGTTAGTTTGGAAACGCACATAGCACTTTGAATAGTACATAATTTTGAAGAGAAAATATTGCTTACTGGTATCTAATCACTGAGATTATATAAAATTATCCAGTATGATATTAAAATATATATTTGCCTTCACAGTTATGGCTCAGCACTACATGTATTCTCTTTTCAAAACTAACTTTTTCTGCAAACATCTAAACTAATGAATTGAGAAACATTTTTCTAGACAACCTACAGTGAGTGATTTTCTGTAGCCTTTTGACATGACTCCATGAGATCGGCTGCAGACTGTGGTCTCTGGCAGTGGAACCTGGGGAAACCATGGCAGAACAGAAAATATTATCATGATAGAGAAAAATAAATGAAAGCATGCTCTTTAGAATAGCACAGATCACTCACTTTCTCGATCATGTACTCACTCACTCACTCACTCACTCACTCAATTAATCAATTAATCAATCAAACAATCATAAGAATGTCAAACAGCTAAATGGCTTTGCTATATCAATGCTCAGGGCAGGCAGAATACAGAAAAAAAATTGAATCAATTGAAATGTCCATAACACAATGTGAAACATGATGAAGAAAGGAGGAAAAACTGTATAAACATCAAAATTTTGTATCGTCACTGAATCATATCCTTAAATTCAATGTACTTCCCTACAGGTGATATGTAGAAAATCTATGTACATCTTTTGTCAATTGTAACCCCTCCACACAAGAGACTGCTCTACACTGTTGTGATCTGTCTCTCTAACTGACCTGTGAAGAGTGGTTTGAACAAGGCTGCCCGCGGACTGGCCAGCGGGGGGAGGGGGATGGTGATCTTGATGAACATGTGACTCTTGTCGTGGATGTCCAGCGGTTCGCACCTCTCACACACGTCATAGTCCACACAGTTTCCACACTAGAGGGGTGGATAAAGACTTCAATATAACAAACAACTCCAACTACAACATAACAAACCTGATATCTAATCCAACAATAGTGAGACATTTAGATATTTCCTAGTATAACAGCAAGAGCTCTGATTGGCTCAGAGCTGCACTGGTTTGCAACAGCAGGGATGAAACAAGAATTTGACAGTTTGATCCCTGTTACACTTCTTCTACAAAATATTCAACACCCGATCACATTAATGATGTCATGGCCATGGACATGAATATTAATGACTTACTATTCTTTAGGGAAGTGATCAGAGGACTTAACTGGAGCCAGCTATAGAGATTAGGATGGGTTGGTGCCTACCATGGTTGAGTTCAAAGTTCTATTTATTTAAGAATTTGTTAGGAATAAAAATGACCAGGCAAGGATGAACTGAAACTGAAACAAAATATTTGAGCATGTGACATGACTGTCCTGAAAAATAGGTCTTTTGTAGCCCATGCTGCTCTAAAGTTTTTGGTAAAGCTTCAATGTAAGTGCCTACATGTACATACCTTGTACCTGGTGCCACAAACAGGACTGTTGTTACAGATGTTACAAGTGATACCCCTGTGGACATAGCCCTCTGGGGAAAACAATTTAAGACAGATATACTTGTATGTTACATGTATAGGCTACTTAACATCATGAAGATACCCTCACCCAATACTCAGGTAATAGCTTAACAGGCATACATCATCACTTGTCCTACAAAGAAATGAATCAGATCATTGACATTAGTGTAGAGTGAACAAATGTATAAAATGTAGAATTTCTGCAATACATAACATTAGGCCATTGTATAGGTGGTTTTTAATCTCTATGTCCGAGTCATAGAAAAAGTAACGTTGCATATCAAGTTGTAGCCCCACCTTTTCTAGCCTGGTCCTCAGCAATGTTGTACAGAAGGTTGAGAATGTTCTGACTCTCCGCAGAGTTGATGCTGGTCCCCCCCACATCCTCCGTGACTTGGTCCGCTCCGCCCAGCGCCCGGAGGGTCAGGATGGTTTCCCGCGCCTCGTTGAGCGCCTGCGCCGACTCTCGGCTCAAAACGTCTTCGGCTTGGATGGATTGTGTTGCAGCTGTTGTTGCGAGAGTAAGACGGCTGTTAGCACCCCCTCCATTCAATGTAACTTAGTATAGCCCAACTAACGCCTGAAGTAATGCGATCTCTTAGTCCACCGGACTTGGAGTTGAGTACAATGTACACAGTACTAACCCTACACAGGAATAGATTGGTGAGCAGCATCCAGGTAACCTACAGGGTGAAACAGCTGTTCACGCATATGTTTGATAAAGCTTTTAGAGCTGTTTATCTCATTTCATAGTTTAAATTCATAGGGACTTAATTTCGCAGTAGTAGAAGAAAGGATCTGGAGTTGTTCCAGCAAGTTTAATTTTGTGGTTGACACAACTAGAGCTAACATGCAAGACAGAACACGTGTTTGTGGGTTAGAGGTTATCACAAAAACTGCAAACATTTAACTATCGTGGATTTACGGTGTACAATGCGGATTCAATCCACAATCTGGTATCGTTACCTTCGACCTCAGAGGCTGATCGTCCTGAGCCTCGTTCTGGTTCTAGCCTGTGATTGGTCCCACTCTTCACAGCGGCAAACTGCAGCCATCGGAGACGGTGTGCGACCACGACAGCCACGCCCACACTAGCAGCACCTACACAAAAGCCCACCACCACATTCTGTATGGACTCCTTCATGGTCCTGTGAAGAAATGTCATATCTTATTGTTTAATTGGTTGTTAATATGTTTAAAATATTGTACAATTTGTAGTTTGAAACTACCGTCCGTCGACTTGATATCCCTAACTAGAAAGGCAACATTTTTGAAAAAATGCAGGATGTGGGCGAAGGGAAAAGAAAGGAAAAATCGCAAGAAAAGAAACAACTAGAATGACAACATTTTCGCGAAAATGCAGCAAGTCTTTCCCGTGGCCTTTTTTGAAGTTTAAGTCAAACTATCTTACACACAATAGTAATTGCCATTAGGTGCCCCGTATTCTCGGTTCACCCCTATTCTCGGCCTTTACCTGACGTCACGGGTTGTGCTGTGTAGCAATTATAAAGCTGAAATTCATGATCAGGTTCAGGTCCGGTACCGTACCGTAGCCTCCATTCCAAATTTGACTTAACGCCGCAGGCGACAGACATCGACGATACAGTATTTGGCTGCCGGTATTGTCCGAGGCGTTGACGAGCCCCCCTCCCCACATGGACCGTCCGACCGTTTAAACGCCGTCTTTTGAGGGCAATTAAAAAATAAATAAAAAGGCGTGTAAACTGAACGATGCTCTGTTTGCAAGATAAAATTGTTGTAAATATCAAAAAAGAAAAAAAAGGACAACTAAAAGAAAGTTGTTCCCGCCCGGAATCGAACCAGGGTTGACCTAGCGAAAAAAAGCGCAAACGTAGCTGGTGCTTTAGCCAGTCGGCCAAGCTTGCCGTAACGTTATTGCCGGCATTTTAACAGGTACATGTATACAAATGCAATGCGTAGCTTGAACACGTCCGTTCACTGTTTAATTTGCAAGATTCCAAGGTCCCATTTTCTGAAGATAATGTTTTTCTGTGCAAATTTATCAATCTTGTTCATTCCGTGGCGGGCAACTTCTTTCTTGAGCGCCTGTTTGGTCGAATGCATGGCCGATTTACTGCCGCGTCTCAGCTGCCCTTATAAAACTGGATGCCGAATGACATTTTGTGTTCTCTGCGTTGATAGGTCCAGCTCTGACGTACACCCGAGACAATCTGAATTTAGGCCAATCAAAAGCTGGGAACGCGGAGTATTTGCTAACAGCTTCCATTTTTCTGAGTTTTGATTGGCTATTATCAAAATGGATGCCGATTGTGTCCTGCGCGTTGATAGGTTCACCTCTGACGTACAACCGAGAAAGTGCGACTTTAGGCCAATCAAAAAGCTTGAAACATGGAGTACACGGAGGCTTCCATTTGTTTCTGATTTCCGGTGAAATACTTGTAAGAAAACTATATGTGTGGCTTCGCCCACATAAATACCCATTTCTGAAAGCAACGGACATAGGTTACCCCATTGATACAGATGAACTAGCATTAAAGTAAATATTGCGCTATGGCAGTGTGGCACATTCGATATACTCAATCCTTCAAATTCCACAAAATCATCTTTCGAAAGGGACGTAAAGCGGGGGTCCCGTGCTCAAGGAGGTGCCTCGGCCACGTTCAGCCTCATTACTTAAAATTCATATTGGATACGTGGTGGCTGTAAATACAACCGATATTATTATTATAAATTATTCTCGTTACCAAATTATTCCTCCACACAATTATAATTGGAGGATGGTAAACTGTAAAGTTATCCAGGCTATGTTAACGTTACCTGTCATCTCAACGACCTCTAAAGACACACATTTATTCCTAAAGTCAACGTCAATGCACGATCAAACGCTAATGCCTGTATCGAAAGTACATGTATGGAAACGCTAACTTTTTTTACCAAACAAGATTTGGGAGAAAATTTTACGACGATCAGATCGACGTAAGAAAAGAAAAGTTACTCACAAACTTTCACTATCAGAGACATATCCCTGCTAGAGTAGCAATGAAGTAGTACACCTCCCTTGGATCAAAGTCAAGTTGTGCTCAGAAAAGCCTATAATATCTCAAAACACACGGGAAATGTTCCGTTTGTGTGACCCATCCGTCCGCTATTCAAGAGCCGCGCGCTATGTGCATTAGGGCTGACCTCAGTTCAATAGTACCACATTTGTGAGTAAGAATGTTAAATGTAATAATGTTTGATTTTGCTAGAAAATTGTTGTAAAAGTATCCCAAAATACATATTTACTCTTTTTATTATGATATATTTAATGAATTTTAATGATTTGAATGGAATTTGGGGGCAAAGGGGAAAACTTTTGCTCTGAATTTGCGGATTTGAATATTTACTCCTTTATTTAGTCAGTTCCATCATGGCAGGGTTAGTAAGGACAGTCGGGCGAAGATTCTTCAGTGCAAAGGTGGGGATTTTTACTTCTGTTCGTTATGTTTACGCACAATAAAGACATCTATGAACAGTAGATCACACAGCAGTAACACGCACCTGTATGAATCTGTCTGAGATTGAATGTTGTTGTCGAAATCATCAGTTGTTTTCGTGACCTTTCCAGTAGAAGGGGGAGGGGGGCGTCAAAGATGAAAACTGGAGTGACTGAATCGTTCCTTAGGGACCGTACGGCATTTAGCGAGGGGGGAGGGCCGGTCGCCAGGGGGGGGAGGGCCAAGCAAAAAAATATTTTGCCAGGGGGAGGGCCTAGCAAAAAAAATTTGACTCGGGGGGAGGGCCAAGCAAAAAAAAAAATAGCTTGGTCTGCCAGCAAAATATGTCCCTTAAAATCCAAGAAACGGCGTTTCAGAGGGTCAAGATTTCAAACTTTTTCTGGACCTCTGCAAGGGATCGCCCAAGGTTGGCGCTCGGGACACAGTGAAAATGCAAAAGGGAGGGGGCGGGGCTTACGCATGACGCCCTCGAAAACCTTTTTCACTTACAGAAATGTTATTAAACTCTAGATTAGTCTGCCAGCAAAATTTACCCCTGTCTTATTGCCCTCAAAATGTAAGAAATGGCGTTTCAGAGCTCGAGGGTAAATTAAATATTTGCAAATTTCCCTGGATCCCTTTTGACGTGACCGGCCTCGCGCCTTTGATGACCGACATTGTGATAATGTATTTGGGGGGTATTCAATTTTGTATTTCTAAATTGAAATGCCATGAAAGTTAGCTTTGTTTGTCAGCAAAATAAATATTTCCTTCAAACTGAAGGAAATAGCTTTTAAGAGGGTCAAGATTTCAAAATTTTCCCGGACCTACCTTGCGATTCTTCTTGCCTTTGGCGCCGGACAATATATGGTGTTCGGAACGTCGTTCTCAAAAACTTGAAACCCTCGTATTTTTTTTTTCATAGAAATGTCATCTAACCAGCAAATTTTCCCATAAAAAAGCAATGCAGGAAATCGTGGCAAAAAAGCGTGGCATTTCTAAAAGATCTCCTGCAAGTCTGCGTTCTGCCCGCCGGCGGCTAGAGAGAGGCAACCGGACTAACCCTCCGTGGGAAAATCAGCGTCACGTGTCGGCGCCCCCCTCCCCACTACAGTTTTGGTTAGTCCAATCGTGCTGTTGTTTTGGTTTTCATTTTTCCCCCCGATTTACCGTAAGTTATTACCACCACAGAACCAAGAAAAAGTCCAAAATATATGTAAATTGAAAATAGTTTCCGTCAAGCCGATCAGGCCCGCGAGCTTGCAATACGTAAATTTAGGGAGCGGGGCGCGCGCCGCTTCGTGGCGCAAATCTACTAGAAATCCAGATACAAATGCTTTTTAGGTGTTGTTTTAATATCAAAACAATGAGATAGCTTCTATAAAGCAAATATTTATGCCTCTATGAAGCAGATATTTATCCCTCTATTAAGCAGATATTTTGAGCCATTCTGTTTTCCTTTTTTTACTAGGGGTGAGAGATCTGCTTCTGAGATAAAATCATGAAAAAGTATGACGCAAAGCACATTTCCAAATGGGAGCGCAGTGTTTTATTGGCGTCTTGGATATTTTTTTCAAAGTTGATAGGAGGGGGGAGGGCCAAGCAAATTTTTTTTTACCTGGGGGGAGGGCCTAGCAAAAAAATTTTTACCTGGGGGGAGGGCCTAGCAAAAATTTTTTGACCCGACCCTCTGGCGACCGGCCCTCCCCCCTCACTAAACGCCGTACGGTCCCTTATTTGTCACAACTTTAGCGTTTTCTAGATACATGTCTCTTATTCTCATGGTATTGAGTTGTCTTGTAATGTGTTGTTGATAGCCTTTATAATTCTGTTGTATTTGAGTGTTTCTTCGCTCAAACTTTGTGTAAAATTTATTGTTGAAATTATATACGTAACGTTACCTTCTTGATACTTTGTCGTATATAACATACTTGTATTTTGTTGACTGCAGGCCACTACAGGCCTGACTGGCATGGCAGTAGCCAAGGATCCTCACGTGGTGAGTCTTATATTCCAGTCTACCTGTGTCGACGTCACTAATGCATGATCATCATGTGTGTTAGAACTTATTTATTTATTTATTGATCTTTAGGGTAGTCCCTTCAGTTAACGTAGTAACTAGACATGAGGAAATAGACGAAGTGCTTTTAAATGGTGTAACCATGGAAGGGAATGCAATTGGCCATAACAAGATTTAACGATGACAGTGACCGCCAAAATATTCCAATTCCCCTCATTATGCCGCAAACTATGACCCTGCAGTACCCGGATGTAATTTGGATTCACTCCGCATTTCCATTCATAATGACAATTCGCAAATGTGGATAAAAAGAATCCGTTTCAAAACCACCTCGTTATGTGGTCCTGAAAAATCAGCATCAAATCCGTTTCGGAGCGTCCATGATGAGAAATCTATCCGTTTCGGCCTAACAATACGGATGCTTCCATATTAAATTTTGCATCATAAACGGGGCCTAATGTTCAAACGTCTGCCATCTGGATCCATGGAATTCAATTAATATGGCAGAGCACTTGAGCTACTTACCAATATCACTTGAGGCATGAGCTACAGCATAACCTACAGCAGAATAAGTGTGATCTGCAGACTATTGCTTCATTTCGTCAATGAAGGTTAGACATTCAGGTAATAAAATACGCCAAAAATCAGTTACTCAAGCAACTGGATATGATTTTGGAAACTGTTTCCAAAATGATGTCCAGTTGCTTGAGTTACTGCTTTTTGGCATATTAATGTCTATTAAGGCCATGTTGATTTGTTTATATGGATGACATCCTCTGGGAACTCCAAAATCGATGCGAGCGAGCGAATAAAAAAAAGTTTGGCCGAAAAAAAAAGTTGGCTTCAGTATGAAATCAATGTGGCCAGGAAGGTTGAACATAGGACTACAAACACATGGTATACCAACAGTTAGATGTTGCGACCAGTACATCATACGGGTGCAAAACATTTTTTTTCTTCTTGGACCAATCTGAAATAAACAGACCTTAAAAAAAAATCAGACGAACGGGGTTCGCCAATTGCAAAATGGACACACTATGTCGGCGGGTGTTTGGGGTCTTACCGGGCCAAAAAGACAACAAAAGCGAAGTGAGTAGAGGTTGTAGTCAATTGTACCAAGTTTCTACAGGCAAAGGTACAGAGACAGTTAGCCTGTATTACATGAAGGTGGGATTTTAAAATGCCAGTGGTAGTCCAATGATCCACCAAAGAGATTCCTTTGTAGCAAAATTGACCAATTACCATTGTTTTGAGTATTATCAGTTCTCAAGTTTCCACAGACAATCAGGTCCAGGTTCACGTCCACCTGGAAATGATCCTCTGGACCTGAACGGGACCTATCCTGAATTTACTGGTACATGTTCAAACCCCTACCGAAAATACTTTTTTTTTCTGTCCTTTCACATCTTATTCTTTGACTTTTGAGATTTATTTTGGCATTCTATGGCATCAGTTATCGATTTTCTGATACTTTTTTTTCAATCTACGGAATATTTGTGCTCATTTTACAGCTGCTTTGCACAATTTACTATGTGGTCCAAAACTTTTTTTTTTTTTTGGAAATGGCCGAAAATTGGTGCGAGCGCGGATGTCATCCATATAATCAAATCAACATGGCCTAATGTCTATTAATATTATAACCTGTGTTCCTATAGGCTTTACGTGTCCTATACACCAAGACCCTAGCTGCCCTGGAGAAGCTTCCTAAGGACGCAGCCTACAGACAACACACTGAAGGCATCATTAATGACAGATTCGATCTGGTCAAAACGGTAAGTCATCAACCAATCTTCACATAATGTCAATGAAGATTAGACATCCAGGTAATAAGATACGCTCCAAAGCAGTTACGCAAGCAACTGGATATGATTTTGGAAATTGTCAGACGTTTCAGACAGCCATCCTGAGTCTTATGTCAGTGACACTGGAGAGAGTTTTTATATCTTACTATGAATTGATATGCAAATGAGATGTAGTTGTAGAAAACGTTTATTCCAATATTCTTCATATGGCCTCATAACAAATGTGCTTGCACAGAGGTAATAAAATGAACATACATTTTAACTTGTTGGAATGTTGATTGATCCATTTGTTAGGTGGTCTGCAAAAGTGTGAACTTTTGAATGAAGTTGACATGGTTCAAATTTTCTGTCACTAGGTCTCTGATGTGGAGGAACTAGAAAGGAAAATCAATTGTGGTCAGATTGAGCAAGTCATCATACAGGTAAAACAACTGTCTGGTTAAAGTTTAGCTCTAATATCAAATACATGTACTAGTATACTTATCATCAAATAGTGTTCTTACTTCAACTGAATGTAGTAATGTATTGTCTTTGACTTGTTTGTGTGTCTGTGTTTCCCAAACGCACAATGCAATGTTACCAGACACATCCTCCGTGTGGCTATTATTGTCTTTGGGACTCTGAGGGTTGCAATACAGTATGGATGAGGGGGTGAATCTGCCATGTCAGAATACAGTAACACATTCCACAGTGCAGCAGGAATATCACACTGTCCTGCTATTTGGTTTCTCCTGGACAAATATTGATGAGAAAATTGCACAAAAATGTTCTTTATTTTTCTTGAATGTATGGATGATAGGGTGAGTGTGCCATATGTCAGAATACCATAACACATGATTCCACAGTTCATGAGAACAATTGCACAAAATGTTCACCAACGTTTTTTCTTCCGTTTAAAGGCTGAGGCAGAGCTGTCGCTAGCCAGAAAGATGGCTGACTGGAAAGCGTGGGAACCTCTTGTGTCAGAGCCACCGGAGGGACAGTGGAAATGGCCCTGAAACAGCCCTGTAGTCTCTAACTGTCTCAGGCAATATTACACAACTCATAAAGTATACCACATGTGTAAGGACTTAAACAGATTGATAAATTCACCCATCTCATGTTGAAAATAAATGAGCAAAAGAAGAATAGGTAAAATAAACACAACAGGTTTTGCTTGCACAAACCTACAGATATGGTCCAAGCATGGTAGTAATGGTAATGCTGAGGATTTTCTGTTTTGTTGTCATATTACATTTCAACATTTCCCTATTGCCGGACAGGCTGAAAGTTAAACGTCCTCTGACTAACATTTTCTCTCTGAACGTCATGTTCAGAAGTGAACGTCATGTTCAGAAGTAGAAATTATGATTTTCCTGAATGTAAAACCTTATTATCTTGTGAAAAGTTACAGTTTATTATTAATGAAGACATGTCCTGTGTCGTTTACAAGTGTCCTGTCTTTTTGTTTTTAGTTTATTCTTTGACTTCATTCTAGATAAGTGGCTTAGTGGTTTCCTTTCTCAATATCCAAGCAGATATTGGAAGGGGATATTGTTGCAGATCAAAACAGTTTTTTTTGTAGAAGGATGGAGCTTTATTGAGGCTACAATTAAGTATGGCTTTCTTACAGTCAAATACAAGCTACAAAAAGTAATACTAAATGAATATTGAAATTCTACTTACTAAACGGTTATTGCTAACATAAGTAAATCTGTAAATTGTTACATTCTGATGGGGGAAATCATGCATTTCAGTAGCTATCTCTTTCATAACAAGGAATTTTCCATGTTTCTACCTGATTCACATTGTGCATCACTTCAAATCTAAATCTACTTGTTGAAATGTATTATGACCTTCCTGTACAACATCTGCTTGAAGATAAGCACATAGCACAGTACACTACTACCCCCAAACAAACACCTGAACTTTTTAAGACATGGGGTGGGTGCTCTACTGAGCCTCTGCCAGGCCTTCCTACAGAGGTAGGGGGATCGTAAAAAAATCGATGAAAAAAAAAATCGGGGATTGGCAGTCAATCCACGCTTAGCCTCAGGTTTGCTTGACTGTGCGGCTGGCCAACTCCTCTGGTAGAAGAACTCCCCTAGAAAATTATTCTCCTTATAATAGCCATGCTTAGTCAGTTTGGTAAAGACTAACTCTACTAGTCCCTTCAGCAAGTTCAGCTACAAGAGGAAATCAGTATAGGTTTTGCTTGCGTGAACCTGTATTTATGATCAAATGCAACCAACGATAACATTGCCAGATATCAGGTACCCTAAGATACCAGCCTTTTCCACTAAAGAACCATGCGCAGTGCTCACGATCTGGTGATTATATCAACAATACCACTGGAGATCAGGGATTCCATGGTATTCATTATGTTCAATCCCCCAAGATAACGATGTATTCAACACTATCTCCACCCTGTTGGTTATGCTAAATGGATTATTAGGAGGCTTTTTGCTAAGGAAATGATTAGAGCTATTTGAGGCTGAACGAATTTGCTATTCGATGAGTATAAGGAGTTTAAACGTTTTTAAAAAGGGGCCAACTTTTCTTCATGATTTTATATGCCAAGTACTTTTTTGTCCACCGCCGCCATTGAATTGACCAGTTAAGCCCTGTATGTAACATTTACTCTTCCCAAGGACGTTATATGAGTCTTCCACGTTAGGAATTTGCAACGAAGTAGTTACCGATACGTAATTTTCTAACCTCCTGAAATGAGCACTCCAAACAACGGGTATTGGTGTGAACAAGAACAGGTAGTTTTGCAAATTGCTGTCGCTTTCATAGATTAGTCTCTTCTACAAGAATATGTAACTTGCCCAAGTACATCGTAGGCAAGTTCAAATTCGTTGATATACAGGCCCGTAGATGGCTATAATTTATGCAAAATATATGACGCAATATATGTGACACCCTCCCTTGTTCCTTTGCAGAACAAGTCAACTAAAGTTGTCACCTCAAACTAAGCAGCTGGGGCTCGTCATTGTTCTCACAAAAGTCCGAACCCAAACACTTAATTTTACCCGCCGTAACCGTAGACATTTCTTGTATGTCGTTTCTCCCTCTTTTCTATTGTGCAGCGACGCAACTTGAGGCAAGGTGTCACTTCAATTTTCCCTTGTAAATGTTTGCCTAAGTGTTCCATGGCTTGATTGGGTTAGAGTTTTAGAGTACTCTTGATTCACCGAGTCGGTAACCCGACTACGAAGTCACCAGCTTTGTGCCCAAGGCAAATGGAGACGGCGATGTGTTTACGGTGCTCCATGGCAACGGCTGGATCCGGTAGCGCGCGGGTTGGGCCAGCAGCCCTGGGGTGACTTCATGACTTAAGACTCACCTTTACCTGAGCTTACTCTCTACGTGGTTAGCCATGGCGACCGGTGGCTCGGTTGGAGCATGGGTAGGTTTTTCTCTTCCTCTCTCTTTTTAAACGTAAAGGCTTCACCACTTGTCTAAATCCTGCTGTTTTCATACCAAACATTTCGAGCATAACGTTGCATGCCGAGTTTGTTTGCATTTACCCTCAGGCATTCCCTCAATTATACGGTGAGCATTATAGCCATTTGTTATGTAGAAAAAAGCAAAGGCTTAGGACCCTGAGTGGCATGTTATGATTTTTAATTCTTTAAGCAAATGCTTCAACGATAACCCTATGCCCCTTATGTGTGGGTGCAGTGGCATATGGTGGAGTCAGAAACGCCGTGCGATTTCTATTTCGTGCGATTTTCAGCAAGGCAATGGCGAAAAACGGCCGTCGGTAAGGATTTACGATGACATTTTCCATCACAAGACAGCTAAATTTTGCACGGCATATCCACGACTGGCCCTAGAATATCCTCAACGTACTGTGGTAAACCTGTCATGTGATTGTGAGGAGCTTAAGCAGGAATGAAAATGGAAATTAAAACCCAGCTACGTTCGTAGAGACCGTAAAATTACTAATTCTATCTTTGTCCTCTAGACTAAACGATGATTTTATTGCTTGTACAGGTGGACATAAATGGGTCTAATTCCTGTCGGCTTGACACGTCGTGTGACTTTAGACTGTTTGGTTATTTTGGCGACTTTAGGCCCCATGTCTCCATGGTCAGTGAACCATGACTAGGTAACAGGTGTCGATGACAGGTTCCCTCTCCAGACGTGTCAAATACGTGTAGAGCTCTCCAACCTTGTCCGCAACTGTTGCAACAGGGCGGATATTATCGCTCTTTTAGATCGGCTCTGTCGTCAGAACATCGTAGGACAGACTCGCGACAACAAATTGGGAACAATCTTAGAACAATCATAGAGGTGTACAAACTGCTGTCTCGTGACAGAGTGACAGAACAGGTCGCCACAGGTACTTTTTGACAAATGGCATGTAATGGCCTGCCGCCTGGCTGAAAATCTTCCGACAAGAAATGGCACAATACTGCAGTTTTAAGTGGAACTACCGGTCTTACACGGTGTCTGTAAACATTTTCCTAATTATACATAAAGAATGGGTCCCTCAAACTCTATTTGACCTCGTCACTGCACTGATGAACAAACATAAAGCTACCACTGCATACAGGAAAAAGATGTACTTCTAAAAACCTTCGCATGTTTTACTTTACTTCGACAAGTACGCCTGGAGATTTTTTTTAGACTGTGGTTTTTAAATATGAAAGACATTTGCGCTTACTGCTCGTAGTTTAAAAAATCTATTTTACATCAAAATGTTAATGTCGTTTTGACATTTTTCCAGTCACATTGCACAGTACACGTTGCCCCCCGAATCAGGTATTTGTGTACAAAACACCCTAAGCTGTTTTGACTTCTGCTGTTTTATCAAATAAAGATAACACCCTTACGGGACGCTTAAGTGATTTAAGATAGTTCTAGACCATTTGTAACATTTGCGATATACCAATTATCATTCCAGAATTAAGGAAAACGTCTTTTCGTTTTTTTATTGCCACACCGAACTGTTTTCACTTTATCGTAATGCTTTATATCAACCATTGTTCTGCGTTGACCTTTATTAGCCAAACAACAATATCAACATGATACAAAGAGAGCTAGACATTATCTTGAAATCTTTCAAGTTATAAAGTTATGAAACTGGCCAGACCACTTAAAAAGACTTTTCTACAACATGTATGTAGGCTTTTTATCAAACAGTTTTTCGAAAGTAGCTGGAATGAATTGCCACGACAATGATACAAAATTGACGATACAAGTACAAGTTTGAGTATCTAATGTTTTGACCGAAACAAACGTAACAGTGTTGCTTTCAATAAAGGTGTTTGCTTACTAATTGTGGGCCTCAAACTCTACACCGTGACTTGTCACTTGACCAGACATTCAGGGAAACAACGCTTGGCACCCCTATCTAAATATTCTCTTTCAGTCCCGACCAGAGCAAACAACTCATTGTTCGCAGTGTTTCCTTAGGGGGTGTGCGGACCGTCCACTAATTGAAACCCGCGACACTCTCGTCATGTATCGGTCTAATGGGGAGGGAAATATCGGCGTATCATATTCTGTAAAATGCCGGCGTTGCTATTATACTACCGTTAGTTAGTTCATGTTATGGACTGTGAGTTGGCTTAGCAAAAAGCATATTCAGGAAGTAGTTCGGTATGTAAGTGTGCAACATATTTGCCTAGCAAAGCTACGTGGTATTTGTGATAGAACGGTTGCACTGACGGAACTTTAGATTCAAGCCTGGTATTAACAGGGGAAAATGTTTGGTGACTTTTCAACCAGGGTGGTTGCACTAGACAAGAGAGTCTTAAGTGCATTTACATGGACGGGGCTGTTTTATGTGGCTTATATGAGTAAAGGTGGTGGGTTGTACTAGGCGGCTGGTCGGCCAAAATTTACTGTGCATTATTTGAAAGAAGATTGTTGACCAGAAACGTATCTTAAGGAGACGAACAATCGCTTTTGAGCTAGCATGTGAGCTTAAGGTATCTCGGTTGGCTAAATTGGCATTTTGACCTTCCACTGTTTTCTTATTAATAAATTAAGAAAGAATGGTGCCGTAACGAATATTGATAGATGGGCATTAGAGAATTCTAAATCTGATTTTTTGGGGCCGAATTGATGACGTCATCATTTTTATTACCTCTGATATTTTTTTTTCTATGACAAAATACACCACTTTGGTACATACCACTGTAATGAAACTTCGTTTTTCGTTGCATAATGATGGAAGCTACAAACGTAGTGTTGCGCAAACTGATATCTACTAACGATCTGCATTTATTAAGAATCAAATTTTTTTTAATTAGATGAAAACAAACATTTTCTAATTACTACAGATCATTAGTAGATATCAATTTGCGCAACACTACGTTTGTAGCTTCCATCATTATGCAACGAAAAACGAAGTTTCATTACAGTGGTATGTACCAAAGTGCTGTATTTTGTCATAGAAAAAAATAATATCAGAGGTAATAAAAATGATGACGTCATCAATTTGGCCCCCAAAAAATCAGATTTAGAATTCTCTAATGCCCATCTATCAACATTCGTTACGGCTCCATTCTTTCTTAATTCATTAATAAGAAAACAGTGGAAGGTCAAAATGCCAATTTAGCCGACCGAGATACCTTAACAGAGATTTGCGTTGAATAACTTCCAGAGGGGGTACCGGTGATACATCTTAATCTCTCATGAGATCAGTTTCGGTGACATCATCCATATTGTGCCACGGTGGCACTATTCCATTAAACAGCTAATCCTAGCAATTAAGTCCACGTCTGCATGTATTATTGATTAAAAACTACATATTGTCCTAATGTTCCAGTTTGTACAAAACGGCTATCCTTAGCAACATGACAAGAAGCTTGACATCCCATAAGGTTATGACCTTTGTGCCTGACTACTCGTTAGTTGCCTGGTTTCCCGGTGACGCCGCAGGTGTGTTAGTGTATCCCCTTTTGTTCACGAGAGAGTGTGCTAAATCTTGTAAGAGACGTGGGACAGCAGGTTTACCTGTGAGAATGCAATTAACAAGATTTCCCCATGGATTAGTGTGTAGAATGAGCCAAGGTCGCCTTTTTACAGGATGATGACCATACAATAGTACCTATACAATATATGTATGTAAATGTCGGTGTTTAAAAGGTGTGTAGGCTGCAATGGATCCGGATTCCACTAGACGTCGCTGCGCCGCTTTGTAACATTGTCCTAGGTCCACGTCGACGCTCGGCAGTCGGTTATTTGGGGATGGTCTCTCTCGTCGACAAAATAAAATCGTGCGACGTTGCAAGTGCGCCTTAGACGTTTTAAGGCAAATGTGCCAGGATAGAAGAGGATACTCCAAAATTGTATATCAGAACTCTACGTGTATCTTATTTTTGCATGTATCTTATATTCAATATGTGACCAATGATGCATGTATCATCTTATTTGACATGGTCTTTTCTTCCCTGTAGTTTCCCACAGGCTACCACGGACACTTCCGGAGTAAGTCAAGAAACGACTTCTTACAAGAATTCCGGCGCAGAGCGAGACCTCAGCCTCCGAGCAAGTTCATCACAAGGATAATGGTGCGTTTATACAGTCCTCACCTGACTCATATGGGGGCTAAATCGTATTATCATATAGCCAGATGGAGTTGGCCAATCAGAGGCCCCCATTTCCCATGGGTTATCAGGCAGTAACCTCAAAAGTGGTCGGTTATTCTAATAACCGACCACTTTTTGGACCGCACCATTATACAGGGGACAGTCATGAATTTTGTACTGTTGTTTGTGTGTAAACCATGCATAACTGTCAAAAATATTATGATTGATTGATTATGTTAATTAGGGCTCCACATGGGGAATATAGGGATACTTGAAAAGGAATTATGCTGATTTTACACATTTTCATTATGGCTTTCTAACGTGATTAAGCCGGTACCTTCCTAAATCACTTCATATATACGTACTTTGTCGTGCCCAAGTGAAAAGGCTCTGCATGGGGGGTACCAGGACTCCACTTAATACATGTAGTTTGTATTGCAAATAAGCCACATGTTGATGCTGATATGCTATCTCACAAACAGATGATTAGTTAAAATTATTAGTTAAATGATGATGATGAAATAGTTTAATGTTTGTATTATATATAGACACTATTGTACAATATATATATTGCAAATGTATTTTTATGTAATGTATTAAAGTGTTTATTTGTTATAAAGGAATTTGTGTGAAATAACTGTCAGTTGGATAGGCTATATGATAATAACGTTAATGCCCCGCCTTATCCTCGGTGTATATGGTGAGATAATCCCTGGTCAGGTGCGATAACCACCTCATAAACCACCTCGTTCGCTACGCTCACTCGGTGGTTTATTCGGTGGTTATCGCACCTGACCAGGGATTATCTCACCATATACACCTCGGGGCGGGGCATTAACCCTTTATTGTAGTAGACGTTGCGCAGCCAGGGTAATAATTTTTCTGTGGACGAGGGTCAAATAATCGAATGTCCAAATGAACATCGATATCATAATTGTACATGTTTGTATGTAGTGTTTTGAAGATCATGTTTACTTTTTTGTTTCCTGTTTGACCTTCGTTACTTGATTTTTTCAGGAGCGGCCGACGTCACACACGTTCTCACATCACGACAACAAAAACGCCTTCGTCAATGATGGCTACCATATAGCTACAGCGGTAAGTAGGATAATCACGTTATGCATAATGTTATATATGTTATGTCTTGTTCTGACCTGTACTTAGCGCGGTTGGATAAAAATGTACAATGAAGGTCTCCATATTATTACATAGGGTGTTGCAGATAAAGACCTTATTTCTGAAAGATGATGATAGTTCCTGGACTGTCAGATTTGTCGAAGAGACGTAAAGACTATCTTTAAAGAAAGTGTTGAACAATAGATACAAATCATTCTCTCTTTGAATTACAGGGTTGTGGGCTGAAGAAACCCAATAATCCGAACCTAACGGGCTTCAAGCCGGATTTTATCCACTGGATGCCGCACCGAGACGAGATCCACCGCGACGGGCCCAACGCGTCCACGTACCGGCAGGACTTCACCAAGTCCGCGGTGCTGCTCCGGAGGGGGGCCCGGGAGGACGTCCCGCAGATCCTGGTGGGGGGCGCGACGCGCAGGCCGAGCAGCTCCCTGTCTCAGCTGCAGACCACCACGTACAGCTTCGCGCACAGCCACGGGCAGCCCAACAGCGGGGTGCTGACGGACATGAACACGGGCGTGAGGCTGAGGTCCGCCGGGCCGGACTACGTGTCGCACGACTACCTCAACAAGTCGGGCCGGATCAGGAGCAGGTCCCTGAACGACGTGCCCACGGGAAATCTCACGGGACTTCGGCGGGCGCGAGACTTGCACGTGGGGGACTGTCTGAGCTGGCACGTGCCGGAGAGACCGCCGGTAGCGGTGCAGAACGCCTGGACCCCCGCCGCCACCCCCGTAACGGTCACCGTCCAGGAACTATCACAAACAGCTCCGGCATAGCTAGATAAATTCTAGATCGTGCTATTATATCACCCTTAGCCATGGACACTCCAAATGCGCAGGTATATAGGGGGACCGTGATATGAGGAAGAACACGACGTGAAGTTTCTCTTCACACGAGGGTCAACACGAAACGTGCCAATGCTCTCGTGCCGCTATCTTTGCACGCTCGCCCCAGGTAAAGGCCCATTACGTGCACTTCTTCAATTTTAGCGATGTCCGCACGGCCGGCATACACTACTATATTTTCCCACAGTCAGTCCGGCCCCATTACGTGCGCTTCTTCAATTTTAGCGGTGTCTGCACGTAGCCGTGGCCGGGCATTCACGGCTACATTTTCCCGTCCCGGTAGACTCGGCGCCAAATCCGGCCCCATTACGTGCGCTTCTTCAATTTTAGCGGTGTCCGCACGTAGCCGTGGCCGGACATACACTGCTGTATTTTCCCGCCCCGGTAGACTCGGCAGTCAGTCCGGCCCCATTACGTGCGCTTCTTCAATTTTAGAGATGTCCGCACGTAGCCGTGGCTGGACATACACTGCTATATTTTCCCGCCCCGGGTGAAGACTAGGGTCTCAATCCGGCCCCATTACGTGCGTTTCTTCAATTTCAGCGATGTCCGCACGTAGCCGTGGCCGGGCATACATGGCTACGTATATTTTCCCGCTCCGGTAGACTCGGCAGTCAGTCCGGCCCCATTACGTGCGTTTCTTCAATTCCAGCGGTGCCCGCACGTAGCCGTGGCCGGGCATGCATGGCTATATTTTCCCGCGCTGAGTGAAGACTCGGCACTCATTTCTTGCGGAGGTAAAATGGACTTGAAACTGACTCTACTCAAGCTTCTGCATACCAAGTGGCTGCAAGGCGTATTTGACCAAGTGGACAAGTATCCAAGCCATGGCGGAGAAGGCACGCCAGTAAATGTTATCATTGCGTGAAACTATAAACAAAGATCACCGCCATTTTGTTTTATGTAAAATTATCGCAGTTGTTTGCACATTTTCTTTCCGTTAATTCAAGTGCCATGGCCAGTAGTTTACCGGTACTCGATTTTAGTAGTACATTGACAGTAGTCAAAGATTTTGTAGCATGTAATCGTGTGTAAAACGTCTTATATCATAAAGGAAAATTCTACCAGACTCGTAGTGCCCAGTGTGGTTCACTTCTGTAAACAAAGGTGACGCCATGTAAATAATGAATTTTATTACAAGTGGCTTTGATATGTGCGATTGTTACAACTCCTAGGTAACTACAGCTTAGTACATGTACTGCGTATATTATGGTTCATTCAACACATTTCGATCTCAAATAAAATCTTCATTCACAGATCTTCATTCAAAAACGCCGCCATTTCTGCTGACTGCAAGTGTACTGTGCTGTCGCAGTTTTGGCCGAGTTTACCTGAATTGTTCTGCCAGACTTGTGCGTACCGTACCGTATACTACAGTACTAGCATTTACTATACAGTGTTTTCGATATCAAAAACCTTTTAATTGAGGCGCACATGTGTTTTAAAATGTAGACCCTAAGTATGAAATTGTAAACATGATTCCGATCGTAAAGCTGTTATTTAAGTCCAAGAATAAAATGAAGTACATGTTTGTATTATTGGGCAAGCGACATTTATCGTGTAGTACGGAGATGTCTTGTTTACAATCGTTAATCCTGGAGTATTTTGTGACGCTTCTTCTCGGTGTACGTCGCCGGAAAATGGCGTGCTTTGGTGTGCTCACGAGATATCATGATTTTCTTCGTCAATGTTCAGTGACAAGCTTCGTTTTTGCTTACAAGGAGGAAAGACGACTCAAAGTCGGAAAGAGTAATGAAACACAAATTCTGATAAAGCATCTCATAATTGACTTTATCCCGTTAAACTCGGTAGATAAACTGTTGTTTGCGAAACTTGACACGGAAAGTCACGTTTTGTGGCTATATATGTCAGTGTTAGTTTATCCAGATATTTTCAAACTACAGTGTACAAATAATGAATGAATGAATGAATGAAGACCTTTATTGTACATTCATACCCACTGGGTTCAGTACAGGTCGCAATAAATGATACAACATGATATAATGATACAATGAGTCTACACTACTCAAGAATCGTATTCTACTGCGTACATTCGGCTTCTTCTCGTTTCTTTGTGATATTGAAAATGTAAGAACAGATATGCTTTATAAGTAAAGGTTTGTCTAGATTCATAAGGAATATAAATTTGTCTATATTACTTAGTTGTATGAAGTGGGGGAACATGGATTCTATTAGTCTGTAGAGTTCAGCTCTCTCTTTCTTGTACAAACTACATTCTACTACAAAATGATGTTCGTCTTCTAACTTATCTAGATTGCAGTATCTACATATTCGTTGTTCTAGAAAGGTGCGATTATGTCTTCCGGTTTCGATGTGTAGTTTGTGGCAAAGGACTCGTAGTTTTGTGACAGCCGTCCTGTGCCGAATATTGTCAATATCCAGGTATTGTTCTACATTATAAGTGGACTTGAACAGTCTGTAAGACCTCAATTTGTTTTTAGCGGATCCACCTTTGTTATCATTGTGTAGCTCTCTCAGAAAAGTTTGAAAATAAATGTCTTTCAGACGCTGATTGATAGAATTGATAATTTGAGACGAATTTGTATTATGCTGTAGAGGACAATGCCATATGTATGTTTCCACAACATGCGAGAATGGTGCTTCCCAGACACCATGGCGCCACCGCTTTGTCATGAGCCCGAGGCGGCATGACCAAAGGCGGCCGCGGGCTGTGCGGGAAAACTTGAATGTAGCAGACTTGTTAAACTAGGAACTCTCACGGTTACGGTGCACGAAATAACACTAACAAAATATGTGGAGCTTGTATCTAATCCCATTCAGCAATCGCAGATAATTTCAGCGATAAACATATGTTACAAGGTAATTCTTACTGGATATAACATTTTGGTCCGGCTATTGAAATGGGCTACGAAGTTTTATCAAAACAATGGAGGTTAAATTCTAACCTCCTTGGTTAAAAGAAGGAAAACACTGGGAAGTGTGGTTTGATCAGACGGATAGATTCCTCTGACAAATTAAATCTACGCTCAGCTATATATAGTGTTATTTCATTTCATTTTATTTCAACCTACATGTAAAACCCTACCGTTTTTTAAGATGTTGGCAAATCCCTTGGAATGGATAATGAGTTTCTGTTTGTTTTCTCTCCAATACGCAGGTACAGTATATCGAAGCTTCATCGGTGGTTTGAAGTGTCGGAGCAGGAGGTTAATTACAAGTATAGCCTCCTTGGTCGAAGGAAGAACAGTCTGCCAGCAGTTGTGTTGTTCTGAAGTGTGTGTATGTGTCTGTGTGTGTCGTTCAGTTCTACATGTGTGCGTGTGTGTGTGTCGTTCAGTTCTGTTGACGATATTTTGTTAATCCTAACACTACGTTCGTTTATCCAAGGACGTTACGTCCTTGGTTTATCCTAACCTTCCGGTTTCAACTAAGTATATAGAGTAGTTTATTCCTAAGTAACAATATTGAATTATATAGTACTTTTATAGTATATAGATTGTAATATCGCTCCTTCACAAGAACAAGAACACCAATCCCTGAAGCTTGTGTATAATAATATTGCCAAATATTTTTTACGGCAAACGCGGGGGGGGGGGGGGGGTAAATGTTGGTTTCTTTTATTTTGTCACGAAACAGACAAAAGCCAAAGATTGTAATACACATCTGTGTCTAGAACGTCACGTCCCGGACTCTGGTGCACACTCTATTGTTCACACCTCGCTGTGACTTGAATGTCCAAAATGTCCTGCAACACATCAGCGCTAACTATTACTAAAAAACGACAGAACAGTCTGACCGTCGGGTCGTGAAAGACACTACACTATAGACGTCTTCATTCATTCATCATTATCACCTATCAACTTACCTTTTGTTATATGTAAGTAGGTCGGTGTGAACTGTCGGAACAAGTCGGAGCAAGGAGGTTAAAAAAACAACCTCCTTGGTCAGAGGAAGAGTTTCTCACGCCGTTTAACTTGTATGTTGATCTCTTTCAACTTCTTGTTATGATGAAACATTTCTGTTCTGGTTTGCATGAATATTGAAACTTACCTTCTATTAACTGTGTTCAGAACAACGATTTTACCAAGGAGCTTGGTTTTACTAACACAAGTTGCGTCTTGACTTACCCTTCAATAAATGACATTTGAGGAACAAGAAGAAAAACCAAACGTCTTTTCTTGCAAATAAATGGTTGCTTCTTTCCGTTTTTCACCTTCGCATAAGGAGATTCAAACTGTTTTTCTTTAAAATTTGGACTTTTTTACCTCTTCATTTAATTTGGTGGTAGGAACCTTATCATAATTCCTTTCACATTGTTTCCTTTCTAACGATAACATTGGATCCATTCCAAATTACATTTATATACGAAGTACGGAATTAACAAGATACATAACGGTAAAATATAAAGATAAGCGCCCAAAGAAAAAAAACAACCACCCATGAAAGCTGCGTGTCAGTATAACAATAGAACACCTTTACTTGGAAATAACAGCTTGAAACTAAAACAATGGGAAAATTGCCTTGGGTAGATTTGTGTTGAGTTTGTGTTCAAGAAAAGCTCCTTGGTTCAAAATTACATATTTTAAAATTTTTAAAAGAATTTGTTTTCATTTCTTGCTGGCTCTTTGCGTAAATTAACATTACTTAGTACGTATTACATGTATTTTTTGACACGTCTAAAAACTGTTCTATGCGTTTTTTTATCAATAACACATGTACATATACTAGTACATGTACAGTACGTCAAGACATACTAGTATCGTTACTTTTGAAGCATCAAAGGTAAGTGTATACCATGGTCATAATTCGTCAGCAACTACTTCCAGCCGGGCCGCTATTTCAAACGTCGGAAACACGGTACGTTGATAATTTAATATATAGAAATTTACAAGTAAACTGATACATTTGAAATGAGACATATTTGAAAGCAAATGGATCATGAATGTAAAGACCTTTACAAATTCTCTGATCGTGTCTCCACTGACAGGAACAAGTTGGAAATAGAACACATCGTGCTTCATTAGAATCAGCCAGATAGACATTGATTTGCATGCCATGGAGAACGTTGCCGATGCAAATACTCGATACATTATACAATGGTGTTCATCACTCGTCGGCAACACGGTACGTTGATGATTTAATAGAAATTCATAAGTAAATTGACACAAATCTGAAAATTGAGACATGTTTGAAAACAAATGGATCATGAATGTAAAGTCCTTTCCGAATTCTCCGATCGTGTCTCCCCCGACATGAACATGTTGGAGATAGAACGCATCGTTCGGAGTTCATTCAAAATGAGATGTGTATATTCAAGACATTATAGAATGATTTCCATCACTCTGTATTATAAGCTGCTAACAACACCAATAATAAACCAATGATAAAGAAAATGTTTCGTGCAGGATGTGTCACTCAAATTGATCGACGCGGTGAAATTGTCTCCACCCATCCAAACTACACATTCGGTAGGTAGGTTCTCTTTTTGCCATAACACGACCGACATCTTAACAATTGATTATAAGTCGAGTATTCGTATATAAGATGTATATAAAATTATAGATAGATATGAAATGAAACATCTTTACCAAACAGACGGGGAGGTAATAATTGTATCAAACCAACCGTAAATAAATTCTGAAATGGAGTATTTTACAATGTTTAAAAAAATGTTACTCGTCCAAGGGAGTCTCGCGGATTGAAGTGGTAGTTCGGAAAAATCCCCAAAGAATTCGCCAAGGCTCTTATGTGAAGTGACAAAACGGCCAGATGGAGAGAACTACATAATACGTATCTTTTTGTTACGATCGCTTGGCCAGAGCCTATGTTAAGAAACTATTAAAATTTCATCTGAATTTCCCGACACCTTCCGCTAAGATTTTGTATCTATCATGCTTGTTCCTATATTAGGGAGTTTTCTTGGCTGGGTGTGAAATGAAAACGGTAGTTATCGTTGTATTTTACTTGCCAACATTTACCCCCGACGTTGCAGCCAACAGAAGGTTATAATCTGTCGTTTCTCCTAAGACATGTAACCCAATAGTGTTATCGACATAAGTTACAACTTACCACATTACACTGTATCTATTGACTTGGTTCGTCAGATTATTTACAGAAAATGTAACAAGATCTTACCATTTTATGTCTCCATTTAGTCAATTCTGTATTTTGGAAATAGCCTCCAAGCAGGTCGCATAAACACTCCTGAGTCCTAGGCCGACTTCACTCCTCTGCTAGCCTTTGATACTATCTTATGCTACCGTAGTATCTCCTTGGAGATTATCTTGTAAAATCGAACTACCGAAATGCTGCGTACGCTCGATCAATAAGTCAACAATCTAATGAACTGCAAGTTGCTCATCGAAGTTTCCACCTTAGAAATGAAGTAAACTCAAAGTGGCATGGTGAAGTTACGGTACAGTGGCGAACTTGGGATCATCCATTGTTTATTTCAATCATAGTTTTTTTTTATTTGCAAAATATAAACATCACACTAACTTTTGTGTGGAATGACAGCAATGACATATTTTCTTTTATCAGGGATTATGATGAAATCTGTCCATCAATCTTGCCACAATGCGATACCAAAGTGGTTAGAAAAAACCTTGGCGATACTAATAAAATTCATTATTATCATAGTATACCTGACACCCCTCAAAATAGATAGTATCGCCCAGACCGAAATGCTTTGCGCTTGTTGGTTGCCTATGTAACACGTGGGTTAGCAGCGCGCATGCGTGCATATTTTGTTTAGCCGCATCATTCAAACAACAACCGTGTTTACAGTCGGGTCGTTTATTTACATCCCGCGTCACTACTTGTTTCGAGTCAGCCTTTGGGAAGCTGTGGTTTAGTCACACATAGTACAAGGTATGAATTCTGTTTTGTAGTGTTTATCATTTATTTTCAGCTACGTACGCCGTAAATAGATTGGTTAAAACCTCCTTTGTTAGATATAGTAGAAAATGTTACGGTGTCGGTGGAGCATTTTCTCGTATCGTTTGTAAGTTTACTACACGCTCCTCCAAAGTACCAAACTAGATCATCAGTTTTCGTTGTAAGTTCTTTGTAAACAAGTAATCATATACTACTAGCTTGGTATCGCTGCGTCAAATATGTTGTTTACGCTGTGCAAAATCCTGGGCTCTGTAATGAGGAAACGTACGTCGTGCGACTTTCGGTTATAGTGAGGGATTGCACGCCCGACCTCGCAAAGCATTGTGCGTTGCAAAATAGCGGCAGATGTTCCAAAATCTACCGATGTAAACTCCTGTTTTTAAAGGAAATTTACGCATTTCAAGTCCGACGTTTGCGCCACGTCACTTATCGTATCAAGCGGTCCGTTTTACGCCACCGCTTTCCGCTTCTTGTGTACATGGATTACGTGCCAATTCGGGTTGCTTTGAGGTCATGCACGTGTCTGTTGACTACTTTAACCGCGAGGTACCTCGGTCGCGCAATGTCCGCCGCTATTCCCGTCGTTTTTGCGCCCACGAAAATGCGTGTCCGTTCTGTGCACAAGCGTGCGAAGTCAGCACGGAGCGAGGTAATGCACGCGTTCGGAGTTTGCGTGAAGTTGCTCAAAACTCGTCAATCGGCACGAAACGTGTTCTTCTTCAAGCTCCGCTATCTTTACACGCGTGTGGTTACTCATGCCGCACTAAGTCCGTACGCGTGCAAAGATAGCGGCGTCTGAGAATTGGCACGTTTCGTGTGGATTGTCGTGTTTTGAGGAACTTCACGTCGTGTTATTCCTCATTCCGGGTACCCCAAACATAGCTCAAATGCGTGAACGTTTCTGCTGATATCTTTTACATGTTTACGTAAGGACACCCCATAGTCCGTAACGTTCACGCATTAATTCGGAGTCTCCAGGGCTTTGTCACCGTATGATAAATCATTACTTAAGATGTACATACAAGACTCATACAGTATAGGCGTGAAAAGATTATATTGCTGTGTGTGAAAATAATGTAATGTAGTATTATGTGATGAAAGTACATTTCTGCGTGTACATATCAATCGAAGGATTTAGTAACTTTGAATTGTACTTTTCTTAGTTTGTATCAAACGTAGCTTTTTACGACTTTTTAAGACAAAATAAATCTGAGAAATGTCTTCGTCCTCTACGTATATTTCATAACCTTGTCATATTCCAGCACAATGCACACACACACACACTGTGACACGCACGCATGCACGCACGCATGCACGCACACACACACACACACACACACGCGCGCACGCGCGCACACACACACACACACAACACAGAAGAATACACAAAACAGAAACACACACACACACGCAAGGCAAACATTCACACGCGCACACAATAGAAACGCGCGCGCGCACACATACAATATGTAAGTACATCACGTGGTTAGCTTTTTCAGATACGCAAGTGTTACTGATTGAAATTCGAGGCGCTATATGTTCAGATAGTCTGGAAAGGTCACAGACTAATAAGGAATACTTCAAAGGCTGCTATCCACCAACGCAAGACCAGTAGAAGGT
Source organism: Branchiostoma floridae x Branchiostoma belcheri (assembly GCA_019207045.1). Taxonomy (NCBI): domain Eukaryota; kingdom Metazoa; phylum Chordata; class Leptocardii; order Amphioxiformes; family Branchiostomatidae; genus Branchiostoma; species Branchiostoma floridae x Branchiostoma belcheri. The sequence continues at coordinate 9,731,093 of CM033027.1, forward strand.
GGGCGTATCAAAACACAGAACGGGCAGGTAAAGATACATGTAACGTTATATATATATATTACTGACATTTGGTAAGAAACGGACCACCGCCCAGTTAGGACCCGTTAACGGTACTGTTATCAAGGACATTCCCAAGATAGTCATACACGTGTCCTGCAGGATGCTGCAAATTCTACTGTCTTGTTACTTTGAGTCTGAAATTTCAAGGTTCTGCCACAGCCTGTTAGGACATTCGAAGGTATTGAAATGTGGGGAATAGCAAACTGTTGTATCACTTACAAAAAATTGTATCACTTACAACATTTTGTTGCTAAAAACAAAATCAAAGTAACGTTAATTGGCTGAAAAGTTTCTAGACTGAATGCTGTTTTATTTCTTGGCGTGGGTTGAGAGAGATCTTTCTAGAAAGTTGTTTTCTCCTGATACAGGTATGTATAAATGGATGCGATTTAAGATTTTGTTTCTCCGTCATAAACAAGCCAGACTGTATTCATTAGCTGTTTCGTAACTTGTTTTCGACAAGACAGCCTCAAACAATTTGCCTAGACTGGATTGAAGCTTTGATATTCCAATTATTAATCTTACATGAGTCCTTTCATCTTGTCTTGATTGCGTCTTGTAAAATATACATAACGCCCCGGGTTTCGGGTGTGCTTGTCTCAAGAAACGCCCTGCCTGGTGTAAGACGTGTTTCTGCTGCTCTGAAACCTGACAGGCGGCATCATGTCGGGAGGGAAGCCGCAGTCCCGGGCTGGCAATGCTGGTAAGTTTGGCACCATTTCTTAAACGTTACGTTATAAATCTTCCTTCTAATTGTAGTACAAGGGGAGTCCTCGGTAAAATATTTTCACAATTCCATTCTATATGGAGCACAAGAAATGATCCACACGACACAAGTCTGATTGATAATAACCTGGTTGCCAGACTCTATCCGGGGAAAGCCTCCAGGGGATCGTAGGATTCGGCAAAAAAATAGGGAAATTGGCAAGGGGAGTCAGTCCCTGCAAACGTATATACCCCTCACCCCCGTATATGCCAACGAAAACCTCTGGTAGCAAAACTCACCTGGCAAATTATTCTTCCTATAACAGCCAGCCAGTCTGGTAGAGACTGATCCGGGCCCACATTCCGGCGGTTCGTCCCACTGACAGTAAGAAGGACAATGCGGGGCATGGAATTTAGATTTGACTTAGACTAAATTTAGGTTTGAATGAATTAAAATTAATGTATAACATTCAATCGTGTCACAATATTTATAATAACACAACCGTATGTAAAGTATGACTTCAGTATATATAGTTATATATATGTATACAGTATATAGTATATATATGATAACACTACAGTAACTATATCTAGGTCTCCTAGACAGGCCCAGGTTTTCCTGGTAAACTGCAAGACATTTTCTAGTCAAGTCACTGTCTTGTCCGTGTCTTCTCTTCTCGGCTGTTAGAAATGGAACCCGTGCTACCAAGGAACTTTTAAAAGCTCCTTGGTGCTACTTTGTTTTTTTTTTCACAACATACTCCATACCACAAAATGTATTACGTTAGTCACAGGACTGAAAGCAGACAATATCTGCTTTAGCCATTTTGAAGTTCTGAAACAATCAGCGCCTTTATACTACTCCCCGAAACATTTATTCATGAACAGATTATTGTAATATGTCTGCAACTACTAGTTTCGTAGACAGAAACCCCGAATTGATTTTGGTGCCTATAAGTACATGTATGTGCAAGAGTCTGCTATAACTTGATGATATTTGGTTAGGTGTTGCACCCTAAAAATGCACATAATTTATTGCAATCCTAGCGGCTTTCCTTGATACTGCATTGGATACTACTTTCAATATCTTATAGTCTTGACATACATGTATATGTAAGGTGTGGTATTATATAATATTTCATTTCAATGAGGGCCGGGGTTGTGCGTTATGTCACTGAGACGAAAAAAATAACCTCATAGCCAGCACATCGAAAAAAGAAATATTTACAAGTTAGGAGCCTTGAACTTTGACTTTTAACTACACTGCACATGAGCACTCAGAATCATAATATGGCTTACAGAGATTGTGCAAGGGGGTTAATAAGTGCCATAGCCAATATCGACAAAGCTATGCGACTGGATTCAAAGCAATGTAGTAAAATAACTACACACAACAAATCATCACACCATCTTTCAAGTGACTGATGAAATTATTTATTCTCGTGTTGTGTACATAACAGTCTACCACCCGCCCACCGACAAGAAGCCACTATTCCGCGGCTTGTGCAAGAGTTTGTGGCGAGCCTCGGGGCCTGTGGTCATTCTGACTATCATCATACTGGTGCCATTTTATGCAGGTCAAGTTTTCTCCAGTTATAAAATGTGAAATTCATGATTAGATATGTAAATATCTAGTAAAAGTCAAGAATGCATGATTCAAAAGTTTGGAACACACTGCTGGTAGTTTTGGGCAAATGTAGCTATTTCTGTTCTATTTTGGACAGGAATATGCACAAAGGAACATTACTAACATTATTAAACAAACTTTAGTACCTGTTAGCCTGTTACCTAGTACCTGTTTTGTTTATTCAGAACAATAAGGTAATAATAACGTAATTTTTATTTTCTATTATTGATGAAAAACAGTGGATGCTGGTCGATGCTGTTTGAAACGTCTATTAAATTATACATTCATATCCAGCGGTAAAGACTGATTTTACTACATATTTAAACATCCTGGATAACTAATCTTCACAAACATTATTGTTTGTTCTAACACAGTCAAACTGGCTGATGTTTTTGGCGAGGTGCGCCAGCTTCGAACCCGTAACCGTATGATTGAGTTACAAGTAGCCCAACTGAAACGTGAGTAATCTTGTCTTAATACCATGCCTCATTCCGTGTGGACATCCTAGGGCATAACATTTAGGTGCTGGATAGCTCTTGGTCTCGGGGTCAAGGTTTGCCTCCCCAGACAGCTCTTTTCAAAACTGTTAAGACATTGAAAGGGCCAATGCTTTGCCATAATTTGGACATGTAGGCAGCCATTATGTGATGATTGACATAATAAGATGCTGACTATGCAATTCAGATCTATGGCTATGCAATTCAGATCAGGAAAATTGATAAATGTACTGCATTCCATGATAGGATTTCCAGATATAGGACATATGTGTATATGAGCTCTCGATATAGAGGAGCATCGATAGATATCATGCAAATAAAAACTTGTGATATCTACACAATTATTAAGAAAGTACCATTGTAACAAGGTAATGAAAATCTCATACTTAATTCTTGCATGATGCCAAATCTATCTCTTGAAATTCCATGCAGGTGTCCCTGGGCCTCCAGGACCCCCCGGACCCCCAGGTGACAAGGGGTCCATGGGACCAGCTGGCCGTACTGACCCATCAGGTGAAGGGGGTCCCCTGGGGCCAGCTGGCCCTGGGTTCGCCGACCCTTCATATCCTCCCAGATCTCATGGTGAAAATGGTTCCATCGGACACGTTGGTATTGCCGGCCCTGCTGGTCCTTCTGGTCCTCCTCCTGGCCCTCCTGGTCCTCCTGGCCCTCTGGGTGATAGCGGACCCGAGGGACCAGCTGGTCCTGGGTTTCCCGGCCCTCCAGACCCTCCTGGTGAAAAGGAGCCCATCGGACAAGTTTGTATTGCCGGCCCTCCTGGCCCACCTGGCCCTCCTGGTGAAAAGGGTCCCATGGGACCAGCTGCTCCTGGGTTGCCCGGCCCTCCCGGTGAAACGGGTCCCATCGGGCCTGCAGGTTCAGGAATTCCCGGTCCTCCAGGCCCTTCTGGCCCTCCCGGTGAACCGGGGCCTATCGGGCCAGCTGGTTCTGGGTCCCCCGGCCCTCCAGGCCCTCCAGGTAATGATGGTCTCATCGGGCCAGCTGCTCCTGGGATTCCCGGCCCTCCTGGTCCACCAGGTTCGCCTGGTCCTCCCGGTGAAAAGGGGTCCAGGGGACCGGCTGGTCCCGTGGCTGTTGGACTACCAGAACCCGAATCCGAACAGATCGAGCGGAATGAAGGTGAGTCAGAGGAATATGTTAAACAAGATAATTTTAAATGGCTGAGAAATAAATGTTTAGCAATAATCTCATACCTCTTGCTATCCTAAAACATATTCTACTTGAAATATATGATGCCTTTCTGCTACTGGAACTGGGACATTTTGGATACTTACCTTGTATCTCCTGGTCTGTCGTTAACGACTCACGTTTTTGTGGCTAGGGCCCTGTCCTGTGGGTTACACGCACAGGGAATGGATTCCATGGCCTGAGATCTGCTACAAGGCGTTCAACACACCCAAGACCTTCAGCGAATCAGCCGAGACCTGTGTTAAAGATGGCGGCACACTTGCCATGCCTCGAGACGCCAATACCAACGACTTCCTGATTGACCTCAAGAACACCGTGGACCACACTTCAACCTACTGGTTCGGCCTGGACGATCGTCACATGGAAGGAAGCTTTGAGTGGGCTGATGGAACCCGCCTTTACGGGCACCAATTCGACTTCTGGGCTCCGGGAGAACCAAACGACTTCAACAACTTTGAAGACTGCGTGCACTACGAAGCCTCCCAAGATCCAGAGTTCGCAAACAAGTGGGACGACGGCTCATGCGACACTACAGCTGGCTTCATATGCGAAGTCATCCCAGGTACTTTCACACAAGCATCTCTTGAAACATTTCCAAGTCATGAGAGTAAAATAAGATAAGATATATATTTGTGTATTTCATCATGCGCAATGTTCATTTTCGACCTTCCAAAGCCAACTTACTCAAAGTTTGTTTTTATTATCCTATTTTCTAGGATCGGCAGAGTGAACACTGTAACATGGCACCGATATCTTACTGAAGACGAACCAACAAAAATCACGAAGTAATAAAACCAAGTATGCCAAACTATGAAGCTGCGAACGCAAAGTTAAAGTTCGTCTGCCTCTTAGCCATTTCTATCAATGATACTTCTTTGTCGTTTGCACGGACCTTTTCTCGGGTACTGTTGCATGCTGGGAGGCGCGGGGCACTGTGGGTGAATGTTTTGTCAGCTATGTGAATATCTACAAATTTCTCTGACAAAACATTCTCCCTACTTACTAAATTTCAACTGTACTAACCCGCAATACCTTCCCGAATGCAACAAGATCCGTTTATGTTTTTTTAGGTGAAAACTTGTCCTCAAGCCGTAGAGTATGTACAGTATATTCAGCACACAATGTTGTCCTTGTGGATTAAGTTTGAAATAGCAATTTTGAAGAATAATGAATTGGACTATGATGAACATTTTCAAAACCAGCGACGTCTACTGTTGCTCTCTGTGAGTCATGACATTGAAAATAATAAGTCAAGGGTGGGGTGATTATAATGGTTCCTTCTTATGATTTATGAGAGTAGGCCAAAGAAATAGTGTAAATGTCAAATCTATGTAGATTGAAGATTCTTTTATTAAGATACATCAATGGCAGTGACACAAGTAATAAACATTAGATGGGTAAAATGAACAATATTGGCGTTGACTTTATATAATGAATAGGGAAATTATAAACCCTCATTGCAAAAGAATTGCTGATTAGAAGGGCATACGATACAGATACGATAACGTGTAAAACAAATGCCCAACGTTAGTCTTTAGCTCTATCCGATGTTTCTGCTACATTACTTGTGGCTTGACTTCTTTGGAGGTAGTGGATAAAGAATGGCCCCACATTGTAATGATAAGTGGGTTTTGCGACTTTTGTAGAAATGTAGTTTTTTGGAGGTCTTCTACATGGTGAGAGATTGCAGTAACTGTTTAAGTGGTAACTATAATTACATTTCTGTAACCAATAGATGACTGCAATTTATTTCCGGCTTTGTTTCGTAGATGAAAGATCTACACTGTATATGTAGCTGTTAATTCAGCATAGACCTTTGCGATATGTAGTTGCAATGGACTGTAATTGTATACTGGTATTTGCCACTGTAAGTTCAGGTACTTCAATGAAGTGTCAGTCCTTCATGGATACGAGGCTCTGATAAATGGATGAGCTGAACTAAACTGAACTGAACTAAAGTGATAAATAAGAATAATGAAATGAAAGAAACTGACCAACAGATGCAACGTTAAGTTGTCAAAATGTGTGAAACTGTAGGGGAAACTAATAAATGAAGAGCCCAAGAACGTGAGTTATCCGTATCATTGCTGTCTGTTCGTTGCGGTGAGGTGTGCGTATCAGCTCTATCTGGTGCAATGTTCCCAAATATGGTTAAACATGTAGGTTTAGAATTACTCTGATAGTCTAAATTAGTCAAAACCTTACAAAGACAGAGAGAAAGACAAAAAGAAAGAAAGAAAAATAAAGGGGAAGGAGGAAGGAAAGACAAAAAGAAAGGAATAAAGAAAGAAATGTATTAAACAAGCTAGCGTCAAAGTTAGCAAAGTGAAAAGAGGCATGTCTCAATCAAGCGTCACCCTGCTTTCGTCAAAGGTCGCTAGCCCTGCGTCTTTGACTATGACGACAAACAAGACCATAACGTTTCAAGGTCAAAAGATACAAAAACAGAAAACCTGTTGCAGTAGCAAGGTCTCACACAAGGGATACCAAAGTTGACCTTGACTCTTATCTTCCCAACACCTACCCACATATCAATGTTATTAACTTCATGAAAAATAGGGGTACAGTCTTGGGTGTTTTTACTTGTATGTGTGTGTGTTTCTGTATTCTTGTGTGTCTGTTCGTATTTCTGAATATCCGGAAATACGAACAGACACACAAGAATACAGAAACACACACACATACAAGTAAAAACACCCAAGACTGTACCCCTATTTTTCATGAAGTTAATAACATTCTCGTATGCCTGCGCTGTTTCATCGCGAGTTATGCATTTAGCCAATGATTCTTCAGTCACGTTGCCCTAAGAATCGCCTAGTTTTAGGCCGTTTCAGTAGTCGCCATTACACCTGCAGTACCGACTATATCCGCTATACCTCCCTGTCTGTCTATGTACATTTTTGCAAGATAGCTCGGGTTTCAATCAAGTCCAAACGACTGTGAAAAGACGTAATTCGCGGGGCAATTTTCCTTTTGTTTCTGAAACACTTACTAAAGATCGAGGTGGACGCACATCCGCAATAAGTACGTCATCTGTTGTGTAGTGTTACCCTTCCCACTAATCAATTCAGTTGGAGGGAGCAAATCGGAACAAATGTTTGACGTCATTGACATAACCTGATTGGGCGAACATGTTGGCAGACACGTCTCACTGGCATGATTAGACCAGTCCACTAAGAACAAGGGGAGGTAACAGCAGCGTAATAAAGACAAATTCATTTACTATCGAGATACTCATGATATAGCAGCCTCATTTTTCTTCTGTTTACCAAGCCAGTTCCGGAGATGTTTGTTTGCATGTGAAACGGAAAAAAATGTCTATATACCCAGGTGATATACCTTGCCCCCGCCCTTTTACCATGAATGGACTCTTCAACTTACGACAAGTCAACGCTTAAAGAAAAACTACTACGTCTACTCGACCAAATAATGTTGTTGGCAGGGCATCGATACTGTGCAGATTTGTGGCGGCACTGAGCGATATAGGTATGATTTATGACACGGTATCTTCTTTGACATAATTTTTAAACGAAAGGAAGCATACATTGAATTGGTAATGGCACGACAGCTCGGTTTGATTTAGTATTGTGTTGTTAGAATCTAACTGGTGAAAGAACATTCGTTGTCAAGGTTCATAATTAAAATGACACCCGTAGCACTCCCGCTGGTCGCTGAGATTTGATTGTATTTCAGGAACATGATTTGAGAAAAATACGATTTTTTGTGTGCCTCTCGACCAGTTTTTAGACAATGTGAGTTGTAACCCTCTATCCGAGGCTCCAGTTTGACCTGTAATTACATTACACACGACCAGACAAAAAGGGATTGCCTCTCGCCTGGGGCGACATCCCGAGTCACCAACCTTTTCTCATTCTTACCGACCTTCAGTTACCTCCACCACACCTAGCCTCTGGAGGACGTGGCATAGATTCTGTGACACCAAGGACGAACGTTAACGTGGAAACCAGCGAGTCTGCCGCCTCTACCATGTCTCCTTGTAGTGAAGAGTGCTCCCCCCGATTGCAGTACCATGACCGCTCGGTGTTTTCTCGCTCCCCGGTAAGTATAACTACAAGGGCTAACGTCATACGCAGACGTCTAGGAGCGGAGGCGTTTGATTTTTGGAAAGCTCTGATTCGTGATTTTGAATATAGACAAGGTTGAGCTCTCTAATGCGGGTAAGACCGTTTCCGCTCGCCCACCTGGACAATCATGAAGGTTACATAAAGCCTGTACGTGTGTCACAATTCAAGCGAACGCGGGACGAAAATTTTTATTGACTGGATGGAGCTCGCCGAATGTCAAAGTCGTCCGAGCGTCGATCGTATATTTTTCGCTGCAAATCTTCCCCGTCACAAATTGGACTAGGCTCGGTGTTTCACTCCGGAAAGTTTGAGTCATTGACTTTTCTGCCCTTTTGGTGCACAACTGACGTCACACTCAGGTAAATCACAACGTACGGACGAGCTGATAAAATCGCCCGACGCCCTAGTAATCGCAAAATACGTCTGCCGTACTTTGGTCGAAAATGCCCGTTTTGAGCTCGCCGATATATCGGTCAAGTTTGATGCTTGTTTTATGACGGGGCTTAAGGATGGCCAGTCATATTCTTCATAGGGTACAGAACGGTCTTAAATTCGTCGTTCAAAGGTCAGTTGGTCATAGCCTTGCTCGAAATTGTATGTACGATTTAGAGAAGTCCTATGACGTATGTGCATTAGGGTTCAGTATGCTAGAGTTCTTTTACACAAAGACCAGTGATCTCAGTGACGTATTCTAGTCCTTGGATATTATAATGCATGGGCATGAACTGAGACCACTATTATTTTCACAGTTCAGTCATGATCACGTTTTCATTTTCTGTGTGAGGAAACGTTAGAATTATTCATTTATTGAAGAACGTTGATATCATTTAAGTACATAGTATACTATAACGTTATAGCATCATATCACAGATGCATACATATCCGAACTGTTCTTAGTTGCCATGATACATGCCTGCCAGGTGACATGTATGTTGTTTCTGATGTTATTTTTCAGTGGTGCAGCGGCCAGGTCGCCTTCGTCTTGTACCGCACCCTCATGGCCCTAGTGACTGTCACCATCCTGATGTTCCTCCTGTGTAACTACTACATCACCGAAGGGTGGGTCCGCTGGCCGGTCTACCTGACCAACTGGTGCTTCTCCATCCTCACGCTGCACACCGTCGTGGCCATGGCCTTGTCCGTCATGGAGTACTGCAGGTCGGACTACACCGAGTTCTCGGAAACACCGGGTGGAGAAAACGTCGCGACGAACAGCCTTACCTGGTACCACAAGGCACACTGGATTTTGCACAGCACTTCTATAACAATGGCTTTGCTCGTGACGACGCTATATTGGGCGTTTGACAAGAGAGAGTTGGTACCTAGCAGCATCAATGAACACATAACGAACTCGGTTCTAGCTGTGCTGGACCTGTTTATAAGCGGAACCCCCGTTAGAATCTTTCATATGGTGTACCCTGTAGCCTTTGCAATGGCGTATGCCGCATTCTATGTTATCTATTGGGCCGCAGGGGGAACGGGGAAGAGCGGGGAGGTTGTTTTATACAAGCTTTGGGATTTTGAAAGCGATCCTAAGACAGCTATAGCGTACATGGTGTTGCTTGTGTTTGTGGCTATACCATTTTTCCATCTCTTGACGTACGCGCTGCACCGGTTGAAGGTAGTCATTCTTCAAAAGGCTCTCGGGAGGGACGCTTCGGCATCACCTTTACGCAGAGGACAGAGAGATTACAAACTGTATGTAGAGACTCCACTGTAGGGGAACGGAATAGTGTAAGCTAGGCTAACGTTATGTAATACTCTTGTGTAGAAACATTGTTCCTAAAACGTCAAACGACATGCAGTTTTTACTTACTTCGTTAGGGTCGCGAGTCGCGACAATCTAAACCCACGATGTCCGTTTTATACTTTTTGGGTATTCCATACGAAAAAGGATCCTTGCGCAAGGCCACACGATATTTCAGTCACTACCATACATCTAATGATATAGTAATAATAAGATTTCTTTCTATCTTATGTGAGACCAAAATCTTCAATGATGCAATAAACTGTCGGTAACTAGTGCAATGTCTCGTACATGATTATTGTTATGAATGAATGAGCTTTATGGCACGACAATATTACACACAAAAAATAAAGGTATAGGGTTATGTCAAGTACTATTTATGCTGTTGTACATTCATCACATATGATTCAGATAGATAGGGTCGTCCTGAGCTACCTCAATGTATGTTGGCTAAAAAATATAGAATATGGTAAAAGACTTGAACATAGTCTTCGTTACACAACCCTATTGTATTTTTCTGCAGACGTTTCGACGTATGCACAACGTTTTCATGAAATGTTGCGTTGGTGGACCTTTAATTTACAGAACATTACGGTGACAGCAGTAGCGACGAAAGTCCTGTGTTACAATAATGAGTGAGTGTGTACCGGAATCTTTACCTAGCCGAAAGCTAATTTAGATGTACTATATAGATTGAAACAGGTGTAGCTTTGTTTCAAACTACACTGGTCACGAGATGCTAGACCATTGACAAACCGACCAATCCCGAAGCGCGTCCACCCCTAGAAACGCCTAGCTACTTAAAGTAACTCCCACTCCCCCATTGGTTGGTTTTGATCATCAGTCTGACTATGGACGAATCAGATGCATGGTAGGATTCATGCCTTCGAAACATCTTAATTACTACACGCAAGGCAAAGTGAGCAAGATGGCTGTGTTCGGAACCCCGCTTCGTTGCGTCTTTCTCCTGACTTTCGTGCTCTGTGTCTTTGCGGACAGGTAAGTTGAAATTACTTCTTTTTGTTATCTTAATTAAACACACTTACAGTCAAAAGTTTTCTCAGTATGTGAATAACACCATTTAGAAAAGGAGTTTGAGTGGTCCGTTTTCAAATTATGAACTGCGTCAGAAGGAAAAGGGACAAGTACAATTATTCTTGTTTACTCTTCAGAAGATGTACCAAAATTCTTAGTTTAATTTTCTTTTTTTTCAGGAATGCATAGCTTGAAACATTTCAGTGTTTTTTCCGCTTTTTTTTTCTAAAAGCACCCCAGAGCCGGTGAGCCCACAAGCAACGTGCACCTGTTCATGGTACGGTTGGGGCCCGTGGAGCGCGTGTTCCAAGCCGTGTGGATATGCAGGTAAGCCACCACCTATGCATGATGATCAAAAATTAAAAACCATTATCAACCGGCAAACAGACTAGCGATTCTTTTGCAGAGTGTAGAAAAATTCTGTTACTTCCTTTATCAACAATTTGCTGGTTAATTGGGTATCGTTACACGCTACGTTCAAGGCTTGCAACATACAACGTGAAGTTTTCCATTTAAACTAGTAAATCTTTATACTGATTAAATAACCTAGAGTTTTCAACCTGAATAGTCTATCTTCAGATTTATATAACTAACATTTGGGATGTTTTTCCTTTCTCCTTGAAAGGTACAAGGGTCCGTTACCGCACTGGCTACTGTTGTAGTAGGATCTCCAACACACAGTCCTGCAGTCGTCTCTGCAACAACACCGGCACCCTACATGGCAACGGCTGTAACTGTACCTCCTGGTACGATGGGCGGTGCTGCGACATCCACAGAGGCGGCAGTTATCATGGCCATTATGGCCATGGAGGTATGCATAATTTTCGCAAAGAGGCCTCAACCTCAACCTGTAAAGAGGCCATAGGTACATCGTACTCTCCAAGCAGAGGTTCGGCTCCGGTTGTTACTTTAACGTGTTGTACCCGTGCCTGTCGGCTTTTTTGTACCGTTTTTGTTTTTTATGTCTCATGTTTGGCCGCTAGACATAATATAAATAAGACGGTACAGAATAGAAAGAACGACATGAATCTATCCTACAGTGTCACCCATAGCTGCACAATCTTATTCTTGACTAGTTTTTTTGAAACTAAGCTTTATAAAATCAGTTAAGAAGATGGCCTGTTAACCCATATCAGATGTCGTACTTTAATGTACGTATACCTACAACAAAATCATGTAGCATTCACCACTCCGTGCTTCCTGGAAAGATAAACGTTTCCAGGAACCAAGTCGCCACGACAACCCCAGTGTTGCCAGTTCTCTTCATCATAATAAGTGTATTCAAATGGTTGACGTACTATTTACAGTGCCCACATAACTGAGTGAATGGATAGCTACAGTTCCATTCATTACATATCACCAGTTCTCTGATCATACCACTTTTGAGACGCCCCCCCCCCCCCCCATCTTAGTTGTATCTCACTGCACTTGGGGCACCGGTGCGGCACTTCGGGGTTCGTTCACTGCGGCACTGTTGTGTTATTTTCGCCGATATAGATATTGCGTAATACGTAAAAGTATGACTTTAAAGACAACAAACTACACGAAACGTAAGAAAATCCGTTATTTATCCCTGAAACCCCGCCGTCCCGCACCGGTGTCCCGAGTGCAATGAGAGAGGCACTATACTCATGGCCTCGGCCTGGCCCTATCACAAATTGAGGGTATTCCTAGAAAACACAGCTTTCTTGCTACTTGGCTTTCTTAGGTCCTTGTCGGGCATGTCAGCGGTTGTTTTTGTCGCAGTCTGTTTGAAAATTCGTGCGACGGCCTACGACAATTGTGATCGCGCCGTTAACTGTGGCCTCGTGAAGATTTGTGGATAAACCATTTCCACGTTTGTAGTTTGTTGAAAATAATATTTTCATTTCAGGAATCAATATCAACATCAGTCAGACTTCATCCACCGTCATCGGACTGAGTGTCAGTTTCGCAATTGTTGGTTTTGTGCTCCTCGGCGTCGCCATCTACTTTTGCATTGTGAAATGTGGCTAGCTTCACCAGACAATCAAATAAAATCATGATCGTCCAGCTGTCTTTTTGTCTTCCGAAAGGAAAACGAGTTTTAAAGCTGATCACCTTCAATTTTTCTGTGTTATGTCGTGTTGTGTTTGGTGTGGATTGTTGACAATTGAGTATGTGATATGTACAATAAGGGTCCGTTCGCATTCGTCGTACGATCGCAAATTAAGGGCAATGTTGGGACAGTCGTATCTTACAACCTTGCTGGCTGTTACAGTCTGCTTGAAAATACTACAACATCAAAATCGTCCGAGGACTATTTTGACTCCCCAAAAAGAAACGTGTATCCAAACTTATTCTTTGTTGGACAAATGTTCATGTTCATGTATAAAATTTAATTAACCCCGCTTCGTAATTTCATATGTATGTTTGATTCTTTATTGCTTTCATGATTGTTTGGCATATAGCACACAATTATAATGTGTAGAATCAAAGAATTTCCACATAGGGGGCATTCTTACAATCATGCAGATCTGTATAAAGCTTTGTGGCATCTGGAAGACCACAGCCCAGTTTTTTTATTTGTTTACTTTTGTGTTTGTTTGTGTGATTACAGTGTATTTCAACGAATAAAACGCAGCAACGTCAATTGTCTTTTTATTCTTTTATGATGTCATCCAGGCTCTTGTCATCACATCATATCGTAATTATGATAGGTAAGCGAAACAATTTCCTACGCTTAGAGTTGGGGTAAAAGTGAATAAAACGTATCAAATGGGAGAACTGACCAGTGTGTAGCTTGTTTGCTGTGCGCCAAAAGTAGCTTTTGTGTGTGATTGTTACGTACAACAAAGTAGCCCTACAACAAATCAATCTATCACCGCCCGAAAGTCAACATGTCAAGGTATGTGAAGTATAAAACTGTCAAGGTATTGATGCAAGAGGGAAAATTTACAAAACCCTGCCATAAAGGTCAAGAAGTCATCAATACTGACATGACGCACCGATGTTGTTTTGAGTTTATGACCGAGGTGTTATATAGCTTATATATCCCAGGAATGTCCCCTTGTAAGATTATGACTGTGACAGCCAAACATCTTGCTCAAATGCGTGTAAGCTGTAAAATATCTACTAACATCATCATCGTGTTATATGGACTAACATAATAACTTTGTAATGTGTCATAACAGTGTAAGTCGGTGAAACTATGACAGCATATAGAGTGAAGGCTGAATACATGCATTGACCATTGTGAGCTGTGTTGTTTCTTGTTGGTAGCAAATTCATAGTTAAGCCCAGTTGACACATCGTTGGTAATACCCAGGTAGCATGTAAAATTTAAATGCCCCTAACTAAACAATTATTGCCTAAAGCATTCATGATACAAGTCCAGATGTGTATTGTTTATGTCTCATGTAGGTTTTCTCAGGGTCATAGAAACACCATATACAGTGCGTATCGCTGAGATTGTGCATTTTTTGCCATGATCCCGCTTATTCCAGAATCACGGGTATTTCCATGGCAGCCTCTCGATCCCGTCCATGGCCTCGAATGTACAGTTGACGTAATGGTCGTCATCGAAGTACCCCGGGCAGTGGAAGCGCTCCCGGCCCTTCAGAGGAGAGTCTCGCTTGGCCTTACCCTTGTACGGGCTGGTCTCCCATTTAGGCATTCTGCAGATACAAAACACATACATTCTGATACGCATATGGGAACGATGAATCTATTTTTGAACAGTTCACAATCACAATTAGGAAGGAATGCAAATACATGTTCTGCTAAGCTAGCGACCCGTGCATGTCATGTATTAAGGAAAATGAACATCACGATCTGAATACTAATTTAAATAATCACACCTGTTGTAATGAAATGAAAAAGTAATGAAATTTCCATTGATAGAAAAAATGAGAACCGTTACGTTAATGTGAGTATAAATTATTTTGGGTCGTAATAGAGAAAATATAACGATTTAAGGTGTTGTATATATGATCAGAATTGAATTGCTAACGTCCCAGGTGAAAACATTACATTACTTAAGATATGTCAAGATTTCATATAGATGCTAAGATCATTTGTAAGCACTGATCGTCTGAAATACGCAATTGAAAATCTTACCCAAATCGGAGCCGTCCCCCGAAACACTTGGGGCACCGAGGTAGTCCGCCGCGGAGGATACCATCGGCGAGTCTGAGTGCTATTTCTTTGTCGTTTCCACCCGCTGCTTGATCATTCAACCTGTCAATCACATGCGTATCATCCAATCAGTTGGCGTTTGTATTCACGTGACTATGACGTCAGTATTGTCCGCCATGTTGGATAGTTAAATCAGAAAGTTGCAAGTTAAAGTCGTACTCACGTAACGTGACTGATACTACCAACCATCCAATATGGCGGCGGTGGATGTGACGTCACATGCAAATACTGTACTACGTACACTATCATTCGAGAAAAAAACGTCCAAAACATGTTTGCAACTTTGTGAAAAATATTAATGCATATTATGAACTTTGGAACTTCTTACTTCAAGACAGTTTTGATGTCCCATGGTTCGACATCTCCGCCAATGTGCTCCGTTATCTCTTCACACAGTTCGTCCTGTAGCTTTGGGGTACTCTTTTTCCCTCCATAATTGCTTTGAAGGCGTCGAAAGAAAAGGATGGCCTAGATAGGAGACAACAACATCGACATGTTCATCACAAATGTTTTCTGAAGTCATTGTAGAGGACATAAAGAATTCTAGTCCATATCATGCTTATTACATGTCCAGGCGTGTTTTGTTTATGTCTTAGGGGCCTTCAACTTTGAATACATTTCCCACATCACACTGGGCATGCGTAGTTTAAACCATGAACGGTTATGAACCCGTCTATTGTTGTCATCATTGTTTGAACGGTTCGCACACGATGTAATCTTCCTAGTCAGTCCGGTACAGACTAGTTCAGTGGTGTAGTAGACTTACAGGCCCTTTCATGTCATAATCCTTGGTGTACGGGTACTCCTTCAGGGCGGCACTGGTGACGGTTGGCGCGGTAGTTCCAGCAGCCGCAGCCGTGGTGGAAGAGGAGGAAGCTGTTGATGTGGTAGTAGTTGTTGTTCCAGTCGTGGCCTGATAATTAAAGACAATAAAGGTCATTCATTCATTCATTAAAAAAAAAAACACTCATTAAAGAACATCACATAGAATAGAATAGTAGGTCATGAAGGATTAGCATGATTCAAGAAGCTACTGATAGCGAAACAAAAAGCCATCATCCATAGATACTATATTGAAACTGTTGTGTTACTTACCATTAAGTATGAGCCTGTGATATTTCTGGCAAAACCTTAACTGGTATACTGTATGAAACAGGAATTCGAAGATTTCATGACTCCATGATATATCTAGAGCATCTCATATGTCTTTTTTAATCAATTGTAGCGTACTCATTTATTATGTAGGTAAGGCTTTGATGAGAATCAATATTACATGTATTCATTGACCACTTGATGTCACACTTGGGTGAATGTGAGTAGCATATGGAAAACAAATAACTGTGAAAATACAAATATATATCATCTATGAAATCTAAAACACCGTCGTGGTGCAAATTCACTTTACACTGATTTCAAGTAGATAGATAATTATGCGGTGAATCAATACAAGTACAATTGAATCTATGATATACTGATATACTGTACCAGCTTATGTAACCATGCAGCCTATAGCGCCTGTTTAGACTTACTAGTATCATAATATAAATTGTAATATATTCACCTTGGCTTTTTTGATAGTCGCTGCTGTCGATGTTGTAGTCTTCCTTTTCCCCATGGCGGCAGAACCGTCTGATTTCTCGAGTCTGGCTGTCCCCGTGTCTTCACAGAGCTGGAACGTCTCCTGACTGTGGATGAATGGATGAAGTTTGCACCGCAAGGTACAGGTTTACTTCCGGGATCGTGCAGGCATGTTCTGACCCGCTAGGCAACGCCCCCTACTCGTCACCATGACGTATGCATTTGGCGGGAAATACAAATCCTGACGTCACTGAAGTTTTGTCACCTATGATTTCATAATCCTGACATAAGTCAAAAAGGTTCATCCTGCCATTTGGCTATCGTTAAGACTTTGTTTTTGTATATGTTTAATTATCATATAATGATGCATGTAACTTTCATGCACATTCGTTCATAGAGGGGAAGTACTAGTAACGCTATTCGTCGTTTATTCGATGGTGATATAAACCCACCATTCCTTATGACACCGTATACACCTCACGGCTATATTGTTACACGCCTATATTGTCTTGCTATGCTATCAGGGTAATCCAGTTGTCCTTTGTATGCTTCATAATTGCTGAATGTAACGTGAATATTTTACTGTTAGTTTTTTGCACAAGATTTAAGCAAGATATTGGCATGATAAGTTAATAGAAAGTTATGACAGACAAAATATCATCAAGCATGATGCATTTTTCTTTTAATTCCATCTTTATTCGTGTGGTAGATAATTATCTGTACCCGCGGAGAGTTCGCCATAGCCATTTCATATATATTTATATATAATAACATTACCATAATTTAGATGCATACGACCGATAGTCAGCACATAAACCCGCATGCACCGAACTCCAAATACACAAAGTACGGAACGAAATACACTTTCATAATCAATCTCACCAGAAAGTACAAAATGCAATGGTTGACATCATACATACAACAAGAGCGTACTGCATAGAACCGCGGATGTAGGTACATCATTCTTCCTAAAACTTGGATTACGATATTCTCCTACCACGTCGTCGGTAATCATTCGAAGGACACACATATGCATGAGCCACGCACAACAAACACATAGTCCTACTCGAACCATGACAATTGAGTTGAAATTGCGACCTCTGGCGGAATTAAGCTGAATTTCACCGACAGCGAACCACTCCAGTCAGCCATCATCACTAGCCAAAGTAAGGTTGCAATTCATCTCTTCTACGTGATTGCCTTTTGCAAGCAATTAAGCTACTGCCCTATTGCAGCGACATCGGAATACTCTTTTTTCTTCTTACCGTATAACCACATAGCTAGCCTATCTATTCTTTCGCTTAAATCCAGTAGCCACATTTTCACATGTTGGTGATGAGAATATAAGCAAACAATGACTCTCGTTCTATTCTAAGCGTTCTGCATGAATAAAATGCTAATGGTTGAAAGCAAATTAAGATTACAGTACTGAAGCTACCATAAACTATCATATTGACAGAAACATACATGTAATGTAACACTACCGCTGAGTTCATATTAAGCAATACATTTGGACTTATATTATGTACAAACTGTAGATTGATCAAATTTCCCCCTAAATTTCTCGTCAGCAAACGTCTATTCACACAACGCTACAAATATTTCAGGTTAACTTTGACACAATGTTGCTAAGGATTTTTGCCAGAATTCGCCCTGATAACAAAATTGCCTATTCACTATTAATACACATGCTAATTCGTGAACTATGCTTTATATACAATAAATATAACCGATTGTAAAAGGACAAAATTTTTGGCTAAAACGTATGATATCCGAAGATATGATACGTTTTGCTATTGTTGCTATGAGATTTCAGTTGCCTCGTCGAGTAGACAGACGATTGGCGGAAATACATTTTGGCTGTCCCAACTGGAAGATACTGAACGTAGAAAGTTCTTGTACTACTAGTACTTATCGGGAAGCACAACAACATACATGTACCAAACATAGAAAAACAAACAAATGTTTACAAAAAGTTACAAGTAGGTCTTTTGATGAAGTACATCAAAATTGATACACTGAAAATTCAAACATGAGCGTTCAAAGGACGATATTTTGTCCTTTGGAGGGACTTCTTTACTAGAGAGGGTCTATCTAGTGGTAATGTTTATCTTAAAGAAATGAGGTAGGATACTTCTCTTCTTAGAGTGTGAATGGACCCTATGCGAATGACACACTAGTTATGACGTGTTTCCAGCTACAATGACCGCATGAGAATGTGAAAGAAGTCGATCGTCTGGAGCTTTCTTTGCTTGTCGTAAAGAACTAAACGGTCATGCCTCAAAGAATCAAATACGTGGAATGGGTTGGGGATAGTGTATCAATAGAACGGTACTTTCTTTTTCAGCAATATTTGTTTGCAAAATAGCAACATTGAAAATGTTTATTACAACCACTAACGTACGAAGCACATGACTCTAAACACTCAATGCACATTCAATGCACAGCTACGAAGAGTGGGGCCTGCATTCAAACATCTAATACACATTCCCCTTAGTTTCATTTCATTTCATGGACATTTGCATAATTCTCTGAAATTTGAACACTACATCTGTTTCTTCTTTTCTATAAGAGTACGCTATGAGGTTCACTGAGGGGAACTGTAGAGTACTACTAAAGGAGGCCATATCTCGGGAAATCTTTGATCTGTGCAGGCACTTTACAGGAATAGAACCGTGACTCCTATAATGTTTCTACAGGATTGATTTAAAACTCGCGAAGCGGTGCCTATCGCGCCTAGATACACTACACTAAAGTGAACGTAACATTCATCCTGCTTTACTCTAAATCCATCCAGTAAGTTTTCATAAACCATCACGAAAGTAGACACAACATGGAAGAAACTTAATTTTCTATGACGTAACAAATCTACAGAGCCATCACAGATAGTCACAACGATCGACATTTTCTAAAATATCTTCTCTTTTTACTAACGTCTTTGAGTGGCGAAATGTAATTCCATTTGTGACCTTCGTTTCTGTAATCTCTGTGTGTTTTCATGAAATGTGATGTTTTAGCAGCAGTCGTCGTTGGAACTGTCAGTGAGTCATGCCTAGAGAGACCAAAGATTTGCAACCAGGTCAGGCTTGCTTCCCGCTGCCGCTAGGGCTCTCCGAAGATTCCCGAAAAAGCCTTGCGGAGCTTGCGAATGCTCTCGGCCTGATCCTCGTCCGCCGGCGGAGGCCCCGCCGCCCCTGCCTGGGCGCCCGGAAGGGTGCTGTGCGAGGAAGACGCCGAAGGAGGCGCGGACGCACTGCCGCCCAGGTTCAGGAAGCCTGTCATCGACTTGCTGCAAGTCAGACGAACATAGTTAGCAAGGAGAATGTACCGTATCTGTGCACCTCCCAACATTCCTTGCGAATTGGTTTGTGAAATAAGCGGGTTCATGGTTCCAACTGCTCATGCGAAGTGGAATGTGTTGTGGGTAATATGAAAAGGAGAAGGTCCATGAGACATAAGCATGTACCAAGAATCGTCAAAACAAGAGTCAAGAACTGCCTGGGAGTTATGGGCCTTCACCTTTGACCTCACGCATGCGAAGTTGGAACCATGGACTAGTTTATGGTTTCCGCGGCATTGGGAGTGTTGGTCGACCGTCTAGGATCAGATCCGAGATGGCCGAGATTGGCCAACACTCCTTTTACCGAGGAATCCCGGCCAAGTTCGCGATAGACCGACAATCAGGCTATCAGGGCACAGAATGTCTCGTAGTAAAAAAACAAACATTGTTAATTAGTTTGTTTTAAACTTTTTTTTTATTCAGTGCTTATGCAAGAACCTGATAAATGGAAGACACAAAGAATGTTGGATGAACATTGCAACACTTCCAAAGCTTAACCTGTAGTGAAAAAGACAAGCATTGCTCGAGCTCCGACATCGATAAAACAATAGCTAATCTGTGTGAGAATACAATGGCATTAAGGAGGTATAAGTAAGCTTTTTGAAATTGCTAATGGCGGTGATAACTTAAGTATGAGGTTAACTTAGCAGATATGGGTTAGCTTGGCGATGGTAGATGATTCTACATGATGTTACTTATGAAAGAATAATGTATGTCAGAACATGAGGAAATCTGGTTACGAAGTCGAGTACAGTATCGTTAGTACTAGCTATTTTCAAATATTCAAAAAATATTCAAACGATAGGCTGAAATCATTACATTAAACTAGGTTCCACGGAACATCAACCCTATACTACCCAGAATAGACCTTCCTCTACACCGATCACATTGCATGCTGGGAGATGTGTGGCACTATGGGTAGTGCAGTGGGCAAAGAGTAGACTTACCATGACGATGCGTATGCGGCGCATGCGTACTGTCTATGCTGTCATGGTAAGTATATTTTATCCCTTCGCTACCCACGGTGCTCCCCATTTCTCAGGATGCAATTAGATACGTGAAAAGGTCTGTGTGTAGTATATCTTCTCTATGCCACTATTTATGTCTCTGTGAATGCTCTTTCTGCCGAACTAACTGGACTAAAGTTGCCCTATAGAAATATGTGTGGCTGATTATAACACTTGTTTTATCAGCTTCTCCCTTTGTGTCAATGATAATATATCAGAAGACAGGCTGTTTGTATTAGAAAGGAAACAATCATTTGCACATATTGTAACACCGAGGCTTATATTTGCGCCGCACGGCTTATGACAGATGTGTAAAACTGTACGTTATTTTTCCCAGTGAAAACATGCCCCCCTCCCCATGTAAAATTTAGATACGTGTGACATGTCGTTGTGTACTATGGGTATGTATGTGTGCCTGTGTCTATGTGCGGTGTGCTGAATTGCGGAATGGAACATACGCAGAAGTTTGCGGCTCTGCTGGCTCCGCATCTGTGGACAAACCGCTGGCGGAAGAAAGAAATGTTGAATGGAGAAAGAAGTACGTGGGAGGGGGGAAATAGACAGAAGGTAGAAGATTGTGAGAGAAACAGAGAGAAGTACATGAGACAGGAAAAGCGACAGAGGTAGAAAGAAAGAAGGAGGTTGACCTAAACTACTGAGCTATATCTAATCTCCACCCTTAAAAGACTGACAAGTGTAAAAACAGAATGATAACGTTTATATGATTGTATTTATGATGATGCACCGTGAAAAATGTTAACGTAAATAAAGAAATCAAGCAGCTAACATGCAACATGCAAATTACTGCTTGGCTTTAGCCCATCTCTCTATGCACCATTGAAAACCACAATGCAAACTAATAATGATAAGAAAAATGATTAAAATACTACAGTATTCTACGGAAAATAACAAAGAATTGCGCCACGCATTGCGGTCCTCAGTGGTACCATAGCCACATTGTGTAGCAGCAAGTTCTATAATTCACACACGGTTGGTTTATTTGCTGTGGAATGGATGTTAGGCAGGTAGCTCTAAAAACCTTCATAACTTTTGTGGGTTGTACCAGTGACACCCACAAGGCGTTGCGCGCTTAATTAGAGTCACGTGACTTACTTGATGACGTAACTTACCTCATGACGAGTACACGACGCCACGCATTGTGGGGGCTAAGTGGTACAGATCACAGAAGTTACGTCATAGAATTTTGGGGTGTGGTTTTGTGCAACTGACTTATCATTTACAGTTTAGTCGTTTGGCAGAGAGACAAAATATTTCAACACGTGCATGTTGCATTGCATCATGCAAATCGTGAAATGCACACACGTTTACATACAACAAACAAATAA
Organism: Branchiostoma floridae x Branchiostoma belcheri; assembly: GCA_019207045.1. Taxonomy (NCBI): domain Eukaryota; kingdom Metazoa; phylum Chordata; class Leptocardii; order Amphioxiformes; family Branchiostomatidae; genus Branchiostoma; species Branchiostoma floridae x Branchiostoma belcheri. The sequence goes on from CM033027.1 coordinate 9,753,484, forward strand.
GACAAGCAACACAAAAATAACAAATACAAAAAGAATACTCAACAAAAACGTCCTAAATATTCCTGTGATGTAAAGGATAGGCAGACAAACAGTCATCTTCACTGTCAAACGTTTGCAACTAGCGGTCTGAATCGGCATTGCAACAGAACATATCAGGACATGGCCTGGCAGAAATCATGCCGTGGGAGAAAGGTGTTGCTGGCGTGTCTGAGTGTTGTTGGTAGTTGCCTGCATTACTTGCGTGCCAGCATTAGCGTGCTAAGATCAAGATAAAGGCATTCATCGTCTTACTGCCAACTCAGTTGTTACCTTCCAACCGTCTCCGAACGACAGGAACCGCATACTTATTCATAGTGGAACATAGTGGGAGGGGGGTGATTGGATGATTGTAACCTTCATAGCCGCCATGAGAAACGGCATGTTCTTCTGTAGCTGTGGGGCCATCTTAGAACTACTTCGGGATGACGTTTCTGCGTTTGCCTGTCTCTGGCGAAGGCTGACTAAAACGACGTTTTTGCTTATTTTGGATCTGCACAGTCAAAATGTGCAAACTTAAGCTGCACGGGGTATCCGTAATTATGTTCAATGAAGGGCAGAACATGTCATCCCAAACGATTTCTCAAGATGGCGCAACAGTTTTGTCAGATGGGACGATGGGAACAACAATTAGATGGAGCCTACAACAAAAGATGAGGTTTCTGCACGTTTAGATGATCCGGACAGAGCAACGCCGCTGTCTGCTGGAGGGAGCCGAGCACTATGAAGGCAGGAGAGGAGAGGAGAGAGGTAGGAGAAGCAGGACATGTACGAGGAGAGGAAACATGCGTCACAAAATGGCACGATCACGAAGCTAGATGACAGCGAAGACTTGGCAGGTTTTGCTCAAAGGCTTTTGCTTTTCTCTTTAAACTTATACACTGTTATCACTGGTATTCCTCAGACGGCTAAGCAAGGCGTCATTACACTAGATAATGTGTCATGTCAACGTTGCCTTAAAAACAAAGACAAAAGAAAGCTATTTTGAAAATAACCAGGTTGTCATTTGCCAGTTTCAACGGCAGCTAACAGTAACATTTACAAACAATTCACAAAAGTTGATTTTGGCCAAAACCTGTCAGGACTTCACAGCTTACAAAAATCACAAGACACATGAAACGTCTAGATTACCGTGACGGGTACCCACTTTATGTTTTGGGCGGCGGAGGCACCAGCTCTGCACACCTGCGTCATCCGCTGTAACACGACGTCCGAGATCAGCTGCCGGTCCTCCTCCTGGTTCTCGCCCAGTAGAGGCATTGTGGAGTCATTCACCTGCGGTAAGAGGGGTTGGGACGGGGTAGGGGGTACCAAACTCCATGGTGAGTCCGAAACAGGTAGTAATCGTATTGTCAAAACTCCGTGATCGGGTGTAAAATTGATTAGACGATTTTTGTTAAACTTTTTCCAAAAGTGACCACACTCAGCACAAGCTTGTCTTTACTACCAGGAGGATTGAACTTGACCAAGTTTATAAGCAAAAGTTAGTAATTTTCCATCATCCTGATATTCCCATTGAAGCATACTCAAAGACTGAATAAAGGATCAACGAAAGGTAAATCACAACATCTATCCCGGCCGATTTATTACTAGTATCTCTGTCAACAAATCAAACAAAGAGGCAAACCTCGATGATGTAATCCTTGCCGTCCTTGCCATGGATAGCCTCCACTGCGCAGATGTCAAGTCCGCCGAAAATCTCACTGACAGCGTCCACCCAGACTCTGTACCTGGTGTAGTATTGGCAACGGATCCGGGTTTACATTTCGTACATTCCACGGGGATAGGAGGATTATGGTCCTGGCTTAGACCGATGTTATACAGTATCCGTGGGTTATTATGCGCTATTCCTAACTTACATTTGGTGGCGGTCCTAGTGTGCTGACGTCACAGCTGACGTCAAGAAATCCGACGCTCTTGTTGTAGACAAAGTATACTACTATTACGATCATGAGTGTTTGAAAGTATCGCTATACAACCTTCAGGCTCTCATAACAGTTGGAATTAGGAATCCACAGCAAGCGGTACTGTTACGTGAATCTCTGTACATGACATAGTAACCATTAAAAAAACTGACAATGAATTTAAATGTCGATATCCATCTACGCCCATTCATCCTGCCAAGAAACTGCATCTAGTAAAAAGAAACTGTTTGATTATGTCTTCAACCCAGAACTACATTGTGCAAACTGGCCGTTTCTAACCATGTTTTTTTTTGTTCCGTGTCCTACCAAAATTTCCGGAGGTGGGGGTACCAGGACTTGAGCTTCTACCAGTCAATACATTAGTATTCCATTTGTACAGATTTATTGCATCTTGTCAATCATATGTTATTCTTATTTTCCTTTAATAGCGGCACCGATATAAGTTGTCTTAACTTGAGTGGGCCGCTACTTTTCTGTTATTTTGCCTTTATGTGTTTGTTCAATAAAAAAAAAAGAACATTAAGTACTGTATTACGTTTGCATGTGACGTCATAGCCGCCATGTTGGATGGTTAAACAAGTAAGTGTATAATATTGCATAAGCAGACAAGCAACACTTACTTTTCTGTCATTGGAATCTGTTCCAACATGGCCGATCCTGTGTTAGCCTTCCAGTTGCCAGAAATTGAAGTTCGCCTATGTTTTTTCCCAAAGATGAAAAAAGAGACAGAAGTCAGTCGTTATAAATGGCTCGGTGGGGTATCAGTTTAACAACCTGGTTCTAACATTATCGGTGGGTAATTGATGCGCATATACGCGCTAAAAGAAAAATTGTTATGAACAATGCTATGGAATTTCAAGTTTTAAAAAGTATTTTACCGACCAGTCTGCGGCCTGACTCACATGTATGCCTTGTAGTTATTGCCGATCTTCTGTACCCGGATGTCATGCTTAGCGTCGATGAATGGCTCTGTCGTGGCGTACGTGTTGGCTACAGCTACAACACTGGCGATGTCCTGGAAATCATGGTGGTTCTCTACCTTCACCTGGAACAAATAAACAAACAAATAAGTAAACAAACAAACAAACACGTGTTGGCTACGGCTACAACACTTGCAATGTCCTGGAAATCATGGTGGTTCTCTATATCTACTTTCACCCGTGATAGGAACACCGAGAGAACCCAATTATGTTTGGGATCGCATCTCGTCACCACGCCCCCTAGCGGCAAATGATAGCACATTTCATTCGGTCCTGACGAAGGCAACTGAAACGTTACCGGCACATTGACAGCTGGGAAAACTGTGGCTGTGCTAGTAAAACTTAAATTTACATTCAAGTGAATTACCTGATTAAGCTATTCAATGAATCGACTCTTCCACTAGATATAGAACACAACTGGTATTTTGACATATAACACAACGGTAGTCACGACATTTAAATGTATCATTAAGTTGTGCGTCCTTACCTTACCAAGTCCTGCGTGCGCATGCCCAATCTTCACCACAACTGGAAACTTGGGGGTGATCAGCTGAAAGAAGAAGGAAAGACAGGACTTAACATCGGCGACATCAATTTCCCAGTGAACGGCAATCTCTTGAAACACACCGACAAGCCTGTCCTCTTTTTCTGTACAACTGTGACTTGATGAGTTGATTGCAGCCAGGTCTCTTTTTCTTTTCTTTTTTTCTTCTTCTCGTGTACAACCTGTTGCCTCCAACGGTACCCAAACAAAACATTTGTCTCAAAGACAGATGATGCTAATGCTGTGCTATAGAATATATTGGTCGGTTGCTCGGAACTATTTCCGGGGTAAAGTTGAGAATGTGATGTTTGAACTCTCCCATCTTTTTATTGCTTCGTTCTTTCTTCCAAAGACACGAGGATATCACCTCATACCTATAGCAAGTGGTCAAAATACATTCAGTATCCAAACATCACATTGATAGCATACAAGTATAGTATCAGACTTGCATTGTTAATTCCAGATGATACCTAAGAAAAATTGACGCAAACTATAGCGTGGTATCTAAGCTAAAGCAACATATTCGACAACGTTGCTGCGAGATCCATACAGCTATTCTCACTAATCTAAGGCAAACGGCGCACATGACTAAACGGTGGCGCAGACGTGACTGGACGGCGCACACGAAGCGTTAGACAGCTCTAGACAACGAGAAGACGCCGTACGTGACATGCGGACATCGTCTCAGACGAGAGCGCTACGAGCTATTGAACACACGAAAACTGCAGAAGCTACACAAAAGACAATACTCAAAGTTCCAGGTACTATCATAGGATTACAACGGGCTTCACATGACGGTACCTCACAACTTGGAACATGTCTTTGGCAAGTTTAAAGTTTCCTGCTATTCACTTTTGACATTCAAGTGCATGTCGAGAACGTCAGCAGCCAAGAGGTGATTTAGACATTGAAAAGAACCAGCACCCTGTTTGCCAAGACATGCAGCCCTTGGGCTGAAGTTCAAGAGCGGTGATGGAGTTTGTGGAATGTACATCCGATCCTTAACCCTGCGTGTCAGACAAAGCCTTTTCGTCTCCAACTCGGCTAAAGATTATTGACGAGGTCACAGTGGGAGGGGTGCTTATATAACGAGATGTCACTACATCAAAGATACTGCATGTACTAGTATATTGGAGCGCATGTTCATACTGCAGGAAAATGCTATGTATACACTTTACAGACGTTATATTAAATTAAAAAAGGAATGTTTTTGATTGTAATAAAACGTACACCATCTCGTTTCTAACCAAGGTCTCGTTGTCTGGTTCCGGTTAGCGTGAGACCAAGCTGGCACAGTCAGCAGATTTTCAAATCAAGAACATCACAGAAAGAAAGATCAACGACTCGCAAGTAACCTCTGAGAAGCAATTAGGGTAGGCATTTCTACATTGTATGCTTTAAGTGCTGTACTCATTAAAAATTTTCTATGATCGAATTCTTAACGAGATATCTTCTAGCGATGAATTGCTTGAAGCTACATTATCGTGAGTCTTTTTTCATGACTGAGGTACAGATGATTCCTCCACAAATACCCTAGTATACCCCGTGCTTTTGTGTTTGCTTGAGAATCTCTTTGAAAATACATTTTGTCTGAGGGTCAAAATTCAAGCACGTCCATGTTGGGTGCCATGTCCAATATCCTGACTGTGGCTGAAGAGGCGGAGGTGGAAATGCCTTACTGACAGGCAGGCCGCCGTCCAAGTCCGGCACAAGGTTAGGTCGTACCTTTCAAGTGATCGGCTCTGTAAGTCATCATATTGTTGGTACCAACGTATAGTTAGTTTCATATTCTTACACCTTGTGGTCGTATGTTGCATTGGGTAGTAACGATCTTTGTGCTTATCGCCCTCAGGCCGCACAGTTGTGTAAGCACTGGAGCAGGTGGCTAGTCCACTCGTACGAGTATATGCACGTAAATAAACCCCACACACTTATCCAGAAGAATAGGGTGTAATGAAACAGTGTGCTTGGTTGAAATCGCGTGCCGTGTAGAGGCCGCCGTGCATGCGCAGTTGTACAAATATTCATGAGATTCTACCCGAGGTCCTTATGTAGGGCTGTGGTTGTGTTTCATTTGTTTCAAGAAAAATTGGGATGTGACCAAGTTTCAAGGGTCGATGCACGGCTCGTTCATGTGTGCGTGGTGGCTTTTGGCACTGGTTCCTGCTATTGGATTTTTGCCACTTCTCGCTGCACTCTCTCCGTGGGGATTTTGTTTTACTACAAATTGAATAAATGAAAAACTGTCCACCGGCACTTCGGCACTTCAATCCGTTAGAACATATAGCCGTGACCTGGATAGTGTCCATGGCCTGCCTGGCGGCTAGATATGTTATGGCCATTACATGTATACAGTATACAGTGCTCGTTAAATAGTTGGTATGTGAGTAAAATTCTGCCAACTCAATTGTTACCTCCATGAAAACGGAGGTATTGTAATAAGTTGGTGAGCGTGTTTGTTTTTATGTCCTGGTGTGTGTCCGAAGTTCTGCAATCGCCATTCGAACTCTAGGTATGTCGAGGACACTAACAGGGAGTTATGTGAAATGTACCTAAAACGATGGCAGAAATCTGAGTTGATCCGAGTCTAGGATAAGGGCACATTGGACAGTGATTTTCTCAATCATAAGTAAGTCAGCAGATTAAAAAGACAAAATAAAGCTAGAAGATTAACAATAACTCAAGATATTTTCTGAGGTATGAGGTTTCCAAACCTTTGCTTACATTTGCCAGAAGTGACCACAAACTCATCGACAGTCTGCACTCCAAACCACGGCCACGTCCACGGCCAGTCGTCTGATAATGCCCGGAATGTCTACTCCCATCCTTCTCCCCGCAGCGTGCGGTACGAAGTTATCTCCTGATTAGTCTATGTTGATAATGATGTAAGCAAGACCGTATGGTCCTTCCCAAAACTTGCTAAGCTCAGCCGGAAATGGGCGACTTCATTAAAACCATTGTAGCTGGCCGCTCTCCACTTCAACATCGCCGTGCCCAAGATCAAGAGATGCTTTTCATTTGAAGTCTGCGCCCAAAATTTAACATTGATGTGGGGACGTGGTTAATTACGAAGTCACATAAGATTATACCAGAGGGTATGGATTAAAGAGATATCTTGTTACACAATTATCAAGCCGGTCTGACCTGTCCTTTCATACCACACGCGGGTGTCGATCTTCTCTGTTTGCTGACTACGCAAATATTTTCATAAAATTACTTACTTTATCAATGAATACATTGGAAATCAGCTCTGGTCCGAGGTTTAACTCACCATAAAAACAATAGTTATTCTGTATAAATAACGAGGGCATAAAAAAATTCTGGCATGAAGACCTTGGCTTGAGAAACGCTCACTACAACATCCATACTGTCCAGTAGCAGGTGGCTACTGAAATTTACATTTTGTGTACATTTCCCGCGCATTCCTGTTTCGGCATGAAAACAAACCCACGGTTCTCTCGTGACAGCGGGTTACCTCAGTGTTTGGCACTTCCTCATTCTTCATTCAGACTAGACGTGCGCCAAACCGGCTAATCTCGGCATGCGGCAGACTCGGTCATGAGCGATAGTCTGAGCGAAACGTTAAACATGTAGTTAGTCATAAACGCGGGCTGCGCATTGAGGAATCCGGTGAGGGTCCAGTCACACAAGTCGTGCGAAACTTGTATGGTCACCAACTAAACACATTCTTGGGATAGTCGTGCTTGTGTCCTTTGAACAGATTCCGTTGACTTGTTACGGAAAAGGCTTTTACAGATGCTTGTCGACTGTTGGATCTGTCACAGTCTGCTTAAAAGTTCCACCGACAGCTCTGATCTTTCTTCCTTTTTTTGCTCTTTTCTTCTTGTCATCTTTCTTTCCTTTTTCTTCTTTCCTTCTTTCTCTCTACCTTTATAATTAATTAATTGTAACTTGTTCTCTCGTCTGCCTGTCCTAGTCTACCCCTCAGACTGCCAATCGCCGTGACCCAAGGTTAGCCACACTAAAGCCATGATTAACGCACTGTTTAGTCTTAAGCGCCGCGATATGTGTATCTAAGGGCAAGAGTGCTTACCTTTTGTATGGAGGGATGCGTTCGGGGAATGCACGCTGCTACATACAGTGAGAACTGCAAGCACAGTCATATGATACAGGATTTGTGGTCCAAGATTTATAACCTGATGTAATGGCAGCCATGGTAATGTATATATACTTTGCAAGTTTGTAATGTTATAGTCGGTATAAACTATAAATATAAACTATAAACTATCTCACATGGTGGTGAGATATTCGGAACAGAATTTGCTTTTAATTCGCACATTCAAATGAACGAATATAATGTTGGAGATTAGCATAAACAAATGTCTTTATGATAAAGATTATCATTCTTGATGGTCGTATGTTTATAAATGAACATGTTGATAATGTCCTACTTAAGGGCAGTGAGGTTTGTGTAAGTAACGTTAGAGGGCACAGAAAAAAAGAAAACTATGATAAGGTGTAGGTAAAGAGAGGAGTTAGTGCTTCTCGTAACGTGTTGGTCTGTCTATAATTTGGGGGCCATGTTTGTTTCTGGCAGGTATGTCCGCCATGTTTGTTGATGTGTCATGTCGGCTGGTGTGCCACCCTGCGGTTTCAGACAGCCCTGTTTGCCTACATGATGATATGGCCGCATCAAATCCATTTGTAGCTTCTCGGATTTTGTTTTCAGAAGAAAAATGAACCGACAGGTCGAAAAAAATAATAAATTATTATTTTACAAAAGGTCTGGGTTGAAGATATACGGCTTAAATAACACAAAAAACAACAGCCTTAGAAGTTCAAACTGCTCGTATTATAAAATGAACCCATCCGTTTAATTGTTACTAATGTTCTGAATAAAAGACATTGGTTTTAGACTGAAATTATGTGTATGTGGCTCTGAATGGTAATATTCATAGGTTTGTGATAGCAAAACCTGTAATATTTTTAGGGACTTAATTGTTTTTGAAAATGGAAAATGAAAACAAAAATGGACAGGCGACTCCGAGAAGCAACAAATAAAAATGCTGTGGCCTAACTAAGACCTGAGCAGTCCCATCCCCACTCCGTGACAGGCGCGGCTGGCTTGTGTCACAGGCTTGGCCACCTTATCGCGTATACTCAAGCGGCGGTCATGAACATGGAGGGGCCCTCGAGCGACGTGCCGACCATTTTTCCCGTGACTCAAAAAGGAACCTGTTGACACTTTGAACACACTCAAGAGATGCTTAAGTCGTTCACTTGAATCCTTTAAGATCCTTTAAGAGAGCTGAGAGAAACACAGTTGTGATAATCAGCTACAATGACCAGTCAAGGACGTTTGTGAGCATGTACTTCTGTGTTGGTCTGTTCTGGGTCCGAAACTTTGGCTACAGGAAATGCAGTATTCTGCCTCGTCATGCTGTCGTAGTCTAATAATACCACATTGAAATCAACAAGAAGAAAAGAAGAAGAAAAAAAAAAAAACAATACGCGTATGACAGGCCACTGTTTGAACTTTATGATAGAGATATAAACTGGACATGTAATGGTGAATTTATGGTTAAGTCAAATATTGAAAAAATATCCTTGTACTGACAACGGGATGTGGCTATTCATGCAATCATCGAGTTTGTACTTTCTAAGAACTCGTCTTGACGTTTGATAATCATCTTTAACTATCCAACAATCTCTCAGATTCCCTGTGGGGTAAAAACGTTCTTATTAAAGTGCTCCGTCATCTTGAAAAGGAAGAGGTGGGACAAGACGTCTGAGGCTGCCGAGACGATTTTTCGATTAAGATGACTGATAACGCAAATGAACGCCTTTCATGCTGACCGAATCGGACACTTTCATCATCCAGAATGCGGAAACACGCATACATGTGCATTCGGTGCTTCCGTTGACGTTTTGTCTGATTTCTGCGTGTGGAAACCCCGTCTGTGGGTAACTAAAGACGGGGGAAGGGCGCGGGGAACAGCCACCCCACCCACCGTGACCGCACTAGGAAAACCCCGCAGCGTCCAAAGACTGACCAGATAGCCTGGTAACCATTCTCCGAATGGATCAGATATGGGGTAGTTTGCAGCTTAAATTATTCCTACTCAGCAATAACGATTTTAACGGCCTATTTATCCAGTGGGCTTTCTTTCTTGATGACCGCAATTAAAATCAACCCCGTAAAAATCGCCCGGCTTGCGCTAATGTACCCGGCGGGTGGACAACACCCCTGTACCGTAAAGGTACCGAGTAGCTCACTACAGTATGGTTACCAGGCTGCAGGATTGGGTGCCCCCGCCGATGAGGTGAGGTTTACACAGATGGAAGCCGACCGTACGCCGTTGCAGGACACGGCTGTTGGTGAGATGTACACAATACTGGACATCCCGTGTTGCCCAGGACCGTTATGTCGTTTACTAACAGGCCGGTGCCCTCTTCACTGACCCGCGGCCGCCCCTGCCGACCTCCCCGGGATTCCCGGGTCGCGTTTCCCCTCGCGACGTTTACATGTCCAGAACGCAAGATTGACGTCCAAAACAGACGATACATTTGTAACCCCGCAGTGTCAACCATCTGACAGTCAAGTCGGTGTGACTCAACATGTCCAAATTAAGTAAACGCCTTGTTGAGGCAGCGACCACAAGGCCGCCGCCCTCCGCCCAGTGCCACGCCCCATGACTTCGCTATCTACTGAATGAAGCGGTCTGCAAGGTGAAATGTTGGCGGTGTTTTTTTAGTTCGCGGTTTTCGCGATGATCTCTGCGCCGCGAACTTAAAACCATGGAATAAAATTCTGTCTTGTCTTCTCTTTAATTCAGCCTCGAAATTCATTCCCCTCGAACATTTACCGCTTTGCAGCTGATACTCCATCCCTCCATTAAATGGACCTAAAAACAACGAAACTTTATCCTGCTTGTTAAGCAACGTGGTAAACTGGGCATATATACTTCCCTTCACAATAACGCTTAATTGGAAGATTCGATACACAGTGCTTTACATTTCAGTTGAACTGCTCTTCAAACAGTCCGATCGCTGTCTCGACTCTTGAGTGAGTGTCGAGTTGTGGCTGTAAACAAATTTATTAGGACACTTGTCTCCGTTTGAAGTTTGTAGTGCACATCACAACCGCCCGAATGAATGGGGACATACTTGAACATGTATTTACGTCTGACAACCAACGACAACCAATACCCCCCCCCCCCAAATTGCGTATGGGAAGTTGTACCGGTCTACAATGGTCTCGACGCCCACAGCGGCGGTTTTTCTAGTCTCCTATTCTTGAACCGATCCTCCTCCCCCTAAAGCTTGGAAGCTTGCCCGAACCGCATGCCACCCTCCCCTGGCAGTGTTCCAAAGAAAAGATTTCCAGCTTTCCATTTATTTTACATCTGGCCCCGTTGTTTATGTGTAGTTTCTACCTCCGCCCCTCTTTGGGCACTGCAGTCGCAGCTATCAGGCAAGGAAGGGTCAAATTGTCACTTTCCATCACTTAGAGTGAGTTAGAGAACTTAGACGGAGCTTCTGAGAACCAACAACGCGGCGGAGGAATACTAAGACAAACGGAGTAATTATGATTACCAGCCAATGGGAAGGGCCATTAAGACTATTAACTTCTACCAACTTCCGCGCGAAGTAAACGGCTCCCTCGTTAAATCCTACATGTTGGACATCGATGATTAGGCAGTGTTCTTTTATATGTGTAAACTGTAAGAAAATCCTGGGTCTATGAAAGGCAGAGCAAGTTTACGCCTAGTCGATAAAAGCAAACTAGATGAGTCTCCTCTCTGCTTCTTTACTTTTCCGGAGACGGAACAAAATGACGAAAGCAATAATTAAATACTTGTCTACCAGATTAAAATAGAGCATGACTAAGATGTGAAGAGTCATGGAAAAAGTTAATTTTTGCAGTTTTGATAGGCGTGGTACCAACAGTTACCAAGCGTCACACACTCATATCGCACGGTATCCGAGCGTTTATAAACAGGGACCGACCGTAATATATATTAACAGGGCAAACCGATAATAAACTTGAAAACACGTAAAATATTTGACTAAGATACTTGTATAGACAACATAAGTATGAAACAAAAAAGGCAAGATAAACGGGAAGATGGAATTTGGATTTTTTTGTCTATATTGCTGCACCCGTCATTTTCGTCATTGGTCGTCACACGATTTGGATGCCGTAGAATATCCAAGCAGGCTGAGGCAGAAACAACAGTTGAAATTTGCGAGAAACATGCAAGACTATTCCAAGATAGCCCTCAGTCTGCGGTCGTGCGACGATCGTGCGACAATCGTGCGACTTATTCTTAACGATTTAAGGCATAGGGCTATTAAGTATTACTGGTCCGTCCCGACACGAGGGTTGGGCACTGGGCGATTCCACTCCAGAAAAGAGGCGACGCTAAGTACACAGCGGTTACGAAAGTGGAAGGGCCTGGCGCGAAGCCACACCACCGCCGTGCGGAAATCGGCCAGACCATGTGGGTTTCATCAACAAATTTTCCGAACATGACTAGCGCGGCGAGGTAACCTGCGCCAAGGAGTTTAAGAAGCGGCAAGTGAGCGTGCGTGCGGGGGAGGCGAGTCATTCAGTCCGAGCTCGTGCTACTAGCTGCGTGCGTGGCGTGTCAAGTGCTGAACTGAAGACTACGTGTGTGTATATATCGTACGGACATACTGAGTACCGATGGCGCATGTTTGGGCGGTTCTTTTCCTGACGTTAGCGGCGGTCCATGGTGGCTTGGCCTGTACGTGTATGCCGGCGCACCCCCAGACCATCTTCTGTCATGCAGGAGTCGGTAAGTAACTCATAGACCCATAGATTTTACACGTCAAAACCGTTTTAAGCTTTTGTACAATTGTCCTCCTTCGTTTTCAATGTGGCAACGCGGGTGTTGGTAGTCGGTGGTTTTGTTGTGTCCGACTTGTTATCTGATAGAAGATATGATGCGAACTTCTTTTAACGTAAAAAAAAAATTATTTGAAATATTATGTGACATTTGTACTGATCCTAGGGCGCTATCTGAGCCCCCGAGCAGATAGTGCGAGTGAAGAGGTATCTGGATCGTACATGAGAATGACATAGCTTGGCTATAAGGCCCTGCCCCGCGCTAGCTGCATGCCAATAGTTGAGATGCCATCACATATGGGGGACAAGCGCGCATACAGGGGCTTCAGTACACTTCACATACATAACACCACCGGAGGTCTAGCGACTATTTACAATAGAGCATATCAACAATATGGACCCCGGCACTCGACTCTCTCAACCACCAACCCTTATTCGTCGTTTTCGAGATACGACGGAATCCGAAAAACTCCGTCTGAAGATAGTACCCACTTCACGGCTGCACGTGTTTGAGAGCTGCGCCAGTGGGCATGTTTTGGTCTCCTGAAAAAAAATGCTGTAATTGGTGTTTGTCAGATCCATGATTAGTGAAAGTAAACACTACATGTGTACATGACTTGTAGATGCACCGATGATGTGTGTATGAAATTGATTGATATTTTGTCGGTTGCCTGGTACTGCCATGTAGGCGCTCTGTACGGGCCATGCTCTCAAATTAAAGTTGTGGCAGAGGCTAAGATTATCCAAATAATAAAGCGACTGCACCGCGGCATGGAACATCGCCTGGTCTATAGTTAGCCGGCCTCAGTCTCTCCTAAGTTTCCAACCGTTAAAAATAACCCAACCGTTTATCGGGATATTCCACACATGTGGAGTGAGAGTCGAGGTCTGTAGCCAGACAGGGCCCAACATTTTCGCGCGGGTTCGCCACATAGCATTCACCCACCGGCACGACTTGTATCCGCCACGGAGCGCGCGGCGTTTAAAGACACGTACTGAGACTTCCTTTTTCCCACAGTGGTCGGACTAGCGGCACTGTATGTAGTGAGAGACAGTTGTTCGCAGTCGGAAAGATCAGTCGTATATTCGGCGTTGAACGACACCCATATGAAGTTAATCACTTAATGCTCAGTTGGTTCTAATATTCCAATTTGAAATACATGTGACGTATCTCTACAAGTTCACCTGCCCCTCCCAAGAAATTACATCTTCGAGATTTTATAGTAGCCTTCATAGCAGACTTAGTGACTTTTCCAATTTTGTGCTCTTTTCTAAATTCATTTGTATATCATGATCAGTTCTAGTCAGCTGCCAGACCCCGTACGGTTTACAATTAGAACTGTTATACAATCAGAAAACAGCGCATAACAAGCTGTTAGGGGGGGCTTAAAATTACACCACTTTTTTCCAAGTATAAAAACCGTCTTCCACCAAAAATCAGAGCCACGACGTGTCTAGAACACGAGATGTTAAAACCGGAAGTTCCGTAGCAGTACCGTGGACAGCCGCCAGGGGACGAATTATTTTCATTTTTTTGTTAGAACCTACCATACACAAAGATACCCCCCCCCCCTCCAAAAAAATGAACCAAGAGGCCTGCAATGAGAGATAATTCCAAACGCTTCACAGCGCCTGCAAAACACGTACGAGATACTCTTCTGTCAATGTAAAGCCCGAATGTGGCAAAATGTACGGACACATGGCGGGACGCTGGCGCACGGACGGACGCCATGCAGGACCTCCGGGCCACGGTTCTCATGTGAAATGTTGGGTTAGTAGGCTTCTGTTAAAACACGTCGCGGAGGTTGTTGCCGGTCGCCATCTCTGTCCAAACAAACTTGACCGGAGGAACAGATTTCCCTCTCGTGAACGTGGCTGCAGCGGATTCTTTCGGGGAAATTGTCCGCGTCGGCGGCAAAGACTGCTTGAAAAAGATTCGACGTTTCGCGCTGTGCATTTCCTATTTCGTCTTTACTCAATCAAAACTGGGCATTGTACTTAGCAATCGTCATGAGTAAATTTGAACAACTACTTTGCGGTCTTTGTCTCAAATTTCACACCACATTTCCTGCACTTTTTTGGCTCGCTATGTATCCAGGAATCGGCCCACTACATCCGTTGCGAAGCCTGGTTTGACTTCAGACGACTGTGGGCCAAGAGCCATGCTGGCAGGCCGGGGCATCTCTCTTGCCACCGAGCGGTGTTGACAGCCATAACATCAGGATCCCTCCTGGCACCGCGTCAGCTGCCCTAGTCTCAGTGCTCTTGTTTTCAGGACCTTGACACAGCGCTACCGAGACGCACAGAGTTAATCTACAAAATCGTCGTGGGCAGGTTTTATCACACAAAGAACGTCTCTGTGATACAGCGGGGCGTTCTTCGCTCATGTTAACAGGATTTCGCGGTGTTCAAGGGCGCCTACTTCTTGCATTTTGTGATCTTTTGTTCCTGGGAAAGAAATGTTGACATATTTGGCAGGACATCCGAAACTTGGTTGTTGTTGTGAAAATGGGAAATAGGTCAGTGCCCGGGCGAGCTGTCAAATATATCCCCCAAAACTGGGTCCCTGGGAGCCTGGTTTAACCACACGTCATGCTAAACTGTCTTGTGCTGAGGAGGAGTGATGGGGATGCGGCAAGAGTAATTTCACTTATCCTCTCATCCAATAATCGATGGGGTAGGGGCCACTCATTGTATAGGCAACGTCGACTAAAAAAACCCAAGGAGATTTCAGACTGAGATTTGAACGTTAGAGATTGTGAATGGGATAACTTTTCTCCATTGGAATGGAGAAGTTAATCCAATCATCTTATCGTCCGACCATTATTGGGGGGGGGGGGGGGGGGGGGCGTCAATCATTCAGTAGGTAGCTGACATCGACCAAAACTTGGCAAAAGTAGCAAAGGATGGCGTATCCTAAAGGCGATTTCTGAGAAGTTTGCGGATATTGTATGAGATAATGTCTTTATTTTTGTGTACGTAGAGAAACACATGAGTCAGAACAAATATAAAATGGTTACAAAACAACCAAGTTACAGTTCTAAGTATAGATGGGTGTAACTACATGTTTTGTGTTCTCTACAAACTGACTTTGATTGAGCTAAGGGACCGTACGGCGTTTAGTGAGGGGGGAGGGCCGGTCGCCAGAGGGTCGGGTCAAAAAATTTTTGCTAGGCCCTCCCCCCAGGTAAAAATTTTTTTGCTAGGCCCTCCCCCCAGGTAAAAAAAAATTTGCTTGGCCCTCCCCCCTCCTATCAACTTTGAAAAAAATATCCAAGACGCCAATAAAACACTGCGCTCCCATTTGGAAATGTGCTTTGCGTCATACTTTTTCATGATTTTATCTCAGAAGCAGATCTCTCACCCCTAGTAAAAAAAGGAAAACAGAATGGCTCAAAATATCTGCTTAATAGAGGGATAAATATCTGCTTCATAGAGGCATAAATATTTGCTTTATAGAAGCTATCTCATTGTTTTGATATTAAAACAACACCTAAAAAGCATTTGTATCTGGATTTCTAGTAGATTTGCGCCACGAAGCGGCGCGCGCCCCGCTCCCTAAATTTACGTATTGCAAGCTCGCGGGCCTGATCGGCTTGACGGAAACTATTTTCAATTTACATATATTTTGGACTTTTTCTTGGTTCTGTGGTGGTAATAACTTACGGTAAATCGGGGGGAAAAATGAAAACCAAAACAACAGCACGATTGGACTAACCAAAACTGTAGTGGGGAGGGGGGCGCCGACACGTGACGCTGATTTTCCCACGGAGGGTTAGTCCGGTTGCCTCTCTCTAGCCGCCGGCGGGCAGAACGCAGACTTGCAGGAGATCTTTTAGAAATGCCACGCTTTTTTGCCACGATTTCCTGCATTGCTTTTTTATGGGAAAATTTGCTGGTTAGATGACATTTCTATGAAAAAAAAAATACGAGGGTTTCAAGTTTTTGAGAACGACGTTCCGAACACCATATATTGTCCGGCGCCAAAGGCAAGAAGAATCGCAAGGTAGGTCCGGGAAAATTTTGAAATCTTGACCCTCTTAAAAGCTATTTCCTTCAGTTTGAAGGAAATATTTATTTTGCTGACAAACAAAGCTAACTTTCATGGCATTTCAATTTAGAAATACAAAATTGAATACCCCCCAAAAACATTATCACAATGTCGGTCATCAAAGGCGCGAGGCCGGTCACGTCAAAAGGGATCCAGGGAAATTTGCAAATATTTAATTTACCCTCGAGCTCTGAAACGCCATTTCTTACATTTTGAGGGCAATAAGACAGGGGTAAATTTTGCTGGCAGACTAATCTAGAGTTTAATAACATTTCTGTAAGTGAAAAAGGTTTTCGAGGGCGTCATGCGTAAGCCCCGCCCCCTCCCTTTTGCATTTTCACTGTGTCCCGAGCGCCAACCTTGGGCGATCCCTTGCAGAGGTCCAGAAAAAGTTTGAAATCTTGACCCTCTGAAACGCCGTTTCTTGGATTTTAAGGGACATATTTTGCTGGCAGACCAAGCTATTTTTTTTTTTGCTTGGCCCTCCCCCCGAGTCAAATTTTTTTTGCTAGGCCCTCCCCCTGGCAAAATATTTTTTTGCTTGGCCCTCCCCCCCCTGGCGACCGGCCCTCCCCCCTCGCTAAATGCCGTACGGTCCCTAACTAGACAGGCGCCACGATTGGCGTGAGCATGACCCCTGCGACGCGGATCACACGAACGTACACACCGAGAACACAAGAGGCGTGTTTTGAAAACACCGAGGTAGCGCGCATCCTGTCGGTAGCGAAAACACGGTCGAGAAAGCCTTGTTGTCGAAACATTCATGGAGGATTAGAACTTAAGGGAGCATGTCTCCTTTTTTGAGAGCTCGGGGTTCGGGGTTCGAATCCCAGGCTTAGAAAGCTTCTTTGATGAGGAGGACCGTAAGGTCATCACAGCAGCAGAGAACAGTTGTGGGGAAACCCATAAACAGGGACATAAAGAAAGCGGGCCGGGGTTTTTCGCAATTTATTCACGTTCAACAGTTAAATTCGGTCAACAGTATTCTTTTCTTCCAACTATCTCGAAAAGAATTCCTCGCGTGCATTTTTCTTCAATCTTTCTTACTACGGCAAGGAAACCACCACCGCCTTCAAGAGTTTAGGCACGTCTTGGTATGCGCTTGCTAAAAGCCTCCCAGTGCCCAAGGATAACAGCGCTTGCCAACCCTCGGACCAGCGGTGGTATGTTAAGCCTTGTGCGACGATTAACTAGGGGAACAGGAGACTTCTTAAACGCTGCAGGTATTGCCTCGGCAAGTATATTGTATGGAGCCCACCTATGGCGATAGTAGGACACAGTACCATGCACAATGCCTTATCTGATAGGAAATACAATCCGCCACTTGTGTCTGTAAAGGCCAAACCAAACCCATAGCCACGCCCACCTCCGTCAAAACGTAGCAATACAAAATAACATGAAAATGCACATATTTGACGGACATGCAGCCACTCTACGATTGGTCGAACCACTAATTTCCGTGTTGTCGTTGATTGGGCTGCTAATTGTGACGGGTAGTTAGGATCGGTCTAGCTATCCAGATTATGGCATAGTCAGTCGTCTCTGATATAGAAACGACTTTGAAGTACTTGAAATAACACATTTTGTAATTTTGTGATCTTTGTAACAGTTATCTATGGAGTTAGTTCCACAACGTAGGCAAACGAAGTGATTAAAGGCTTGTAGCAAGCAAAATATGCCGACTGCTTAACACACAGATATAACAGAAACGCTGGTAAACGGGTTTATCCAAGCATTAACGTTAGCCAGTCACGTGGATTTAGGATGATCGGTAAGTCAACAAAATAACGTTTTCAATCTCAAGATTCGGAAAACGGGCTTTAACGTTACCGCTACAAAACAAAATTTCATGCAATTTGTGAAAGTCTCAAGAGCACTACAAGGTTGTGTGGGTAAAAGTTGGTAGTTTCAATCCTCTCGTCTGATCCCAGTCCAGCCCATCCCATGCGCGAACCTCTTTCTCAGAAGTGGCGGGAAACATCCTCAGCTGACCTTACGAGGAATGCCATTGATCATGAGTGACGTCAACAAATTTCGCGCCTAATTCCAACAATTGCGGTGACGTCACGCCGTCTGTTTTAGGTTCTACACGTGACATCTCAGACGTTGATTCAGTGATTCAGGCCTCGGACACCGTTTGCGTACTGACCCCAGGACTAGGATTCTGGGGTCTTGTCCAAACACGGGACGCCGAGAAACAACACGATGTTTGCTGAGATTTTCGGCGAGTGCCCACTACCCGCCGTCATGGGGATTTTCCATTCTAAAGTTAGACTTTGACCAAGGAAGGTCTCAAAACATCATGGGGTGAATGTTATGACTCATTTTCTAAAGGTCTATTTTTGGAGGATGTTGACAACATGTCTAATTCTGTGAATCAGGCGGTGTCTTTTTTACGTCCTTTTTACGCTGTTTGTTTTTCATCACCAGCGATCCATCTAAAAAGTAGTTATGGATAAAAAGAATGTATTAACTGTGTCCATGTTTAGTATGGAGAACATCGAAGGTTATCAAAACTATGGAATTCATATCGAAGGGAAAGTGAAATTGTTGATGAAACACGGTGAAAAACACCGAACCGATAGTCAATGTAACATCAGATATTGTTTCTAACTGACATACTGCGGTACTTCCAAAATGTATACTGGAAGTATAGTGTCAGGCCGATGACCTACAATGGCTTATCCTCCCAGGTCTTATATTGTCGTAACAAATAAACGCTTACAAAAATAATCTTACATCATAAAAGTTTTATGTGTGTGTGTATGTTTGCATTCTTTGAATTGGTTAGGGACGGCCTTTGCCTATTTTCCTAGGGCATAAAGTTATAATGAAGGTCTTCATTCATTCAGTCATTCATTCGTTCTTCCGTTTGTTCTTCAGTCCGTCTATCCATTTATCCAGCCATCCTCTCATGCGTTCATTTGTTCATTAGTTTTTGATCATCCATTCATCTATTATTTCTTTGATTCATTCACTCAATAACGACTGTTTACACCAAACTCACCACAACGTAAGTAAAGCTGACACGGGGCTAGGCAGTGCTGTAAGAGTGAGGATCTGAATAGCAGCGGTGTCCCGGCAACGCAGAAAAACACGTTGACTGGGCTGTACGAGGTCCCCGAGCCCGACATGTGCGCACTGCGTGACTGTGAATATATACAACCGTCAACATGTATAACAAGACTGGCACGCAACGGACGGAATAAGCGCTTGTCAGGCGAAACATCTTGATGGAAACACACGGGGCGACATCTGAGGAATGTGGCACCTGGGCACCAACATCCTATACCCAACTTTATTGCTTTGAAAACACGTCACGAATGTCAGATTCCCCGAAAGATTTGAAGTAGCCAATTAGCGACCTGCTATAGACAAGTTGTGTCGGGGGTCTTGGTTGAAGGGAGGGGGGGGGGGGGGCTCAGTTGGTGAACTGACCTCTTCTAATGAAAACCACAGATTAAACTGGTATTACAACTTAAGTGGCTAGTACTGAAGTGAAGGTTGCAGTCAAGGTTGTCTCAGCAGTTAGGGGGGGGGGCTAATGCGCCCCTCTCGGTAGGGGGTATCTAATGAAAACCGTAAGGAGTCTATTGGAATTCCAAGGCTACCCTCAAATGAACTGGTATTAAATTGTAATTCAGAGAAAATACGAGCTTTGCGATCTAAAAGCCGGGCTGATTCTGAGGGTGCCTTCCGGCTAATCGGTCAGATCAGACAAATTTGGGAAAGCGATTTTGGGAAAGGTTAACGTAAAGTCTGTGGGAAAATGAGCTGGAACGTCAGTTCCACGACCCCATACCTCCACCGACAGTACTTTTCTGAGTAACTCTGCTATTAAAAGATGATCTAACTTGCATCATTTGTACAATGCATGTTTCAGTGTTACCAATATTATGAGTGCTATGAGTGTGGACGTTTCAACATTTATTAACACGAAAGGGGAAAGGGGAATGGAGTTTATATATTCGTTTGGCAGATGAAGACTTAAATTACATCATTTACATCTAGTAATGTTGTTCACACCAAATTTTCATATGGAACGAAAGTGAGATTTCTATCATTAACGTATAGTGGCAATTTCTTGTGAATCATTCATGCACTCATTCTGCTCCCATAATACACGGAATTAACAGATTAAGAAAATATTGAACACGTAGAGGCTAAAAATATCGGCGAATCCGTCAATGATAAAACTTTCAAAAGCAACAACTGCGTTGTTTACATGACCCCGTGACATCTGCGTCTAGCAAAGTGCCAAACTTTCCACCTCTCATGTCGCAAGCATGCGGAACCGATGTAGTTAACTGTTTCTAAGTTGTCCCGTTTGGGTACCCAGTGTCGTCTCTGCTTTCTCTGTATATTGTTGTATATCTCAGTGTCAACAGTGCCCCGGACCCGACGGCATCCCACAGGAAACTCGACCAAAATGTATCCACCGACTGTGCCAACTGCCAACTCCACTCACATTTACGTTCGCGCTCGGATGTCGACGACAATTATTTTTGGCGATTACCTAAATCCGTCCGCCCTGACCCGAAGGTCGCTGCATATGTAGTTGATGGATGACATGTGGGGGCCATATTCTGCCCTCTATTTTAAACAGGCGGTGCCGTGATCCCCGCCTGTCGATTTTCTCCAGACAGTGATTGGCGTTGACATCTGACCGTTTCTGTCCTCGAGCGGGTCTATTCAGGACACACATCTACAAGCAGATGCAAGGGTTCTGGTTGGATTTTTTTGGGAGGGGGGACGTCTTTCCTTTTATATTGTGCATCCTGTAACTGTCACTGTATGCGGTATTTCACTCCGGTCCACGATAGTTTGATATTGTATCGTTCTGGTGGATAGATTAACAAGATCATTGCCTTTTCGCCCGACAGTAGGGCTGTATTTTCAATCCAGTTAACACGACGAAGGAAATGCGGGTTTCATTTTGCTCAAGGTTCTCTTGTCAACTTTCTATAGATGATTTGGGCTAGCCAGTACGTGATTTCTGCACGTGTTTCCGATAGCAACTTGTGGATGATTGTTGGGTCAGTTGTGGATCTGTCTTTATCGTTGACAGGAACCTCTCATTGGATAGTTACAGGCAGCATTCAAACTTAGTGTAGGCCCACGGTGTAAAACGTTGGTTCGTAGCTAGGAAAACTTCAAATGTAAGGGACAGCTCAGTCAGGTTTAGCTATGCAACATGGCGGACAATACCTTTAACCGTGTAACTCATGGTCATGTGACTGCGAACGCAGGCTACAATTGCATTGTTGTGACCCAAATTGCTTTTGACAACTACCATTTTAGAGAAGGGAACATGCAGTGTTGGCGTGCGAAACGTAACTATAGCATCTGGTCGCATATCTAGTGACAAACAGGTGCCAGGCTCGGTCGCCAGCTCAAGCCGACCACCTACGTCGCCATCGCCTGTCAGTCATACCGTGATATGGGCCACACCAAGGTCGTTATCTGCGATGACAACATAATCCTACCACGTGATCGTCACGTGGTAGCACAATCTTGTCACTTGGTCGTCACATGACAACGAGATCTTGTCACGTCACAACTGCAACAAATTGAGGCACTTCGCCGTTCAACACAGTTGTTAGGCCCATGCATGGCATTTTGCACTTTCTGAAATTGTAACAGTGGCTATTTTTGTGTATCCGGAGGCGACTCTATGTGACTAGACAAAGTCAAAAGTTCTCTTTTTGCACTTCACGATGGATTCCTATTTAAACAGGATTCAGGGCCTTCATGGACAGGGACATTTGAATCTCCTGCTTGAGTCTCAGCATTTACAAGTCTTCCCAATCTCAGCAGTCTTGGCAACATGCTAAGATTTATCTGAACATCCGTCGTCAGTCCACAGAAGCTCGTAGATTCTCTGCACGTATTTCTCTGTGAACAAAACATCTTGTCTCAGCTTGACCTTTTTGATGGTGTGCGAATAACAGCGGCGTCGGGCCTTCCGCTCCCGGTCAGCCCCGAGCGGGCCCGCGCCAGACAAAGCCGTAAAATTTCGCGCGTAACCTCACAACACGGGTTACACACAAACTGCCAGGTTCAACCCACGACTTTCTGGTCCCATTCGTGCAGTGTGATTTCCCACTTCGCTGTGTGGCGACTATATTCCCACGTCAAGGCTTACAAGACGGATTTCCGCCATGTGGTTCCCAGACAGGGCCCTCTCGTGGCTTTGACCGGGCATCTTGGCTTTGAACCAGAGAAGTTCGCGGCAGGAATGTCATTAATAGACAGGAGGCGAGTGATGGGCGGAGGTCAATTGTTCAACTGTGTACTTGAAAGGTCAAGTTGTCGACCACATGAAGGAACAGGGTTCGACTGAACGACGGGAGTAGATTGAGGAAGACGGCCCTGTCGTTAATTACATTGGAAGGGAGCAAAGTAGTCTAAACGACTTAGGGAAGCGCTGCACCTGTCGAAACTAGACACCCGTGTTTTCGGATGTTTTTAGACGGTGTTTTAATTTCAAACAAGGAACGACTGCCAATGTAAGCAACTGTGTTGTAGAGTGTATATAAGCTACCGGCACCTCTGCGCACAGGAGTAATACTCGGCTTGGCCCGGTATCAACATTGGGAAATGTTTAAACGATCTTGAAAATACAAATTCGAGTTGGTTGTTTCTACTTTTATTCAATTTAGCATGAAAGTAGCCTATATAAATTAAACGCAATAGCTGAATTGAATACATCATCACCCTATACCCTAAAAAATACTTTGCTTGTCTTACAGCTGTTCGTGGCAAGATCGTGAAGGTTGAAGAGATCGGCTATGCTCGTCCGACGCCGAACGTCACGGTAGAAGAGGAGGAGGAGGAAGAGTACCTGGACCCGTCCATGAACGAAATACCTCTGGAAATGAGGGCTATGGCGGAGGAGGCTTACGTCATCGAGTGGGTCCGTTACACCATACGGATCACTAAGGTAGGTACTCTCCATAAAATACAAGAATGGCACCAGGAAAATCTATATTTTGGAAGCAAAATTTAGATTTTCATCTCTCTATGTATATATGGTTTCGAACTTTGTTTACATTTTGATGTATTGGTCGATATTCATCTTAAGAACAGTTACATTTTTGTTAGATCAGTCGCAAAATGTCTTATGACGCACGCGGTAGGAATTATGGGAAACGTATTTTCCCAGAGTGCAACTGTTGGTACCCGGATGTTCGCATCTGGATCAGTCGTCAAAATAAATAGTAAAGATATCTGACAGTATCCGCATTCCGTTACAGGTGTTCAAAGGTGCAGAGAAGCTGGAGTTCATCAACAAGAACAAGAACATGGTGTACATTTACACCATGCCAGATGGCGCAGCCTGCGGGATCAAACTGAACCCCAAGCAACACTACCTCCTGACAGGTACGTTCTTCCGACAAATGAAATGGCAGGGTACATCAGTCGTTGATATCATATCTTGGACCAAATGTGTCCTTGCCTCAGATTGGTCATTGTTACAGCCATAAAAGTGAAGGAGTGTACGTTACCCACTGCACGATGCCTTAGACAGAATGACAGTTATGTTCGGTGTGAAAGGTTTGTAGCATGTAACCTTCGTCCTCCCATGGCATCGCGGAGCAGAACAGCTGATCGTCACAAGTGTGTGGGAAATACCGAGGGCCCCCGCCATGTTGGCACTGCAGCATGACCTCTAACATTACGGGCAGAAAACAGCTCCGCCCAACCCCTATATACGCGCAGCATACACACTCATTAGACAAAGCAACGGAATGTGAACTATGCACTGGGAAAGACGGGTCACCCTGAAGTGGCCTACTGAGTGTCCTCTAATATTTGCCAAGTTCTTAAAATCTGGTCCTAGTTTGTGTTAATAGAATTTTTAAAGAAAGATTAAAAAAGATTCGGCCGTAATTGAGTCAGATAAGTTAAATTACGAGTACCTATCAAACGAACATCACTCTTCAGCGAGCGTACTATTACTACCCCAATCTCCTCAAACTCACATTGTCAGTACTTTGCAGGGGCCATGATAATTGTTTTCTATGCAATGCAATTTACTGTGACATAAACATCTGCCAAACAAAATCATAAAGTATAGGGTTCGGCCATGAGAAAAAGAATGTAGGCCAAACCGTACTTATATGATAAAAACTATCGATTTTAGACCACATTAGAAAGCAATTATAATCCAAGATCCAAAAGTGGATTAATTTCCTGATCAATATTTCATATGTTCAAATTTAGACGTTTTCATCTTGTGAACTTTGAGACTTTGGCTATTTAGATGTCATTACTGGCATGGGGCCAATATGTTCATACGATTAAGAAGAATCGTGCTGAACTCGTAATGTATTTTTACAGAATGTACGAAATCAGTGGTTTGACATCACGTTAACGATTTGTTTCAGTTCTCACGTCAACAACAAAGAATAAATGGGCAGTTTGCACGCACGTCAGAAATATTTGCTGTGTCGTTAGAGGAAACAACAAGGTCGTTTTTTACCGTTAGATTTCGGGGCAGATGCTAACGTGACGGCTCGCTGGCCTGATGAACGTGCAATCAATATGCATGTCGTTTGACTCGAGTCACGTGACAGCCGCTATATTGGACAGGTCGTTCCAGCACTTTAACTTCAATCTATGCGGCGACGGAGTCGCGTATTTTTCCCTTCCGTTCATCTCTTCTTCACTGCTGTTGTTGCCTTTTAAAGTAAGAATCCTTAACAAGATCATATCCTCCCCACACTGATCAGAATTTTGGATAAAAGTATCAAAGAAATTGGCTTCAGTGTTGTTTTTCGGATTGTGTATTGCGACGGCACTTTTGTCGGTGATGTTCAGGTCATTCACAGGAGGCAATGGCTGAAACAGGTCAAACAAACAGGCAGACTTGGAGAAGAATTAAGACCAACAGGTCCAGTGGTCAGCCGGAAAAGGGATGTCTAGATTCTGTCAGCCACATGTATCCATGCCCTTTCTTCTTCTGTCTCCAAGCATGTTGGTCATCTCAACTGGACAACTCAGTTGTCCATTTGCTGGTGGCAGCTGTCTTGCCTGACCCGAATTTTCGATCGAGCGAACCGGGATGTTTTACACATGTTCGGGATCTTGTGTCATGACTTTTTGTACCCTCTCTGGAATGTTTCCAGTTATGGGTCATTGTCCTACCATCGACCCGAGTTTTATGTAACGCTATAAATCTCTCTGTTAACGGGAAGTCCCTGTCAAAAGTCCATAAATCCCATCCATAAAAAAAGGAGGGGGCTCGTCTCTTATATATGTAGCAGTTTTTGTTGTGAGGTAATCAGGGCCCAAAAATTCGGTTTGTTCACAGGGGTAGAAAGAACTTCACAACACGGCCGTTATTGGCTAATTTTCGCTGACCTGCTTGTAGCCATTTGATTGGTCCTCGCTAGAAAACCACTGGCTGTGATACAGTGTACGCAGTCAAACTCGGGGCAGACAAAAAAAACTGTTTTGATGAATGATCTGTTGTTTGTTTCTGCTTGTTTTCACTTATCAAATAGGTTCGCCTCAAATCAGTTTGCGATTGCCAATCGCGGTGACAATCATTCCTGTTCCCTTTGTGGATATTGCTTGAACACAGCGATTATATAGCTTTTATTATGTCGTTGCTTACCTAAAGGTCAAACAATAAGCAAACCCCGTTCGAAAACAAGGAACCCGTTCCGCTACAGTAATATAGTGCCCCGTATCCTGCACCTATGACCTGTGGGGCCTCAAGAGAAGATAAGCTGCTATTTGCTGATTTAGAAAGTATGTCGGGAGATCGCCAAGATGATATCAGAGTCCCTTAGCAACACGGGCGTCTAGATAAACAACTTTCAAGATCAGGTTTGCTTGGAACATCGAATACTAACAAAGGTCATTCATCGAGCGCGTGGCGTGTGCATGGTCTAACCAAATTATGATTTGGATTGAGAACCATGGACCAATCGCGGACGAGAACGATTAATTGATAAATGATGGGCAAAATAGACCAATTCTAACTGTCTTATCGCAATTACCGATGAGACCAATGACCAATGGTAGCATCATACTAGCATGGCAATTAGCGGTTAGACCATTGAGAGCGTGGCTTGCATGTCCGTGAAGTACTTTTATGTGTTTTTATATGTTGCATTACTACCTTTTGTTGGAGGTGGATGGGATTATAGGATCCGCCTAGATAAGATTAAGTCTCAGAAATTAAAAAAAAAATGAAATGTATGTGCTCGACTCTATCAAACTCGGTATGGACGAATCATAACGCAATGTTTTGCGATCGTTTAGGATGAAAATTTAAGGCCTATGTTGTTGTTGTTTTCCCGTACAGGACATGTTCACGAGGGCAGATTTCAGGTCGGTGCGTGCGGGTGGAACGTGGAGTGGTCACAGGTCACCGTCAAACAGCGCAGAGGGCTGAAGTACATGTACGGCAAGCACTGCGACCACTGCTCGGTATGTACACATGTGCACTGTCTTCTTCTTTCATACGTAACGTTCACCTACAGCACGTATTTCAGGTCAGTGCGTGTGTATTCAAGTATTGCGATAGTCAAAGTAGACTTTCTTGGATGTGCAGCTATGAAATCATTCAACTCTCCTGCAAAGCCAATTTACTAAATATCTCAGTGACTTTTTAAAGTGCAATCCGGATCCGGAGATCGGCAAAATAATCTCCATTTCAAAGGTTAGAAAGAGAGGACAGCCTTTTGCAATAAGGACAGTTTGCTTCTGTGTCCCATCTTTTTTTAAACGTGAGACATGTTTGTATATCATTCATGAATGCAATTTCTATCCATTCATAGATCCAGACATGTTTCTTCGGCGGCTACGGCTGTGACGAGACCAGCCCGAAGACGTGCGTGTGGAAGGGCCTGTTGGACGGGTGGCCCTACGACTGCCACACAGTGCACTCCGCATGCATACGCAAGGTACGTCGGGAGTAATTTGTATGCTGCAACCATCCCTTTATCTATTTCTTCCTTTGTAAGGGAGAAATATATAGTTTCGTTCAAATAATTGCCAGGCAGATTTACCAGTGGCATTAGGTAGTATCAAAGCTGACTAAGGAGTATATAGCTGGTCAAAGGGATGAGGAAAACACTCTCCTAGGCTGGCTTCACTCCTCCGGCAGCTTTTGATACTATCTTATGCTACCGTAGAATCTGCTTGGAGATGTTCAAAAAGCATTAACGTGTTGACATTTAGTTTCTCGTTTAGAAATGAAAATATCTTTTCTCTATTTTTGAGCAGCGCCACGGCAGCTGCGAGTGGTTCCACCCGCCATCTCTCAGGAAATGTGAGGACAGAGCGTTCCCCGTGGCGCGGGAAGGCTTCCACGAGCCGGCGGAGGGATATCCCGACAGCGACCCAGACGAAGAGGACCCCTTCTCACAACACCCGGAGGAGGGGCTCCCCGAGCTGGAAGACGAAGATTTCCCCACCTCGTTCCCAGAATTCCCTGAGCATCTCTTCCCATGATGCAACCAACTGAACTTTGAACTTTCTCAACTCAGTTGCCCATAATGGGCAAACGATCTCGGTCATATTATATTCCACAGAGGGAAAACACTATTAACACGTGTCACAAATAATTGGGGACGAAATGTTTTGTATCGGATGTTACACGGACTTGCAGTATTGACTCTCATGGTTACAGAAACGCTGTACCTTTTGTAAATATTATTGTATTGTACTGTGCCGAGTGGCACTCGATGCTAATACCTAGGCTATGTGGTACACAGCAATACAGTATAACAGTTCCGTAGAAAGCGAGTTAATTTGTGAAGACTACCCACCTACGATGAATGGCTTTTCTCTTAGAAGAATGCTTACTGTAAGCAGCGAAACTCTGTAAAATACGCTCAATGGTAGACGTTGACTTTTTTCTAAATAACGAGAGTAATAAAACTTATTTTTATGTTTCTAACCCCTTGGTCTAGTGTGTGTATTTATTCTGCTTTTCTACCTTATATTGTTGAAGAATCATCTTGAAACAAAGCAGTAAGGTATCCTGAAACATTGCGATTTCAGCAGGAGCCCCACGTGATAAGATAACTGTGCTTGCTTAAATTTATAAACATTTTAAAGATATCAAAATACAACAAGCGTCATAAAGGAATGGGGAGGATGATTCCTTTCTATAACATTGACCATGTCAAAGAACGTTTAAATGACAACACTTGTAATGAGATTACTACATCTTTGTGCCAATTAAATGCTGTAATTGAGGAAGGCTGCTATCATCTATAGGGGAGGCCAAGGGTCAGAGCTGATATAATCTAATCATATTAACGATATCAAATAAGCAACCTCAAATAGTGAATCACCATGTCCTTAATGTATGATATTGACCAAACTTAAAATGCAAACACAGGAGAAATGGGAGCAACAGCTGATTCAGTGAAAGAACTACATCCTTATCAGAGTTAATTAGGACACGCTAACCTTGACTCTGTGGAGCACTACAAAGCCTGTATCCCGGTAAGTACTTGTTAAGACCCGGCAGCTGTGACGGAGCTTCTGCAAAATCCGCTCCGGATCTGCCCGCTGATAGGTCCGTCACCTTGAACCCTTTTCCCTGACCTTCACGACAGAGGTCACGGGCGGGTATTACAGCTGCATGGCTACCGCGTGTGTGTTCTGATGTTATTATGGCAACGTTAAATTTTAAACCGAAAGTCCGTTTACAAACGTTAGCAAACGTAACCTAGGCCCAAGATATGGTTGTTGTGGAATTCGCGTAGGTAGATGCGACGAGGTTAGTAGTACAATCCTTGAAAATCCCAACAGGCTACAGCGGATTCCATGACCAAGAAAAGCCTCTTCTATGCTTGTCCTCAATATCCATAACTTCACGGCATGAACAGATCAAGACTTAGATCCCTAAGCTCAACAAGGCAGGGATAATTAAATGCACCAAGAATGTATGTAGTCCAGTTGAGCCTATATGTTGGACTGAATACCACGATGACACACATTCAAAGTAGGTGAACTGGTATTCACATTCGTTGGATTTGTGAATAATCAAACTCGTACGTGGTTTCAACATATCGTGCGAGAAATATGACCAGCCCAATAGAAATTAAAAAGCTGCAGGGAAAGCCAACTGTGATGTACGTATGACCCTGACGTCTGTCAGCAACAAGCAACCGCGGCGATCCAAACCAAGACTAGCTGACAGGACTCTTCCCTAAGATTACCCCAGATCTCGGGGCAGCTACGTTTAAGGCGACAAATACAAAATAGCGCCCTGTGAAAACGCTTCCACCTCTATTACCACTAGCGACAATGCAGAAGACTTCACTCTAGGAAACAATCAGAAACATGGACAGATGCGCAGCGGAGCAGCTCACTGTACTCGACAGTGACACCTATGGAATAGGGTGGTACTCACACATACCATTTCCTTGTGGTTCGGGTAGTACGCCCTGTCTATCAACGGGAACTTCTCCTTGCCAATCCTCTTCCTTATTTGCAAGAGATGGGCGTACTGAGGAGAGAGAGAGGAAGATGGAGAAATCAGTTGTGGTCGTGGTTAGACATTCACTTGCGCCCCTAGCGGTCTAACAAGATAACGCAAGAGGAAATGAGACAAAGGACCAATGATGCAATGACAATTCTGGATGGACTAGCGTGAAGCATAAAGGAGTAATTGTTTGTACAAGGGGGCTAAAACGAGTCAACTTTATCAATCTCCATGTGTTTTCATGTCAAAATTACGTGACCCCGATGATATATTCAAATCACCAGGGTTAACCAATCAGCAAGGCGGTCATAGTCACGCTAGCGCAAACACCGTGCTGAGCAATGAACACTAACCAAAGACACTCACCACCCAAGGTTTCTCCATGAAGTTGTAGATAGACAGTAGTGTGTTGACACTGGGTATTGCGCCCCATCTGAGCCCGAGTATAACGGACCTGTAGTCTTGGTTAGCGTCCAAACCGCGGCAGTGTTGTCGCACCAACACGAAATCCGGCCGGAAGGACCTACAAAAAACAAGCAATGAGAATAAATAACAAACAGATCGAAGAGGAACGTACGCGTTAGAAGGTCTGTACATGCGGGATATTTCCCTGGTGTCATTAACTCTCCGTCTCCGGTAACAAGAACATGATTAAGAACACGATCCTCCTGCCATTGTACTAGGCGTAGGAAATATGAGAAGAACATCGTTAATACGCAGAAGTTAATTAAAACATTACATTAGACTACATACATTAGAAACAGTTGACTAGAATTCGAACCAAATGCATGATTGACAGATCAGTAATTTACAGACAACGCGTTAACGCGCGACTGCCACATACATATGGCAATGGGCCAAAAAGCTAGGCTACTTTCATGTCGACATGATATGTACATGTATCTATAAACAATTATCATTTGTTTGTTTTTTCCTTGTTTGTACAACTAAGATCTCGTTTAATCTAATCTATGTGTAACCTATTTGCCCAAACTATCGGAATTCTACACAAATGTATTGCCATTCCAGTTTTATGCTTTATTCTGAAATCCTCGGTAACTTCAGTATACTATAATACTAAATTGTAATAAAAAAGTACGATACATGTATCGACTACATCGTTACCCAGAAAATGTATAAAGTCTCTTAAAATTTTCTCGTCTGGCTTCCCTTTCCTTTCATGACCTCGTTACATGATTACAGCTTTAGCCACCTGCATCCATCACGTCCCCAGTGGCGCAATCGGTTAGCGCGCCGTACTTATAAGCAGTATCTGGTGCTCATGAGCCATGCGGAGGTTGTGAGTTCGAGCCTCACCTGGGGAATTTATTTTATCACACCAATAAGAAATAGATCCCCTTCATAGACTACAACAGGAGCCAGTTAACTTGTATAACTTGTTACTGTATAATATTATTCGTGAAACTGACTAGAATTATTTATACAAAACATGCACACCAAACCATGCTTTACGTTACCATTCATTTAATTGTAACAACAAGACATAATTGTATTTGTCGCATAGTTTGTTGGTTAGGAATTTGGTATTCTTGTAGACTTCGGTTCAAAGCCTGGAATGACTTACAAATCCTAGTTGTAGACATAATTGTAATCATTTACCATTTACAAAAAGTTAATGTAATCAAAATCCCAATCAATTCTAATAGAAAGGCAGTCACTGTAATTGCTGAGACACAGACTTACGGCGCGCTGTATTATAACCATACAAAAACATTTTGGTCACATGATGACCCTCAGTATTATCTCCTATGTTTTTACTTCTTCTCTAAGCTGTTTCTAATCGTTTTTTTTTTACTTATGGGATTGAGTTAAATGTTTCATACAGGCCTAAACCCTCCATGGATAATGCATTACTAAATGTACTTTGAGGATACATATTTTCAGCCCAGAAATAAACTTTGCTTCAGGCTGTACTCAAAGACCTTGCCTTGAAACAACCCTTATCTACCGTTTACAGTGCCGTGTAAAAATTGCCCCGTAATAAGCACGTTACAGGTCACATGCTACGATCACACAGGCTTATCTAAAACAGGGCCAGGCTTCTGAAAAGATCCAATCGGAACAAGTATTGATTTCTGAAGGAACACACATTCTTCTAATAGATCATCATTCAATCCCATATCCAGCCCCTGGGAAAATCAATGGAAGACGGCCCTCTCAGGCTGTCGTTAATTGGTTTTGTCGACAGAGAAATGCTTTGGTCTTTAACCATGGTTTGCGAGAAACCATAATTTGAACGCAAGCTTGCCGGTATTCCTTCAAGCCACAATAAGCTAATATCCTGAGGCCATTCATGGGTTGAGCCGGTAGTAAATTTGCCCACTTTTTGTGTGCTGGCCAAAGCATTGCAAATTGGAATTGCTCTCTATTTGAGTAGCCTGCGTAATACTAAATCGTACAGGCACTTCGAGGTATAGATGCATACCAAGAATCCTGCACTTTTATCTTTCATTGCATGTAATGCCACCGAGTCGGTTCGTTTTAAGAAATCTGCATGTGTTTTCACACAAATTTACCAGGTAGCATCTTGGTTTAACCATCCAATATGGCGGACAATGTACTTACGTGATGATCACGTCAGTGAAAACTCTCTATAAACAAAAGAATCCAGAAGGTTTGAGTTCGAGTGGCATACCATAGTGCTCTTTTTTGCTGGCATGAAAGTACAAGTTGTTTGTTAAGTATCGGACGGATATGTTTGATGTCTGTTGTCTTCAGATAATGAAGTTATCCACCTGTTCGTGCACTCAAATGGTTTCCGCCATAGTATTTTTGGCGTCATTATGTAAATATCACTTTCTCAATGTAGTTCTTAATCTTTAATTGTACTGTGTCTGTTCTAATGGGCCATGGGCTTGATGCAAATGAATAAATAGTACCTACCGTACGACTTTGGTTCCTTGCCGGTTGATCTGCATGTCGATCATGGTGCCGGTGTCAGAGTACGCCGCCAAGTTGATCTCCGAAAAATCCGCCTGTTCAACTCTGATCTCATATTCGTTGTTGATTCTCTTTCCTCTGAAGTACTTGCCCCTGCAATGGCACAGAGGCGGAGTTAGCAGAGAAAAAAATGGTGCATTTTCAGTGCTACGGGTGCAACCACTCTTTCTCTCTGTGTATCACACACACACACACACACACACACACACACACACACACACACACACACACACACACACAGACAGACACACACAAATATGTCGTTACGTCATTTTCAAACATCGTAGGGACGTGATGGTATTATTTGATGAGATTTCCATGGAGGGGGGTGGGGGGCATGGAAAGTCTCTGAATCATCGTGCAACTGTAGAAAACTATGCTAATCTTTTAATGGCCCGTCTTGTCTTCTGGATGGCTTGTATCCGTTTTGTGTCTAATGAAGCATGCATCTTTAGCTTTAATCCTCCTTAAGAAGCGAATCTTGCGGTTGGTGATCCAACGATAACTCAACTCGACGGGAACAGTGTTCTATGAGCGATAGGGCACGTGGGTGTCGGGCGTGATTTCACGAATCATTAAGGTAGGCAAACATAAAGCATGGCAAACAGTCTTTTCCCTGATTAGCTACATTTATGATGGAAGATTTAGGCAAGGTGACTGAATCTTTTCGGAAGCATATTTCTTTTGTTAAACCTTTACCACGCCAGATAAATTGGCTACCAGAAAAATCGTTTTGCTAATAATCTGGAGAAAATGGCTGAATATTTTTTAGGCTGACTCAGATATGACTAAGTCAGATTTACCGAGTCTTTGTGATATCAATTAAACTGCCGCCAGATATTGACTGATCTCACAACCGGACGTCATTTCCGGTGTGATCTGATGAATTGTGGGTATTTCAGTACCACGGACGGAGACAACCAGTTTCGCTAGACCCTTCACCGCTGGTTTGTAAGTTACATTTGACTCGTGACTGGAAATTGATTTCCACTATGATATCTCTGCGTTTCCCTCTTTTGATACTACAGCTGCCAAATTGGTTATCGACCCATAAACATCATAGACTATAAAACATCATAGATACGAAGTTCCACACTGTATGAAAGCTATCACAAAGAAATCACGATCATAAGAGTCAAAGAATAACGGACATTGTCTGTCAGTAAAATTGGGAAGATCGTCTAGACTGGACGATGTCTGGATTCTATGCAAATCGATGCAGACTTTAAAATGTATATGGTTTTAAGCCATTGAAGTCAATGAAGTGAAACACAGCAATATAAAAGCATTCAATAGTATAATGAAATTAGCCTGCATATAATTTCCATCTCTATCAACAGTAACAATCATAAGTCTAACTGTAATATTCTGCAAATCATTATTATCGATCTGCTCTTCTATAGGTTCAGGCCTAAATGTTATTTGCTGTTATCGTTCCAGGAATTTAATACACTCTCTTGAATACAAGTACTGATTTGACTTCATTGTTGGCACAGATGGTAGATTGCTATCTCACTATCCATGGAATGAAGATAGCCCGTTGCGATTCCAGCGGACATATTGTTATCGAACCATCCGTATGTTTTAGCCAGGAGACAAAATCATTACGGCAACGAATCAAGCAGTAGATATTACGTCAGTGCTGTATAAAATGTAGGCTTGTATATGGACAGGGATCTACTCACCAATCTGTATGCTGATCGTCGATGACTAGCAGCGTCTTGGTGGTGTTTCTCTCCCCGTCCCTCCCTCCCGCCATCCCGCCGGGCGGCATGGACCTTGCCGGTGAAGAGGGTGCGCTGGTGCCCCGGGGCGGAGCCGCGGCCGGCTGCTGTTGGTTTTTGTCGTCCTCCCCGCCCAATCCCGACAGGTAGCCGTTCGGCAAGTTGGCCGCGATGTTTGTATCGGAGAATCGTCGTCGTAAATAATTCATTGTCAACACTTTTCGTGACGAGTCCTTATGATGATGAGTATTTCAGGTTATTGGTAAATCCTTGGCACCGTTAGGGCACTCCAACACGCCGGCTGCGCTTTGTAGGTTGTACTAGAAACGTTATTTTGGCATCCACCTCCAGTGAAGCATTCTTCCGCACAACCGATCTCTTTACCCTAGAAGACAAGGTTAACGGTAGTTAAGACTCTTTCAAGCAGAAAACCAACGCTATAAGTCAAGAGAACCGTAGTTGGCGTGAGTGATGAATTACTTGATGAAAACACGATGTAAGTAAATGTTTAACAAACTAGAACAGACGCCAATGCACCTTTACAAAATGATGCGAGCTATAGAATACACAATGCATTGAATAAGAAGGTAACATAGCTATGTATTAATGTATACATAAACTGATAAACTTGTTGATGAATTGATAATCATACACATTAAAATATACTCCTCCCCGCTTCTGTTCTATAAGAGAAAAGCAGTATTGTACGTTAAGCAATAGGTGGTCCCTGTAAATGGCCATTACAGCCTCAGGCGTTGCACCCTGTGTTAGCAGGTAGTTTCATGCTACATTTGAAATTCCCGTTTACGACGCGAAACAGCGCATATATCACGGATGGTTTATAGGCTATAAAAATGTGAATCAAGTCCTTTGAATAAAACACTCGTTAATGGTATCTTACTTATGCTGCCTATATGCTCGACTTCGTTGAACGCCATCGTTACCTCGATTACTTCGCTTGTTTGAAAGATGTTTGCCCAGATAGGCTACTAGACACACCCAATATGGAGAGTAGGGTTACAAATCTTTCACAAAGACGA
Organism: Branchiostoma floridae x Branchiostoma belcheri; assembly: GCA_019207045.1. Classification (NCBI taxonomy): domain Eukaryota; kingdom Metazoa; phylum Chordata; class Leptocardii; order Amphioxiformes; family Branchiostomatidae; genus Branchiostoma; species Branchiostoma floridae x Branchiostoma belcheri. The sequence continues at coordinate 9,789,034 of CM033027.1, forward strand.
GGTAACTTGTACCCCAATGTAAAAGATTGTTTCGCGGATAAACTATTATGGCTATTGGCGGTACGTGCGAGACTCTACTTTTCAATATTGGCACAGCAAATGGTACAATATTTGATATCGGCCTGCAAAGGTATAGGGCGTTCGCACTCACGTGACCATGACACCAGTACCGGACGGTCGAACTTGGAATTTGGGAGTTGATACGTTAAAACTTGCTCATTCACGGGTCTGATGTTCTGAGAAAGGACCAGTATGTCAGCAGCGCACTGTTCAAAGCCGAATTACCTTTTTTTACTATTTGTTTATCTCATTATTCTATTTTTAAAGGATTTTTCCTATTGGGCAAATTTTCGGTCGAAAGGTCCCATTTTCTGATAGGGAGGTCAAATGAAAGTGTCTTTTATGAAACTTAGACAATATTTGCGACACATGTTTTCACCTGTATTTGATCCCTGAGAGAGATGGTCCATAGACTATGGGGATTGGAGATGAAACCCTGGTGTCATGTCAATCTTTTGGCTGTAACTCTTGAAAACGCCGGAGTTGATCTCTTAGTTATTCCCAACCAATATCCTAACAAAACTTGTTAGCGGGTGTTAAGACATGGGGTTTGAAATATGGGAACAAGTTTTGTTTGCTAGTTTTATTGCAAAGGTGTTTAGAAGTGATTTTGGTTTTTATGCCTTCTTTTTCACGTGTTCCAAGAGAAAATTCATTTGCTGGCCCCTTCCCTTCATGGTTTAACCAACCACCATGGCGGCGGTGACGTCACGAGCAGTCGAGGTACATCATAACTTACAGGCTTCGGGCCAAATACCTTACCGATTACGTCACACTAGGAAATGTCTTTACATCGTCCCCGGCGGCTCCAAATATCATGTACACTACATATCTAGATTGCGTTTATGTGAAATCGTTTTTGGAAATACCTAGAAATGCATTTAGCAACCGATAAAAATGCCCATCAGATTGATACGAGAATAATAACGGTTGATGGACACTTTACGGGCTCACCGTTATAACTAAAAAAGTCGACATTCTCTTAATGGAAGAAGCTACGTGAGGTTCGGGGTCAAGGAGAATGCATTACCGCCACAATTCAAACCGCCCTGTGTGCCCATCGCTGTTAACATCCTCATCGAAAATAGCCCTTAAGAGATTTGCAAGGCGGGAAAGGTAAGGCCTGAGTGGCCCTTAACAAATACCACGCCAGATGCAGACCTAAGGGCACACTTTAAAACTCAGTAGTTTATCTGGTGAAGAGTCGGTGATCTATGATGTCTGTAACGAAAAAGCTACAGCTAAGCGCATTGTGCAGAACGACGTGCATTCATCAGAGTCTGTATGGACTCTGTAGGCGATACTTGCCTTTGGTAGATACTTGGCAGGACAGATAAAGTTTTATTACTGTATGGATAAAGCGTAAGTAATGACCTGACAAACCCGAACTTGGGCTTAACCCGTACAAGGTACTGACGTCAGTAAGGCTGAAGAACCCCCTAAATGGTTAGATTGCCATCTTTGTACTGTAGGTAAAGAAATAAGACTGCAAACAGCCAGACGGGTCGTTGAAAATATCTACTATGTAACATCACATACACACACAGACGGAGAGAGAATGACGAGAGAGAGAGAGAGAGAGAGAGAGAGAGAGAGAGAGAGAGAGAGAGAGAGAGAGAGAGAGAGAGTGAGAGAGAATTACATATTCTAGTTTTTCCATATATTCAGTGCTACATGTAATTGCATTCTGATTTTTATTTATAATAACTCGTGCACCGCTAATGTTGGAATATGTATATCTTTGTTTGTTGCGGACATTTTGCTTGTTGTGTTTCTTGTACACATTTGTTGCTCAATAATAATACAGCATTCATGCATCATTCAATATGTGATCATTCAAGAACAAATCTGACAGCAATCAAATTACTAGAGTACCACTGCAAACCAGGTACCTTTACTACCCCCTGCCAAGCCTCCGAGGCGTACACCATGTAAGAGTTACGATAAATGTAATATGTGATAATGGTAGAAACTAGATATATTGAGGTATGTCAAGGTTGTATGCGATTTCTCCCAAGCTCATCTACTCTTGGGAAAAGGAGGGGGTTGATGCGTAAGTTGATTGTTACTCCGGAGGATACTTAATATCATTCTTCGTCTTCTTCCTCCCGGGCCATTAGAGGAAACTTGAAGAAGTTCCTAATAGGAGTACTCCGGGTCTCCGTGTAACTTTTGGGCTTTATGATGAAATAAACACACTGACAGGAAAGCCTCTGGCATAGTCGCGGTACGTGTTCGGGATGCGATATTGTTGGAGCAACTATGAGCGCTGTAAAATCACTTCGTCCTCTTTGACCTTACTTACACGTCTACGTCTAAACGTTTTCGCACCAATTATAATAGCAAAATTTTACCACTGCCAAATAGTGCTAAATATCCATTCATTCGGAGACAAACAGTTTTCTTTTGACATTTTCAGGATATCAAACTGAAGACCTAACAGACTATTTTATCATCATACAACGGGAAAACCCATGCATTTTCAGTTGGCGTGGTAGGTTCTTTAAAGTGCTCAAGGTGTACATGTGTCTATCCTAAAACACGGGACCTCTATTCAACGTGCTATTCGAGGGACGTCGCTAACCGAAGCTAGGTGGTGGTCGTGTGAGAGTGTGAGAGAAGCTGTGCAAAGTACCTTTCAATAACAACATTACAACATCGGGGCATGTTTGGAAATCTCATAGGGCCATTCTGTTTTTTTAAATCCATGAATGATGAGGAGAACAGTGGGAAAGCCCTGGCGTTGTTTAGATATGATCTTCACCATTTTCTCCACGGAATTGAAATCAATAAATCTCAGCATGAAACACACACGTGTCCTTGAAGGTAGATTCACCGTTAAGCTGTTTTGCTGAGACTCTTTCCGTCCCTAAATGTGTGCATACTGATACGATAGGGAGGGAGAGATGTGATGGGGGTGGGGCGGATTCGGAAGAGCTTTGTACATTGTACGTTATTCCACACTACTCCAGTTCACATAAGCTGACAAATATGACTGTGCTTTGTTGCCCCTTTCACCAGCACATCAAGAAAAACGAGCGAACTTTCCCCCCATGTCAGGTCTCAAACAATGACATATGCAAGTAAAATATGGTTTGATCGTGAAGTGAATAAAAACAGGCTCGGGCGCGCTGACCACGAATTGATATTGATTCTAGAAGGTGCCATATTCACTGTCACGCTCACTCTTATTGAACTTGATGAAATGGGCACAATATCAGAATTTAATATCACTCTGTAGCTGGTAAAAAAAAAACTTCACTGGAAATTTGGTCAAAATCTCCGTTCGGATAATTCAGGTCACCAGGCTTAAGAAATCCAATACTTAAGGCTAATTGCAAATTAGCCCCAGTTCTGCTAGATGAATAGTTTTGATAAACAGCATGAAAATCAAGACATTTTGTAATCGGTAATGTAGGACAGGAAAAGCAACAGTAGTAGGCGCCCAGCTACACAAACAGTATTTTATTGAATTTTCTTGAAAACGACATTTCTTGTGACTAGCTTTAAACAAAATACAACCCTCTAGATTATTTATCAAAAGGACTTACTTTAACTGTAAAACACTATAGATTATAAATAAAACAGTAAATTATCAGCACAGCTTTAACATGTTTTACAGTTTTATGGCCAAACTAGATTTGATGCATATTTGTGACATAGTGCAAACTACACCAAGCTAAATTCATTGTTGATCTTCTGAAGGGTGGCCATTTTATGAGTTTCGACCCTCTAGCCATCGTCGCAGTTTTTGTTTCATCGTCTATTTTCCTTATCTATTGCAATGAAATTCTTTCGTGTGTGAATTAACAACATGAAAATCAACAGAACAAAAAATATGTACGCAAGCACAAAACGTAGGTTCGTGATCACGAGAGTCCACTGAAAAATATCTATCAAAACATCGAGCAGTATCTGCAGGGCCAAATGCTGCCAGTGGGACGCACTACGTCACATTGCCGTTCGAACCGTTAGAGTGACCACCCTCTCTAACCTTGGACAATCAATCAGGATATAGGATACACATATTGATTACACACCGCAAGCCAATGAAAAGAACCAAATACCTATAAGACAAGTTCCCGGCCTCATATTCCGATCCCCTCTCTCGCGGCTGACTGTGACGATTGTTTGAAACTGTGATGACATTGCAATGGAGGCGTCTGTCCTGTTTCGCAATATTTGCATTCCGGTTTCACCCCGGTCATGAAACCTGCTTACGGTGATCCTAAGTTCCATGCATAATTCACTACATACGAGAGCCTTCCCGTGATCCATCTTAAGTCAGGGAACCACAAGTAAGTAGTGGTTATGCATAATTACTTGTGGGTTGTTTGCTGAGGTTTTCCAGATATGTTTTCATGTCATGAGCTGCCTTCATTCAAAGACAACGTCGTGCACATGAGCAAAGTAATATCCAATCGTTCTGAGCCACTGCCACTGTAGTTGAAAACTTTCGAACATGCATGTAGCAATTTCCCCATAGACCATGTAGAACACCTGCTGTACAACCCTTAAAGATGTAGAAGTTGATTTAAGATACATGGGTATGCGCCCTGAAGATTTATGCAAGCCCGAGACTTAGAGTGCTTGTTTTGCTGTCTGTGTAGTGCTGACAAGAGAGGGAAAACTAGAGAATATTTGCATATACAGCCAATACAACCCTCTTAAGTTGTCAAAATTATGACATTTCCTACCGCGCACGAGGTAAATTTATGTCCTAATTTGTCCAGAAGACCATGTGAAATATCTCACTTGACAAGGCGCTGCAAACCTGCCTTATTCATGCCGACACGCAGCTGCTAACCCGCGCCTCGTGTCACCTTCTTCAGCGCTGTAATTTCCTCGGGGATAAGCGCGTGATGATTGTATAAAGGAACCGACGGCAACCCTTTGCCGAGTAGCATGCATAAATCCGATGAATTTTAATCTTCATTGATTCCAGACACTCAAGGTGATGAAAAACAAGATCGCTGTAGCTGACTTGTTTATGAAATGCACTTCGTTACATATTCTATTGAAAATTCTGAAGAAATTCATGATTTTTTAAATCGCATTTTGTGTCAGTACGTGTTGTGACCTTCTGCACGAGTCATGACAGCAAAATACGTTCAGTTAATATTGAGGGCACCTTCCAGAACACGGTGATCACTCATCAATAGATGACACAGCGGTTATAGAGGAAGATGACTCCAATCAGTCCAAAGATAGAGAGGCAAGTCAGAAACATTTCTATGAGGATAAAGTATCCAAACTTCGTCAACATAGTAGTTAAATTTGCATCAAAATTACATGTAAGTAGCTATAGATTTATGATTACGCATTTAAAGAAGCAAACTTGGAGGCCTCAAATTAAGGTATTGTAGCCTAAATACACCATCAACAACGTTTCCCAATTAACAACAAATTGGCTCAAACCAATGAACAGTGGCGTATCCTAGGACACCTAACACGTAACTGGAATCAATAATAAGCAAAGGCAACCTAAAATCCCGTCCTTAACACCGTCTTCAATCTTGAGATGCAGCAGCCTTTGTTCTTAAGGTTCTTTGATTTTTATAGATCCCTAGACCTTCGATTGACGTATACCACGGACTTTAACGTTGATGTGGAATTGGACCTAGCTCGAATGCCTGTCTTATCCCTGATCTCTGGATAACAGTGGGATAACTGTACCGCCATCTTGATAGATGAGTTGGCTGTAAGCGACCGTTAACGTCGGGAGTGGCGCTGTGCAATGTCCCGGATATTGGTTGTACCAAATCTATTGAATTCAATGTTTATTGGAAAAAGAGATGTCTCCAAACAACAGTTTCGTACATGGATGGCTACGAGCTGCATTATTGCAAAGACAAAAAAAGCCATGAACTTGGCTTGTTTTTTAGGGTAGCCACGATCAATTGTATGCAGATCTGTCGACGCTGAAGCTCTTTAAAATATCAGTACGGAATACTATAAGCCCTTTGAGTATAGACATGAAATATTGGCAGTACAAAACACAATTAGTCACCTCACTTCATCACGAGTATTACCCTGCAGCTGGGGAATATTGTTGTCTAATACTGCACCATTATGAATGGCCCACCGTTGTCCCTACGGCACATTCTCAATCATGCAAATCACGACTTGGTGTACTGAAGATTTACGTAGCCACTTCGGTTGACCTGTGTGCCAAACAGAGCTGAATTAAGAAGGACTATTGAGTAATGTAGAAAGGTCCACTGGGAATAAGGTCTCACGCTTCAGTGTCTTAAGTAGGAATCATATTTCTTATCTGACTTAACACTTCAATACTTCCAAAAGTCTCGTCTCTATTGGAGTGTTGAGAATTCGGCTCGGTAAGACTTTTGGGCTTTCTGAGATCAGGTATGTGTTATAGACCTCGACACATGGCCTTTCACTGCCAAGGAATGGCTGATCAGCAGCTAGTATAGACGTTACAGTCTAACCACAATGGCGCCTTCTAAGCTCCATCTCACCACAATGGCGCCTTCTTAGCGCTAACAAAAACCACAGTTATGTCCTTGGTGCTGAAATCAGAGAGATTGGTAACCTAAGCTGCTGGGACACAGGTCTCTCTTCACAACGCTATCTCAGGACCACACCTGGCAGATGACAAAGCGTGGCTGAGATAAAAACACGACCCTGTATAGAGACGTTCCCATCTGAACAGTTCCCATCCGTACCCGTGACAGAGCGAATATTTCACACAGACAGTATGGACCCCTGTAGAGGATGACATTTGGTTACAGCCGCTGAGGTTTATCTTCCCATTCGCCTTGACGCCTCCGTGTGTAAGATATAAAGGGTGCCGACCTTTCTGCCCATTGTCTGTAAGATTGATGATGTGGTTGGGCAATTCGCTGCTCGGCAAAGTGAACAGCGTGTTATTGCATCTGTAGCCAGCTCTTGGTGCACAAAAGTGACAATAAAGCTAGTGTTTTCAGACAGCAGGTTAGGTGATGCGTGTGTAGCACGTTGTTACAATGAATTAGAGTCTTTCCTCGTCAGTTTCGGTGCTGTGTGAGTCATAGGTTTTATTGTAGCTGTGCATTGTACAATATACATGTGTATGATTAGAGTAGCAAACAAAACGCGATAACATTTAATTGCCTGTAGGCAGGCAAAGTAATCGTTACAGCTTTAAAGTATTCATTATCTCTGCCTTTTAGAAATATGATTACTTTAAATTACTAGTAATTCCGTAAATAATTCAATTGTACCCAAACAGATAACTTAGAAATTGCCAGGTACCAGCGATGAAGAAAAGAAGGCGTTCATGGCTAGCTTACTCACTAAAATGATCACAGATATCATCAACTCTCACGAAAAAGCATCAATTCTCGCGAGATGTCACAGCTGATACCACAAAGAGAGAGAAGCCGACCGTCCCAGGGTGTCGTAAATAACTTTGAAGAAGGGCAATACAGAGGGGAAAGAGATAATGCCCCTCTATGGAACCATTAACAAAGGGGTGGCAGATGAGGACGTACTGCTTGAAAAGCTGCCAAAAGCACAAGAGGATGAAAGAAGTAAAATCCACGTTCATTCATTCACTTGCATACAGCAGGTGTGACTTTTAGTTTCTTGGAACGTGTGATATATTTCAAGAACATACGTTAAAACCAGAGAATTGTATACACTGCGTCCATACAAAAGAGAAAAGCGATTACCTACAAGCTTCCAATCAGCCCTCTGATCCCTCTCATGGTGGAATGACCCAAGTTGTAAATGAGAGGGATCAGAGAACTGACCGAATAGTTTTTGGTAAGAGCTTTAATTTCGGTTCGCAAATAATAACATATGAAATCTTGTAGTGTCAAAAAATTTCATTCGTTTCATTGGAATTTAGACGCAGACATATTTCAATTGAACTTCTTGAAACAACGTAGATAGGATACATATGTATAGGTGGTCTTTCAGTCGAATGCTCAGTTGGCGGGATATCCTTTTATGCAAGAAATCAAGCTTTCGACTCAACCCTACAGACCAGGTATACACCCATCTCACAATTAGGAACGCTAGTCGTAAAGAAGACATGCATGTGGAACAGAAACGCTTAATTGATTATGTAGGCGGATAAACTGACGTCATAGAGAGGTATATCGGCTGGAGAGACGGGCCATGAAATGTTAGAGGCCCCGCGAGGGCGATGCTGCTTTCCTCCGGGTAGGCCAGTACTACACAAGGGACAAGTTACGCATACATACGTACGTTTCCTGTCATTACAAAGATAGAGTGTAGTCGCTAAAACCTTACGTCTACAAGGGCTAACGGTGCATTTTATCACCTTAGGCACCTTAGCTAGGAAAAGTACAACTATGTCTGCATCAACACTTTTCAGCTATAACCCGTCTATTCTGCAAATACAGTTGGTTCTAAAGTGTATTCTTACGCTTTCACAGTACTTTATCGTTTTTATCAAGTTGATGAATGGCACGAAAATTGCACAATTCTTTTAGGTAGGTCATAATAGGATTCACATTTCACAGAATTGCCGTTAGGCGTCAGTTGTTGCAGGTTCGAACTGCTATCTATGTTTTATATTTTATAGGCCGACTATAAAAAATGAGATACATTTGAGATAGGCCGTATACCGCATGCATTTAAGATGATATCTAGTACATGACAAACACATATGGTTGTTTGAACGATTCGTAAAATATCTACACTATGAATCATAACGTAGGGTTGGATGAAGGTCATGGTGGATGTAAAAAAATCCGCGTTTATGCATGTTTATGTCTCTTGTTTATGATTTTATGACTGATGCAACTGATAGCAGGAAGAACCTTGGAAGTGTTGATAGGCCTTACTCTGATGATTCTACGCTTGGATGCCTTCAATTCACCCCTGTGAATTTCTAGGTAACACCGTGATCAGAATCTCGTCATGCGAATGAGAGTTTGATAAGTAACAAATGTCCAGGCGGGAAAACGATGATGGGGGGTCACGGATAGAAAGTTCAACGAGTATTTGTTGCGGGTAATATTCCACAAAAATCACGCAGACATAACCTGCAATAATGATTTTCAAGAGACAAATACAGTGTCCATCTTCAAATTTTGATTGCTGATGTAATCAATATCCAGGAAAGCGGGCAAACGTAAACATCGTAGTGTATATGATAAAAAATTATTTGAAATGGTGTGGTAAATGTATATACGAGCAGTATTCTGCAAATAAAAAAAATGTATAATTTCATGAGTCATTCAGGCAAAGAGGTAATTAGCCTTTTACACGATCAGTTTTACGTTTATTAAGACTGTGTACCTCAGGATCAGATGACTGTATGGTGTTTGACCGATTCCTGCAGCGGCATTTCCATATAGACAGGAGGAGTGGGCCTCTCACCATTTAATGGCCATTCCATCAAAGCTAAGTGTCATTTGTGGGCAGGAAGGCGGCCGGGGTGAGACCGTGCCCCAGGTGTTCAGGACAGGGGGAGGCGATCTGTACCCCCATTACTTCAACACGGTCGATCATGACGGATCGATAACTGACCTTTGACACAGGACCCCCTAGGTCATACTAGGAATGCATCTGAACATTACAATCCATAAGTTGGGGGTTATGATAGTCGACATTGGTGCCCTATTTACTGCTATTCCGACTACAGGTTGCGGGACGTCATATTAGCCAAATATTAGCTGGTTTTACGAGGTGGTTGAACTCGACATCAGTTGGAGTAGGAATAAGACATTGATTGCGTTCCCCTTTCGCCCTCACCCTTACATTTAGAAGTACAACTTTACCACTAGGTCGTTCTTTGTCTTTTGATGAAGCGCCCATGGATCTGCCTCGTAACAAGTGATGTTCTTTAGTTGCCATTGCGGCGTTGAAGGTCATACAAAACACAGAGAAGCGACTGTATATAGTGTACAATTAATGTCAGAGCTAGAAGCGACTGTATATAGTATATAATGAACGCCGGAGCGAACTACTTTCCGGATGGTACCCAGGCTAGGTAAAGCCAAATTTGTTGCAACATGTATTTAGAATTCGTCCGAAAATGCATATTTAGGCATAAAAATGCATATGAGTCACTTTGTATTTCCAGCATACTGGATAATGCTGAGAAGACCGATCGCAGGAAACCTCGTAATCACCCCACATGCGTCTTGAGCTGACAGGGTTGTGGGTTCCAGCCGAGAGGCCTGGTCAATTACAGCGGCCATCATGTCCGTCTGACCGTCTGACCACGCCATTAGCAGCCATTGTCGATCCGCAACTGAACCCCTCAAGTCTACATTCTAAAACGCCTTTACACAGAATGACCGGTGATCACTCCAGACGTGTGTTGTGGCTTCTTTAATCACCCGTGGCGTGGAGGAGGACACAAAGTGTGCTTTATGTTCAGCTTAATTCTTCCTGCCACTAACGGACACAGCGTGGTTTACTAAATAGGTAATGAAAATTCGGGGCCGCCTGGTGACTCAGAAATATGGCGTCTCATCTGGAGACCACTGCCACACCCTAATTGTAACTGTATGTAGGGTACAGCCAAGTGGTCAGTGCGTTGGATGCATAAAGGTTTAAAATTTTATGTATTTGTGTATGTTTTCATTGCAGAAGTCGGACATAGACTCGACAAAGTGGCACAAGAAATGAAAATGGTACACCACAATAACTGTACATGTTGGATGCTATATTTTACGTCGACACAACATGGGAATACGAAACGGTACCCCCTACCCCCCATGTTGATGTCACCTGTATGAGGTATGATTACAATAAATATCGATGATTACACGTTATTGATATTGTAACAAAACATGTATTATTGTTTTCAGTATAATTCAAATACTTTTTGAGCACAAGTGGGCTGGAGGAAGTCTTGCTAATACGAATACGATTGATTTATTGGATTCGGTATCGAACAAAGATCTACCAATCCTACTAACTGCTCTCCAGCTCTCTAAAGCTGTCTATTTGCCCTCATTATGACTTCTGATACCCCATCTCCTTCTGAAAGATTGCTTGTACAAAATAAAGCGAGCAAATATCACCGAGGCACGTCACGTTATCATGTCTCATACCCCATGGGACGTGGAGGATGTTCCAACGACCACAGATGCAGAAGAATATGAATAGAGATGAGAGGACAAGAGTCAAAATTTAACAGTCGTCGAAAGCCTTGACAATCTTCTCTTCCAATATAAAATGTTTGGAATCACGTGACTATGAAGTCATTGCCCGCCATGTTGGATGGTTATACCGAGAAGTTGCCTATCAAATTTAAATAAATGCAGACACATGCCATTTTATTCCAGGACCCCACACATCACATGTGTATGTACTTCCCGGTCCCTTTCCTACGCATGGTACTCATGCATCCACTGGCTTCTAGCCAAGAAGAAAAGCATGACGTGCCCGTTTGCCGGCAACCAGTGATACTTTTGCTTCGAGCTAGAGTTCAAGGCTATTTGCCCTTTCTCTTACCGAGACTCTTCTCAGCAAGCATACATCACGGAAGCATGTCCCCAGGCGATCCTATCTACTTGCATGCAGAACCTTGTTGCAAAGCGCAGTCCTAACTACTCATTCACCCTAAAGGTTTTATTACCCCCATTTTTTCGGGAAAAAGTATGTTCCCTGCAGACATCATGCTGCCATACCAAAGCGTGTGATTTGTGTAAGCTGTCTACTTACACCATATCTCCATCGGGTTGTTCACTCAGAGGACAAACTATTAAATAGCCATATACAGAGTTATTTATGTATGATTTTGACCACCGCAAAAAGCGTACAAATAAAAACAATGTTTTATCGACAGCCTACAACGCAACCTGTACAGAGAATGATAAAACAAGCACACCGGCACATTAGATGTGCCACGCAGTCAGCCTTACTGCACACAATGTTAATGGTTACAAGGGCCGAATTCTTCATCCAAAAATCATTTTCTAGACTCAGTAGGTAATTTCTCGCCTGGTTAGTTCAGACTCTGGAGAACTGGGGTTCCATTCCTCACATTCACCAGCATTTCCATCAGCAGTTCCATGTGATGTAGTGTTGAGATAGCGTTTAATTGGGTATTGTGACTCACGTGACTATGATGTTGATATTGTCCGCCATGTTAGATGGTTAAACCTGCAAGTTGAATTTGAATTTGTACATTTCGCAATGATGACAAAATACACATGCACATTTGTAGGTCTGACTCTCCCAGGTTTACCAACCAAAATGCCGTCTGTGACACCCAGTACAAGGTTGCACCGTTTAGCGTTGCACCGTCGGACTGCCAAACCTTTACCGCAAAGTGGTAACTCGGCCGACTGATCATTCAAGAGGCAACTAGTCGATCATGAACTTTAAGGAAAAAAAACTGTAGGACGCGCTGATTGCGAGGTAAAGATATTTACGAGCAATACATGGACATTTTGCTGCACTCCCCTTCCTACACTTCTGATGATTGAAAATCTTGCAGGCTCGTTCTGAGAGTACTTATTCTACCGGTAAACCTGTTGTTAGCCATACTCAAACCGGACTTTACTGCTAGCTTTTTCGAACATACTCATCTTTGCAGGCAATGGCAGGAACTTTGTTATGCACGACAAGTTGGTAATCTACCAAAGGCATGTACTCGTCTGGGATGCAATCAGCAGTATGCATGTGTGTAAAGAGATAAGGCCTCAGTGCCAGGGAAGTAGATTGAATGCTGCATGCTTAGAAATCAGTTTCAAAGCGACCAACTTTGGCAACACATTGAAAGGACGTTTTGAAAACGGTAGCCACATGACATCGTATTGTATTAGAAGAATGGTATCAAATGGTGCCCTTTACAAGCTAAATTTCCGCACGGACGGTGGTAAACTGCAGCTGTCTCGCATCTTTCTTACACAATGGCCAAACCTAGGGGATCGTGTTATATTAAGCTTACCTGTTTGGCAGACTTAAACTTCATGTCTAGCCATGGATAAGATCATGAATTTAGTCCTTTTATACTCCAAAACGTGTTTAGGAAGATCGGAAATATTACCCCAAATCAAAACGCTGTGCGAATTAGGAACAGTCTTACAAAGCTTTTAAGCCAAAGACAAGTTACTAAAAGTATTCGAAAAGTGCTGAAAGTTTTCCTGCGCCATGAATGGACTATAATACATGCCTTATGAATGATAGAAGACGCTGGTTTTGCAAATGGGCGCCCCGTGAGCTTATCCAAGGCCTTTGGGTGGCAATCTCACAGTGATTCCCACTAACGCAGTCGCCGTATATTGAAACGGCGCCACGACGCGCCAGGTGTGCCGAGAGATAATGGCATTTCCCCGCCAGGACGAGCGGAGGAGTATGGCGGGGGCAGGGCCGAGTCTGAAGGCTTGTCTTTGACTCCGTAAGTTGAAGGACAGCTCCTCTCGGAGGGATGCTCTATGAGCGGTGGAGAGGCGTGGTGCTGCATATTTTCTTCAAACTGCGGGACTGTCGTGAAGCTTACTACTTTTGGAATTTCATATTTCATATTTATCAATTTGTTCAAACATTCGTTTTTCCCTACAACTATTATCGGGTCGTTACCTCCAAGTACAGTATGGGGTCCTCGAGCTCACTAGATATTAGTACACTGTGTATACGTAGTAGACTGGTTTATTGTTATAACCTTTAACAACGCTTATAGCTAGATTTTAAAGGCTACAGTAAGGAAGCAACTACTGCCGCGCCGCGTGGCGATGATAGGTGGTTAACATTATATCGGCTACAGAATTTAATTTGGTTTGTTCTGAAAAGAAGAATCATAGTTTTGCTTTTCAAATTCCCATATCATTTATTTCCTCTTCGCAACAGAAAACATTCAGGCAGAGGCAAAGTATTGAAGTTGTTTTTGATGCCAAAGAAAGTATAGAAGTTTTGATTAGAAAGATAGGGATGGGAACTTCATTAATTAGCCCCGCCTGGAATACAGCATTCGGATCACCTGATGCTCTAATTTACCACGAGTCTTCCGTGCAGAGGGAGACAATTTAAGTGGACCACAGCGGTTCTCTTTTTACTTCGGTGTACGGAGTTTTTTCGGAGTGTCTGCTTGTGTGTCCGTATTGATTTGAATACTATAGAGTGACAAGAGGAGAAAGGAAAATGTTGTAACAGCCGACCGACAGGACGTGGAGGCCTAGTTGAAGGTCAACATATCGAATGCTCTCTATCTGGTTGGTTGGTTGGTTGGTTGTTGTTGTTGTTTACATCCGGGGTATTCGACGACTGGTGCCTACCAGGACGTCAGTAGATTGGATTACAAATTGATATCTAAATTAGCAGATCAAATTACTGGTTAATATGTATATCAATCTTTTGCAAAACACCTGTTTTTTGCCTACCACTGCGTCACCGTGACATCGCTCACATGCTAGGCAGGTCTGTGACACTGACAGGACGTTAGGTCAAAGGTCCCGAGCAGGTCCAGGTATAGGCTATCTCATTTCCTGTCTTCAATTTTCTGGTAGAAGCATGTCTGTTGCATTATGATAGCCTGTGTGAAAATTCATTTAGTAGACAGTATCAGCGAGAAATTCACAATGATGAATAAAAAGAAATTACACCCACAAACGCTTATAATGTTTCATGTAAACATATTGAATATCTTCAATTTCCTGTTTGAATATCATCAATAGCTATTCAGTCCCTCCTGACCGAACGGATCAAGGTCATAACTGCAGCATGGATGTTGAGGATTATTAGCGTTCCCAGAAGGCCATTCCATGACGTCACGTCTAGCCCAACGACATCCCCAACTGTACCGCAGAGACAATGACTTCCTATCTGTCATGTCTAATGATATCTGTGGGGATTCTGTGATATATCTGACGGGCTGGACGAACAGTAGCATTAAAGTTTATAGCTGCGTTAGTTGCGACTTTGATGCAAATGGTAGGCCGGATGTGTTACGTTTTGAGAGAAAGAAACACCAAGATGGTACCATATCACCGTTATCCAAAGAATATTGAATAAAACCAGGCAGGTCTGTTACAATGGCAATCTCATTTTCAATCTCATTCCTCTGATCATTGAGTGATTCCATGGCCAGGTCCATTATTTTCATCACATGATGTCCGTGTGTTAAACTTCTTTACATGCCTCCATATAACAATTGAAACAGTGATGAAACTTCTCAGAGTCTGGAAGTTTGTCAAACACTTCTGGAGTTATCATATGTATCTTCAAGCACGAAGTTCGCTCCTCAAAACGATATATTTCCGCGAAGGGATATAACATATTCTCCAGTTGATTCACTATCATTGACTGAATCAAATTACAGAGACAACAGTGCCTGATCTTGATATATACCCAGGTAAGTTATTTAGAGGAAGGAAAACCAATTCTGTGATAGGAAAGTTGTGAAATAAATCACTTGTCTCTACTTTATCTACAATGCACTCAAATTCGTCTACAGAAGCTTTTAAAGAGTGCATCAATGGCTGAAAAGTTCAAAGGCCAAAACTAGCCCAAAGTAACAGAAAATCCCGAGGCTCCCGCCCGCTTTTGTTTCATGGGTACTTAAGATGCAGATAAGACTCCTGGAAGACGCGACCAAATCCAGTTCAAGGACTGTACCGTGGATGTTATCCTACTTGCGTTATTGGAATGTTGCGAGGAGGCATCGTACATTATCGGCGACCTTCGTGACCTGTTCGCTTATAGTCATCCTATCCGTGCCCCCCTCCCCAATCGGTGTAATTTCTTTCACTGCCACTGTACGTTCTTTTACATTAGACTCTTCCTCTGTATGGGCGTGTAATGTAATTTGTTACTTACTTTGTTACTCTCTATCCATGGTCGACTTTGGCGCTCAGAAGTACAAATCAATCCGTAATTTTTGTTTGACTATCGACCCCCCCCCTAAAAAATACAGGCGGAATGATACCTTGGTGCTGCCCAACACCCAATGCAACACAGGCCTCGGGCTTCGCCGCTTTGTAGTCAGTCGTTAAAATTGGTTTTATAGAGTCCGTTGTAAATTTCCACGCTCTATGCTTTTCCCCCTATCATTTAAGACGCGAAGGATGCCTTCAGATTTACGAGCTTTGTGTTTGCTTGCTTGCTTGAAATATGAGGCAACCTACTACTAAACTACTAGTTAAATTTCACGCTGCATAATCTACAATCGAATGATCTTCTGACATAGGTATGTTTTACATTATCATTCTAAACCCTACCGGTTCTACTATACTATCCATCTATCTACCCATCCATCTATACTATCCATCTATCTACCCATCCATCTATACGTCCATCCATCCATCCATCCATCCATCCATCCATCCATCCATCCATCCATCCATCCATCCATCCATCCATCCATCCATCCATCCATCCATCCATCCATCCATCCATCCATCCATCCATCCATCCATCCATCCATCCATCCATCCATCCATCCATCCATCCATCCATCCATCCACCCATCCATCCTTCCATCCATCCATCCATCCATCCATCCATCCATAGATTTTCCCCTCTCGCCGCCCACCTGCCCTCCTATGCATCATGAGGACAAAATATCGGTTCCCGGTATGACGAAAAGTGAGACAGCCTCTCCAAAAGCACTTATCGACTTCTACCTGGGTTCCCGCCAATTCCAAGGTCAGGCCCCACACTCCAACCGTAATCAAGTGAGCACTCTGCCACATTCCTCGGACAGAACTGGCCCAGCATCTGCCGGGTAACGTCCGCAGAGACGTACATCGACCTTGCAGTATTAAAGTATGGAGATGGGGACTTACACAGAAAGGTAATCAAATTTCAAAACTCCAAAGGAAGGGCATGTAAGGATGTAGAGGAAGGTGAACGTTTTCAAAAGGGCCGCTGAGGTGGATTTGATATGTGAACAAACGGAACAAAAGGAAATTTGTACTATTTCACATGGTTGAAACATTCTAATGTATGAAGCGGAGAGGGCAAATTTTAGGCTCTCTCTAGTGCGAAAAGTAATAAAGGCCTTGGAACGGTGAAGGAACGAATCTTGGGAAGGCTGCTTGCGCTCACATGATTATGACGTAAGTACTGCCCACCATGTTGGGTGGTTAAACCTGAACGTTGCCAGGTAAATTCTAATCGGTGTATGTAAGTACAGTCACCTGACCATGGCATCTTACCCCTACAAATGTTCTATAAGAAGACAAGAAGGGTCGCTTGTAGGAAAGTATTGCCCTAATAGCCCTTGAAATTTAGTTGCTCTTCTTCCTATGACAGTGTCTTCCAACATTTTCACGTTCAGTCTAGTTTATTGTTATCTATATGGTACCCTCAATTACACCATCAGTATATTTAGGCATTGCGTTTATTGTGTATTGAATGTTTGGCCTATTTTTAGGACATCCATTGGTTTGTTGATCGATCTAATTTCTATTCATGAGCATGATCAAGTCACTTAGCGTTTGAAGTAGCAGTGCCATTCAACAGAACATTTGATGCAACCAGTATCCAATACGTTATATGATAACCACGATTTTGCATGATACATGAGTTCGAGACGTTACAACTAACACTTTTCATGTTCATATCAAAATGTTCAAGATGTATGTAGTATTTATGCAAGCATCTTAACTAGATTATCTTAAAATCTATAAGTTCACCTAATAGGATTATAGGTTAAGCATGTTAAGCAGATGTGTCGTGTCGAAAGGAGAAGGATCCGTCGCTTCAGTGAGGATAAAATTCGAAGTGATTCACGCACCTTTTACATTCCCAGAACCCAGACATTTACAATTCCGCATCTCAAGATAATCCCTACACCTGTCTCTGTCATTCATCACTAATGTCCTGACGGATTAATGTATACGACTGAGGACTGGATTGTTATTCGCGTGATTCGTCATATTTACACTACAAACCCAGGGGTTTATATCTACAGGGAGTTGATGACACATCAATCGGGTCAAACGAGGCGATAACAACGGTATGAGTCATTTCTGATAGCGGCACGAAGCGAGGGTAAAGAAAACTATCTGTCTACGATAGATTGATTCTAAGATAGATAGACACATAGATCTACTGTTACTCTAGCTACGTAGATAGATAGATAGATCCATAGATAGGAACATATACCCCTAGATAGATCCATAAATAAAAAATAGATATTCATATTTACGGGTTTATGTTACCCATGCGATATGTTTGAACTTCACAGAGCCCAGGGGCGTACGTCGTTATGAAACAATGCTGAGTTGCATGCTGTTTTCATGAATAGCCTGTAGGGAGGGACTGCAGGGGCGCTAAGCACGCCCGAAAGTCGTTTGTTCGTGGATATAAGGATCAAGCCGTGCTGTATTTGCAAATCTTATCCACATAGGGATTAGTCAATGCAATATTCGTCTCCACAAAGAGGTAATAATTTCCCGGGTAGCTTAAAAGTTTAGCAACTTCGATAGTTGAAGGTTCATCTGTGTTGGAAGAAGTCATTATTGAATAGTTAAACTGTAATATCCAATATGTAATATCCAATTTCCATAGTTGGAGTGTTTTCAAAATCGTTTGCTTGTGAATGGAGTTAGGTCTAAGAAAGCAGTGGGCTTTTCAGCATAAAGTTTTATGGGAGAGGGAGGAACCTTGATTTTATTCGTAGCTTTTTGACGACCCCATAAACGTCACTACGGACCCCATGCTTTATGTGCAACATACGTCCAACCAAACCTAGACCACGTAAATTGCTGTCATAACAGCAGATACGGGAAGTTCATTTTAACATATCTTGAGGCAAAGCAGCTCAACGCTTAGGTGATCACACAAGGGCAGTGCAATCCTGATACGAGCTCAAACTTTGCATGCATGCAGCCGGCCAACCCAACACGTACAAGTACTCTGCATGATGAAAGCACACTTAAAAGTCTTGTTACTGTCAGATTAATGGGAATGTGATCAAGAGGTTGACGTGTGTGTTTTCATTTCAATTTTGATATGGCTTTCATCTTGAGAATGGCCGAGGGGCTTTTGAAATTCCTGCAACATGACATAGCACTCTGCATGCAATTAATCATCATCGCATTTTCATATGTTCTGTATGAAGCCCGCGAAATGATGAAATTACCTTAGATTTCCAGAAGAGTTTGCTTGAGACATGCACAATCAAGCTGATCTCAGAAAAAAAAATGTTTAAAAGCAAAAGAAAAAAATGTAATAAAAAAAGTTGTAATCAAAAAGATAATCTGGATAACAGCCAATCAATTCAAATGTCATCAATGCAACAAAATGATTCAACGCAATGTACTGTCCTAATCAGACTGGTAATCATGCCTTTACGTGACTTTTTGCTAAAGGGTAAATATGTAATCTGCAGAAGGCATTGGATAGACAAAAGGATATCTTCCCTCATCAAGCGCGCCTAAAGGCGTCTTTTGTCTAGAGACATAAATGGTATTGATCTAAATTTTCTATTTTATCTTTCAATTTTCCCGTGGTGCCCCTGTCCCTGAGGGGAAACTATTACGCCTTGTAGAGCTAGCCGCGGGCCGGAAAAGCCACTTTCTACTTTCCGAAATGTAATCTCTGCCCTGTGATTCCGCAGTGGTGGAGATGGGGGCATGTCAGGACATTGCCTCGCATTCCTGCAGACGTAAGCCTGCAGAAGTGATGTTGAACTTGAGGGATTTGTACAACCCTATAGGTTCAATTAGCCTCGGCGACAAGGTAACAGTGTCCTCGAGTGATAAAACCATTCTGTCCCCCGAGGTAAGGAAGCAGGCATTTTTTATTCTTTCTGTTCGGTATAAAATACGTGCGCCCCCGCCCTGGAACCAGAGGGATGGAGCCATCTGCTGCCGCGGAGCTCAGGACCACATTACACCCATTTCACAACTCGGTAAGCACGGCATTTGCTTTTAAGGTCTTCCCTCAATTATATGCCAGCATCCCATTTGTCAGCAGGAGATTCGGATATCCATGGCTCGTCTCCAAGATCAGAGCTCGCTCACTGCGGCGGGATGTTCATCAAATTTCTTCTTATAATTAAGGAAGCCGCCGGGAAGAGTGTGAGTTGCGCTAACGCAAGTAGGCTTAACACAAATCATAGAAGTCGACAGGCATTTTGTCAAATACGCTTCAAACTATCTCAAAAGTCATTAGCGTTTGACAAGTGTAGGGAAAGAAGACAGGCTTTGGTGGAAAGTGACAATTACTAAGAGACTAGCTGACTAATACTTCAGTTCTTACTGCTTGATATGAGATGTAGAAGTGACAGTTATACAAGAATAATGGATAACAAGTTGCCTACAAACTAAGTATAGAAGTTCCATTCTTATATTTCTGAGTTTTTTTTTCCTGAGATCATCTCCCATGAGCCCATAGTATCATCACGAACATATTCCAATAAAACAAATTACTCCGGCCTCTAAGAGAGGTGTGTCCCTACATCCATCAAACCATTTTCCGCGCGTTTCCGCTATTCCAATCTCCGTAGTGGAAATTAATCCACTCTAGGTGAAACGCGACCCATTTCAATGCCTTCCCTTGCCCTAAAAAATTCATAGAATACAAGTTTATCCTTGATTTTGTGACTTTGAAAGGAATTGTCATTTCTAGCCAGGAATTCAGACAGAAACTTCGTTATTTTTGTCCTATATGACCTTATTTACATTCCGTTGCACGCAGAGCGGAGCACCCACCTATCATTAACAAGATTCACCATGCTGAGACGAGGTGACCCTGAGTACGTACGCGCAATGACAAACGGAATCTCAAGAGCATTTGCAGAATTCCATATAAATGCCTACTGCAGCAGCATACACAACAGAAATTCTGATTAGAATGGCTTCCGCAATCTTGTATTCTGGGAGTCTACTAGCGTGCCCCATATCACCCGGTTATATGGGACGCATATTCAATAAATAATGAAAAGACCCTCACATAGGCCACAGGCGTATACAGAGCCCCTGAGGAAAGCACCTCCCGTCCCTACTAATTTGTAAACCTTACGAGTTTTCAACCATCGTTGCTTGCTACGATCTTCCCGCATGGTTGCTGGAATATTCACTCTTGCGTTGGGTTCTCTAACGGCCAACTGCACCGACTCACGATTTAAACACGGGCGGGACAGGTGAAGCGTTCCGCGGGGTCCCGCCCCTCCCCCCAACCGGGGCATTCCCTCCCTCAGGCTAAACGCAAACAACACCTGCCTACTCCCGAGGAAGAATCATACAGACAAACGTACTCACAGTTTTGATGGATCCTGGAGAAGAGACGGTGATAAAAATTTCCTCGGCGGTTCCTTTTCCAAGGGCGGCGGTCAGATGCCTCACAGACGCGGGAAGGGGACGGCGAATCCGGCTAGTGCGCATGTGCGCGGAATGAATATTTCATTTTCCTTTCACGACCCATCTGGTCGGGATACATCCTCTCATTGTCCTCCCGCGGATCGATAGAATTCCCTTTCAAATCTACCGGGAATGCCGGAATTTCAATATTTCTCCCGATTTTCATTTCCTGTTGTAAATTTTCTTAATTCTTTTCCTTTCTTGGAAGTGAACGGCATAAACTAGAGCGCGTATCAATCTTACCATTTATTTGATCAGTTGTTAAGAATATATTTGCTCCGATATGTTCGATAATGGCGGTGCAGTTTCTTTCCCTTCCTTTCTGACCAGGTGGGCATCGGGGCAGAAATTAGATGTGTAAATGAAAGACATTACGTCGGCCTCGCACGGTCGATAGGACGTAAGCTGTACCTAATCAATAATTCATTGCTGTGGCGGAATTTGGGCACGATGTTTGAAAGACCAGCTCCTAACATTACAACCTTGTCTATTTAGATAAAAGTCTACACAAAAATCATGAGGTAATGGAACGGTAGCCATGTACACGAAATTCCTACGTCAAGATGAAAGGATTACTTATATTTTAGTCGCCATTCGGTCATTCGTAGTAGCCTCCTAGCAGGATGCTTCTGTTGAATGCGTTTTCCGTTTATGTCAGATCGATTTGCTATTTGATCTTGCCCTATTTACAGACGCTATACCTGTAAGCGGTGGTTTTAGGCAGATTTGACGTATGAATGTTTTTAATGCAAACACGCTATCTATAGTTTACACCTGGCGGGTATCAAATGTAGGTCTGTAATTACCGTGAAGGTCAAAGTGACGTTTTTGAATATGGATTTGCCGAATAAGAGCTAATTTGCATCACCCCCCCACATGTATCTCCAACTGATAGGTAAATGCCAATACAATCAGTCACAATATGACATTCTATGCTCATAATGTTACACTAGCATCACGTGGCCACATGTGTCTATTTTAATTCTCTCCGTTTTTAGTAGCGGTCTAGATGACACCGAAATCATCATGCAAACAGAATATGAAATGAGAAAATCAACATACCATCAACCCATCAATCAAAAACAGTTATGAATAGACAAATTTTACTTGCTGTCCATAGTCATTGGCAGTGGCCGTATGTAAATTATGGGTCAAAAGACGCTAATAAGGCAGTTTGACACGACAGTGACAACACGTTGTCGTCATGTATCGTTAGTACTTAAGGGTGTGGATAAAATGTATACTTTGTAGTAATAGGTCGAGAAACGATCCTTGAGGAACACGACTGATTCCAGTCTATGGAGCAGTATCCCATACTGTAATATATGTATCTTGTTTCTACGGGAACCAAATGACAAATATTTACATGTTCCACCCAAACAACGCTAATTACTCGGGGCAGATGAGGCCTGCATACTAAATACCAATTAATACATCTATGAATATGCGCAATATCAATGATGCTCCTAATTAAAACCGATCTGTTGTGGAAACACTTCAAGTGAAGACTCCAGGCAATAAGAGCTTGAAACTGTTGAGGCTTTGTTGCTTGCCTCAGTGTTTTTTTTAAGAAGGAAAGGGGAAGGAAGAAAAAAAATAAAAAAAGATAAAGAGAGAGGATATGGACATATCATCATGGGACAGTGATTATCAATTGAAATATTCTATGACATAATTGATACGTCACTCTCACTCCTCTACCAGATGAAATGAACTTAAGCCAAACTGATATAATCAAATGGATAAAATCATCTGGGCACTGAAAAGCTAATGCGAGCTAGCGTGCGAAGGAAAAATTGGGGGAAAAAATACATGTAGTATAAACTAATGACTGAGTATGCAAAAATATGACATACCAAACAATATATTCTTGATTTTAGTTCTTTTCATTGGTGTAAGCTTTCCGAGTTTTTTTTAAAAATCCAGAGCATATATTTCCTCATTTTGCAGCTAATTCAGCATAGTCACAAACTCTTTTTGAAACGGACGAAATTTGTCATGCACATGTGTCATCCATATAATCAAGTCACTTTGACCTGACAACAAATAAAAACTCTCCCAATAGTGATCCATATGTCTAGTTTTCAACGATACTTTTCCGATGGAGAGGACTTTCACCACAAATTAGACGAGAGAAACAAACAACTCATCATTGGCACATTGATTGGCACCACGAAGCCCATTATCTGACACCCGGATGTAAATGATACGTTATGAGAAAGCTCTTCTGATCCCTCCTAATCCGGCCATGTAAACACTATGTGTTCAATTAGGTCTGTCAGAGGAGATTCTGAGTGATCCGTGAATGATTATTGACATCGGCGTCCCGGGTATTAAATCAATATGTCAGATGAAGGCTTTCGAAGCAGGAATTTCCATTAGGGATAGCAGTAAGTTAGATAGATTTACCACAATTTGATGACCACAATGACCGCTATCGTACTTGAAACCGCAACGCAAAATGTTCGGTCATGAAAAGAGTAGCAAGTTATTGTTCGTCCGAAGAGCATTTTGTCCGTCACGTATCAAGAAAAGTACGTTAGGCGAAATAATCTTTACGCAGTCAGATTTCAACGCCGATAACATGTCAACGTCAATTCTTATACATTGCCGGAAAGTGTTTTTTCACCGTTCTCGCAGGCAAAACTTTAGGCAGTTCCTGTCCTTGGTGCTGACCTGTCATCAAGCACATGTTAATGAATATCTTTCCTTCTCGCGATACTAATGCACATTTCACATATAAATAACGTTACTATGCATGAAAAATGTTAGAAAATAATCAAAGCAACGACATAAAATCTTTTTACACCATATAATCATATGTTGTGCCGAAACGGGCGGAGTTTTCATGGTGCGAATCTGCGGTTCTGCATATGTAGCTACTTATTCAAGATGGCCGCCTCCTGGTCGGAACTAATGCTTTCCAAACTTGTCGGACGTTGTAACAACTTTTTCCAACCTGGTAAGTGATGTCTTACTTTACCTATGCTTAGAATACATTGCCAATGTTCTTATAAGCTTGGTATTATCGTTTAGTTAGGCACATTCATTTCAAAGTAGAGTTTCAGCGTCCTTTGCAAAAGGGGCCGCGGGGAGGGGGGCAACGCTGCTCTAGTTTCATGAGCGTGACATAGCACACGAATTCCAGGACATACTAGTAAACTGTGTAACCAAGTCATTTAAAAGAGAGTGGTTAAAACGACCATATATCAGCTAGCAACATCACCATCGACAAACACAAGTGAATCGTTAGTTAAAACGTGTTCCGTACTAATACTACTATACAGTAAATTACGCAGAACTGGAGAGCCGGGACTCGGGTCGGGCTGAGACTAGTATGCAACAACTTAGGTGACGCTGCTGACCTGTCCATGGTTTCTTACCTGTCTATACCTGCAGTACACCTGACAAGCTTTCTCACCTGTCTGTACCTGTTGTGTACCTAACAGTTTTCTCACCTGACTGTAGCCATTGTGAACCTTACAGGTTTATCACCTGTCCATACTTGTGGTGCACCTGACAGGGTTTGCACCTGTCCATACTTGTGGTGCACCTGACAGGGTTTGCACCTGTCCATACTTGTGGTGCACCTGGCAGGGTTTGCACCTGTCCATACTTGTGGTGCACCTGACAGGGTTTGCACCTGTCCATACTTGTGGTGCACCTGACAGGGTTTGCACCTGTCCAATTTTGTGGTTCACCTGATAAGTCTTGTGCCTTACTCATGGTGCACATGACAGGTTTTTGCACCTGTCTAAGTTTGTGGTGCACCTTGTCTACCCATCTTTATGAGCCAGGTTTCTCACCTGTCTGTACCCATTCTGCACCTGCCAGGTTCCTCACGTGCCATGTGTAAACCCTTTCTGGTGGATGGTCAGCAGGTGGGCTGGGTGTGGCCAGGTGTTGAGAAACATATCCAGAGGTTTCCTGATGTCTTCATGGTGGAGGAGAAACAGGTAAGGATCACATTAAACTCTGTTAAAGGAATAAAAGGATAGCTTGTAGACTTGACAGTGTTATCCAAATTGATTTCAGAAATTTTTGTTCAGACAAGCAAATGTGTCATGCTGACACTACAGAAAAACTTTTAGAATTCCTTAACATAAATATAACTCATGGTTTATTATATCATAAACTGCATTTGATGTTATTTGTGAATGTAGGTGTCGTTGTGTCCCAGCCTGCAGACTTATGAAGAGAGAACAGCCAGAGTACAGGAGGTCATGCTGAGGCTGAGGCAGGAGGGGGACTTCATCGCTCTGAAGGGTTGGAGAGACGAGGTAAGGGCACAAACAAACAAACAAACAAACAAACAAAAATTATCTACTTCTGGGTGCTTCAGTGTAAAAAGTCTGTTGTACTTGATCAATTTAAAATGGTATTTTTAAAATATTATAATTCTCCATAGTCAATAGTGGCAACTGATATATCCATCGGATAATGCATTCGGGTAAATCAGGCATAGAAAAAAAAAGGTTTAGTTGCTTATCAGTTACAAGTGTATATGTGCTGAAGTGCAATACAAAAGTGATCACTATATCATTTGAAAAGCCTTAAGTTTGTATACTGCATTGTTTTGTCTTTTTTTCTACTCTATAGATGTATGACGTTTTTCACCAGAGAAGCAGTCCCCCAGTGTTCAGGATGGAGAGAACAGCCACCGGTGAGTCACTGGTACATACATGTGATCACTCCTGGAATAGTCTCAAGCAGAGTATTAAAAATTATAAGATATCATTGATTTTGAAATGCTGATATTTATTGTCATTAGATAACACTCTTGTATAACTAAAGATATTGAGATTTCTTATGACGATATGCACAATTATATACATGTAGCTTATAACAACTAAAAGGAAATGCTATGTGTATATAGGAACCATTTAGGAACCATGAAACACTAATCAAATGTTACAAATCCCAGAACCAACAGATTAGATTGAGGTTGCTTTGATAACATTGCTACCTACTCTCTACAGCTCTCCTGGGAGTGAAACAGTACGGTGTCCATGTGAATGGTTATGTGGAACATCCTCAGAAAGGTCCACTGATGTGGATAGGGAGGAGGGCAAAGAACAAGTCGACATACCCCAACAAACTGGATCAAGTGGTAAGGCCAAGAACTGAATCCAGGACTTTTGTCTCAAGTCTCTGTCACATACATGTATTTTTTTTTTCAATCATTCTTTATTACTTTTTGCAAAACAAACAACAAAAAGAAAGCATGGCAGCTACAAATACGTTAACAAAGCACATGTAAAAACCATGTATAGTGAATGACAGGATTACAACAATTTACAGCAAACTGACATAATTTTGACAGTCATAGATGTGTGATAAAAAATTCAGTAGTCCGTTGAAGAAAATTATCATTCTGTAATTTGCCAATTGTAAATTCTGTCTTTGCCTTCTTCTCCACTGTGAGGTTCAGTAGTCTCTGAGCTGCCTAAGCCTGTCACTCACCTGCCACTCTCTGCCCAGTACTTGCAAACTTCTGACTCCCTCCCATGTGTACAACAGTATCTCTAAGTCCTGCATAACTGTAGTTGCCTTGCTGAAAGTTGACAAATTGATTGCACAACTGATACTGTTTTGTCCTCAGACTGCAGGTGGTTTCACCGCGGGGCTGACAGTGCAGGAGGTGTTGGTGAAGGAGTGTGCAGAGGAGGCCAACATCCCTCAGGACATCGCTCTGACAGCCCAGCCTGCTGGGGCTATCAGGTCAGTACTACGGTGACAGAGGTTTTACTTAGTACTTGATGACAAGTTTGATTTCAACATGTATGGCATTGCAGCAGTGAATTGGCTGAATTGTGCTGTCATTTACATACTTGACAATCAGCTGTATCAAAATTTAGTCACAATGTCCAAAAATTTAAAAACATGTTTTTATACATTTGCTTTGCAAGCATTTCTGTGCAAGAATATTGTAGGGTATTTGTCTTTCTAAATATAA
The DNA here is from genome assembly GCA_019207045.1 of Branchiostoma floridae x Branchiostoma belcheri. Taxonomy (NCBI): domain Eukaryota; kingdom Metazoa; phylum Chordata; class Leptocardii; order Amphioxiformes; family Branchiostomatidae; genus Branchiostoma; species Branchiostoma floridae x Branchiostoma belcheri. The sequence continues at coordinate 9,816,289 of CM033027.1, forward strand.
AGTCTTTTAATACTTATGAAATGTTAAGTTAATTTTTACACAATCAGCTAACAAGAGGATTAAGTTTTACCAAGGAGTTCTTGAATATGACCTCTCTGGGTTTAATTACTTTGTGATTTAAGAATTTAACAATTGATATGGAACTTGGATGAAGGTTAGACACCCAGGTATAAAGATACCCCAAATAGCAGTTACTCAACCAATTGGATATGATTCTGGAAATGGTCAAATGTTTCAGATAGCTTCCACTATCCACTGAGCAGAAAGGAGATCTTGTTGAAGAGCTAGGAGGTGGTGATAAATTTTAGATTATGTCCAATAGGGAGCAAAATTAAGACAAAGTCAATACAAGTAACTGGAAATTTGTATGGAAATACTATCTTGCAATGCTGCCCATAAACTAGATTTTTTACCAGATTTATGTACAAACTAACCTAATCACGATGTTACTGCTTCATTAGTGACAGGGTAACTGCCATGTTACTGGAGACTCATAAAGTTGATTACAAGCTTTTATGATGGTTTAGCATGCCTCAGTAATTAGATGTGATGAGAAATGTGAATGGTTGCTGGTGCATTATGGTTAAACCCTGTTGGGTGCTTCATTTTCTCCACTCTTTCAGGCCATTTCTTTTACTTAGATCATCCTAGAAGGTCAGGCCTAGGCATTTGACTTATAGGCACAGTGTGACAGTCCATATATTGAGGCATTAACTTTCACCTTGAGTACAAGGCAATGGCAAATCATGTGCACTTATGCTGATGTTTTGAGAGGAGGCACTGCACACTCACCCATAACCATTTGTTGTGATTGGTCCCTTGTTGTGATACCTACAAAAATGACCATCTTCACCTCATATGATTTTATCCCAAAAGATTTGTAGATGAAACTTTAGTAATTTTGCGCTACTGTCTTGTACATTTGCTGAAGACAAAACATTTAAAACCTCAATGCAGCTAGGGTATGCCAGGTTTTATAGATAAATGAGATAAAACAAGTACATGCTTGTATGATATGAAGCTGTTGGTAGTAATAACTTCTTTATTGCAGTTATCGCTGAACAGCTATAATTCTTTTGATATTGTCCAATATAAAGCACAAGATATGATGAAACATTGCCGACAGCTATTATCTACCTTTTACACACACCCCACTGGTTTTACCCTCACTATTTGTACTTTATTTCAAATCTGTCAGTTTTACAAAACACTAGAGACATATTGGGAAGAGCTTACACGTATACAGCCTAGAGCAGCTAATTGGAGATTTGTTCAGCACTTATATCCACCTTCTGTGTATTAAAGCTGTTCCAACTATATTGTTGTCTTCTGCTTTTTGTCAATTCCTGGATCATTCTTGTTGTAGTTTTTTTGTAATTGGAAGAGCCCATTTGTAGTGGGGGAGAAATGTTTTATAGATTTACATGAAACCAGAAAAGAAAATGAATACAGATCATAATATATACTATTTATGATTTGTTCAGAAAAGGCTGTATTACAACTGCACATAGAGTAATGTGTACATTTGCATTAGCAAATTACAGAGGATCTGGGGAGATCCTGTCAATGCTTAACAGTAGACTTAAGAGGGCCAGCAACGCTTAGTGGTAAATTTGGAAGGCACCAGCAACAATTTATCTATATATACTATTATAAGACAATAAGTATTCTACTCTTTTGTGAAATATTTTGGGAATGAGTTTATTGGATTAACTGATCATGAAAAAGGTATAAGTTTGTTACAGCCCCTCATTACAGTATTAGTCAAGAATGTATGATTTTTCATGATCTCATATTATAAGTACATTAATTTGAACTACTTTATCCGAAACGTATCATACCAACCATAAATGTAATTTGATACCAAAATCTGGTACAAGAAGCATTCATTAATCTTCAAAATTAAATCTTTCTACCGTAACAATTCTGTATTGGGCTGATCCCAACATCAAGATCAAGTTCATGAGGAATTGATGAAGGTGTTATAAAGGGGTGTTCTCATTATGCGCGGCAGCTGCAGCTGTGTCCTGGTGATGAGGAGGTGGCACCAGGCGCTCCGAACGTCATCCCTTTGTCCTTGAAACAAAAAAAGGCACTCCATCAATGCCGGGCCCAACAAGCGCAGGGTCACGGTAAGGTCACGTAACAGGATTGATGGGCAGGTTTGCCCCACCTGGCTTTATGGGAAGGAATGGTGGGTAATTCAATCTCATGTTCAGGGAACGTTACATGGAGGAGGAGAGAGCCATGTCATCATCAATTAGATCCAATCTGTTCTGTAGGAGGTTACAGCTAGTATGTCTTTTTCTTGAGTCAGTTGTGTAGTTCGGAATTAAGGACGTTGCATACTAGGGAAATGTTTATCTGGTGAGCAAATTTAAGATCCTTAAGTGTCAGTTACTCACAAAGTTTCTAAAAAAATCAAGTGTCAGAAATAGGCGGTCAGTACAACCCGAGGACGCCTATAGATTCTGTGAAATTTGTTTTGGTGCTTGACTTGAGTGCACAGTTGTTTTTTTATTAGATTAATGTTGAAACATGAATCTCCTTAATATGAGTACTAGTCTTTATGCAGATAATTATAATGTTAAAAAGTTAGCGAGTGTGCCATGTCCATTGTTGAACATGTTGAAAAATCAATACTTATGTGTTTGAAAAAGTGGTATTTACGAAAATAGCCAGTAATTGCTCTTATTACAATTTACTAATAAAAGTGTAATCGCTAGTTTTCAAGGACATCTCTATAACTGTTGTCTATTTCATTATTTGAACCAATGGTGTCTTTGAAGTGAAAGCTAACTCAAGCTACTAGGGACACTGTGACATTACTTCTGGGAAGGAGGTTCACCTCTGACAGGGTTTTATATGTTAAAAGTTTTGGTTGTGTGGTTGTGTTTCGTGGTATTGCACCTATAACTCAAGATCATGTTGATGAATTTTTTAAATGAATTTTTGTATGTTGGCAGTTGTTGAAGTCCCAAAGAAACATGGTGAGTATGACCCCCTAGCAGTGTTGTCCGGTACTGCAGCATTAGAGAAATACTTCCCCTTCCTGAAAGTAATGTAGTTTAGTCCAATGACAGCTGGTTTAAGCCATTCCCATTAGCTGGGGATGATGAAGGGGAGAAGAGAAGGGGAGGATCACTAATATAACACATGTGATGGCTAGGGCTATGGTAATTACTTGTCTTAAATGATCTTACATTTTTGTATGATTCATAGAACGTCGTATATGTTACTTGCCCCGGCAAATTGGACAGTTTGTTCTAATTCCTGCTGTAGGCTTGGGTAATAATAGCTTCTATGATAGTCACTAGATGGGGCCACACGTTAGAATCAATACCGGCGGAGGGCAATGAGAAGTCAAGGTGATGAGAATGATTATGTTTTCACACCAACACACCTGAGCCACTGAGACTCATCACCGATGGCTGGGAGAGGGTAGATTATACGGACACGTTTGCAGTAGTCAATCATGTTTGCGGTCTTAACAGGGACCTCTCCACTTCATGTTTGGTCATCTTCTTTGAAAATGCCATTTCTGAGAATTCCAAATATCACCACTATGATATTGTCTCTGATGGGACTATAAGTTGTGTAACAGTTACTGTATTGGATTTTTGCAGGTAAAGTAATAAAGAATAAGATGCGAAACACATATAGTAAGGTTCTTTTAGCACAACCAAGAAATAAAAGAACCTTACTATATGAATAATTGCCAACCTGATGAAGTTATTCACAGAAGATGCAAAACACATTCTCAATGTACGTCTCCAGATCTCTTTAATAGCACCATTGCTTGTTGAATGTATAACAGCTCTCAGGAAAGTATACCACAGCAGGAATAAATGTGTTTTGTGATGACCCACTGTGCAATTTTACAAGTACTTTACTCTATAGCTATACATAAAGTACTATTATCATATAGCCAGATGGAGTTGACCAATCAGAGGCCCCCATTTCCTGTGGGTTATCAGGCAGTAACCTGAAAAGTGGGCGGTTATTAGAATAACCGACCACTTTTTGGACCGCACCATTATAGAAGGGACAGGACGCTAATACTAGTGTTAAGTATTTATCGATTATATCTATTAAACAGCGTACTGTACTTTTTTCAATTTATGTTAAACTACAACACAATTAAAAAGATATAAATGATTTTTAAATAGAAAAAGATTAATTGAACATGACTTTCAACACCCCCACTAAACAAACCCGATGGTCAAATTTGACCTTATATTCGGGGTATTAGAACACGAATCTTGTTCGATCTGACGTGATCGAACAGAACGGGCGTTCTACCGGGGGTCACCCGCGGTCATCCGCAGGTTGCTACAGTAAACACGCAGAAAACGCCCTGTGTCAGTTGGATAGGCTATATGTGTCAGTTGAATAGGCTGTATGATAATAACGTTAATGCCCCGCCTTTTCCTCGGTGTATATGGTGAGATAATCCCTGGTCAGGTGCGATAACCACCTCATAAACCACCTCGTTCGCTACGCTCACTCGGTGGTTTATTCGGTGGTTATCGCACCTGACCAGGGATTATCTCACCATATACACCTCGGGGCGGGGCATTAACCATTTATTCAAACATCAGCATAGTGCCCTTGAAACTTAAAAATCAATTTTTTTAAGGTTGAAGTGAAAATCAAGAACTATTTCTATGGCTATGTTTCTAATTAACTTTTTATACATTGTGATTGTGCATTCTTGTATTGATCCATGATGTATGCTCCACTTCCCTTCACCACACTTTACAGTCCTCTCTCACTGCTGGACAACATCCAGTAAACTCAGTTTTTCAATTGAGGAGAGTTACAATCCAAAGTTGAATGTAGGCGACTGGATGTTACTTTCCTATTAAATCAACTTCAAACAATAAGATTAATGATGTCAATGTGACAAAAAACGGGGTACTTGTATGTGTAGAAATTAGATGTGATAGTTGAACTGGACTGTGCTAAAATGGCAAAGCTGTATTTCATACATTTATACCAGGCATTCTTGTCACGTTTAGATACATTATATGAGGTGGAGGGCACACGAAAGGTTCAAGATCTAGATATCAAAATCAAAACTAGGTCACCTGGCTACATGTACATGTGCAGTGTTAAAGAGATTCTTGATACATGATGTAATCGATTTGAAATGTTTAGATTTTATCAAGCACTTGTGGATTCAATGTAGCTCTATGGGAAATACTGCAATCAGTGTTGATAGTATACATATTGTTAAAATACAGTTTTTGTGTGTGTCTGCTTAGTGTTTGTGTGTCAATACCTACATGATTGCAGTATAGTGGCTGATTTCCACATGCTAGGCACGTTGAGGACACCACTGACAGGAAGTTAGGTCAAAGGTCCCAGAAAGGTCAGAGGAATGGGTTATCACATTTCCTGCTATATGTATGTTATTGCCTTAGGAGGGCCAGTGGGAAAAAATTAATAAAACAAGAATTTTACAGAAACTAAAAACATTTTATATATAGTTTGTACTGACACATACAGAGAAGGAGGACAGAAAAGAAACCTGTACCACATTTTAATCCTAAGTTATTTTCTGCGTTGATCTTTTAAGCAACATTTCAACCCCCTTGCTACACTGTATGTCTCATCTTGTGTCATTATTGTGTGCTTGTACTAAGCAATTCTATGTGCTTGTATCTGATTTCATATTGATATCGTATTATATACACCGGTACCTGTAAAATCTTACAATACCCTTGCCTGTAGTTTAGGGCCTTCTTCATGGATATGTGTTTGGGCAATGATGTAGATGATATGTTAGGATTGGACATGAATTAGTTCTGAAACCATGGCTGCATGAGATAATCCAATCCACATTCTGGACTAGGACCAAACAGTCTGATGTACTGTGGTTTACATTAGAAGAGAAGACAGGGTTATCCCCTGTTAAAGGGATTTAGGGTGAACGTCCCCTGAGTCTTTCCAGGTCATTTGATAAATAAATCAGGAGGTGAGTGGACTGAAACCACAATTCCACCAAGCCTGGTATCCATCCTGTTCTTGTTTCAGTCCGCACCTGTGATAGGTTTCCTGCAAAGTACCCGGTAGCCTTGCAACTTGATATAGAATAGAAACAATTGGTATTTGAAAATTTGTGCAAAATATATACTGTCCTTTGTTACGGTATGGTAAGGACATTGTGGTTTTCAGAAGTTTTTCAGGCATTCAGAAGTTACACTAATCCCAGTTACACTGCTTCTGACAAATATTTCGTAGCCAAAATGATTAATGACCTAAGGGCTAGGTCATAGGCCAGGAAGAGGTCATGGGTCATGAGACACACCTGTACAACATGACTTTGACCTGAATTGAAATTTTAGTAAGTGAATTTATTTAAGAAATTATTTATAGGGCAAGAAAATAGCAAGAAAGTATAGGAAATATCACCTTGTCTGCTGTCAAATAGCCAAATATTAACCAATAACAAGAGCTATTGTCAAGTTCATTGAGTTCATTGAGAACATGTTAATAGAAGACATAAGTCTCATAAAAGTATAGTGGATTGGTCTGATTTGTCCCTAGATGAAATGTACTTCTAATTTGTACTGCATACATGTTATACAATGCATTTATACACATACATTTTACTTTGAAGGTGAAATGAAGGGTAAGATGAACAGAGAAGTCCTCCAATTCAATGACAATGTAGACACGTCAGGTATGATTCACTTGTGCCTTCAGGCCATCACTTCCAATTAGCAATACTATTCAACCAAAGCCCAACTCCGGTTGCCTTGTCAGAAATCATGACATTCTGATCAGAAAAACCTCAAGGCAGACTGAGAATATTGACTTCTTGTGTATATATAGTCTCTAGATATAGTCCTGACTGATGTTTAGTGGAAGTGGATATTAATTATTGTTGTTGAAGCAGAATTTGGTACAATAGTAATTGCTTTAACAGTGCATGAAAGTTTCTTAATATAGCATTTTCAATATTCTCCTTCGGGTAGCATCTTAAATGGAACATTGCACTGGAACAATAGAATAAACTTTTTTAGTGTAGCGCACTTCGTTGAGGAAACGACTGATGACAAACATAGATATTGACACATACCATTGCACATGCCCATTCAACCTTGGGCTTCCATAAGTGGTTTTTCACATCATCAGCACTGATAAGTATCAACATTCATGAAGATGCCATCATCAGAAGTAGTTAACAGCACTGTTATTAAGGCTCCTGTATTCGGTAGTGGTTTATTTACTATGTAGCTGTCCATGGTGCTGATCAAACAGCTGCAGTGGGATGTACCAATCGTAACGACTTTTTGTTAATTTTGTGTGAATAAAGAACAAACCAATACTCCATCTCGTTCTTTTAAGCCTAATTTTGGGGTATTGTTCGTGGAATTATCCACAAATCAGGTCAAACCTTTCATATAAGAACTATAATTGTGTCCGTATGGACTCCATCTTGTCCAGATGATTTCACTAATGGGTTGTCTGGAAATAGGAGCCTTTCTAATGACTATTGTGGTCTCAGTCTGCATGGTCCTTAAAGGAAAGCATCAGAAAATCTTCAATTCATTATTTTCCAGCAGTTTACTCATTAAAAAGTTGATTTACGTCAATTTTTACATTAATCCGCCCAATATGACCCTGTAGACACGTTTGAACTTCGCGCTTTCCTCCCCTCTCCCGCCGCGCTGGCCGATGACGTAATGGCCTCGTTCTGATTGCCTGCGCTCTGACGTCACAAATCAGAATTGAAACTTCTGGCCATGCCAGCCATTTGTTCGGGGAACCTCGGTCCCTTCGGCGGGAAATCACCCCGCCATTCTGGAATCCAGTTCGTTGTTGTTGACAATTAACTTCGTCGACCTGTAAGTCGCGTTGTGAGCTGTCTACGAAGCCATAGTCCCCGGGAAACTGAACATGAATGGGCTTGTCTGCGAGTGAACCGCGCGACGGCACGAAATGAAAACAATGGACTTGGGGGAGGTTCACGCACCGTGCCATTCTGGACTGTTACAGGAGCGAGTTCGAGTCAGTTTTTACCTTCTCCTTTCCGGACAGCACAGCGATAATTACACGTAAGCTTCCACGAATTTTGGCTGAATTCACAGTTGTCCAACTGGCAGTGACAGTAAAAAAAAAACAGAGTAGTTGTGACATTTTTCCTCTGACAACATACCCTTGATCGCTACATATCGAACGATCCCCTTTTCGTGCCAAAAGAGATAGCACAGAAACTCGCCTCTCACTTTATTTTCTGTTCCCGGGGTAAATATATCTGGACTGGCTGGTTTTTCATTGCTTTTGCGGAGATTGTTGGGTGTTCAATTAAAACAAATCACGGACTCTGAAACGAAGCCGATCATTTTGCGCCATTCACCATGCCGGCCTGTGTTGTATGTAAAAACTACGATGGAAGCACGAAGAGCAAATGAATACGTTAATTACAGATTTCCGAAGAATGATAATAGCAGGCTACAAAAGTGGCTAATCGCTGCAAAGCTTCATATCAAGCCGGATATTTGACAATTAACAAAATTCGTGAAAATTGCATCAGAGGCCATGTGGCGTGTGGATCTGCTCTGACCATTTTTCACACGACTGTTGTTATGACGGTGCTATCTGTTTTGGCGCGAAAAGGGGATCGTTCGATATGTAGCGATCAAGGGTATGTTGTCAGAGGAAAAATGTCACGAATACTCTTGTTTTTTTACTGTCACTGCCAGTTGGACAACTGTGAATTCAGCCAAAATTCGTGGAAGCTAACGTGTAATTATCGCTGTGCTGTCCGGAAAGGAGAAGGTAAGAATTGACTCGAACTCGCTCCTGTAACAGTCCAGAATGGCACGGTGCGTGAACCTCCCCCAAGTCCATTGTTTTCATTTCGTGCCGTCGCGCGGTTCACTCGCAGACAAGCCCATTCATGTTCAGTTTCCCGGGGACTATGGCTTCGTAGACAGCTCATAACGCGACTTACAGGTCGACGAAGTTAATTGTCAACAACAACGAACTGGATTCCAGAATGGCGGGGTGATTTCCCGCCGAAGGGATCGAGGTTCCCCGAACAAATGGCTGGCATGGCCAGAAGTTTCAATTCTGATTTGTGACGTCAGAGCGCAGGCAATCAGAACGAGGCCATTACGTCATCGGCCAGCGCGGCGGGAGAGAGGAGGACAGCGCGAAGTTCAAACGTGTTTACAGGGTCATATTGGGCGGATTAATGTAAAAATTGACGTAAATCAACTTTTTAATGAGTAAACTGCTGGAAAATAATGAATTGAAGATTTTCTGATGCTTTCCTTTAATGTGGCCACCCAAAGAGTGAGTGGGACAGAAAAGACCATTAAAGCTGGAGACAGCCTGTTATATGACTTATTGTACATGGCAGACTTCGTTGACATCCTTTTAACTTGATAAGGCCATAAACTATAGAGTGGTCAGCAGATGGTTTTGAGGGGCTATAAGGCCACACCAAGTTTATTTGTTGCCTCTTGGATGTTTTTCAGAAATAACAGGTCGAAAATAAAATAAACATGATTTGGTCTGGGGTGAAGATATATGGCTTAGATTACAAAAAAAGAGACAGCGTGAGGAGTTTAGTGGCACGTCTTATGCAATGAATGCCTTCCTTTGACTAACTTTCTGAGTAAAAGCATTGTTTTTAGACTGATATTATGTGTATGTGGCTCTAAAGGCAATATTTACAGGTTTGTGATAGCAAAACCTGTATTTTTTTTTCAGGACTTTTTTTTTTCATTAAAAAAATGGAAATACAGGCAAATCCGAGAAGCTACAAATAGAATTTGTGAGACCTAAGATTAATGGGTCACATGTTTCCCCAGAAGTAGGACTCCATATTCAGGTCATTTTTCCCAAGAAACATCCATCATTCTTGACTGGCGGTACACTAGTAGTTGACCTAAAAGCTGAAATAGAGGAAAATGAAAGTGATCTCGACCCAGTTTGGCTCACTGAAGAAGTAGATTATAATCTTCCACTCAGGTAATTTCTGGAAAGATGGACGATATGTCCAGTACAGGTTTGTTGTAACCAGGTCATTCCAAAAAGATTTTTTCCACAAGTACATTGTGATTGAACAGTTTACTAGTAACGCTTTATCCCAAGGACTGCAAGCCTTTCATGCATATTAATTCGGTGACCCTATTTTTTCCGATTTGAGTGTCTCCGGATCCAGTTTTGAATTTTTTTTCTGTCCCTCTCATTGTTTGGGAGCCCATGTTGTCGATTTTCCATTTTAGATATGTCATTTTAAGCCTTTGAAAAATGCATTTTCAGCAGTTTCTTGTCATGAAAGGAAGATTTTTAGGGCGGATAAGTTAAAAAGGAAATTCCGTTCCAACAAGAAAATTTCAGTCCTGGAGACAGCCCTGAGTGATGGACAACAACTGGGATTTGAACTCCCGACCTCTTGATCCAGAGACTGGGTCACTAATAACCACTACCCACACTACATCGGTATGAAGATTGTGTAAAATTGCTTTCAGACAATATGCCATGGTTCAAGAGTTAGTTATGGTTTGCAGACTCTGTGTCGCCTGACTATATATGCTCAATAACACATAATGAAGTTTCAATCTTTCAATCTTACACTGGAGAACACATAATGTTCTTTTCATGTGACATTGTAGCCACCATGCTGGAGATTTGACTTGGAAGACTTACATGTAGGCCTATGAATGTACATGGCTTTGTGTATATATTCACAACTACAACACTGCAGTAATTGTTATAATATCTAATGTACCTGGCAAATTTGAACCCAGACAATACTTCACTTGAGTTCAAATGATCCCTACAGTAGCTATTGCATTTGGAGACAGTGATAATGTAAAAAACCAAACAGTATGGCATTGTCATATGATTTAGTCAACAAATACTAGAACCTTTGTGTTACAGTATGTGGCAATTTACAAGCCATGCCCTTTTTTTATTCTGTCAAATGAAAGGGTGAATGTCTTATAACATGCTATAATAAGATGGCTGTTCATCTTAATTTTTGCTGCTCTCCTTTCCATGTAGTTACTTCTATGAAGATGAGAGAGGGCTGTTTCCTGAGATTCAATTTGTGTTTGACCTGAAATTACCCCTGGACTTCCAGCCAGTCAACACTGATGGGGAAGTGAGTGAGTTCTACCTCTGGGACATGGACAAGGTATCTAATATAATCTTTATCTACATGGCTGACATTTTGAAACATGGGATGCATTTCAATGTGGGTAATATGCCAAAGTTGAATGTCCCTATGACGTAAAACACATATTATAGACATTATATCAAGCATGGTCTAGATACTAGAACTCATCCCTCTTTACCTTTAACCTTGTGCATGTGCATTTAGTTCTAATTTATTCTGTGAGCCGGCTCATTCATCTAGACTTGCCACATTTTGTACGTTCGTTAACATCAAGGAGATGATTGTTTCCTGTGACTTGTGTTTTGTATAACACAAAGCCAGACTATTCTTCTAGCTTAAGCTTGCCAAGTTGCATTTTTTTTTTCTCCTGGAAGCTCAAAGTTTTTTTCTGCAAAGTTTTTGCATGTTACAGGGGTGTATTTTGAGATAGATTGTCTTGAGCAAAAAGTTATTGACGTGCAGAAACAGAAAAAGAGATTAGAGTGGTAACAATAGGGGGTTTAACTCGACCACAGTGTGAGGAATTGATTGCATCGATTAACCTACATTTACATGTATCTGTTTACCTCATGGTACCCATCTTACAAATTCAGCTATTTCCTTTAATGTTCATTAGGGGCATGAAGGGTTTTCATTTCCATCTGTTCTGAACATCTGAGCTGTGTAACATTTGGAGAAATTTAGCCCCTCCCAATTCATCTCAGAAAACACCAGTCCTGCAGCTGGATTCTACTTTCTAACACATTAGATGGTTCCTGATTTATTGTGGACTGAGTGAAATAATCTCTTTGTAATTATCAATTTGACTGAATGTATAACAATGACTAAACAGTTGCGCAAAAAGCTTGAGAGCTGCTTTAACCCATAAGTATCTGAATCATTCTGTAATACCAGCATAAGCATGCGTTGAATGTGGTGGGGTTGCAAGCAAATTGGCTTTTATAGAACATTATAGTTTTGATTTGTTTTGATCAGAGGGAAAATTCTGCATCCTGGTACACTTAATTCTCATCTTAACCACTTGCTTAATCATTACTATAACCAGAGAAATAAAGTGGTATGGCCTTGTCAACAACTAGGCACAGTAGCCTTGTGGGGTTAGTGTATAGCCTGGTAGGGTTGTTGACTCAGAGCTTAGCTAGATATACGTAGCTCATATTGTGTCCTTGAGAAAGGCACTAAACAGGTGTAAATGAGTACCTAGTAGCATCCGTATGATATAGGTTATTAAATGGAGGCATGGCATTTGTGGAGAACCGCACCTCAAGCACATTAAAGGTGACACTCTTCTGTGGACAGTTGATCTACCATATTCAAAACAAATTTGCCAAACACATAACTTTTCTATTTCAAAGTAAATCCCACCTCACTCTATCTCCCCCAGGAGTCCCCCAGAAGTTGGGTTCTGTCAACCCTGTCTCCTCTTCACAGATGTACATGTAATTGGTCGAAGCCTGCAGCTCTAAATGATTTAGCTACAGCAGACCATGCTAGTGAGAACTCGGAGTGCATGGTTAAGTTAATTTGACGTGCATTTTATCTCTGCAGCCAGGAGGGAGCCCTCGTGAATGTCACCTTCAAAACCGCTCTCTCCTGTAATTTACAGGCTAATTCCTGACCATGGAATAAGCCCCAAACCTATACATGTTACACATTAGATTTATAATAGTAAAGGAACTTGATATGATCATATTAGTAACATAGTCACAGAATGCAAACTACGTACAGTCATGAGGTTGCATGCATGTATCACAAACTCATCCTGACAAGCTCCTTTCTCCAAGATCAATATGTAAAAGGTCTTCAGTTATCTGTGGGAAACATGCGTCATCTAAGCCGTTAGTCTGGGGACTAGAAACAGGAAAGTCGAACGTGAGGGATTTTGATTAGTGCTGTTGTCAAACTTGTACAGAAAAGGTGACTGGAATCTTAACGGCTCAGGACTAAAGCCTTGCCTATTCTTAATATGAGTACTTGGATTATTTGTTTATATCGGGTTATCGTAATAGATGATTTGATTAAGCTGCTTAGATTGAATTATTTGTAGATTCTGTTTCTGTGACAGCTTCATCTTCTTGTCTCATCACTAATGGTAAACATGTCTTTACCTTGTTACATATGAATACTTAGGCTTTAATACGTATGTCACAAAAAAGTGTCTCCTGAACTGGTAATCTCCAGATGTCAAGAATGACAACAATTTCAGCAGTACCTATAATGCATGTACAAGATGCTTTGCAAATAATAATTGTAGATGGGATTGGTTCATAAATTTTCTTGTTATGTCACATAATTGACTGTTTAGGGTTTTTATTAAAATTTTCATTAATGTTGATAATGTTAATTGCTGTCCTTTGTTATTTGTATGTCACCTATATGTTTCCACCATGTACTTGCAAGTAGCCCACAAACTTGCAAATGTCTTGACCTACAACTTGCAGTATTTAACATTTGGTCATGTTGATAGAAAGAATATTGATGACTAAGTAGAAAACGATTTTTCAACCGTACAAAATGAATGTTACATGTAACAGACAGGATTCTTTTCTTTAGAAACCTTGATGCATAAGATTTTTTAGGATATTCTTAAGGTGGCTATAATAATGTAAGAAAAGTTGATGATGTTTTTGTTTGTTCTCTAGGTAAAAGAGCAGATAGCCCAACCAGACTTCAAACCCAACTGTGCCATGGTAGTGCTGGACTTCCTTATACGACATGGGCATGTTCATCCAGACCAAGGTGCTTCTACATTTTGTTCAGTCCTGTTGTAGCTCCATTGAAAATATGATATTTATGTATCGGAATATTTTATGTACAGTCAAACCTGCCCGAGCGACCACCTCTTCTCAGCGACCACCTGGCCATTTCGACCGCTTTTTCTCGGTCCCGATTTATTTTCCCATTGACGTAAGCATTAAGCGACCTTTTCTCAACGACCACCTGGCCAACGCGTCCGCGACCGGCCCAAATTGGGACCTATAACGACCGCATTATTTTCAAGATTGAGGTTTTTATCGATTTTTGATGATAATTAGCGCGATTTTGTGCCGAAATCGGCCAGTTTGCGTCGGAATTTGGGGTTAAATTTACAGTTTACAGTGTGCGTGTTGTATTTGACATTTAAGACCTCGCTTCTTGCGTGCGTGCAGTGTGCTTGCTACTTGCCATTAAACACAACGGCAACCATTTATACTTCGCATCGGGCATGTTTTGAGTCGATACTCTTCTCAGCGACCACCTGTCCAAATCGACCACTTTTTCCGGTCCCCCGGGTGGTCGTCTTGGACAGGTTTGACTATGTCAATGGGACATCATGGGCAGGAATCAACAGCCTGTGTTTTTTAATGAAAATATGAGTGAAAATTCATTTTAGTCATACGCAAACCATTGATTGCTGAGATTGTTTCTGCTACTTCAGCATTAAACTCAGTGGTATTGCCCAGTTGCAAAACTAATAATAAACCATAGGTATTAACTGGGATGTCCAATGTAATCCCACGTAGGCCTTGAGGGCCTCTGTTGGCACACACAAAGATAAGGCAGTATTGACTTCTTAGTGGGGATTATCTCGAAAGTGTACATTGAACCTCCCTGCAGAGGTAGCCTTTTCTTGTGCTGGGGGTATAGCAGCTATAGATTGGTTATATGATCCTTTTGTTTCTCCTCATGTGTCTTACAATGTACTGTATGACTGAATCTCCCCTTCAATTCTTCTTTCAGAGCCTCGATACCTGCAATTTCTGGAAAACCTTCACAAGACACTGTTTTAAAGGGAGAATTTGCAAGTAAATACATTATAAGAAAGAGAAACTGAGCAAAAATAGTACATGTATGTTGATACATTTTGTAAGTTTCCTTTCTGTAAATAACAAATTTTAAAGAAATTATTGTTCTCATCTCATGACCATATGATTTAATACAAAGTGCTCAATGAATACAGTGCACATTTTGAAAACACTATGGATCTATAAAATCACTTGCAACAACACAAAAGGTTTAAAGCATACAGAAACACTGCACACACACGTGAACTGCATTTCATGTTTTATTCTTTAGTACATGTAGCCCACTCCAACAGACCTAAGACTTCTGTACAGCAGTATTTACACTCAAAATGTACACAAGTTACATTATCTAGCCTTTTTATAAAGCATGTGGCATACTTGTGCCATACTTTTGTCATTAGCATACTTTTGTCTTGCATGTTTCATAGACTACTTACGATTTCACTTTGTATAAATCATATCATGTAAGATAAAAAGTATACTGAAAAATGCACACTCATATTTTTATGCATTGCATTTTTCTTAAGTATGTAAAAAATACTCCACTGTTGCCAGAGGCTTACATGTAGACTAAGTCATCTGATATTCTTCTTGATCTGATAATAGAAGAAATTCTAAGTGTAGTTTGTATGAGTTGCAATGATATTGTTTCCATGCAAGGTGCAGCAATTTAAAACTCATAGAAATTGAATAACCCAAAGTTACATTTGAGACAAATTTACCTTCATCTGAGGACATTTTCTGTCACATCAGAATACATTCAAGTATATACACTGTATGGAGAACAATGCGCTACAGTAGCTACAATTTAGTATTGCACACACAGTGTAAATATGCAGAAAAAAAAATGAACAACTATTATTTTAGCTAGCACTGTGGTCAGAAAAATTACAGATCATTTTAGCAACACACACATGCATGTACATGTGTATTTCACATGTGTTTGTGTGTCATGACATGTTTAGAACAGTGTTCTGAATATGAATTAAGACAATGAATATAATGTTCATATTTGACAACAGGTTTCTTTTCCACAAAATCTCATGACAGGTTTTTGATATCTTTTGGAAAAAAAATATTTTTCACATTAATTTCCAATACAATGCCCATTCATATATCCCTACTTTTAATCATTCCCCCTATTAAACATTAAACCTAGAGGTAAAATACAACTTACAGTGCTAAACCACAAACATTTTAAGAATGGGAAGGTACAACATTTTACCACAACCATTTTAAACACCTATACCCTTTCCTTATCTACTTCTAAATTCCTTTTGCAACTGATTCTACAAAAGTCGAGGAACAAACATTACATATATGCAATTAGAAAAAAAATATAAGACCTTATTTTTAGAACACTGCATCTTATAACCCTGTTCATGGCTCCAACGTACATGTATAGCGAATCATGCATTGTAGGTAATGTATTAAAGGTGAAGGCCCCACCTGAGACATAAACACGTCTCTTACATGTACTATATGTTTCAATCATGGTCACAACTCAGGGGCCTTTACCTTTGACATATTAGGCCTAGAAAAAAATGTGCCAAACCTGTTTCTCAACCTACATGTATCCTAGAAAAACCTGCAGACCCTAGCTTTTTTGGGGGGTGGGGTGGGGTGGCGGACAGTGGAGCCACATTGTTTCCAGTTGGAAATTTTATTCAGCCTGCTTCCTATTTGAGTAAAAAAAATGCCTGTGCTATCTAATGAAGGGTGAATCTAGCTACAGCAGATTTGTAACCATTATGTACAAAAGTAAAGTTTGACATTGAAAATATATTAAGTTTCCTCATGCATTTCAGTTTTACTTTCAAATACTTAAAAAAAAGATAATTCCTACCTACATGTACCAGCCCTAATTCACAACTAAAATGGGAAACAACATTTTTTTCTTAACCCTTACTCACAATGCACCCCACTTTGCATGTGCAGTTGGAGCTATGAACAGGTTTATTAACCTGGACCATCTAAGAACACCGTTTCTCAGTCCTTGGTGTTCCTCTGGATGAACTCGGTGACCAGATGGTGGAACATGTCGGGCTGGTCCAAGTAGCAGGGGTGTTTAGCCTTGGGC
Organism: Branchiostoma floridae x Branchiostoma belcheri; assembly: GCA_019207045.1. Lineage (NCBI taxonomy): Eukaryota > Metazoa > Chordata > Leptocardii > Amphioxiformes > Branchiostomatidae > Branchiostoma > Branchiostoma floridae x Branchiostoma belcheri. Next base: position 9,833,297 of record CM033027.1, read on the forward strand.
AGGACGTGGACCTGGGAGTTGGGCAGGTCCTTCAGCCTCTCGTAGGACTTCACACCCAGATTCTTGTCTTCCTCACCGTAGATAATGAGAGTCGGGGTCTAACAAGGTGTACAGAAAAATCCATGTTATAAACAACCGTTAAATGGGAGGTATTGTTTTGGGGTGTTGGTCTAGCCTCCTTCACAGACTTTGGACGGGGTTGGCTTTGATTTATTTATTTTTTTAAATCAGGTTTGAGGGCCTGATGTTACCATCATGAAGATGAAGAGTGGCCCATAGCGATAACTGTAGCAGCATCTCTTCTCCCTAAGTCAGAAACATCAAGCTTAGGCAAGCTTGACTTCACTGACTCAATAGGCGCTGGGAATTCACGATTTTCAACTCTGACTGAGGTTGTCTAATGCGGGGAAAGGAAGTTTGCTGTGCATGGAAGGGAGTTTGCCATGGTAGGTAGGCGGATCAAAACTACCTTCCATGGCCAACTTCCTTTCCTGGCATTAGAAAATCTTGGTCAGTGTTGAAAATCATGGAAAATCCAAGTCTGCGAAGGAGGTTAGTTTTTGTCTTTTTTTCCCACATACTAAAGAGTGAAGACCAAGGTCCCAGAACAGGTCAACAAAGATTATTATGAGGTTATAAGTTACTGGCCAAGTGTAGTGTCACCATACACATGGGGAGAAAAAGAGGATCATCAAAAAAGTTATGATCTACTACTACAGCCAAACATTCAAATCTGCATTTTCGTGAAAATGCTGCCTTTCTTAAAGTTTCTAGTTATGATCTAAGTTGTACACACAGAAGGCACAAATATGTCCTACCTTAATTTTCTTATAATCATCCGGTTTGTAATTTTCCGTGGCCATAGGGGCAACTGGGATGAAGCCTGAGATGTCGTCCGGGTGTTCCATCAGGTGAGACATGGAGAAAGAGCCACTCATAGAGGGGCTCACGATGAATGGTTTATTCATCTTGGCAGCAGTGATGAACTTGTGCAGGAACCCAGGTGCCTTGATGGGATCTTGGCCCCTAGATGCCATCCACGATTTGCCATAGCCTTGGAACAATGGTAACAGTAAAGTAAGCTCCATATTCAGAGAATGCAGGGATTTGCAATAGCCTTTGAATGATCCTGAACAATAAAGTTAGCTTCACAATCAGAGATTGAAAGGATCTGCCTTGGCCTTGGCAAATCATTAAAAATGAAATTTATAAAGCTTCAGCCATGTTAACATTCAGAGAATGCAAGGATATGCCACAGCCTTAAAATATTCATAACTGCAGAGTTAGCTACATGGATTTGGACAATCATGACAAAAAGTTAGCTTCATGTTCAGAGAACACAAGGATTTGCAAAAGCCTTCGAACAATCTATAAGTAAGCATAACTTGACATTCAGAGAATGCAAGGATCCAACTTTTTTGCCCAATTTTTTTCACTACTTTTTTAGATAAATGAAGAGAGGTTACATACAGGAATTATTTCATTGTACGCTGTAATACTGAAGATAAGGATGTGGAATGGTACCAGAAGGATTAAAAAAACAACCCACCCGGTAAGTCCAGCCCCACGACCCTGCACCCCGCAGCTGCCAGCTTGTCCACCGTGCCCAGGTCCACCCAGGTCTGTGAGATGAAGGCCTGCCCGTGCAACAGCAGCACGTCACACTTCGGGTTGGGGGGTGATTTCTCCTGGTACCACACTCGAGCTCCGCCAAACTCAATGATGTGGGGGTAGATCTGGAAATTGGAGGATATAGATGATTCAAAGGAAACAGACACAAACATCAGTTCAACCATCCACTACAATAACCTATAAACCAAGGAGGTTAAATGACCTCAATCCTTGAAAGTACTGACAGGTAATCAGGGTTCTCCCCAGAGAGTGGAATAAGGGAGGCTCTCCACTATAGGTGAAAGGTCACCATTAGAGACATGCGCAGACCCGGCAAAATGATGCCATAGAACCTGGTTTGTTAACAGTAAGTTTAGAGGCCTCCTTATTGGGAAATGTTGGCATTTTGGAGCTGGAAATTACAGGTAAGAGTTCTGGTTATTTCATTTTGCAAAAAAAGTATGTTTTTAGCCATGTTTTTGGCTTCCTGGGCAGTATAGAATATGTGTTGTTTACATTGTTTAGATGCTGTCCTCAAAAGGTCAAAAGGTCACTCGGGTGCGTTTGGCTGCTTTGCACTGTACGAAAATGCTTCAAATTTCGTAGACGGACAGTTTAGAAGCCATACTTTTCTGCCAATATGAGTTTTCCAACGACTAAACTTCAGGTAGGTGACTTTTGACAGCCTTTTTCTGACATGTTATGAATGCTGTAGGTGCCTGCCGGCTATTGGTGATCTGTACCCTATACTCTCAGCCAGCTCCACTATACTATTTTTCAAATTTAGTGTGTTTCTTCCCTATTTTCTTTAAATTGTTAGTTTTGCTAAGATTAATGACAATTCACAGATTTTTGTACCAAGTGGCATCACTTTTCCAGTCAGCATTGTCTGCAAAAACTTGTGAATGAGCAATGATCAAAACAATAGTAGTTTTGCCACTTCACAACAAAGGAATAACAACAGTATATTATACTTGTAGTATTTGACACCCTCTGTCATTGCAAAATGAACCCATTTTCATGAAAGTGCAGCGCGTTGGTGCGGGTTATTTTTGCCAGCCCCTCCACTATACTAAAAAATTCTGGGGAGAACCCTGGGTAATACAAATAAGACTGTCATGTATCATAAAATGGTTAACTTATTAGGTATTAAGTATATACATGAATTAGATTATTTGATTTTGCTGCACTGAAACAAGCAACAAAATATTTCTAGCAAACAACATCATCATGGCTCTTTCCCAGTGGTCTAGGAAAGCATGCTTTCAAACAACACTGGTCCCTGCAGATATATGATTAAACAATCAAGAAAACCGTGATATGAACAGGTCACAGTTTTTGTTCTGATCGAGCCGTACCTGGTCACTCATGTTGACAACACCGTCTTGTCCACCTTCCTGATTCCTGCTGAGGGACAGGCTTTTCTCAGGATCACTGTTGGGCAGGTGGATGGCACCCAGGTAGAAGACGAGGGCCAGGAACACCAGCCCACCTCCTATGAACACGTTGGTCCAGAATGACGTCTTCAGCATGACCTGGGAGGAACCAGACATCTAGGGGTCAGATGCCATGGGTCAAAGGTTAAAGCTTTTTAAGACGTCATTGCAAGAAATTTGATCCTTTAAAGCATATCTTACAATTTTTAAAGTCTCACTGAAAAGGTTTCTTCGCATGTAAAAAGTTTAAAGGTACGCTTAAGATTACAGTTTGTCCAGCCCTTGCAGTGAGAATAAACATGAGACCTCTCGGAACACACTTTTAATCACAAATACAGGATCTCTATCATACAAGATGCTTGAAGGGTGCTAATCTACTTGACATTCCTCTTGCCAAAACAAAATCGTTATCAAAATAGCCCGATCCCGTATTTTGTAGCCCTCTTGAATAAACAGTTAAGATAATCACTGCATGTAAGTTGAGATCTCCCATGTCACTATCGTCAACTACTACCGTGCTATCTGTATTGTGATAGATTGGTAATTAGTAAAACAAGACACATTTGTGCGATATGATTATAAATGATGGTAACTTGTGTGATATGATTGTAAGCCTTTAATATGTTAGCCTAACTGCCCTACCATGTTAAGCTTTTAATGTGTGTGTTTTTAATGCCTAAATACGCAATTCAGCGCCTTAGGGAGCTGCAATGTATTTAGAGGTTGTTGAAACAATCAATAAACGTTATATACTTCTACTGACATGTCTTTAATCAATAGTCTTCGTCATTTGCAAAAACAAATTTTAAAGACTAGTACTTGCACAGTTGTAACTACAATTAGAGTCTGATACAAGTATATTATGTACTATGTAGCAAATAAAATAGACCTTTGGTACTAGTGAAAGTAATCCGAGGATGGTTGTGAATAGACAGTTATAGCAAGAACTGGACAAACTGGTTTATCCCAATCTAAGGTATGATAATGCCTGAAGCAGAAAATAATGCCTTGGATATTATGTCATGTATCCAGTTATAACTTATAAGAATAACCTCCTTGACATGAGTTGGGGTAATATGAAGCAATGGGAAATTGGACAGTGCGCCAAAATTAGTTATTCTACAAAAACAACGCAGCATGATCACGATGACTCCTCAACAAAAAAAAACATGTACACGCCCCCCTCCCCCAACACGAACAACGCAACACCCTACATCAGCTCATGCCGGACTTTCTAAACAATCCTGCTGGCCACAACAACCGCGAGAAGTTCACAAAGTAAACACTTACGTCTACCTTATCAGCCTGCGCTCGTGAAAGGTAGGAAGTCGGACTTTGCACTTATGTTTTTTAGACGCACTGTGGACGTGTCGACGCAACGTTTGTTTTGACACTTGTTCGGCCAGTTTGGGACGGACCAGTCTGATAATTTTAAGGGGTGTGTACAGTGCTGTAATTATTGTCTTAGGTACAAAATTGAGGGACAATTCAGTTCATAACTATATAAAGCATATTTAACTTTCATACACAATGCATTTCTTTTTAGTTGTCCACAAAAACGTTGTGATCTATGGAATTCACACAAATAAGTCCCCTTTAAATACTATGGTACGGTCTATCAGGTCAGCTTAGACGGCATCTAAACTGAAAACTTGTCCAATCATTGGTGCATTATTCTGATATTGAAGAAAAAAAACTATATCAATTTTCTTTATCTACAATTTAATTAGTAAGCATTTTTCTATAGAAACTTCGTTATTAGAAAATTTCTCCGCAATTTCGGAGATGTCATATTTTAGTCTCATTGTGATGTTGTGGTTGGTGAAAGGTCACCAAGTGCAAGGTAATGTTTTTCACTCGGAGCATGTCTATTTCGGGCAGATTGCCACCAAACACGTCCGTTTTCCCTGCTTTTAAAGCTGTGTTGTCTGCCCAATGTTGATAGTACATATCGAGGCATCTTTGACTTAATATTGAGTGATTTGCAGTGATCGTGCACTTGTTTATGCAACCATTGCAAGGATTTGAACTTTGGACCTTTGCTTTGCTCTCAGATCGATCTGTTCAACGTTCACTTGACCATGGAATGACCTCCTTTGAATGACCAATATTATATAAATACTAGTACTGCCTGAATTGAAGAAGATGTGAACCCACAGAGCGACTGTTGGAGTCTTCGATATGCAACGTTAGACTAAGTGATCTATATGTACCAAATATAATTTGAGATACGGTAAATATGTAATCACTGTTACTGTCTGACAGTAATGTATTTCCCTCAGGTTTTGTTTTCATTGTCTGGATGTTTGTGTTATTGGTTGCATAATAATTTGAATATACTGCCATTTAGAGTGGCAGGAAGTGAGTGGGAGGGCAATGTCACCACAAGGGCGTGTGAGAGGAAGTGTGGGGAGTGAGAAGAAGTGGAGTTCAGAGGTGGTAGACCTACTCATTTATCACACATGACAAACTTTCCATGGTTGAGAGGATTTTAGTCGTTGGTATCACTTTTCTGACAGCTTGTAAAGTTGTAGCAGACAGTGTCATCTATCACTATCAGATTAGTATCATCAGATTAGTATAGAAATGAGCTATAGCAATATAACAATGAAAAATATGAAGTTTGAAAAAAGAAATATGTTTAATTTATGCAAGGGGGGGTCACAAGTGTGTAATTATCTGCACTCTCCTTTCATACAGGGATGACAACGCGGATGGGCTTGGTAAAGATTGATTGGCACAGGGCAATTCCACAGGAGGGTGGTGTGGGAGAAAAAAACTGTCTTCTCTCTTGAGAAACTGGGGGGCGACTGCTCTCCTATATTGGCGGGGGTCGGAGGTCAGCTAATTAATTGGCTTGACCCCCATGATTGAAACCACCCCTATAAACAAACCTTAAATCTTTATAATTCTAGGTTCTTGAGGTATTGAATTAGCACCAGGTTCAAAGAATGGCAATTTCATCTTCAATTTGTACTTTGATATGCAGCATGTGCAAACTACAAAATTCAAAAGTGTGGGAATCTGATTTAAAACTCACTATGTGATACTAATAAAATAATGTACATTTGTACTCTAGTGGTTATACTGTTTATCATTTTCCAGTTCATAAAACATCATCATGCCGGAAGCTGACGGACTGGCTGCCAAGCGCAGCAAGACAGAAGACCCAGCAGTCACCAAGTTCCGCGACTACCTGCGCATCAGGACAGTACACCCAGACCCTGACTATGGTACAGAGCAATTACTGTGTGGCCTACAACTGTATGTTAAACATAGCACTATGTCATGGTTGTTTTTAATGTCATATATATAAAATGTATAACCATATAGGACAGAAGTTCCAAGAATGTATGAAAGCTGAATTGAGTCTGGCACATCTACGACTGCCAAGAATGTTCTCAATTTTCTGCCATATATCTGTTATTATCTCTAATTTTTCTTTACACCTTACACCACTATTCCATTTGTATATGAATGTATTTTGAATTGACTTCTAAACTTTGTTGTCTGTAGCTGGTGCTGTTGTCTTCCTCCAGCATTATGCAGATGAGCTGGGTCTACCAAGTAAAGTCATTGAGGTACGTGTGTGTATGCACCAATGCTGATAGTTTAATGGAATTATTTAGTGCATCACTATTGATACACTTACATGTAAGTCTTGTATTACATGAACCTGGTGTGTACTACCAAGGAGGTTGAAATACTATAGAAAATCATGACAGCTTCTGTTCATGTAAACAAACTCACTTCATTTTTACACGCATGTACATCCAAAAGTGGATGTTGCCTACCTACTTATATATTTATGGGGAAACACTCCGGCATTATGATGTTTTACGAACTGAAAAATACTAAACAATATAACTATGTAGAACCATGCCCATGGCCTATACATGTACGTCATGCCTTAGTTAGGCAGGCTGAGGTTTCCACTTCTGTGGGCCTGGTCTCTAAGTCTAACCAGCCAATCTAGTCAGCCAAACAGAAAATTGCCTAGTAAATGTTTTTTTTATGTAAGGCCAATTCTTTGATTGACTGACAGCTGAAGGCCACGCCCACAAAAGTGGAAATCATAGGTATATCATATATATTAAGCTGTTGGTGAGGCTCTGCATAGGAGAATGATGAGAAAATGTCAAGGAAGCAAAATTGGTTGAATGTGTAACAAAGCAGGGCTCGAAATTAATTTTGGGGATTAGGTGCAATGGTGCACCCAACTTAAAAAATTGGGTGAACCAAAAAAATTTGGGTGCACCACTTAAATTTAAGTAATAATAACCTAATAATCAAACTTAGTTACAAGTTATCAAATTCTTAAACAAGTACCATGACAGACATTTTCATTATCTTTCTAACAATTAGATGTCAAGAATATGATGCATACTAGTATATTTTGATATCTTTTCATACATAAACCTAAGAAAATATTTGGGTGCACAGCTCCAATTTTGGGTGCACCTGGGTGCACATGCACCCAGTATTTCGAGCCCTGTAAAGAATTTCCAACTTCCTATTGATTTTACAAGAAAGGCCTTCAGATGGCCTTTAGACAACACAGTTGTATAGGGGGTTGCTTGGAGTACTGACTTCTAAAGAATGCTCTCTTGAGTAAGTCTTTAAATGGGGTAATTATGTTATACATGTATGTCCTTTGGAATTATATGACACCTTTGTTCCAGGTGCACCCTGGGAAGCCTGTTGTGTTGATGACATGGGAAGGACAGGACCCCACCCTTCCCACAGTCCTCCTGAACTCCCACACTGATGTGGTGCCAGTCTTCCCTGTAAGTACCATGCTGTGGTTGAACTAATCTCCAAGCAGATCATTCAGTAGCAGAAGAGAGTATCAAAAGCTGCCAGAGGAGTAAAGCCGGCCTAGGAGTGTGTTTGGCTGACAGATCTGCCGTCACTGAAACAGGGAGGAGCGTTTCTATACGGCTATACTCCTTGGCCAGTTTTGATACTATCTTATGCCACTGGTAAAGCTGCCTGGAGATTATGACTGAACCACAGTATTGGTTCAAAAGATTTCCCTTCAAGTCATTTACTTCAGTTTGTCAGAGATTGTAAGTTCTAACTTTAAGAGCAGGGGAAGAGAGAGGAAAATTCATTCCATTTTTTGTTGATATCATGAGTGGACTAAAATGTAAATTTTATGAAGTTTTGTGCAATAAGAAATATTCCTTCATGATCAACTCCATCCATCGTTACTATCAGTACTGACTCTGCCTACAGGAACACTGGTGCTGTGAACCTTTCTCAGCTGACAAGATGGAGAATGGAGACATCTATGCCAGGGGGACTCAGGTAACCAGACACAACAGCTTAAAGTGCAAGTTCCATTCGGCCACATTGCTTATACATTTTTTACACATGTAATGACTATAAATCATAGAGAGTTGAAAGAGCATGATATTACATTATAGTTTGTTTCTTTTTGTTGCAGGATATGAAATGTTGTGGGATATGGTGAGTCTAATACCTCCCATCTACAATCGATCATCAAGAAAGTTTTGTGTCATTTTTTCCCTGTCAGTAATTGATGGGATGATTTTCTGTAACAAAACTTCACCTGAGTATAGTCTATTTTCTTTAAATCACATATTAATGGTAAAAAAATTTTGTCCAATTTTCCACCAATCTTGTCTCATCCATCATGAACTGCTCGTTATAATTAGGTACCTGGAGGCCATCAGACGCCTGAAGGCAGAGGGGAAACGTTTCCAGAGGACATTCCACCTGTCGTTTGTGCCAGGTGAAAGTTTTAGCTTTTTCTTTTGCTCTCAAATTCAACTATTTGTGTATCAGACAAAGTAGACATTCCAGGTCATTGGGTCAATGGAGGTATTTATACTTCAGTATATAGATAAAGGAAGACAGACATCTTTGATGTCTTGTCCTTCCTGATTAATTGCTTATAAGCATTCTGTATTTTTCAGATGAGGAGATTGGTGGGAAACTTGGCATGATGAAGTTCATCGAGCATCCAGAGTTTCAGGCTTTGAATGTGGCCTTTGCTCTGGACGAAGGTACGATTTATCTCATCAACATTTGAACCTTCATTTCGTTTGGTCCTCAGCTGAACTGAACTGTACCTCAGCTTAGGTTAGCTGTACTATTTTTTCATATATTTCCAAATGTTATTTCTTTGAATACCAAATAATGATGATAATGATGATGACCAAATAATAAGATTTTACTTTATTACATTGTCTATTAACCAATTTTTCCATCTATTTTCATGATCTTTATTCTTCATGCATATATAGATATTGAACTTGAAGATATTGAATATCTTTTTGGTGATGCAGAATGATTTCATTTGGCAGCTACTGCAAAACACATGTTGTGTCCATTTTTACCTAGAAGATATAATGGCACAAGCCTATTAGAAGGTAAAGAACACAGTTCAATGCAGAAATTATGCACTGTTAAAGTAATGTGCAATGTACATTTTCTTCAGGTCTAGCCAACCCCTTAGATGAGTACACTGTGTTCTATGGAGAAAGGGCACCCTGGTGTAAGTATAATGCTTGATGACTTTATCATAATTTCCTCTCTTGTTTATTCTGAGTAGTCGCATGATCTAGGTCCTGGAAATGACCCAACATGTGTTGGTTATATCCCATATCCTCATCATAATCATCCTGTAGAAGCTGTTGATTAAGAAGTTATTAAAGATATAAACCTCAGGCCACAACCTGAATTAGCATTTTATTAAGCACTATCATTAATTATTTGTTGAGCAGAAACTAGCTACTCTTAAATCTGACCTGAAAGAGCTCCCCCTACAGGGGTGCGAGTGAAGTGCACAGGGAACCCAGGACATGGTTCCCGCTTCATTGAGAACACTGCAGCTGAGAAAGTGGTAAGTTTGCGACTTTTGTGACTCAAGTAACAGGAGCATAATGGTCAACATTGCATAATAAGCATGGGGAATTATGATTACTAAAGTGAAAAAGGATATTAGTATTATATAACAGTTAGTAATTTGTATCCTGTTGTATTAAAATGGTAATGTGACTTATATGCCATTTTTTTTACTTAACGCTTATTTGTCATGCAAATCATTAGTGCAGCCTGTGTTTATGATAAACTGAAGACTCCTTTCTCTCTCTCAACAGCAAAAAGTCATCAACTCCTTCTTGGCCTTCCGTGCTGAAGAGAAAGCAAAGTAAGTCCTAGCCTGTCTGATAATCTTTCCTTTGTTTTTTCGATTCAACTGGATTTCAAGAAATTAACAATGTTTCCTCCTTGTGTTGTGTACAGACTGCAAAAGTCAGGAGGCTGTCTGACACTCGGGGATGTCACCACCGTCAACCTCACTATGCTGGAGGTGAGGGGAGAAAGATTTTAAAAACTTGAACTTGCTATGGATTTCATTTTTATGGTACATGTACCAATGTGATATTAATGGCAAAGTATGTATTTACATTGTATATATTGTAAATTCATTTTTGCAGTTGGGGGGGGGGGGAGATTTTGCAGTGTTTTTAAGTTCAGTTGAAACAATTCTGTAGTACACTAGGTGACACTATAAAACACATATTTGCAAAGTCATCATTTTGCAGAAAACCTTGAAAACAAAACCACCCCAAACATATCAAGATTCAGAATAATGAGAAAATTCTTACTGATAGCTTTATTGATTGATTTTCTTAGGTCCCTATTATTAGATTATTACAGTTTTGGCAGTTGAAGTGTATAATATCACGTCTCTGCAACATGTGCTCTGCTATGACACCATCATGCCTTTCAGGGAGGCGTTGCCTACAATGTGGTCCCTATGGAGATGTATGCAGGGTTTGACATCAGGATTGCACCTACTGAGGACTTTGAGGTACTGTAAAATTTCAAACCAGCTTGTAATTATACAAGCTGGTCAGGTCTAGTTTTGAATGCTGTTACATTGTATACATTATACATTCTGTCTTGCGTGTGCGCATAATAAGTAGACCAATGCTGCATGGTCACTTTAATCTATTTGGACTTGGAAAGGTACCTGAATTTTTTTGAATCTGTGATATGTAAAATACCCTTGATTGTGTTATGTCAAAGAAAGATATGTCATTTAAACATTGCATAATAACATGCATGATAAACATGTACAACTGTATTGGAAAGCATGCTCTTACACATGATCTTTGAAACCAGTTTATGATGCATATAGAAACAAGATGTTTTTATGGTCCTCTCTGCTCTTGTAGTCTTACCCTTTGATACAAGGTTTGATCCTTCCATTTACAGGAGTTTGAGAAGAAGATTCAGTCCTGGCTTGCTGCTGCTGGAGAAGGCATCACCTATGAGTTCATCCAGGTACTGCAGCAACAACATTTTTTTTTATTCCTGAGCAATTTCATGCAAGGTAATGTACATGTGTAAACAGGAAAGGCAGTCATCCTCAATTTTTTAGTTTATTTATTTTTCATTCACATATAGTTTGTGAGTATCAGGCAAAAAGCACAATTTGCTTATATAAAGCCTTCTACAAGGTCTTATCATAAAACAAGAGCAATAAACAACATACATACATAAATACAAAATGGATAACAGAAAGGTCATCCTCAATTGAGAAGAAGCATGATGCTTTTTCAATAGTAGTAGTGCAATGTGGCTCCAATTTTCAGCCAAGCACTCTGGGTCATCCCTTAACTTGTCTTGATAAGTGACACTGTGTACGTGTGTTGGGTTCTTTTATATGCAGAGGTTTAATGCCTGACCAATGCCAACACATGAAGCATGAAGCTCCCCCATACATGAGACCAAGAGCTTGTTGCTATCTAATCTTATCAATTCATTTTATTTGTCTTTGTAGGAATAATAAATAATGAAGTTTATTTGCAAGTTTGTGCCTGAGGGCTAATTGCAAGTACATGGTATGGACAAAGTAGATATACAAGTGACAATAAACAGTTATAAACAATATTCTACTCTAATACTAGTGTTGGCTATTTCTGGTTGAAAATGAGATTATGATCACAATAAATATAAGTAAATAGTTATTTATTATTTTAATATGTACTATTTTAATAATAAATAACTGTTTCCAAACACAGAAATTTGATGACCAGACATGCACATCCACAGACAAGTCAGACCCATGGTGGAACGCCTTCAGTACAGCCTGTGAAAACATGTAAGTATCATAATATCACGCTTTTCTCTCAGGTTTTACAAAAATGTGTGGGGTCAGTGTGGCCTTTAATTGGTAGAGCGTTGGGCTTGGAACCAAGAGGTCCTGGGTTCAATACTCGCCATGTCCTGATGTTGTGCCACGTTGCACAATTTTCCTTTGTGGTAGAGTAACGCCCACCAAGCTTCAGTTGCTCTGTGAAAAAACGTGCCAGAAATTTGGTGCGTCAATGTGCCATCGTGTACTGTATGTACATTAAATTTGCCACAAAGAGCTTTAATTGTTTAATAAAAATAAGTGTTCGATTTTTCCTCTTAATGTATGTCGACTATCGGTAGTTTGAAGTGCTTGTTTGTTTGTTGCACACACTAACAGGGGCATGAAGCTGAAGCTTGAGATCTTCCCAGCAGCCACCGACAGCCGCCTACTCAGGAAGGTGAGCCATATGTACCACACACTTCCTGTCATTCAGGAACTGACGAAAGGTTGTCAATGCTACCTGAGACATCTGACCTTTTGTTTTTCATTACCTGGATGTCCAATCTACTGTAAATGCATTTAAGTTTGCGGGGATTTAATTTCGCGGTAGCGGGAAAAAGGACTTTTCGCTGTGGTTTTAATTTCGCGGTAGCACCATGCACTGTAGTAACTTAATGCCCTGGAAAAATGTTCGCGGTGGTTTTAAATTCGCGGTGAAATGGCCAACGCGAAAACCGCGAACATCAATCCACCGCGAACATTTCTGCATTTACAGTATGCTTTTTGTATCATGGTTTTGTTTTAAACTATGTAAATATGCATTCTCTCTCTTGCCATAATTTGGCTTTGTGAACAAACATTTGAGTGTAGTCCACATGCATCAATAACTAGATAAAGACTTGTACAAAATGTGAACCATAATTTCTGTTTATTAGCTCTTTTTATAGCTCACTTAAATGCTGCGACTTTATATCCTTTTGCATACTTACTACTTTAAACTTCTATAGGATGCACATGAATGACGTCAAAACAACACCATGATTGCATATTTTCAATTTTGTATTTTCTCACTAGTTTATTTGTGGGGTAACTTTTATCCACTCTTTTTTAAAATAGGGATATGAAGTTGACGTCCAGTTTTTCTAAACAATGCATATAAAGGTGAACTAATAATGTTAAATGTGTTTTTTTCCATGGTCAGATCGGCCTTCCTGCCATTGGCTTCTCCCCGATGAACCTGACCCCAATCCTGCTGCATGACCACAACGAGTTCCTGAACGAAGACGTCTTCCTGAAAGGCATCGGCATCTACTGCAACATCCTCCCCGCTCTCGGCAACGTCAAGATCTCTTAGTCTGGTTAAACTGACATCTGTTCCTGCATGGGATACTTCCCAAAGTCTGTCTCTATTGCTTGCATTCTAATTTTGATATGACTTGCTATTGATGACAATGAAGATATTTCAATGGCTATGATTTCAACAAAAAAGCTGCAATATTAGTTTTTACCTCCTTGCTGTAATGGTATTGCTGCTGAAACTGCATAAAATAGAAAATGATTTCATGAGTTTGTTCAAAGTCTGTATGATTAGAATGTGCAAAGCCTAAGAGATAACTTAGCCTAATATCAAGAGTATGTATAGACAAAGATTACTGCTCAACGATTGTATAAGATACAATCTCTGGCAAAATAATTCTCGTCTATTTAGACTGTCTGCAGATTTAGCCCTTGAATTTATAACCAAATTTTGTAACTGGTTGGCAGGCACTTGTTATTCTGCACTGTGCATAAAGTGTTATGTTTCAGCTTTTTAGGAGTCAAATAAAATCATGCATTTCATAGTCATTAGTATTTTGCATTTTTTTATATACATTGGTACTTAACCTTAGATGTAACTTCCTGGGAGTGACACAGTAGAACCTAAGCCACTACTTATAGCTATAACCAAGTCATTAACCACCTTGTTGACTTGCTCACTTTGTGGTTTGCTGGTGGTTGTAGGGTCATCGACCATGCCTTATATAACACCCTATTCATGGCTTTATATAAGCACAAAGAATTAATATATGTGAAAAGCACAAAGGCCTGATTAACGTCCATACAATACAGTACAATTCAGTCCTATCACTTCATTGCGCACATGTTTATGAGGCTGAGCTGTTGCCATGGTAAACCATAAGACAGCACATGATGTAAGAACTTACAGCACTCCTGGTAAAGTGCAGTGCTGTTGCAAAGAAGCATGTCGGATTTCAACACAAAAAGCTGCAATATCAGTTTCTTTTATCTCCATGCTGTAATAGTACTGCTGCTGAAACAGTGCATGAGACAGAAAATGATTTTGTGAGTTTGTTCAAAGTTTGTATGATTAGAATGTGCTTAATGCCTAAGAGTTTGTAAGGATAAAGATTACTTACGAGGGTGAGTCAGAACTTACTGCAAGTGGTTTCATAACATTCATTTTTAATCGAGTTGAAATTTGGCAGAAAGGTACAATCTATGGCAAAATATACAACAATCATGCACTGTCTGCAGGGTTAGCTGTGATTTTGTAACCAAATTTGTAACTGGTTGACAGGCACTTATTATTCTGCACTGTGCATACAGTGTTAACGCTAGTTCACCTTTATTCGCAAGGTAACCTAGCCTTTATCCGTTGCATTCAAGACTATGGTATTTAGGGATATTAAGTCAACGGACGGTGGTTTCAAACTGCAATAACTAACAATAATGCAATTTGAAACCACATGTCCATCGACTTGATATCTCTACATTCCCTGTTTGTAAGTAGAACGGATATAGGTTACCTCGCGGATAATGGTGAACTTGCGTTAGATTCCAGCTTGTATGGAGTGAAATAAAATCATGCATGGGTATTATGCATTCTTTTGAAATAGTATACCTAACTAAAATGTAACTTCCTTGGACTGACACTTATATAACACCGTATTCACTGTGTTATGTAAGCACAAAGAATCATGCATTAGTATTTTGAATTAGTATGCCTAAGATGTAACTTCCTTGGACTGGCACTTATGTAACATATTCATGGTGTTATATAAGCACAAAGAATGAACATATGTAATGTTATATATGAAATACACAAAGGGCTGATTAACGTACATACAATATCATTCACTCCTATCACTTCATTGCGGACATGTTCATCAGGCTGAGTTGTTGCCATGGTAAAGCACAAGACAGCTCATGATGTAAGAACTGGCAGCACTCCTGATAAAGCGCAGTGCGTCCCTTGCTTCATTCTTCTTATCGACTCCATCGCAGACGTGAACCGCTCACTGGTCCTCTATCCCACTGAAGTCTATTCTGCTAGCCACGAAAGACCACAGCCAACTCAGCCATGTTCAACAACAGCTCTGCTCTGTCATCTGTTCTCGACAAGACAACAGGACAATTTGAGAGGAAGATTCCTTGCATCCTGTCAAACTTACGAAACAACATGTCCTACGACGAAGCAGAGGAAGCCTGCTCCATGTACACTGACTTTTCGGACTTGGGAACAGGGATAACTGTCATCCTTTTGTTGACGGGCCTTCACATCATCATATCTAATGCTGTCGTGCTTTGGGGAATCGCCAGAACACCAGAGCTGCACAAGCAAGTCTACTTTTTCATGGCAAACCTAGCCATGACGGACCTGCTAGCAGGAGTGGGACTCCTCGCACGGTGTGGACTTGTAGACCAGGTGGGATTGACCAGACTGTATTTCATAATGAACAGTTCCAATTTTATCATGTATACTCAAACAATGTCTGCATCAGCACTATGCCTACTGTCTGTAAGCTGCTATGTTGCTATAAGACATCCCATATTGTTCTACACCCGTGCTTCTAGCGCAAAACATGATGCAGGTGTAGCCATTGTTTCTTCTTGGCTTGTTCTGTCCTTGTTCAGTTTCATACCCAGCATGGGTTGGAACTGTCTGGACATGCCCATATCAAAATGTGTCAACTTTAACCCCCTGCCGTACGCAGCTATTTTAGTCATCGTATTCATCTTGCCAGCATGCATCATGCTTTTTACTAATATAAGTGTATTCATAGCCATCAGAAAACGGCTAAAGAGAAGGCTTGGGCAGCAGGGGGGTCAAAATGATCCAGAACAAAATGGGGCAGGGCAAGATCAGCCTAGCGATGAAGCAGAAAGAAAATTCCAGAAAAGTATGCACAAGGCAAGGACTGTCATGATTCAGGTAGTAGTGGCTTTTATCTTTTGGCTACTGCCCCTTATACTCATCCCGGTATGCCATGCAGCTGGGGAGATGTGCCCCGTGCCAAGTGTGGCCTTGCTGATGGTTCTGAACTCGGCAATCAATCCAATTGCAAGTATCATCCGCACACCGAACTTACGGAAGAGAATCCGTCTAGATGCTGCAGCTTTTCACCAGGTGCTCGTCACCTTAATACGGGGAAACCGCGTGAATCCACAGGTCGTACAACCTCCCTTAAATCTACAGTGTGTTGACTCTTCTAGAAGTGGACAGAATTCGAACATGGCAGCAGGGCAGCCCTAAACATGACACAATAGGACGCATGCTAACCAGCTGGCAGGTATGGCAGAGAATCTTTCCATCATAGAAATTAACTGAAAGAATACTGCATCCTATGGAGGGCAGTGGCAAGTACATGATTACCTTATGATCTTAATGACATTTAAATGGCAATGAGGTCTTGGTGATTTTGATCTGAAAGCAGAATATAAAAGATATAATTACATGTATCACTGTGCTATTAGTGTCAGACAAGATCTATAGATTCACATGTTGTCCATGTATATACGCATACTAGTTTGTTGTCTGCACATTACTTTTACATGTATTAGATTACCAATAAATATGTTGCTACACAGTACCTCATGGTTTTAATGTCTCCTAATGTCTTTCTGCCTTAGGGATTGCATACAGTACGTATACAATCAAAACAACTTGATGCATGAAGAAGTAGTAGCAACTTGTAACAATTGTTTTGGTTCTAGATAAAATGTCTCCTGCAAAACAGCGCCATAATGGGATCATACATGACAAGTCTGGGTATTCTTTTTTTCGTCATACTGGTTGCCAACACTATCACAAACATCATGGATGTGATCCTCTTCAGCAACCTTCAATAGACTGCCAATCAGCAAAGAATGAGTCGCTGATTAGTGAGATCTTTTATAACATTCTTGATGAGACTGGAGAAGCGTGCTGGACTAATGAACTTATTGAGCATACAACATGTAATGTTACCTGCGTACATCTTGTCAATGATGAATGGTCCATTCATTTCCCCAGCGGCCCAGCCTAACAAACAGAATTTTGTGGCTTGTTGTGTCCATAAAATACTGAATATTTCTGTTCCTTTGTTTTTATAAGTTATGTTATTCACGTCTGTCGAGGTACAGGACATGTTTGAATTACCTTTATCCGTACCTAACATTTTTCAGTGAAATGCCTTAAACCTCTGTCTATCTATTGTGAGTTAGATGTTGAATGAGTGAGTGAGGAAGTCAGTGAGTTAGTGATTGAGCGTATGAATGAGTTGGGTGTGTGGGCATATGGAACGGTCAGTTAAGTTGTGTCCATACGTCAATAATCTATTCTCAAACTTTTGATAGGAAACAATTATCTTAGTCTGTGTTTACACAAGCTCTCGCTGGCTGGGTTTAATGACCCCCGCAATCGTAGGGCCGGCCGCTAGGGGCGCGATTTTAGTCAGGCTAACAATTATCTCATAGCCACTCTTTTCGATTAAAGCCTAATCTAAATAACATGCTGACAGACAAAAATAAGACCACATTACCATAATATTTTAATAAGCAGTGCTCAAAGTATTTCAAGCACTGAATAAAGTTATACAAGGATGTTCTTTATGTAACGTCCTTGGGTTATATAACTGTTACTGTATAAAATCATATTAAATCAGCCGTTGGAAAGAAACATGTCAGATAGTCTAGTTTGGTAAAAGTGGATCCTTGATTCGTCTGAAGATGGCGAGAAACTTGTCTCCTTTGTTTCTGGTGACCTTCTGGCCTTCCTCCGTACTTTCATAGAGTTTTTCAACAATCGGGTCATCCTTCTGCGAGAGGAGAAACAGTGTCAGATGTTGAATGCAGTAAATCTGTTTACTTTGTGGTATCAAATATACACACAAATAATGTACAGCATGGTACAGTACATGTATCTTTGAACTTACACCTGAGACAATACAAAATGTTGTGGACCAAAACAATGGAAATGTTTACCAAATATCAATTGTTTCAAGGTTTGCATAACACACATTTATCATGAATACATATCATAAGTATATTACATACAAAAGTATGTTGTTGTATTGTGAAAGAAACAAATCACACTTACATATTCTTCTGCAGTCATTTGTTGGAACAATGGATGCTGTACAAAGTGCTGCTTCATCCATTCATGAACCTCCTCAACATCTGTTATTGTGTAGACAATAGCCTGAAACAAAAGAACTGTACATAAAGTAGAGAAAAAAAAAACATCCTATATAGACAAAGGGCTTTTGTACTGTGATCAGATTGACTTAGAAAGTCATGTGGAAAGTCATGTGGATTGCCTTACGTTTTTGGTTTGGGTGTTTAGAGATCTTGGCTTAAGAAATGGGCATCTGGGGAGAGCCAAAATAGGATGAGCTACCCTACAGGCTGAGGTTATTAGCCTAGGGCATGGCAAGCCCCCCCTGCAGAGGTACTGTCCCTCCCAGATACCCCATACACCCCGGCTTAAGAAATAAGCAATAAAAGATATAGAACCGCAATGTATCAGACTGCACATGTACAATTTGATTTTAAAACCACTATCCAGCTTATTGTACATTGTAGGATGTATGAGACATGATTAAAGGCATCCAGAGCGATTTTTTTTGTATTTTTAATTTCAATTTCTAAGTCACAGTTTACACGCAGTAAGGTTAAATATCACTATCTCATTGCATATCTACCTTCATTGAGAAAAATGAAATGTCGTTGGGTGGTGAAAACTCATTGAAAATCCCAGCGCTGCACCTGGCCATTATTTCAAATTGTCAGAACGCACCAATGAGTCCTGAACGCTTCTGGAGATATCGTCACTTGTTCAAATCAGATTCAATTCGCTCGGTGACCTCACGCGTTCGAAACTCTCTGAAAAGTACCAACGGGAAACTGTGAGTGCTCTATCCTGTGCTGATTTATTGCAGGACCCAATAAATCAAATGGGTTTGTTTGCGGGCATGTTTGTGCATCCTTTTAAACGCTGAAAGAACGAAATAATTATACAAATGTGCTAGTACGGTGAAGTAAATGTCAATATTGTACCGATTGTCTCATCTAGAATTTTTAATTTCAATGCTTAAAAAACTGCTCTGGGTGCCTTTAAGAGAATTGCAGCACATGACAGGCCCTCACCCCCTCTGCCAGCACATAGGCATACTCAGCCAGCAGGGTGGAGCTGATAATTCTCCACTTGTGTTTGGTCTTCTTGAAGTGTGGATCGGGAAACAGGAAGAACATCTTCTTCAACTGGAGAAAACAAAAGACAAGAAAGTTAATAGTTGTTTTCAACTTTGAAAGAAGAAGTCAGGAAAGGATACACATATCTTTATTGTTATAATATCATCATAAGAGGTACCAATGCCCACCTCACCGCTACTCACCAGTGTGCTTTATTGGAAATGTTATTCAGTTCAGCACGCATACTTATCAAAAAAGAGTTGGGGTTTTTCCCAGTGAAAGTAGACCAAACCTTACTGGTCTGGTCTTGTGTAGCTTGTACTCACTGTACGGAATTGGTGCATTATGCCCAAAGGATTTTGACTGGTTATACCGAACACACAAACAAACTGTGCCTTACCTGTCCTTTTCTGAAGAAGTTGGGGAGGTACTTCATGGCGTTTGTCCTGATACAGGAGACGTTCTGGTACTCCCCTGGATGTTTGTCTCTCAGGGCCTTTATTCTGTCCGTCACGTAATCTGATACCTTCACTCTGATCTCCATCCCCAGCATCAGGGTGTCAGGAAACATGGGGGACAGCGCCACTTGGTCGAGACAGACAAAAATTACATGTCAAATTTTACTCCTAAGAGAGCTAGGGACCATACATAATATAGAAAAAAATAAAACAAATATCCAAGTGAACCAAATGTACATACAACAGAAAAGTCTAAGCTGTTTTATGAAATGATTTAGGATAGGGAATGGCGAGCAGCCTGTCGCTGTGGCTGTTTGGTGCCAAAATTCTATTGGTTAGTGGTTTTGGCAGCAGGCGAAAAGTTGATAATATGATAGAATGTAGAATAAAACTATTAACACATGATCTTATAGAACTCCATTTTATTTCAAACTTCTCCCTGCTTAGATATGCTGTAATCAAGGCAAATTTTGTGTTTGTATGAGCTGATATTAGCGAGGAGTTTATGAATACAGGTATGAGAGGTTGTAACAGAAGTCTAACAACGGTTCCCTTACCCAGTAAGCCCCCGTACCCACAGCCGATATCTGCGAACTCCACCCTGGACGGCGGCCGCTCCTCAGCCTCTTTGTCATCATCGTGCCTCTCCGCTTGGCTGGGCGACTCAAAGAATGCTGGGTAATAAGGTGACCAGTCCATCACATCTGGCTTCACAGGGCTACCAGGGAACGGGGTGGAGATAACAACAGTACACATTTCAACCTTGTCAATCTTGAGTGAAGAAGATCTTAATGTTACCTTCAGTGCTTTACAGAACCTTGACCTCTGACGTCCACTCCATCTTTTAACGTTTTTGGTTTGACCTTTGAATGTTTACGACTGCTGTGAAATCAAGAAAGTTTTATCTGATGAAAGTTCCTCCGTGAAATTGACACCAATTTTGTTTTGACACCTCGGTTTTCATGTGATCTACTGTATGTTGTCCACTAGTGTCTGAACATATGTCTTGTTTATATCTGTCATATTTGGCGAAAATCGATTGGACGACGATTCTGCGGCAATCGCCTGAGCCTCGCTTATAAAGATAACTTTATTACGCAACTATTGTACAAGGTACAAAGTATGGATTGTATGTGACAGGGACGGTTTCCCGGTGAAAAATACGCGCAACCCTCTGTCGATCTTAAATATCTTTCATCGATACGCCCAAAGATCTTGGATAATGTGACAGGGCCATGCATGTATGGTGAGCCCCCTTGGAAATTTTCAAAAGTTGCAGGGCTGGGGTCACGCACCAGTTTTGAAATGAATAAATAAATAAATTTCAAGACCACCATCAGATCAGAGTTTCTATATTGTTATGCACAGTATTACATGTTAACTATGTCAAAATTTTTTCCCTTTTAAGAGTACTATTTTGGATATTTCATTTTGAAATAAGAAGACTGCAGGGATAACATACTGGATTGCCATTATGCTGTCACGTTTGTTGTTTACTTCAAATAACTCGTATGAAGTGTCCCTTCTACCTCAAGTCAAGTCATGTGTAGTGACAGGTTAACCGGTTAGACAACATCTTCAGACAGGGTGTGACACGGGCAGGTCAGCACTGCAAGCTTGAAGATCTCTAACTTTGTCACCAACTTTGTCTTACAGGTGGGGATATATTTACTGTGTAGGTTCTAGTTGAAGAAATGAAAATTGTTTTCTGTCGCAGTGAGCAGGGTTTGAAAAGCTTCATACTAGCAAGTTACCACGCACACATATGCGTAGCTATTATTGAAAATATGTAACGACCAAACCTTAGCCTCAGGGAATTCTTCTTGTTTTCATAATGGCAATACGATCGAATGTTTATCTTGTTCTCAGTTTAGCGTATTGGGGGAGATTACAATAACGTTATGGTGTCGAGGTGATGTACAAGTTGGTGGGGTTAAGACGTTGTGGTCCAACTTTGTCGCAGTATGGCTGAAAATACGTAGTTTGGGTTGTTACATTTTGCACTAGATGTGTTTACAAAATCTCTCACTGGCTGTGTTTAATGAGGGGGGCGGAAACTGTCGGGCTAGGAGACCGTTTTTAGTCAGGCTATGGTTACTTACGAAGCAGTTGAGTCAGACCGTACCTCAGGCCGAAAGACAAGTCGTAGCGGTAACAGATGTCCGGGTATTCAACCATCGGCAAGAGCGTTTAATAGATCGTCAAATGCCTTTTCTCTTAAAGCACATGGATCAAGACCTATTATTGCAACTTTGTCCTGATATCTAGCCTTGGCTACATCACTATATCATTCACAGTACGGAGACAAAACAGCACACTTGAAGTTGAACCCGCCGCAAGTAACTTTGGTAGCGCCGTTCTGTGTTCTACTTATCCAGGTTATCATCCAACATGCATGGTGCCCACACGTGGAGAAGCGGTTTTCGAACGTTCTGTGAAAACGATCTAACATCTATTATCATAATACCAGCACGTTTACGACGATTTCTCTAGCCATACTGATTTGACAAATTGTCATTTTCTCCAGTTACATGTTGCTGTTATAGGTTACCCTTGCCACTTCTGTAACATTTCTGCCACTCTTGTCCTGCTAAAAGCGTAATATCGTAATTGTAACATGCCGCGGAATTACACGGCGAACGGGCACGTGGTTGGGAGGGGGTACAAAATACCGGCCGGAAGAAACACGGCACAATTAACTGTCGCTATGTACCTTTATACATCCTCCATGTTCCTTCCTTTTCTGTTAGTAAATGCATAAAACATAAACCTGCATGAGCATACAAAATGTCATGAGAAAACAGACGTATACTGTCAAGAATTTTCATTTAACTTTGGTCCGTCACAACCGCTGTGACGTAACACTTTACTGCTGGAGTAGATATAATGGCGGGAAAATGGCTGCATACGTTCAATTTTGCCCATTCAGTCGTAGATCCGGACTACCGGTATTATGCAACGGTTCTTCACACTTTTACATGAGTTGTAGGTCACCAACAGAAATAAGCCTTCTCACATTAGTTAGTACGCATGTGCGGCGACAGGAATTCTAGGTAATATGTCAAAGGGCAAGGAACACAAAAAGTAAACAGTCCTTGTCTTCACCATTGTTTCGATTTGCATATCAATGTCCAGACGGGTTTTGTTTTCATTTTGTGTGCCTTGCCCTTTGACATATTACCCAGAATTCCGGTCGCCGCACATGCGTACTAACTAATGTGAGAAGGCTTATTCAAGATTGCTGTTGAATCATGTTTGTCTTGTGCTGTGAGCTAGTGTAATTATGATCTACAAATCAATGTGACGGTGTGTTCGTCCCACGACGAGCTGCCTGTCCCGAAAAAGATACTGAAAACTTTTCGCCTTGTTGTCTTCGAATTGCATTGTAATCGATGCTTTGTAAATGATGTATTGGACACCTAGATGTCTGAAGTGTGCATACCTCAGAAATAACTATTGCTGCATGTGTAGATCTCTTTAAATTCCATTATTTTTTATCGGCCGGTATAAGTCTTACGGCCGGTATTATGCCAATGCATGTTATAGCTATATTGAGGTTTGTGTCTATAGTAGACGCATGTTATGTCGAAATATAAACAACCCTTTCAGACAGATGGATAGAACAACACTTATTAGTAGATACTAGTGACGATACTGCTTGAAAAAAAAATACACGTTTGATTAGTTTTAGTCCCCCTCCCCACCAGACTGTACTACATGTATGTATAACCTCCTATATCCCAATCTACATTATCACACACCAGTCCTACATAATCTTCATTGAGTCTACGATTAAAAGTATGCATCACTCACTAATCAAAGCTGTGATCAGCCATGGGGTTGGAGTGGGCACGCTGACGGTAAAACTTTTTCTGCGGAAGGGACGCCATCTTGGATGTTGAAAGTAGCGCAAAAGTGAGGCATGATGGGTACAATTAAGGTCAGTCACCTTCAGAAATGAAGCAGATGTTGGGTGTGAAAGTTTATCTGTCTATCGGGCTTCACTATTAAACAGCAAGGATTCTCTGAACACACAGGAATCTAACACTAAGAAAACCTGACCAAAACGTTATTATTAAAGAACAGGGACTTGGTGCACCCTTATGCAATACAGGAGGGTTCTAAAGATGGTCATTAAACACATCTTATATTTCACTGATGAATAAACAAAGTTTGACCACAATTACAGCCTTGTCGAACCCCACACTTATTAACCAAAGTTTCGGTAAGAACGTGGCTAGTTTTAACACAGTTTGTTATTTTGCCCAGAAATACATCTTTTAATCATTGCAATAATATTTTGGACTGCTAGTAGACGCTTTTGAACGGCAGTGCACCGTGAATGCTCTTTAATATCATGACTAACGTTACATTCTATACACATTGTACGTAACCGGGTTATGTTCATACAGATATCAAACACATTTAGATGATCAGTACGTAGACGAAATGTAATTTAAAGCCAAATATGTTTTCCTTTGAAATGATAAAAGGTGACATTTCACGAAACTACGATATGGTTCCATTGTGGCAGCGCGGGTTCATATGCAGGTAGGTATGCACTTTTGATCTTATCTGATTACGATCATTGTTCTTTGAACATAAACAACAGAACGAAGACGGAGAAGTAGCCATCCTCACTTGATCGAAACCAAAACGGTTATGCATTCATTTGTAGGTCTTATATGAATGTAGGTATTTCCATAAGCTTCATTGGCTTTTACTGCGTAAATAACTTTTATGAAAAATAGTTGTTGATTTGCATAATTAGGTTCTTATTATGCGCGTCATCACTTAGGCTATCTACATACCAAAATCATGACGATACGTCAATATATTGACGTATCGTCATGATTCTTCAGACATCTCCTCTAAATATTGAAACTAAATTGGCCCTTTAGTTCCAGAAAGGTCTTTCATTTATTTAATTAATCAATCATTGAATGTGGAATGGGGTTGTTCTTGTCGAGTTACCAAGTTGCATATCTTTCGGAGTCCAGACTTTCCTCGATACTACAGGTGATCTACCTCGCAACCTGTTCCCCGCAATGTAAGGCGGAATGACCAATCAAGAAGATAAGTTATTACATGGAAGAGTAAACTCGCCCCTACGTACAATTCAGATCCTTTATGCATAATTAACCCATGACCTGGACAGGTACTGCTAGATGTTAAATATATATATGCTGGAAAACTAGTTGACGTCATCTTTTCGAACGGGTGACACACTTTGGCGAACGGACAGCAAGCGAGCTGCCGGGTCGTTGTTCCCAGATCAGTGGCTGGAAAACAAATCATCGGTAGCGCCCGATCTCTTTAGACGGCCGCGGGTGCGATATACTGACAACGGACAGTAAGTGAGGTGCGGGTTCTTTGTTCCAAGCCTGTAAGACGGGGGCATCATTCGTCTGTACCACTACGTTATAATATACTTACAGGTACTATTATTTGGCCAAAGAAGTTGTTATCTTAAAGCCTGTGGTTGATTATCTTTTAGGATTGAACGCCGCAATATAGATATCTGACCTCGACGGGATTTAGGTTGTAAATTTATTTTTTGTCGATGTTTGTGTCTGCATCTGTGTGTGTGGGCGCACCTGTGTTTTACAAGTTAGGGAAGTGTGTATTGCTGAAATATTACACATTATGTTCTTCCACTTTCACTTCTTGTTTAACCGGGCCATATATATACTCAGACCTGCTTTCCAGTTCCGCTTAATATTACAGTAACAATGATTTGTGTAAAAAACACTAGCACTACAATAACGTTTAGAACAACAATATTCATCATTATATGATCTACGCCTTGGTAAAACATTGGCAAAACTTTAATGCCCAAAAGTCATTAAGCTAAAACCTAACTTTGTACACGACTTTAGTTTAAGTTCATCCGTAGGTGAAACCCAGCCGACATGCGGAAACTATATATTTCACCGTATCATATTGACGTCGGTTCTAAGTAGATGCTCCAAGGGAAGCAATATTGGTTGTCCATCGGCAACAGATGATTTTACTTTCCGTTTATTGCTCTATGTAAGTCCTAGTACAGATCATTTCAGGCCCTGTTGGCTCTTGAAGGCACTGCCGTTAACTGGAATCACTCTATATAGGTGAAGAAAGTCCACATTCGGGGAGGAAACTAAATCAAATTTGAGTAAGAGGGCCATATTAGGGCGGCACGTTAGTTTGCAGAAGGGCCGTAAAGGTACGTGTTGGGGTGTAATTGTGGTGGGTTATCACGCAGAGGTCGCCGCGATCGTGACACGTCAATGACATTTCCGACGAGGAGACGGCCATTCCCACCAAGTGTGTCATCTAAGGACCCTGTTGAGTCAAGGCCAAAGCCCTACAGGGTCTGGTTTCACTTTAGCGAAATGTCATGCACGAGTGGACTGTTGAATCTGCAGTGGAGAGGGGTGTGAGGGATTTTACAGAATTTCAATATAGTTGACAGAACTACAGCAATTAACGCTTTCGGTGAAACACTTGTTGTGTTGTTCGACAAACTAGCATACAGCACCTAGTCCTAGATCTGATGCAATACAAAGGTTCCACATGTACCCAGACATTGTGGTTGCTTCCCTAGGTTAAACGGCGAACTGCAGCACTATCGAACCTGTCCACTACTTGCTACTTGAACCTGAAGGCATCTTTTGCAAAATGTCCTGTCGAGAGGAGTTCTCCCTGGCCGCCCTCCGCCTACACCACCGCGATCGCTCAGTCTTCTCTCGCTCACCGGTATGTAGAATATTCGTTATCACAGATCGTATGCATGTATCGTGGCTGAGGTCGATTCTGTTATTTTCTGACAGCATTTATAAAAGTATGAGCCAGTTGCTAAGCTTGTCATTAAAGCGGGCTAAAGCGCAACAGAAAGATCTCATATTCGGATGTTTTCATTGGCATAGGTCCATTCTCGGAATGTCAGAAAATAGCCAAAGTAATGTTAATGATTGAGAAGCTATAGCTAGCAACGGAGAAGTTCATATCAGTGAAGGAAACTACGCTCTTGACAACGAACCCAAGTTTCACACCATGTTACATGATTCTAGCCCTAGGGTACATATGAACTTGACTGAACCTGGGCGCAGTCTACCGGCCACATGCCAGAGTATACAGTGGCTTCCGGTGTCAAGCAAAGTCTTTGCCCCTGCCAAATATTTGTCCCAACACTGCTCAGGGGATCCCAGTATACCTGAGGGGGAGAGATGTGAGTCACACTCGTGAGACATGGTAGTTTTCAAGCAGACGTCTGTGGGTCGATGTTGGGAGGAGTCACATTGCATGCATGGGCTAACCCAAACTCCACCTAACCCTAACCTTAACCGTATAGCCCTAACCTCGACCCTTACCTCGACAGTAAGAGTAACAATTTGGCTCCATCCCTGCGACAAACGTTGCATATCGCAGACACAAGAACAGCACAATTTTACGTGTTACCCCGCCGATTTGCGGCCATATGGCTGTGATACAATACACATGTACTAGCTTTAAAGCAAAAACAGTTTTGTGATGGGGCAAGGCCGACGAGGAGAACAATTTGACTTCCCTTGTGATAATTGTAAGACAACACATTAAATGTACAGATTGAAATGATCAATTTTCTGCTAGACATGCATATGTTGTTATACATAACTTTTGTCAACTTTCTAAAACCTTTACGTAAGCGATTATTTGGAAACAACATTTTATTGTTGTTCATTACAGTTTTTCCTGTCTGTTGAATTAGCCGCGTCAGTCCTGGTATATATAGCTGCCGAATCTCTTTCGACTTCGCCTAATAGGTTTGCCAACCTGTTACTGAGAAACGCAGCAGCAATAGCTGCATAGTACATGCATATGTCTACTAATGATACAATTCTATCTGTTTCAACAGTGGTGGCGCGGGCAGGTAGGCTTTGTGGTCTACAGGTCGCTGATGACGGCCCTGGCGCTGGCCATTCTGGTGTTCCTACTGATCTACCACTACCATATCCAGGGACGGTCCGACCCGTGGCCGATCTACCTGACCAACTGGAGCTTCACCACTCTCACCGCGCACATGGCCATGGCCTTGGTTGTCTGCGTCGTGGACTTCGTGTCTGAACAAGGAGCAGGACCGACTACCATGGCTACCTCGTCCGAAAACACCACTGATAGAGACATAGGCACGGTAGAAGAAGCAGTTCAGTTGACTGATATTGAGCATGTTGGTGATGATGAGAATGAAGAAACTATCCAAGACAGTAGCGGACTACACTGGTATCACAAAGCCCACTGGATCTTGCACAACACCAGCATCACCGCTGCTTTCTTCGTGACAACGCTCTATTGGACGTTGGACAGGGGCACCGTGTCAGTCAGCAGCATATTCGAACATGTCGTAAACTCCATCATCGCGCTTCTGGACCTCTCAGTCAGCGGCACACCAGTGAGGATCCTAAACGTGATCTACCCTGTAGCCTACGCAACGGCGTACGCAGTGTTCTATGTCGTCTACTGGGCCGCAGGGGGAAAGGGACGAGACGGAGCCGCAGCTCTCTACGCGGTGATGGATTTTGGGAAGGACCCAGGCATGGCGGCAGTGTTTCTGGTGGTGTTCGTGTTCGTCGCGTCGCCGGTGTTCCATCTCCTGGCGTACGGACTGTACCGTCTGAGAGAACTGGTTGTGACTAGGATCAATCGAAGGACCCCAGTCACAGCGCGGTCCTTCGAAACGGAGAACACAAGGAACGTTCATTCACAAGTAGCCTGATTATGTATGACGTCCTCCTATCTAGCAGCACACAGCGCCCACGATAAGTCATTATTGTGGTGAATCGTTTCTACACCGCTTTGAAAAGTGTATTTACACGTATAACCACTTAAGCATAGATATGAGTTAATCTTCTGGTGATGGTACATGTAAGTTGGTTGGTTGGATGGATGGACGGACGATGGCTTGTATCATCTCAACTCTTTATCGTCTCATCAGATTTTTACCCACAGATTCCCTTCAACTCGTACGATGCAAATATTCTGATAAATTAGCTGTTATTATATTTCAGCCATACCATAGGTATGGTGAAATATATTGCATTCGTAATTATATTGCAATCCATACTACAGTATGGGATTGCAATATATTGCTTTTCCTTTGTCTCTTCTCCTCCTGTCAAATCTTCAATTGGATTCAACTTTTTCATTTTTGGGCCAAATGAGCTGAAATTTGTCATGGGCATAGAGTTGGCAAATACCCCCGGGCGTTTTTTTCACTTTCTTGATAGAGGCCTTAAAATTTATGATATTTAGGTTTTGGGGTCATTTTTAGACAAAATATTTATATTTTGGGCCCCTGTGCCCTGGTATTACAAGCTAATGACATGAAATTTGGTACAGAGGTGCATTAAACATACGAGCACAGAAAACCATCAACACTTTCTTCATAGATCGCTTAAAAAATTAGTTAGTTTAGGGTTTTGGGCCATTTTTGACTAAAAATGTATATTTTTGGCTCCTATGCCCTTGTATTAAAACCAAATGACATGAAATTTGGTACATAGGTGCGTATGACATATGACCACAGAACCCCATCAACGCTTTATTCATTGTTTACTCCAAAAATGAGTTATTTTAGGGTTTTGGGCCATTTTTGACTAAAAATGTAAATTTTTGGCTCCTATACCCTTGTATGAAAACCTAATGACCTGAAATTTCGTACAGAGGTGCATTGAACATATGCTCACAGGACACCATTGACACTTTCTTCATAGATGACTTCAAAAATGAGTTATTTTAGGGTTTTCAGCCATTTTTGACCAAAAATGTATGTTTTTGGCTTCTATGCCCTTGTATGTAAACCAAATCACCTGGAATTTTGTAGAAAGGTAAATTGGACATATAACAACAGGACCCCATCAACACTTTCTGCATAGAGCACTTATGAAATGAGTTATTTCGGTATTTCATTTTTAACTAAAAAATGTATATTTTTGGCTCCTATGCCCTTATATTGAAACCAAATGACCTAAAATTCGGCATGAAGGTGTGTAGGACCAAGGAGGTTGAAAGGTCCTTGGTAGGGCAAGTGCCCACAGTACTTCATTTTCCCATTGAGCAAACATTACTTCAAATTGTTGAATTTGGGGATTTTTTCAAGGATGAAGATGGATTGCAATATGCTGTATTTGCTCCTAAGCAAATGTCGGCCTTTCTAGTGTTTCTTTCTTTCTTTCTTTCTTTCTTTCTTTCTCCTGTCAAATCTTCAGAACACGGTATCTCCCTTGTTCCTCAACCGAATGACTTGAAATTTGGCACAAGGGTAGAGTGGGCCAATACCCTCGGACGTTTTTTTCATTTTTTCCATATGATTTTTCCAAAAATGATTTTATTAAGGTTTTTTGGTCATCTTAAGACCAAAACTGTATATTTGGGCCCCCTGTACCCTGGTATTATAACCGAATGAGCTGAAATTTGGTACAGATGTGACTTGATAAGTCCCCCATATAGATTCAATATCAGTTTTGGTGTACAGTATAACGAAATACTTATTTTTGCGATTTTTTGGTCATTTTTTTACCAAAAAAGGACACTTTTGGCTCCTGTACCTTGGTTTTAGAACCGGATGACCTGAAATTTAGTATAGGAGTGCCCTAGACATATGCGCACATGGATTCAATAACACTTGAGGCATACGGTACAATAAAATGCTCAATTTTGCGATTATTTGGCCATTTTATGACCAAAAAGTACACTTTTGGCTATTGTGCTCTGGTTTTAAAACCAAATGACCTAAATTTTGGTAAAAGGGTGCACTAGATATTTATTCAAATGACACATGTATAATTTTTGTCATAGACTACGTCAAAATGATATATTTGGGGATTTTTTTGTCATTTTCCAATAGCCAGAGGGGTCAATGACCTTAAGGTCGTTGACCCCCAGCTGCAGATTGGACCTACTGGCATATGTGTCTATTTAATCTAATTAGATAGGTAACCAATCACTTAGCCTGAATCTATATCCTAAAGAGGGGGGGGGGGGGGGGGGTGGCAGCCAATCAGCGAGCCCGGTGTTATCTGGAAGAGTCCATTCTTACACGGAGGGGTTCGTTTTTTTTAAAAATTCATCATTGGACTGGTGAAGTCTTTCAGTGGATGCATTTTTGGACAGGTCTATTTTGCAATTTTACAGAATGTGTGCTGGAAGAGTCTATTCTCGCACGGAGGGGGGATTTTTCAAAATTCATATTTTGGACTTTGGTGACTTCTAGTTTGTCAAAGTCTTTCAGTAGGGTTATTTTTGGACTGGTCTAATTTGCAATTTTACATGGGTGTTCTGGAAGAGTCCATTCTTGCATAGAGGGGGCTTTTTTTTTAAATCCATTTTTTGGACTTCAGTGATTATGTCAAAGTCCTATTTTAGCGGATGTATTTTTGGACTGCTCTACTTTACATGGAAGAGTCCATTTTTTGCACACGGAAGGGGGATTTTTTCAAATTCAGTTTTGAACGGGTGATGATTCAAAATTCAATTTTAGTGGAAGTGTTTTTAGACTGGTCTATTATACCTTTTTATGCACTGGGACCTTTTTTGCTAAATTCAATTTTGGATTTGGTTTCTTATTCAAAAGGCCAAGGTTTCAGTGGGAGTATTTCTGGACTGGTCTATTGTGCAAATTCACATAGGGTGCACTGGAGTCCATTCTTGAACGGGGGAATTTTGTAAGACTCATTTTTGGGTTAAACCGTCATTAGTAAAAGTGATTTTTCAAATGGGTGATTTTGAAATAGCCTATTGTTGCATGGGGAGGGAGATGGCTGAAATATGCTGTATTTGCTCTCAAGCAAATGTCGGCCTTTCTAGTCTTTTTTGCCATCTTAACGTTTATAATGTTAGCATACCTTTTACCTACTGTAATAAAACACACTTTTAGTCATTTGTGCTGCCAGAGTTTTTTTTTTAATTCAGCAAACTATCTTTTTTTTCTTTCTCTTTCATGTACTAGTAACCTCTGCACAAAGTCATTGTATAAAAACGCCGCTTTTCTATTTTGTACAATTCCTTTTCGAACCCATAGATATGAATACATGGCGTATTGCAAGGCAGATATGACTACCAACAATTGCACTACTTGACAACTTGTAACATGAATAATGTTCCCAACGTTACCGGTTTCGTAATGCAGCATTGTAGCTAACATGACATTTCTTTCATTCTTACAACAGAATGAACCAAAAACAAAACAATTTTTCGAACGGCAAGACGTACATTTGTACCATGACATACACTGGTAGAAAATTCATATCAAACGTGACCTTTTATCACATTTCAGTCGTATCCTATATGGTAACAATATCCTCAAAACATGCACTGTAATAGATCACAGAAAAGTTAAGATACAATTTTTACAATAATGTAGCTATGGGAAATATTGCTTAGATTGATTATGCCTAAACTAAACTAAAATACATAAAACACCTTCCGTCATAACAATAAGGCATTTTATAGTACATCTCTTGATGTAGATTTAACTGAAACTTCCTCAGCCTGTAGCATTTAGTAGATTAAGTCCTGAAAATGTATCTAAGATCATTTTGTCCCATGAATAAATGTCTATTTCTTTGGATTTTTCATTTCCAAAATGTCTGCACATATATCTACATCTATTTCTATTGTAAACCTACACCATATCAATAACACATGTCAATAGCAAGATTATCAAAGCTACAAGGTAGTTATTTGTTATCATTCTAATATAATCAACTATTGCATTGGGTAGAACACATATTAAGTGTTCATTGTCGATATACTGGTTGTACACAGAAAGTCAACCATTTAAATAGATGTGGTCTATCCATAATAAGATTGAAGTTCTGGAATGTTATTGGCTTCCCTATGACCTTGCAGATCTGCAATATCATTGGTTCAAAGATTTACAGTTCTGCAGTGCCATTGGTTAACAGGATGACCTTGTAGCTCTTCATCCTGATTGGTCAGCCTTGTACATTTCAAGAAGTCACATGACCAAATAGAACACCAGCATCTCTTCATAGATGACAAAAATCATTTTCCTTGGAAAATGTATACATCTTTAGATAAAACTCCAATTTCTTCAATAATGTTTTTCATAAAATCAGACTCTTGAACAAAAATTACACACAAACTGGTAAAAACTCCAAGAGACAACATGATGTAACATAAATATGATACTTGCCTTTAAAATGTCAACACATTGATGCAAATTCCTAATATTGTGTCATAAAAACACGAAACCTTAAAAACAAAACTGATGGAATGACTGACAACTGTCATGAATATATATGGCAATCTGTTAAGCAGCAAAGCACTCATGCTCATGTACTGAATATGTATTTTGGGAAGACAGCCGAGTTAAGATCTGGACAGTCTGGTTGTGGTAATTACTGTCAAATTGTTGACATCTACAGCATCTTTAGCATATCACCTGTCAGTGGGCTAAATTAACCCCCTACTTTGGCATAGCAACAAAAAAAGAAGACCTCAGGCCAGTGTCTCCCCGAGTATCAGAGAAATTACTACAATTGAGCAGTTGGTCAAGGCAAATGGCATGCTTTGGAGACATGTCTTAAATGGCACCTTTTGGCAACAATTCCTGTATATCCTGTAGATCTTTGTATTGAACAGACACATATGAAACAATTAGATATTTTGATGCATGTTAAATTAATGCCTCCTTATTGAATGGGACTGCATGCTAGCCAAAAATCTTGTGTTTTACCTTTACTTTGATTTCTACTGTCCTTTGCTTAATAAATCTATGGAAATATCATCTGTGCCAACTGACAGTAAAAGTTACCATGGTTAGGCAAAAGATTGAACATGTAGTTTGTCTTGCAGGTTTCCTGGATAAGAAAGCACTTGGTCAACGCAATGGTTACAGTTGATGGAAGAACATGAAAACTGTAACCGGTATTGAAAAAAAGAAATCATTGGATGTACAAATGTAGATGGAAATTCAACAGTCAAATATTGTCATGACGTACAAACTATTTGCATAGTTT
Source organism: Branchiostoma floridae x Branchiostoma belcheri (assembly GCA_019207045.1). NCBI lineage: Eukaryota > Metazoa > Chordata > Leptocardii > Amphioxiformes > Branchiostomatidae > Branchiostoma > Branchiostoma floridae x Branchiostoma belcheri. The sequence continues at coordinate 9,867,369 of CM033027.1, forward strand.
GATCCAAAGAACCTGCAACATGACCATATTTTGAGCAGATGATGGAAGCCTGAAGAGGTGAAAAGACATGATTAACATTATACATTCAAGAATACATAATGTCACCTGCAGTAACATTGACAAAAGATATGTAGGATGAGCAGAACAGTTGTCTCATGTTGATACATCTGCCAAAATTGAGGTATGTATGTTCAAAATCAACAGTTAACAAAATAAGATGAAATTTTACTTCCATTTTCCAACTCAATGTTATTTGTACTGCCTTTTAAAACTGAATTTATGTCGTTAAATTAAAAGTTCAGAAAGTGCCTATTAAATTTGCTTCAACTATAATTCTTGTTTCTACTACAATTACATCAAACTGTAAGTTTAAATTTGCTCAAATGGAATGTTGGTTCAAATCTATTGCTTCTCAAATTACTGTAACTAATAGATGTTTTTGTCAGTATTGCAATTTGTCTGTATGCATAGTACTCTTGGTCATCTAAGCACTGGAATAAGAGTTTTGAAAAGTTGAAAGATGAAAGAAGGCTATATGGATATGCCACCCTTAAACTGATACTATTATTGCAACAATCAAAACCATATAAAAAACCAACTCCCTCTTTAACATATAGGAGTGTTCTACAATGTAACTCTGTACAACACATTAACTTTGTTGAAGGTATGATGAGTGCTTTGCTTTTGTTACATTGCTCCATTTTGATGTAAGCATAAAACTTTGCTAGGTTTGCTAGTTACTTTGCTTGTCTTGAGCTCCTGTAGCAACCCCTTTTCTTGAATGGTTTGATCTGAAGTTCTGCAACATCACAGGTGTTTGGATGGCAACACAGTGTCATGAGGGGGTGGATGGCATTGTTTTTTTGACACTTTGTGTCAACAGTCCACAACCCTTCTTTGAGAATTTGAGAAAAGTCCTTGGAATGGTGTGCTCCTCTGAGCTAATGTAGGACACTTGGAGCCAAAATGGAACATATCATTCTTAGAGGAAGGTATAAGGTATGACTAGAGGATTGGCAGGGCTATATAGTGCCATCAATGCCATCAGTAAGCCCCTAACGATGTTTCTGCTGCACAAATATGGTGACCTGCCGTATCAGCTTTTGCGCAGGTCTGCTGATGGGGTAATACATGGGCAACTTTTCCTGGACCACCGGCCAAGTGATGAAGTATCTGATGGAGGAAAGAGAAACACAACAATAAACACACCTTGTACCAAGTTCTCGTGCTCTTGCTTCATACATGTATACCAGGGCTCTAGCCAGCTCGACATTTTTTTCCATCAGCCAATTCCCATTGTTGCGAAAACACTATTCCCGGAGTTAGAGAGACTGAACTGAGACCTTGAAAAATGGGTTTTAATGAGATTATCGTATGCGAAAGGGCACCGACACACATTGTCAACAATCATAACAATAGCAAAACAGTGTGTGGTTTGACGGCCGTGGACGGCGTCCCCAAGCAGCCTGTAGCTTCCACCAAGGAGCTTTTATCAGATTTTTGTAAAATTTTTCCGTCACACGCAGCAAATTTCCGTCAATTGACGGAAAAACGGACGCTGGCTAGAGCCCTGATGTATACTCATTCGCATGTTTGTGATGGCACACTTGATACACTCCACCTAGAGTAGCATACAGATTTACAAGACTAGGCCAACTGCAATAGCAATAACAAAGAGAATACATCTGGAAAGAATGTTAACATTGTGGACAACTTATTAGAAATAGATGTCTTCAAGAGCCCTGATCGCAAATAGATGGAATGACATACATTTTATTAGACTGTCAGAAACTTTGCCCTAATGTTAATACAAATAAGCCAGTTCTTCGTTTGAACTGAGCCTGAGCAATAGGGTGTGCCTAAATACCACAAACGACCACAAACGACTCTAGTATGCAGTGTATATGGGTCAAAGACCTTGTGTGGCGCCCTGGAGACATTGTTTACATATTTATGAAATTAAAAAACGCAATTAAAAAAGTCCTGCGTATTCACCAGTTATTTCGAGTTAGTCCGCCGGTTTCAAGATCGAAGCGATTCTGCGCTGTCAATGAATACGTGCTTGCATTGAGGCTGAAAAACACTTAGTATACAAGTTTTATATTTTGTTATTAGTTGACAATGATAGAATAGCACCATGCTATAATCTATGAACCAACAGCGTCCATAGTTTTATCGTCCTGTCGTCTATGGAGCCGTGGAAGGTATTGAAAACTTCCCCATGCAGACTCCTAGCACGGGCGATCCAACATGGCGGCCGAGAATCGCTTCGATCTTGAAACCGGCGGACTAACTTGAAATGACTGGTGAATACGCAGGACTTGCTGCATTTTTTAAATTCATAAATGTGTAAACAATGTCTCCAGAGCGCCACACAAGGTCTTTGACCCATATACACTGCATTTTAGAGTCGTTTGTGGTCGTTTGTGGTATTTCCAAGTCGTTTGTGGTCGTTTGTGGTATTTAGGCAGACCGTGAGCAATACGGTGTATGTCAAAGCCCATAAGACACAAACACTTCTGGTCATGTGCTAAGAAAGGTCTAGACAAGAACTGTTAACAAGATAGGGGACTTCACCATTGACCTCACACAATCACAGTTTAAACCTTGAACCAGATTATTCCTTACAGGTTTGTCGTCTAAGACATGTCCTCACCTGAACTCCTCGGTGAAGTTGTCCCTGATATGGTTGGCAAGACTGGAGCCGTACTGGATGAAGGTGCTGAGAAGGTAGAACTGCTGGAAGACCAGGATCGCCTGGGAGGGGGAGAGTGGGAGGGGGGTGGACGGCGACAGGAGCCTCATTGCACTGGCAACTAGTGAATTGATGAAGCTCACCTGAAAAAGGGTTGAAAAATATTTGTTGACATGAAATAATACATCAAGTCCTTAGGAGTTGTACTTGTACTCACAGAATAAAGCAGCATAGGAAATAAGAACATTACAAATGTATGGATGTCAATGTCATGCTGTTCTAATACATTCTCCCTAAATAGCTACATAATCATTGTACAAAACAACTTTTCATAGTTTATCAAGATTAAAAGGTAGCAAATAATCTATTGGGAGTTTTTTTTATTGAAAAGAAGAAACTTGTCTATAGATAACAGGCAACTAATACAGTATTACCAATAGAATAACATTTTCACCAAGTTCAGCACCAAGGACAGGTCTATGATGATACACGCTGGTCCGTTGCTAGGCTATTCTTCTCGTTGCTATGCTAATAGGCCACACCCACAGGCGGGTCTGAAGTGCCGCGCGGCATATATATAGAAAGCAGCAGAAGTATTTCCCAAGATTACGATCGATTAGTTTATGATATAAATTAACAAAAGTATATACATGATAAATGAAAATGTCAGCCTTGGAACGAGGTAAAACTTAAAAAATGTCAGTGTAATACAGTGCTCAAATCCCCGCTTTCACGGGACGTGGCAAAAGTCACTTTCGGTCGCTGAACTCTAAACCCCACCGACTTTTTTTTCTCATTTACGTTGGAATAAAACATTTATACCCTTATCTAAGCTCAAACTTTCTCAAATCAATTTCTACTGTGTAGTTTTTATGTCTGATACATTTAAAAATCCTGTTCCTATTTACCGATACTTTTTTCTCCCATAATTCCTGAACGCACCGATAGAAAAACAAATACGAAAACCAAGATGGCGGGCGGCTTTTGCTCTTTCAAATGGAGTAGTTTTTGTTTCATTTTATCGGTAGGATCGGAAGATATCGGTCAAAATATAAAATATGCACTTTATTCAGAGTTTCCACGCTGAAAAAGAGATGTTTTGAAGCTATAATGAGGCGGTGTTGGCATAGATGACAGGGCCTTATTAGCGCCCCTTTGTCTTCGCGGGCACTTTCATGCAAATCATCTCTTTGTGCCTGTGCTGGGAGCGGGGTTTTCAACTGTAAATCAAAGTCTCTGAAATCGCTTGGTGTGTGTATTCATTACTTTTTCCCTGTAAGTTACAAGCAGGGAGTTTTGATCAAAGCTGCTTGTTTTAAGCTGGTTTTGGACGAACCACGTTTTTTTTTCACTATCGTTCCGTAATTTGATTTGATTGAGCATTAAACGCAACTATATTCTGGGCATCGGTTACATGAATCGGACTTAAGTTTTCATCCTCCTAAGTTGTGTGTGTTTTGTGTATGCTTGTTTATTTTTCCTTCTTTATTCTGTTTTTGGGTCGAGTTTTCGTGACCGCTTGGGAAATCAAACACGGCGCCCGCCGGTTCATCTCAGGTCAATGGGATAGTCTACTGTATTGTGGTGGGAAATGTTGCGTGCGGTTTCGGATTGTTTTCTTTATTAAACTAAACAGAACGTTAGTTAATTCATTTCAGGACCTTTTTTTCAAAATGACCAGAACACATTTCAAAGAATATGTGACTCAAGTGGATAATTGGTCTCAAAATAAATGGTGCCAGTGTTTTTTTAATGTACAACTCACCCATGTTGCTTCAAATGATGTTACCCAAGCGGGATGATTGTTGTCAAGAACTGACGGCATCGGTAATTCGTAACAATTTACAAAGCCCCTTTTTGAAAAGGTCTAAAAAGCCAGTTCAGGATTACAAATAAACTTTAAGGTTGGTCTACAACCTGGGCAATTATTGGAGAGAAAAACATACAAACTGGGACTGGCCATGGACAGTTTAATAAATGGTGTCTTCTATTTGAGCACAATTATGGCGCTCGCAATCCGTTCCAATTGTTGCGCTATCTTGTTCTATTTTATCGGAAGGAACTTTCAAACCGTATCCTGTCAATAATTTGTCGCTGAAAAGTGGCTCGGTAAAGCTGTTTATATTACAAATACGTTCAGTTTGGAATATTTTACTACTACTAGCGCCATATTGAATCTTTTGCCGTCGAAACCCAGCACTAGTAAATCGTCCAACTTCACCAGCGGGGAGCTGACTGATATTTTTCTTTTTTGATGATGGAATATCTTTGGGTATTTTGACCATAAGATGGACAAAGCTATACTGAAAATCCTGTTGGGTTTGAGTCAGGCAACGAATTGGTATTGTTAAAACGTGCTAATGTAATAACAATTGTAATCAGCGGCAGGTAACGCATATGAATAGCGACGTTGACACAGGGGAGATATCGTAACATAAACATTACTACGGCCCGCCTTTTTAATTTTCAACCAATCACGGACAGTTTCCAATGGAGAAAACAGTGATTGACATCTAATTATCATCAATATTCATGTCCCACAAGTGGGGATTTTTCATGCCCTTTTGGACCATCGTGATAATAGCCTTCAGTTGGAACTTCTACTATAGATTTGAGCACATTTTGCATGGTTGGAGTTAAAGAAGAATACTTACAGATTGCTGCATGTTCTCCAGCACCAGCAGGACCCAGGTCAAGGTCAACACATTACTGTCACTATCTCCAGATCCAGCCTACAACACACAAACATCACTGTCTATCAAACAATAGAGACATTTGGCATGCGAAAGCTGTGTCAATTTCTTTGTGTCCTGCAGATATGCATGCAACAACTCTTACATCCTAAGCTGGACATTTTTACCAGTGTCACCGGTGCAATGGCCGACTGGCTAGAGTCTTTGCCAAGTTGCATTCGGTAGGTCGTCAGTTTGATCCCCAGCCGAGTCATACCAAAGACTTTAGAAATGGTACATGCTGCTTTCTCTGCTTAGCACTCAGCACTAATGTGGAAGGGTATGGGAGTTAAACACGCATCACTACCAGTGAACTAGCCCCCTGCTGTAGTGGCTTGCACAAATGTGTGGCCCAAGGGCTACAGAAATGGAGATGGGCACCACCCCTAAGCATCGGTTACAGATGTACAGGCAACCTTTACCAGTGTCATATGACAAGTCTACATACCTCGTGAGCAATGAGGATGATTTCAAACAGGACGGACGTGGCTACTTCAGAGTAGTGTCGAATCAGACTCTGGACCTGAAGAAAACAATAGTTAGCAATGAGAGAAATACAAAAACAAGAAACCCCTCCCCTTATACAGCATCATAGATACTATGGAATGCAAGGAGTTGTTTACAGGTACAATGATTAGGGACAACTGTGGCGAGGGTAATTATCTATATTCACTTCTTATATTGACTACAAAAGAAAGCCTCAAATTGAACATTTTGTAATAGAATAGTGTGCAGGTTTTACTGACCTCTGGGTCCTCTGGATGTTGTATGTTGAGGGATGTCCTGAGTGCCTGGGTACGAGGGCTGCGTGCTCGAATCCCCCCGGGACTGCACACCAGCATCTCCAACAGGTTACGCACATGTTTTCCCCTGAGGATGCACCATTCACATTTCATCAGGTAACGTTTTTTTTTTAGAGAAATACAAAACACTTTCCAACATTTGCAAAGCTATCTAGGTACATAAAAGGTTCTGACTGGTGAAACCAAATTTTAGACAAAAAATTTAATATGTAGCAAGAACAAGAATTGTAAGGGTAGATTCTTCAAAATCCTCCATATGACCAAACAAGAAAAAAAAATTGTGAAAAAGAAAGATTTATTATTCTTGTCAGTAAGAATTTATATATACTAGAAATACTTTCTCCACTTAAGAAAAACAAGTGGATAAGAAATCTTTGCATAAGAATTAACACACAAATGTTTTTATAACTGGTTTCTTGATTTTTGTTGAACTTTCTTCATAGGACAACAAGCAAGAAAAAGTTTTTTTGGGGGGTAGCCTACCTGGCTGCGTTGAGGACAATGACTCGTGAAGGCAGCACGGTTGTACCCCTGAACATGGTGCATAGGGTCTCTGCAACCTGAATGGACAACCTGCACAGAGCACATGTGAGATGCAAATTAATGAAGATTATGTCCCTGTGAAAGTGTTTGGCAAACAAATAGACTACACATGTCTGCAGTAGCCAAATGTAAGAGAATTAAGATAATTTACTAAGGCCACAGCAAGTAAATTTTATGGATGACATCAGCACGCGCATTAATGTTCGCCTGATTTCAGAAAAATAAGCAAGAATTTTTTTCTTCTGCAGGGATGGTCAACATGATGATAAAGTACCAAAATGAGCAAATATGTTGTATTGTAGCCTAATAATTGTACTTGTAGAAGTGACACTTGCGAGGTACTCAGGGCTGTAGTTGTAGAAATGAAACTTATTGGATAGTTGTAAAAGTGACACCAATATGGAAGCCATGAGTGTGGTTATCAACTTTGTTGGTGATGCCAGTCTACCACGTACACACTAGTGTCACTTTTACCACACCAGTACATGTCTTGAATACAGGAATGAATGCCTTGTTGGCTCTGATACCATGTTTGTCCCTTTAATTCTTGTTACAACATTCATCACAACTTTATGGTGCCTATTTTTGAAAATGTAGCCATCTTGTTTTTTTTCACCCATCTTGTTTTTTTCCCGCCCTATCGCACTATTTTTGCAGTCTGCAGAGGATGTCATCCATAAAATTTACTTGCTGTGGCCTAATTTACTGTGTACAGTGGATAGCCAGCATACTATTACTCAGGTTATATAGGGTTGGTTCAAGAACCACTTCTATCTCTTTTGTTTTACATTTCTAAAACCACCAGTATGAACCACATATACTCACTCTAACTCATCGGCCCTGTTGTTCCTCTGCCCATGTGCCACAGGTGTGGTGCCAGGCAGGTGTTTCTGCAGTTGCTTAATCAGGAACTGGAACAAGTCCCCTGACTGAAGGACAACAATACAGAAGTTAGTCAGTCATCTGTGGCTTTGGGCATGATAATTGTTATAAGGTCGAGTGAAGAAAGAAACTGTAACAGCAGAATCATGTTCATTCCCAGTGTCCCTACTTATTTTTTGTCATTGGACGGAACCACAGCTAATAATTAATGGCCGACAAAAACTATGACCATTTCATCATCTTGACAGACAAAATTAGCCTGTCTCATGAGAAAATGACTGGAATTAGCAAATTGACTGGAATTAGCAAATTGCATGTTGCAAGAAGATATTTTCAGACCTTGCAGACCTGTCATCAACAAGATTACCAGCAAAGAATGGTGTTCAGTGGGAAGTCATACCTTGATCAACATAATCATGCATGACGCCTTGTCAAAATATGTTCATAAGCCATGGACAGATACACGTAGGACAGATATAGACACAAAATCATGCATATTCACCTTCCAGAAAAGTTTCTTGAGCGTGAAGTATCTCTGTGCAGCGGTGTTGAGCTCCTGTAACAGACTGAACACCAGCTCTATCCCACTGTCATCCCCCAGCAGCTCTCGCTTCAGCTGCTGAAACAGGAGCTCCAGTTGCTTGCTGCAGGGGGAATAGAACCAGGAACTCTTGATCCAATGACTCAGTGATAAACATCATTGCTTTGTATAGTTAGAGGTAATGTTGTTGAATGACTTGTCATAAGGTGACTGAATATATGTCATATTGCTTATCACAATGATTACGTCCCTGCAGATAGATTGTATATAAAATTGATGTAGTAAAATGATATGCTTGATTAAATACTTAAAAGTATCACTTACATGATAAATTTTATTTCACACATAAATTCCTTTGGCTATATTTATGATAATCATTATTATCTAAATGTACATGTAAGATATAAAGATGATACTTTGAGTCCAGCTTGAAACAAATGCAATTGTAAAAGACTTGCACTAATTCATTACCTGTACATTGTAGGCATATGCACAGAAAGGCTTAGCAAAACATTCTTGAGTGACACACACCTGCCAGTACCAGCTGCTGTGGATGTACTCTGGGGGCTGTCTTCAGTCAGGCTGTTGGTGGCATGCTAGAGCAAACATACAACATCCAATATCAGCACCACAGTAGGCTTTACCATTATACGTATTAATCAATACAAGTACACTGTACCATCATAATTCTGTGAACAGGCAGAGTTTCAAAACTTATCATCTAATCAATGGGTTCACAGGTTACTATTCATTAATATACCTACTAATAGTCTAGTAGGTTAGTCTGAACTAAAAAAAATGAATGGATAAATGAACTCACAATGAGATGTGCATTCCAAGCTGATCTGAGCTGCATCAGCATAGGTGACTCAGCAGACAACATGTACAGGTGAAGCTCTCCATCCCAGGAGTCCCAGTCCTCAGAACCATCGGAAGAGTCCGACCCCAGGGAACGTAGGGATCCCGTTTTGGACGCAGACGCTACTTCTGAGCTGCCTCTCCGACCTGGGGCTTTTAAAGACGAGGATTGTCTGTGGTCTCCCTTGTCAAGCCCGAGGGGCAGGGGTAAAGGTCTTTTTGAATTATTGCTATTTTTGGTGCTGTTGGGACTCGGGGGAGGGTTGGGAAGCGGGCGTGACTCCCGCCCGGCAGAACCCACCCTCTGCTGCTTCTGCTCGATTTCCTCCTTCTCTAGAGTTAAATTCCTGAGCTGAGACGTCGGAAGGGAATGAGACAGTTTGGCCTTCTTCGGGACACCCCTCTCTGACTCCCGTTTTGCCGCTTGCAAGGATGCTTCATTGAAGCTGACGCTGAGTTTGGACGAGGTCCTGCGTGCTTTCTTCTCATTTTTCGAGGAGGGCGAGTTCTCCGACAACTCGAAGGGGTCTGGGACGGAGAGCTGGTGCGGGCTCCGCAGCGGTGTGGACGGACTGGGTGGTAAGGACGGTGTGGACGGCTGTACGCCATGACGGATACAGATGTGCTGAGTCTCCGCCTGTTGATCTCCTCCGAGGAAGTCAGGAAAGTCATTGATCTGTGGAAAGGAGAAGAACAGCAAATTGAATGTAATTAATCTTTATTAGTATCACAATTAGTTCACAGTCCTGCTGTTAAGGATTTGGGTAGAATAGTAAGTTAAACAAACATACATAAAGGGTAAAAACAGTATAAGACTGCTCATGTCAAATTTGTAGTGGTCATGGGTACATGGTCAGTGGTATACAGCCTTACCTGTACAGATTATTAGACTGCACCTGTAATGTTTACTGGCAATGTTTACATGTAATGTTTACAAGCAAATTACATGTAATGTTTACCTCTTCTAACAGCAATTTACCATGTTAACATTTATCAAAGGGTTGTGAAGCAAATCATGATGACAAAAGTTTAAACAACTTCACACAGCAACTGTTGAATCTGTAAACCAAGTGTGCAAATAATGTAGTATGCTTACTCCACTTACATCAAAGATGACGAGGGGACATATATATAGAATACAACACGGTGTATTCCGTATCGCCCAAGGTATCAGCGCATACGCAGTAGTACTGATACAGTTTACTGTGACCTTATTAAAATACTAAAAGCAATAAAGTATGATATAGAAACAGTTTTAGACACAGTCACATATTGATATTTTTTTTACAAAATGTAACATTACAGCTTTACTACCATCTAGACTGTGCAAACAGTCTACCATCAGACTATGTTTACTCCAGTTACATGATGGGACCAGTACATGTGATTTATGTACATAATGTACTGGCATTGTTTCTACATGACCTAGATTCTGGGATATCGTAAACATTTTAATCATCAGTGATATCAAGCTTTCCTCTAGTAAAAAAAAATCTTTATTGTCGTCTAGTCTCTATATTGCAATTGGCTCACCATATTGATAATAACAGCCTGAGTGATGCAACTTCAAGTTCTGGTTTGTGTCCATTTTTTTTGTAAGAATAAGTCATTCAGAATCATCACAGACTGTATCAATTATTCATCCTGGTGGAAAATAAGGCTGATGTCATGTCTGGTCATTCATTGTTTACTGTTCAAACATATCAATGATACATGCATACAATTACCTCATGTGCAATGTGGGGTATCATTACATCATAGTTGAATTCACTTTTTGGTAAGCCTGCTTCTAAAAAAAGTTAAGGTTTATGGTGATGCTATTCCTTTCTAGCACGCACATGTTGATATATGGTGAAAGATACTGAGTACAGAGTTGGGGCTCAAAGTATAGGAATCAGGAACTTTTTTTCTGCATACCTGCACATGTACAAATGCAGGTAACATTCAAAGTTACATGTGCCAGATAATGTTTAAACTTTGTTACTGTTTTCTTTGCCTCACAGGAGTCAAAGTGTGGTGTCAAATGTGTGAAATTGTTCCTTGCATTAATATTTTGAATCTTGTAACCTGTTGTATGTTAGGATACTAATAATAGCTTCAATCACCTAAGAAAAAACCCATTGTTACTTCAATTATGTCTCATTGCCTGGTGGCATGGTCATTTTTTAGTTTACAATCTGTCCATAGCAACAAATAAGGTAAACAAGGTTTAAACAAGTATTACCCTTATTCTGCAGACAATTTTTCAAGGCCATCTATAGGACTCTCGAAGTTTAACTTTCCTATTCCTCAGTGTATAATAGTAGTCTGGAATAGTCCTTATTTTCCGTATGGAATGTTCAAGTAAATCAAGAAATATTCACTGTAAAATTTCAATGTTAATTCATTATACAACATTATAAGACTGTAGCTGCTGGATGTCCAGATCACAACAGCAGCAGAACACAGTGGACTTATACATACAATTCCCACAAACCTGACACCTCTCTGAAGTTAACTGTTTTGCAAAAATATCAACTAACGTCAGAATGTTCTTAAGAATAAGTCCCTTGGCTTAAATCAAGAATAGACAATTCTGGACCTAGACAGAAAGCAGGTTTAATCTTCAGGGATCACACAACAGTTGCAATGTTATACTTTGTTGCTAGGTTGTTAAGTGCGACTCAAGGCTGGAACTGCAGGGTGTGGTGTCGGATAAAAGCACTGTGGCACGCAACAGGGCGACTGTTTTCTACAATTACCCTACTTTTCAATAATAGACAGTAGATGCCTCTGTGTCTCTAGTTTTCTAAAATCAACTTGTCCTATCAGGCAAGCACATAAAAAATTTAATTGCCCAAACTAATTTTTCACTTGCCCAAAATTCAAATGTAGTATTTTCACTTACAGCAATGGAATTGTTTTGGGAATTTATTGTCTCTGACAGCATAGAAAAATAGTATTTTTCTATGTTGACCAATGCTTGATGTCATGACTGTAAATAGTAACAAGTAACAAGTTTTCTTTTTCTCTTTCTTTAATCCATATCCATTATTTTGGTCACAGTGGATTCTAAAAACTGCAGCAAAATAATTCCTGCACGGTTGTAAAAATTTCAATCCTCTTTGGTTCATCATTCCAGGGATGATTGTAATACCACCGGGTCAGTTGAAGATTGAATAGGACTAGGCTGTATAATTACCACCCTGAACAACCTTGACAAGACCTATAATCATGATGGATTTTGTTGGTACAGTGAGATGATATATATATTGGTTCCACCACAAGACAAGACAAGAACAGTGCCAACAGCTATACCACTGCTGCAGATCACTGATCCTGACAGCACAAAGATCAATTATTGTGCAACTTGCAAGAAATACTATATTTTCATAGGAAAAAGTCCAGTAAGGGTCAAATCGTCAAACCTTGGGATGAAAATGGAAGGTTTGATTAAGAAAGTTGGCAATGAGCTGACAACAATTAAGATGTAACTAATTTGACTGTGACACAAACACATAGACCATCATGTTGAAGCACATGCGAATATGCAAATACATGAAATAGCTCGACGTCATTCACAAATCCCTCTATTGTACACATCCCCAGCCATGATAAGTAGATTAAAGGTAATCACTTTAACTGCCGGACCAATGGGAAGAGAAAATCATTCCTTATCAGATTGACCTGACTTTTCTGGGAAATGTTACTTTTGTTAGGAACTGTACCTCATTGTGTTGGCTTGAGGTAATCACCTTACAAAGATTATCTTTACGTTGCAACATTAGAGTAAGCACATTATACAGAAGGTTTTGTTACATCCAACTTAGCACTGAACTTGATCATGAAGGCAGCTGCCGACAAGGCAAGATTACTGAGTTCCAGTTACTGTAACTTTGTTGTCACAACCCTGTATTACATCAGGTCCCCTTTCATCACTTTATTGATTTCTTGACTTTTTGTAAGAAAATTTCTGATCAGTACAATATATTTCAAAACATGCATAACACGTACAACATTGTATTTAATAACAGAGAGCTTTATCACAAAATTGATAGCTTTATGAGACGACTGTTAACACTCAATGAAAGCTATAAGGTATTAACTCAGGCAACTGCAAACAGCACAACTTCATATTTGTGAATAATCTACCAGTTGTATTGCCCTACCATTGTTTAACTGCGAACAAAGTTCTCTCTCAAACAGAGAGTGCAAATAAACTGAATGCCAGCACAACGCATTGCTACCCCCAGTTACTAATGGTTCTGGATAGCCTGTTGACCAGGAATCTGTTTGTACAGAACTCACCGTGGCTCCTGTATTGAAGTAGCAAAGTACTACACATTCTAGTCTTTAGCATTCCAAGAGATTATCTAGTTACTATCATGGACAGATGGGATTCGGTCTGCCCCATTTTTATACATGAAATCATCCAATGAAAAATTAGGGTAATATAAACATTGTGTCCTTGACTGGTTTACGAGCATGGTGTGGCAATGATATATGAAAAATGTACCCTGAGGCAGATTCAATGGACTATAGTGACCAATTCTACATAAGGACCACCTGTTTTGCTGGCCCCTTGGATGATTTTCTCATTGATACAAGAATTTAAAAGAATCCTGTCTATAGTGGCCACCTGTTCAAATAGACTAGATCTTAGTGGTCTTCTTGTGCAGTTTTAATTGTAGCATTGAATCAATGATATACTAGTACACTGTATATCATTCCTGTGTGAAATTATACCATCTTGAGGAATATATCACATGAACATTTTTGGTCAAAACCTGGATTTTGCTAGCCTCAAGGTAAAATCGTAAGATATTTTGTAGTTTGATTTGAATGTGAGAGTATGGCGTATGGATCAACCAGATGTTAACATCTATTACAGAGCATCTGGAATGAAAGTTGCATCTGTTTGGTTTCCATGGTGATAATCCAAACAGAGATGGTGGTCTCTCCTGGAAACCTGCAAACTGTGGAGACTGTTGTGACAACCCTGCCTTTTAGGTTTGACGGCACATTTGGACTGTAGATTAAGGCCTAAATTGGGGTCAAACCATGTGGATGGGGTGCATGTTTGAGATTTGACACAAAAATATAGACCACAATGTCCATAATCTGAATATAGGACTTGATAAAATATCTAAAGGTTGAACTTCGTGGACTGTTTTAGTTAGTCATTTTCATTTTTGCCAGTCTCAAAGCTAAGTAGATGATTGATTGTTTTGTTGGCTGGTTCCTTGAGTCATGCAAATTAATTGATTAATCGAGACAATGCAAATTGTGTGATCAGAAATATGACACTTTTCACAGTCTGCAATTCCATACATGTATCAGACATTTTTTTCTTCTTCACAATGGTAGTGGTAGACATGCAATACACCCGGTAGAATTGCCCATACAGCTGTGGAACCACAACTAGAGGGATGAAAATTACATACAACAAAATAAAATTATCCAACAGTTTCATATAACTGAATACCTCAAGTGTAAGATCTAGCATAAGCAGGGTTTCTGGCAGGTATCTAACTGGAAACACTTCCAAAGCTACCTCTTGAAAAGAGGCAGGGCAGACCTTTGATTTGGATAAGCTTATACATCTAATGGACTTAACCTCTTTATTTCCTGGCCTCTTTAACAATGGCAAATACTGTGAAACAAGGTTCTATTCACCTCAGGTTCAGCAAGAACTTGGAAAGGAGGTTTTAAGATTGTGGTTGAAACAATTCAATAGCACATTTAGTAAATCTCAGGGCACATTTTGCATAGTCTTGACTTTCATGGTAAGAAGTCACAGGGAAAGCAGCAAAAAATAAAGCCACTGCAAATATTTTGAGATTTACTGTGCACCATCCAATATAGATTAGGAGGGACTGTGTACACTGTAACTCTGTAAGAACCAGTCTGCAGACTCAGTTCATTCACACGCCATGTATGTACAACACACAAAAGATGCATTGAGAAATGCCATCAAAAATAGAAGCTTACAGCATACCAAGGCATGTCACATGTACATGGCATGCAGGTTTCTACCTGCTTTTGTGGACAGTAAAAATAGAGAATGTTTCTCTTCAATAGAGCCCATTGTTGTCTAAACAAAATGGATCAAGATGTTATAAAGGTAGCATTGTTGTCATCTCATGTTCCAAGAAGTGACAGGGCTAGAATTTAGAAATACCTTTTTCTGGTTCCAGAACTACGTGAATTTACAGGTACCAAGTTTTTATGTGTGTATTTTTTAGCAAAGTAACAATTTTCCTGTAAGTTGCTGCTTTTATCTACTACTACTCAAGTGAGCGGTTACTAAGCCTTCTCAAATTCTTACGACAAATACATGCATGATGATCTTAAGATGTTCAAATACCAAATCATGTGAACAGAGATTTCTACCAAATCCCAATTATCCTTCTTATGGAGACAACACACTGCAAATGGTTGGGCTTGAGAATTCACCAAACATATTAAAAATCCAGTGAATGAGCTTTCATGCCTTTTACTAAGTGGTTCTCAGAATAGACCTGGAGTGGCTTTTGATGGTGTTGTTGTGAACCGTATGTGAAATGTCAACGACGTATAGGCGTATAAAGACAGATTATACTTCTTGCTCTGTCTGTGTTTCTAATCTAATGTGAGCTAATGAAACAAAATTCTACTTCTGCAGAATATTTCATACTTTTATGTAAGCCATCCATTGAGACAAAAAAAAAATACTTAGTTGCTTCCATAGATGTTTTGAATAGACTGTGACTTCTGCTAACATACCTTTTGTAATGTAAATTGTATTACCATCCTTTTTTAACTAGATTAGACATTTGCATTACTGTATCAACAGACTGCAAAGTTCAAATTCCTTTTCCTGAAGCCTTGGTGAAATCACCTTTGCTTGGCTCAGCTAACTTTCATTTGGATATAGACTGATAAGCTTCCTAATCCTATAGCCTCACTCTCAAAGATATTTCAAGACAACCATATGGTGTTTTACCGACCACAAAAAAATTCACTTGTCCAATCAGGCAAGTACGTAAAAACAAATTACTTGCCTGAACAAACATTCTACTTGCTCGAAATCTAAATTGCTTTTTGTATCCGAATCTATGTATTTTCACTTTTTTTATTCTATTTAGTGGCTCTATTTGTTGACCAATGCTTGATGCCATGAATGAGAAAAGTGGCTAGTAACAAAATCTCACTCATGGAAAAATCTTACTTGCCCGATCGGGCAATGCACTTGCCCAATCAGCACTTTCACTTGCCCGGGACAATCAGATTACTGGACTTGTGCAACCTGCACAATGATAGATCTGAGACTCACCAGTCTGATTGATACGATATCCTTCAGTTGAACCGCTGGCTGGATGACACGTGGAGGGTTCTCCGTCAGGTACACGCAGTCGTCCGTCAGGATGACAAAACTGAAGTTCTTCTCCACGATACACTTGTGCGTGGCCAGCACCCTGTCATACTGCCGCGGGTCGAAGCTACGCCGCAGGAAGGCATCGAGCTTGGCGTTTCCCCCGGTAGGACTCCCATGTGCTGCCATGCCACGATCCGTCACATCCCTGCGTTGAGAAAAAGTATGTGAAATGCAACTGTTAGTAGCTCACCATAATTGGCCGGGAATGTGAATAGCACACAATTGCAACAAAGAAAGCAATCTTGATCCACCCAGAATGCAACAGGGAGATAGCCATTATGAATTTGAAAGGTGTGATTTTTCTTTGATGGCGTCAGTTATGAATAATTGACCTCAACAAATTGGGCCCACCACCTGTTTCACCTGCCTTTCAAGAACTCCAAAGGTACCTGCCTTCCTAATGCTACACTTAACTAACAACCCCATGTTTGGTAGGTTTTCCACAAAATTTGATTATGAAAGGAGGTCAAGCATATTAGACAACATAAACCACCTGTCACAACAGGTGGCCGTACCCTGCTTGTAGCTGATGTTACGACTATCCAGATGTCAAACTACTGTAACCCCTGGAACTCTATCGACGGAGCTTCATTTTCCTGGCACATACTAAGTTCCCACCTTCAAACCTACCTTTTAACGATGTCTGTACGACATAAATAATCAGATGTCTGTACGACATAAATAATCAAAGACTAATTGATAAAAGATAAGACTTCCAAAATAGCTGGGCAAGAAAACAGGCTATTAACTGCCCCAGGCTTCAAAAGATTCCTGAGACTTTCGTGATGCCTGCCGACCGAGACGACAGGACGGTTATCACAAGCTTTGGCGGACGAAAACATGTTTTACGGTAAGATAAACGTTACCATGTAAACTTTTATGTTCTGTTCCTGTTCCGCCCCCCTCCCCAACTCCGCTACGTACCGTGACACAAAACCCCTCCGGTCGAGCTCTCTCCAAGACCCGGCACTTTGTAACTTCTTATCGGTGTTTCTGTCCCTTCCAACCGCCTGCTAAGACTGAGCAAGCCCCGGTGGGCGCGCCAGGTCGACTACGATCGCCAGTTTGACCCCCTTTCACCCAGCAAGTACTGGAAGCTTGTCTGCCGCCATGGTAGTTCCATTACGTCAACATCCCGGGGACGCTGATTGGCTGTCGCGTGCCCCGCCAACAATGGGTAACAGGTGCATGGGTGGGCGGGGCTCGGACGGCCAAACAAAGGCGAAACGGAAGTGTGCTGCAGAACGACTTTCGTCATTTGCACGTTTGTTTTCACAGTTGTTACACGCATGTTAAATATGGATACCTCCCATTCGCACTTTTTGGAATCACTAGTATGCCACCCAAAACATCCACATCCAAAATCGCAAACCAAAAAGCAGACCAATGGCATGACACCAAAAACATAACCTTCCGAAAAAAGAGAAAAGAAAATCAAAAGCACTTTCCTACGCCACAGGTAGCAAAGTGACAAAATCCCTCGCTGTTGCCACGCCAAGAAAAGTTTGTGCAAATAAAACAATAATTGGCAGCCGAAGGCGCCAGTTGAAGTGGCACTACTGAGCAGAAAGAGCACAGACAAGGAAATCACCAACACTTCAGCACACGGACACTACTTTCAGGTCATCGAGTTCATAGCTTCATATTCAATAAACGTCACTCCATTGTATAAACCTATAGCAATGGAATAAAGATTAGGCCAGCCTGTGAAAAGAAAAACAATGATGCTTTAAAACTGGAACGACAACCTATATACCTGGTGTCGACTGGTCTAAACGAATAGAGTAGTGTCGGTTCTCCAAAAACAGTCACACATACAGAGACAAAATCATTCACGATAAAAATGATTTCTCTTTTAATTCTCATAAGTACTTATAAGTGACCGTACTTTTGTCGTGTCAATAAAGCTTGAAGTATAGTGGATTGCGTCTCCTAGCGAATTACAAGTCAACTGCACGGAATATTTCATGCTTAATATATAACGTTGTAATAATTTCGCTGACATGTGTAGACAAGTTCAAGTAATCAAAACCTTTAATAATATCTGTAGTCGCAGCTGTTCTTGTAATACAGTTGTCCTGACTAATGTTTGACAATATTTGATACACTTGACACCTACTTTGGTCAGAGGTTTCTCTTCGAA
The DNA here is from genome assembly GCA_019207045.1 of Branchiostoma floridae x Branchiostoma belcheri. NCBI lineage: Eukaryota > Metazoa > Chordata > Leptocardii > Amphioxiformes > Branchiostomatidae > Branchiostoma > Branchiostoma floridae x Branchiostoma belcheri. The sequence continues at coordinate 9,885,962 of CM033027.1, forward strand.
GTTATGGGCACAAACGTCCAAACCATGCAATGCAATTGTTCTCCTTTCATGGATACCAGTAAAGATCCCAGTTTCTACTGGATATTGTCAATTAAAAAGCGACACTTGGAATCAAAATAACTGAAGCTGAGGTATCAGTGCCCATGACAACGCTATATTCAAGTAACTGCATAGAAATGCAAAGTCAATGTTCCAGAATTCATGCTAACTCTGACATGATGATAGATATGTCGGTCGATGGACAAGTAAAGTAGGTAGTTAGGTAGTGTTCTAGAACTATTATACCTCGAATGAAAAACGTTTGACACGCACGCACGCACATATTTATGACGAAACAAAGAGGCTTGGAGACCGAATGTTTTGAAACCGTAACCCATTCCAAACAAAAACGCTAAACTACTGTCAGCGATGGACGCAGAAGCGGAGAAGTTGGCCCACTGCTGCCACGTTGTCAACAACCTAGACGCGTGGAGAAGGTCGGGTGTTCTCTGTGACGTAGTTCTGGAGGTCGGCGATCAGACGTTCCCGGCTCATAGCGTTGCCTTGTCGAGTTTCAGCGGGCGTCTGAAGCAGGTAGACGATTGAAATTGTAACGGTCTAGACAGATAACTTTATTGACAGACAACATGTCTTAAATACGTATAAAATCAAGTGTCACCTACTACGCTGTATGTAGATGTGTTTAACCCTGCTAGTAATTAGTACCAATAAAGATGCATGCCATTGATTTAAGTAAAATAACTGTCCATATTACCGTTAACAATCGGAGGTAGTCATTCTATGACCTTCAGTATTTATCTATCTATTTATTTAACACTATAACGTTATCCCTAATACTGTAAAATATAGATTTGACTTCGTAGATCAAGCGCTATGGCGTCATGTCGTTTCAGATGTTTGAAACAGCAGATGAGTACAGAGAGGTACCTTACCACATCTCTCTGGATGAGGGGAGGATGACCTTCTCGGCAATGTCCATCATTTTGGATTTCATGTACACATCTGAGCTGCGAATCAACTTCAGAAACGTCATGGAAATCATGGGCGCATGCGACGAGCTCATTGTGCCCGCCATTATCGAGAAATGTCGAGACTTCCTGAAGACATTTGACCTTGAGACATGTCTTGACTGTCTGTGGGTGACATCACATTACCAATACTGGCTGGGAGGAGTGTACAAGACCGTTCGACAGTTCGTCCTTGCGAACTTTATGTCTGTGATGAACACACGTAGTTTCTATACTCAGGATGTGGCGCAGCTTGAGAGCATTTTGGAAGACGACGACCTTTCAGTTCCGAGGGAGATCGAAGCCTTCCTCGCCATCTTCCGTTGGATCGAAGGCGAGGCTGACATGAGGGTACATTTCGCACATAGACTGTTGAGTAAAATCCGTTACAGCCACATTGATCCGGACGAGTTTGCCGAAGCCGTGAAGCATGTCAACAGCATCCAGTCCTGTCGGAAAGTCGTTCTCGAGGCGTTTCAGTTCTATTCCTCACAGAAGACTGTCTCGTTTACGCCGCAGCGGAGAAGGGGCAAGATTCGTCAGACTACGCGGGAAGCGTACCGTGAAGACAAGGTGACCGCGCCGCAGCCGGCCGCGGTGCCCCGGCCGTCCCGTAGCACGGTCATGGAGAACACCGTGGTGATTGTCGGCGGGCTGTGTGATACGGCCGAGGGCCCGGGCGTTGTGGGAGCCCGAGGTCACATGATTCACAAGTTCAACCGCGGCCAGAACCGCTGGGAGCTGCTCACAACTCTACCTGCCAGCGAATCCCGGGACCACAGCGCTGTCGCTGTGCTTTATGACAATCTCTATATCATAGGTAAGACTTCACTAATCGTAACGGTTGTAACACCAAGCAGTGCATCGTTATGCAAAGTGTCTTCTTTCCCCAATTTCATGTAGCAAGACAATCAGAGATGGCAAACTTCGCCTCCTTTGCCCATTCAACTTAATGAGAAGTTTAGAAACACACAGACACAGACACACACACACACACACACACACACACACACACACAAACAAACACGACATATTGGGATTAAGTAATAATCAAAACGGATAAGGACGTCAATCTAATGTGAAAACTGACTGATGACATCTTATTGATAACTGAACACCGTAACTAAGTCTAATATTTCTAGGTGGTACGGATCCCCAGAGAGCCAGTAAGGAGTACACCCCGCTCGACACGTGTTACCGGTACGACCCGGACACGGACGCATGGGCGGACGTAGCTGCCATGAACAGCCCGCGAACCTATGCACAGGGCGCGGCACTTCAGGGCGTGGTGTACGTAGTGGGTGGACTGGGGGACCGACAACGGTACGTACCGTCTTCAAGATTTTCTCTACTTCAAACTTTTGGTCCATATAGGAGACGGTTCTGTGTCATGACTTGATACGTGCAATAGACAGCCTTATTGGCATATGAGCCAGACAATAGGGCAACAGCCGTTTCTTATAGTGTAACTCGATGACAACTGTATCCTTCTTGTGTACAAACCAGTGTTCACCGCTATCTCCTACGTACTACTACTAGAAGAATGATTTTCATAATCCATCAACTTAGTTCATTGCCTAGAAGTGGTCAAATGGCATTGCATTGGTCAAACCTGTTGAGAAAACAACTCTTCAACATACAGTGCACACAACAGCAATTGTATGATTGACATAACACTAAAAATATCGTAAGGCCAAGTAGAGAAAGCAGTGACTTAACCTTCTCCCTAGACCTTCTATGGGTAGGTCAACTCGCCAAATTTGACTTTTGCACTGTTAGTTATGTGTGCAAGTTAGCAGAGCGAAGGTTAAAGAATTTCTGGAGATTCATACATTCTGTAATAATTTAATCTAATGGCCATTTTATAACATACCGAATGACGCGCGTTGTTGATCTCTGACCAGTGTTTTTGAGCGGAGGTTAAAGAACGTTTGCTGATTCACACATTCTTTAATGATTTATTCTAATGGTTGATAACATACCGTATAACGCATTTTGTTGATCTCTGACCAGTGTTCTTGGTACCGTGGAGTACTACAACCCGACTCTGGACGACTGGACGTACGCAGCACCTCTCCTGTACCCGCGCTTCGCCGCTGCCGTCGCTGTTCACATGGACAGGTTATTCGTGGCGGGCGGCAGGACAGAACCAGACGTAGTTTCCGATGTTGTGGAGATGTACGATCCCGGCACAGACAGGTATACAGGGCCGTAAATCTAGGGAGGTCGGGTAAATATGACAATAAGGAGGTTCACGATTATACGTACGAATGCGCAGCGAGATGCATTGTAGGAAAAGGTGGAGGCCCCTAACTTGTAAACAGTTCTTTCTAGACCATTGTGTACATTTTCATAACAATATCCTGTTCTGTTTACGTCTTAGGGACCGTTTGCCATACTACCAACAATGTATTTCGCCGCCTATGCCTACTTAGAATTGTGAACTTACCTTTAAGTTGTGAACTCCCGTCCTCGTGTCTCTGGCGTTTCCTTTTCTTCGGCGAGGGTAATCTCCAAGCAGACGTAAGTACCCGTTTCAGTGACAATGTCTTAAGTGTAAATTAGAACATCTAATACGGGACACATAGGAGCTGGTGCACTGCTAGAAAGTGTTGCAAAAACACTGAGGCTGAGCCGGATCCTTAAAACTGTTTGGAGATTACTGATTTCAGCGCGATGCCGAAAACATCACATATAATGACTGAAAGCAAAGTTTAACGTTCTTTCCCTACGTACAGATGGGAACAGCTACCACCACTTCGCGTACCCCGCTCCCATGCGGCCATGTCTGTGGTGCAAGGCCGCTTGTATCTGGTAGGTGGCGTTGACGACAAGGGCAGAAGCATATCTGCAATTGACATTCTCGACGACGGTAATGATCTCTGGGAACACGTGGCCGACCTCAGCGTCCCAAGACACGACATGGGAGTTGTCACTCTGGGTAAGTTTATACAACTATATTTGAATACATAAAAGAATCCAATCATTCAATAAAGTTTTCATGGCAGCATCGTCAGACGATCGTCAGACGCTATCCTTCAAGTGAATCCTCTAAGTAATCCTCACAAACCTCACCATTTCAAGTCAACAAATAGCGCTATAATATATGCCTGCAATACGTAACGTCACCTAGTTGCAGCGTTGCTAATTCCGAAGGTTCCTAACGAGGTCGACTTATCTTATCACATACGCATGCGCCTGTACTATTGTACAAATTCGCAGATGTTTTTTGTATCTCTAATAGCCAAAGCATGGTAAATTTTCCGTCCCTTAGCTATAATCTCCAAGCAGATCTTACGGTGGTTGAAGAACGTAACCTTTGCTGGGGAAGGAGTTTAGCCGGCAGAGGAGTTTTATTCCACCGCGTGGCCAATTAACTCCTCTGCCGGCTAAACTTCTTCCCCAGCTTATGATACGCAAGATCTGCTTGGAGATTATAGCTAAGGGACGGAAAATTTACAATTTAGGGCCTGAGGGTATGCTTTAGAGTGTATCAACGATACAACGTTCAGTCGAGTGAATCTATCACTAGGATGTTACCGGTGTTACTAATTTGCAATATTTCACTTTCCGCTACAGAGCCGAGGCTATTCATAATCGGCGGCAGATCTACACGAGACAGAAGGATGTTACGCAGTGTGGAGTGTTTGGACCTGGAGAGGCGGTCCTGGGTGACAGATGTTGCCGGTCTTATGGCGCCTGCGAGCGGGTTCGGCTGCTGCTCGCTGACGGTACCCATCCGGAAGGACGTTAAGACACTCGAACTCCGGCAAACAATAATACCCCCATCTTCAGATGAGTCATGGTCAGCTACTGATTATTCTGCTAGTGAATCGTCTTCTATCGAATAAAGTTTTTTGTTTATTAGTTTTTTGACTCCATGTCCAAACGTGGTCTTTTTTGTTGCACATATCACCATGTTTTCCCTTCGGTTCACTGAAATCTATAACCCTCATATCTCACACTCCATTTCCCATTGTCCTTTACTTGTCCTTCTCAGGGCTCCCTTTGAAATAAGTTTTTGGAAAACTAAAGGGACTACCATACGTACAAAATCGATGAATTAGAAAAAGACAATTAAAAACGTGTGAGATAGTAAAAGAAAGCGTACTGTGCTGGTCTAAAACACCCACAGGAAAGCCCCAGCTCCCCGTGGTGTGGAGGTACATGAGGCGGTCTCCACAGCCGGCTACGAACCGGCACTGGGCAGTTACCAGATGGGTGCGACCGGCACTGTGCGCTTAAGGATAGAACGGCAATGGATTGTTCACGTAAGGATACAAATACTGGTAGACTCATTTACTGCTAGATGTCTAACACCAGGATACAACTACACATAGATGTTTACCACCAGGATACAACTACAGCTAGATGTCCACAAAAAGGATACAACTACAGCTAGATGTCTGCCAGAAGGATACAACTACAGCTAGATGCTTACCACAAGGATATAACCTCACCCAGATTCTTACCACAAGTATACAACTACAGTTAGATGTCTACCAGAAGGATACAACTACACCCAGATTCGTACCACAAGTATACAAATACAGCTAGATCTCCATCATAATGATACAGCTAGATGTTTGCCACAAGTTCACAACTACAGCTAGACCTCTACCATAAGGATATGACCACAGCGACATGTTTGTACGCAGTACACAACTGGCACTAGATTGGTTACATTGGGATTTCGGGATCTCATCATGGGATTTCGGTGCAACACAAGTAGCAAGGAAGACGTAAATTCTTTAAAAATCCACCTTTTGAAAAGGACGAGATGGCAGGAATCCAGTGTATGAATACACAACGTTCTGTCCCACAAGCTGATTCCTTTTCAAGACCTCGTGGTCTTTTCTCCAAAGGTATGGTTTAAGCGTGGTTTAAGGGTGTCGTGCGAATTTAAAGCAGATTGTGACAAAACCAATCGCCCACCAACAGGGATCTGATATAACAATGAATGAATGAAGAACTTTGTGGTAACGGGAAAGCTGAAATTGTAAGTGTAAGACTGTTCCAAGAATGACCCAGTTTGCGACCGTGCGACGAATGTACGACAGTTGTGACCAGGCCTTTACACAACGCGCCCTATCCATCTACTAATGTTAGATGCTTCGTCCTATATCCATAGAATTGAAAAGTGACAAAAACAGGTTTGCGAAGTGGAATATTGCGGCACTTGTCGTGGCGGATAGTGTGAGAAACCATTGACTCGGTCAGATATTGTTGCCTGGTGATTGGTATATGTGCATACCGTGTAAGATGCTGTGCGGTGCCAACTGTTGTTTAGACAGGAGTACATGCCAATACTCTCGCATAAGCAGCATACCGAGAGTGGCATCCGGCGCCAACAGTGTCTACCCTTGAGCTGACGGAATCAGTACAGTCATGCTCTCTTGAATGCATCTTATATTGAAAATAAACCACATAATAGACGACCGCAGCATCATCTGGAAATACAGATATATGTTGCTTAAAGAATTAAAGGGTCGTTAGAATAAATCCTATCATGACAATTCAGATTTCATCTGAAATATGATCACAGAGGGGAAGGATAGATTGTGCTCAAATGCATTGAAAGCAACGGGCATTTTACATTGGAGAACCGAAAAGAATTAAATGATGCTCTATTTCTTTAATTCGTATGTCTTGCATGCCGTACCATCACTGCTCTAAATGTGTATTTTACATTGAAGAACCGAAAATAATCAAATGGTGCTCTATTTCATTAATTGGTATGTCTTGCATGCCGTATTATCACTGCTCTATATTCATTTGACACATCTTAGATTGGCCGGAGCTGCAACTATGTTTCTCAACTACAAAAAGGCCGACTTAAAAAAGCGATTTTCTTGTTACCTTTGGTCCTTTCCTTTATATGGTTTGTACCAACAAAAAACACATGGATACACAAGGCATTTCATATGTCGTTAACAGACACTTCTTGGATAGAAAAAGAAGGAAGCATTACCACAACAACATCCTGAGCATGACCGACTCTTCAATAAATCCCATTCAGTGATCTCGCCTTTCTCCCTAATATTCCGCATTTTACAGCCTGGTATATTTAGCGACAGGAATGTCGGCTTCAGCTATGCCTTCGGCATTTTTCACATTCACGTGGAGGGTCAACGCTGTAAGGATGAATGGTGACACAGACAAGGTCGACCCTATGACATAGACCAGCTCGATAGACGAGGGAAAATGACTGATGTAACAATTGATGCTAAAACACCAATTGAACTACAGCATTTATACAGAAATTGTAAAAGTAAAATATCAGCATAGAAGCTAAGCTGATCGATATAGCAAACACAAGACAGCTGTTAACGCTCGGTTTCATAAAACAACAATTGTTATCTCTCACATTCACAATCAAACTTGAAAATGTGTGTTGCTTAAAAGCATAAACCTCATCTTGGGAAACGCTAAACATGATCGCCACGCAAACCTAGCTGCCGGTTTGGTCTTTCATTGAAACAAAAGTGTCCTTATACCGTTTAAGGAAGGTAGCCGACGACAGCCCACAACCATGGTGGTTCGTAAAATGAATTTATGTGGCTGGGAACGGCAAAGACTAGTACTGGACATTGTACGTCTGAAAAGAACCACGTAAAAGCATTGAACATTTACATCAAACATCACGGCAAATGGCAAAGATTGGCGAAGATGCTCTGTTAATGAATTATCTTTCACTTTCACTTTATTTATTTAACCAGGAGTAATACAGCTCAGGTAAAACCTAGACCTGTTTTTCAGGTAATCCTGGGCAGAAACAACACAATAACATTAAATAACAACACTAAATAACAACATAGCTGTAAAAGTATCATTGCTAAGCCACTGGTTGTACTTGGCGTCTAAATGTCCTAAACGTCATCAAGGTTTTAACGACGAAGTCTTTTCAACATCTGCTACATCTCCATCTAATCGTGTAACACCGTAGTTTGAGCAGACGCGGGAAGAGCTATAGCTACTAAGGGTATACATTTGTTCGCTCAGTCGCTTTCGTAAAGAAAATTGATTTAGAAGATGCTGAATGTCAACGAACAGATTACACACGTAGTAAGTAAAAGGGCCTACAACATTCTTTAAACTAAATCCAGAAAGATTTTGCCAGAGTCACCGCTGACTTTGACAAGACCACCCAATAGCAGGTGGGCGGGGTATCACATGTCCATGACACGGTCTTTATCTACCAGCCCCAAATGTATTGAATTCCACAGTGTGAACATCACTCATCTTTAAGTTTATCACAGTCCAAATGAATGATTTGAATTCAAAGCTTACTGAAGGCTTAACGGGACACCGTTTAGCATACGGATGGGCAAAAGCTATAAGATTGTACTCATGAACAACACTATTGCTCCAAAGGTTTACACACTATGTTTACATACCGTTGCCATTACTGACATAACACGAATATTTCCTAAAATAAGACATTGTGAATGGTAAAGACGCTCATTCAAAGCTTAGATTTTCTGGGTTCCTTCCATCATTGCTAATTCTTAGTTCCTTTAAGCAGAACCATGTTAGAAATCCAGTTCCCCATACTTCCTTTGTCAAATGAAATATTATTGAAGATGAAAAGAAAGAATGTTGAATATAGCTTTATGATGTAAGAGCACTTGACGGGGAGATATGCTTATTCTATCCTTGTACAATCTGTAGCACAATGTTTGAAACATGAATGGATTGGAAGAGACTTTCTTCTCTGTCGAACTAACAAAGTAAACAACATTACACGGCATGTATTGGGTTACAACCAAAATAATAGAATAACGCTTTGTTGCTTGACAAGCCATATTCAGCACACCGCATGTATGTTGTATGCTGTACATGTATATTTCTTACACTTCAACTATAACTACACAGTCTAACGTTAGTACTGAAGTGCTAACGGCTGAAATGATACACTGTAACTAAAAGCTAACATCATGTCACCATATAACATTAAACAACTGACATTCACCTACCTCTCCCTAATTTTCAGCTAGAGATATATCACACATTGCGGAAAATGCAGTCCAGCGTGATGTTGTTTTTGTTGGAGGAGCACCAGCTATTAGATATTGTCATTTGACCCATTTTACCCTCTTCACCTGCTGGGAGGCACCCTCAGTAACAAATATACCCTAGTTCTGGTAATGCATATACCAGACAATGTGAAATATGCTAGTACTGTTTTTCTATCAGTATTATTAGCTGCTGAACTTGCCAAATGTGCCATACTGCCTTAACAGCTGAGGAGAGTCAAGTTTACGTCCATTATGTTATACGTTAACTTTGACCGCAACATTAAGAATCAACCAATAGCCCAATGTCGTACCAAATGTCTGACCAACAGATATCTTCAAATAGTTTTTCTATCTATACATCATGCCTTTTTCGGAATGATTATGACCAAGCGATCGCTTATATAAGGCCCCTATAAGCAACTGTATATTCACAGCTTTGCCCGTTGAAGTGAAGGTGAGTGAGTCATTGAGTGTCATAATGTGCAGCTGTGTACTGTAGGACAATGTCTGGCTTTAAAAAAAGAAGACTTTTTTGATTGAAATCCATAAACGTTTTTGCAGTATACCTATCAGTGAACCATACTTGTGGTAAGAGTATATATACGAGTCAAAATGTCAAGAGTTCTTGTCGTCATGAACTTGGACTATACTGTGTATGTTGGGGGACTGAGGTTTTGATATGCTGCTGACATGCATGTAGATATCGATAGCCTTTAGTTTAGCTAACCTAACCTAATCTGTAAGGCTTGTGGAGGAATTTACGGCTAGGGTGAACATCAATGTCGTATCATCCCCCAAAGTGTAACAACTACAGAAGTCAGCTATTCAAATTTCATAATGAATGCCGGTAGAATCGAACCAGAGATGGGATTGGTTGGCATCAACTTCACTACGAAAATGTCTCTCAGTGCTCTAAGGATTTTTTATCTTTTTTTCTAGCTGCAGGTCTCTCTCTACTTTCTCCTTGGTGTGAGCCTCCAACCAAAGAGCCACCATGCCTGCCTACGGTCCCTCACTCATGGACCAGCCGTCCGAATGGTTCCTCGCGGGGAAACCAGATGAGATGCGGAAGCTGAAGACGGCTCCCTACGATCCTAAGAAGAACTTCTGGGCTCCTGATAAAAAGGAGATCTTTGTCAAGGTCGAAGTCAAGAGCGAGAAAGGTGATGACGTCACCTGCGTGGCTGCTGGAGGAGCGGTAAGTTTGTATCAACAACAACCGATTCACGCTGCATATTAAGGAAAGACAAGCCTGAGGAATGCTCTCTACCTTCATTGCCGCAAAATAGAGTCCGCCCAACGACCTGGTGGTCATGGGGCTAAGATAAGAGAAGGAGAATAGAATAGAAGTGGATTTTCCAGGTTAAGAATAGTGAGAAACTGAGCCGGTGTGTGTTGAACTGTTTCTGTTTCGAATGTAAAACAACGAGTCCTTAACGATTTAACATGTATATGTCTTGTTTAAAACCCCATAATGTTTCCTTGCCACCAGACTGTCGTCGTCAAGAAGTCCAAGCTGCTGCCGCAGAACCCGTCCAAGTTCGCCTGCGCAGATGACATGGTGAACATGACCTTCCTGCACGAGGCCGCTGTGCTGGGGAACCTGAGGGAGCGTTATGAGAACACTCTCATCTACGTAAGTATCCTCTTTTTCTTTTAAGGTATCTCGGTTGGCTAAATTGGCATTTTGACCTTCCACTGTTTTCTTATTAATGAATTAAGAAAGAATGGAGCCGTAACGAATGTTGATAGATGGGCATTAGAGAATTCTAAATCTGATATTTTTTGGGCCGAATTGATGACGTCGTCATTTCTATTACCTCTGATATTATTTTTTTCTATGACAAAATACAGCACTTTGGTACATTCCACTGTAATGAAATTTCGTTTTTCGTTGCATGATGATGGAAGCTACAAACGTAGTGTTGCGCAAATTGACATCTACTAACGATCTGTAGTAATTAGAATATGTTTGTTTTCTTCTAATTAAAAAAATTAATTCTTAATAACTACAGATCGTTAGTAGATATCAGTTTGCGCAACAAAAACGAAGTTTCATTACAGTGGTATGTACCAAAGTTCTGTATTTTGTCATAGAAAAAAATAATATCAGAGGTAATAGAAATGACGACGTGTAGCATGTGCTACAGTGGTACATGGACTTAACCCTTTTCGGATGATTCGGTTTACTACGGTCATGAACTAGTAGCTAATAAAGAGACAAGATCTTGAGCTATCAATGATTTTACAGACCTACTCCGGCCTGTTCTGCGTCGTGATCAACCCCTTCAAGCTCCTGCCCATCTACACCGCAAACGTGGTTGACACGTACCGCGGCAAGAGGCGTACGGAGGTGCCGCCCCATCTCTTCTGCGTGGTGGACAATGCCTACCAGAACATGGTGTCAGAGCGCCAGTGCCAATCCTGCCTCATCACGTACGGATTTTTCATACTTTATACATTAATGGTTTCTAAAGCTTCATTTAAATCCGTTTCCATCTGAAGCGCAACTTCAAAACTTTTTGACGTTATCTAACTTTTCTACAAAATCTTGCATTTACTCCAGTGGCGAGTCTGGTGCCGGGAAGACTGAGAACACGAAGAAGGTTATTGCGTACCTGGCCATGGTTGCTGGAACTCCCGGCGGTGGCCAGGAGAGGAAGGTAAAACGTTTCCGTCAAATTCGCTACACACGTCACAGTATCTGTAAACAAATAATATGCATATCCCAATAACTATAATCTAACTAAAGACTGATCATCTTATTTATTCATGGCCGCTTTCACCATCCTTTTATACTTCTCTGCATATTTGTCAACACTCGTCTTTACCAAATTCATTTCTTTTGCTGCCAGATCGGTCTAGAGGAGCAGATCGTGCAGACTAACCCTGTACTGGAGGCTTTTGGTAACGCCAAGACTGTGAGGAACAACAACTCCTCCCGATTCGTAAGTACTTCCGTGCACCGACTTCTTGCATACGACAATTGTTGTTTGTATTTGTGCTGTAAACGACAGAGGTTCTGCGACAAAGTATGGTTTCAATTTGCATTAATTTTAATTTGCTCCCGATTCGTAAGTACTCCCGTGCACCGATGTCCCTTGTATTCGACGATTGTTGTAACGTTTGTATTTTTGTGGCTAGTAAACGAAGGAGGTTCTGCGAAAAAAAATACAGATAGTTTTAATCGCATTTATTTCTCATAGTCCTCTACCAAGTGTTCCTTTCATATCGTTAGATTCCTTGCATATCTGGTCAACTGTTTTTTACAATGTCTTACCTACAGGGTAAATTCATCCGTATCCACTTCACCAAAATTGGCAAGCTGTCCGGAGCTGACATCGAGAGCTGTAAGTGTAGTTTCTCCACAGAACAATTAAATCAGAATTGAACGCGAAAATTGATACTTCAAACAAGACGTCTCGTGTAAAACAAAACGTTCAAGTAAATATCACACTAGTTAACTCTGAAATAATACTATTTGTAAGGTTAAACTGACACTCACAGCATGACGTCTTCTTATAACAGATCTGCTGGAGAAGTCCCGTGTTGTGGACCAGCTGCCTGGCATGGAGCGTGGTTACCACATCTTCTTCCTCATCATGTCCAACGGCATCCCGGCTGTCACGGGTAAGTCTTTGAAATCCTGAAGAATAGAAATACAGTAAATGAGAAAGCCTAAAATGGTCAATAGAACTACTGACGACGGATAGTGATATCTTCTTTTTTAACAAAACAAATACGTTATCAAAACCACTAAAACAGATTTTATACACGTCTTCAGAGCGCATCATGACTGGCACGGATCCCTCCGTGTACCACTTCGTGAAGGAGGGTGTGTACACCGTGGCCGGTATGGACGACCAGGAGGAGATGCGTCTTACGGACGAGGGTTTCGACATCCTGGGCTTTAAGAATGAGGAAAAGTCCAGTGTGTACGACTTCTGTGCCGGCATCCTGCATATGGGAAATCTGAAATACGTGGACAAGAAAGAGCAGGGAGACTGCGACGATCCTGCACGTAAGTATACAATCTACTTTTGTGATCGTTCACATCCAGAAACGCAAAATACTGTCCCACTGCTGTATTTGTTCATGTATGTCATTTTTGGTAAATCAAAGTATCTACACCATTTTGTACTGTAGTCCAATCACTGGATCATGTGTTTTATCAACTGCCCCATTACAGCTGCGGAGAAAGCAGGCCGTCTGTTTGGCGTCGATGGCATGCAACTTTTGAACAACATCTTGAAGCCACGTGTCAAGGTCGGCAACGAGTTTGTGACCAAAGGCCAGACAGCTCAACAGTGTTCCAACTCCACCAGTGGTTTGGCCAAGGGCATCTATGGCAAGATCTTCAAGTACCTGATCGACGTATGTAACGTGACCCTGGCTACTGAGCACGAGAGAGCCTTCTTCATTGGTGTGTTGGACATTGCTGGCTTTGAGATCTTCGAGGTGAGGAACAGCGTTTTCACTAAGCTGGATAAGTCATTGTAATGTTGTACATTGTAATTGCATTTATTGATTTCTTCAGCATGGGTCAAGCACATCTCTCCACACATCAACATCAACAAGATCCGGAAGGTGCTTTAGGGTTTCTAGAGTTGCGAAAATGTGACTACAGACCTATGAATGCCTGTCTAGATTACTACACACAGTTGTTAATGTGAAAAATGAAAATTCAGTGTTGTTATGTTCTTTAGCTGAACAGTTTGGATCAGTTGTGTATCAACTACACCAACGAGAAGCTGCAGCAGTTCTTCAACCACCACATGTTCGTACAAGAGCAGGAGGAGTACAAGGCTGAGCAGATCGAGTGGACCTTCGTGGACTTCGGCATGGACTTGGCAGCCTGCTTGGAGCTGATTGAAAAGGTTAGAGTGCTGCCTTCTTTCAGCAGTACTGAACAACAATGACTTGGTTCGAGATGCGTGCATGGCTAGATCTTGAAATCAAAACTACGACACCGATCATTATGTCGATGCCTAAGAGAGACTTTCAAACATAGACCTCTGTGTCAATGAATGCATGTGGAATTATCTTGTTGTGACAGATCCTACTCGATTTTAGACAGAAGAGTGGGCAAACAGTTTAAAATGCTATCAAATTGCAGTATGCAAAGACAATCACTGTATGACCAAATACAATGATATAACTTTTACAGAAAAACGGCCTGCTACCCATCTTAGAGGAACAGTGCATCATGCCTAAGGCTAATGATAAGACCCACATTGAGAAGTTGAATGGCACTCATCTGGGCAAGAACCCCAAGTACGGCAAGCCCAAGCCAGGCAAGAAGAAGTACGAGGCTCACTTTGAGCTGGGTCACTACGCCGGACCTGTGGCTTACAACATCAACGGCTGGCTGGACAAGAACAAGGACCCCGTGAACGAGAGCGCTGTCATCACCCTGAAGGGCAGCAAGAACCCGCTCATGCCTTTCATTTGGGCAGACTACCAGACAGCAGAAGAGCAGGCTGGTCAGCCATTATTATATAAAATACATAGATCTCCAGAACACGTTATTGGCTTTATTTGGACACGACAATACATCTTGAAGATCGTACATGTGTATTTACTCCTGTTGGTTTATCAATGATTCATAACATACACTTGCAGCTGACAAGAGCGGTGGCAAGAGGAAGAAGAGTGGCTCCATGCAGACTGTGACCAGTGTCCACAGGGTAAGTAGTAGGTAGTCCTGCGGACAGAAGAGTACATTGAAGACACGCCAAATTGCTCGAACTGCAACAGACAATTGAAATATCCCTTTGATGTCGCCAGTAACGTTGGTCACGACTCGTACATTAAAATGTGATTTATACGTTTCCCTGATAGGAGCAACTGGCTTCATTGATGGCCAACCTCCACGCCACCTACCCCAGCTTTGTGCGTTGCCTGATCCCCAACGAAATCAAGACTGGTGGTATCATCGACGGGCCTCTGGTCTTCAACCAGCTGACTTGCAACGGTGTACTTGAGGGTATCCGTATCTGCCAGAAGGGATTCCCCAACAGGAGCATCTATGCCGACTTCTTCGACAGGTACGACCAAGGCTCCTGTACTTTTCAGTGTAATATGTATACCCTTCAGAAAATTAAACAAAAACAATGTCGGTCTCATCAGGTTTTAATCAGGCATTACGAATTCGACAATTTTGGACTATAATTTTTACAAAGAGGAATTTATATTTCTATTTATATTCAGGTATCTATAATTTGTTTAGTACTTCTTTCAGTTGTATTATGGTGTAACAAAATGAAATTTGCTGGACATGTTTGGGTTTCCCTTTCAGAACACAATCAGATTAAAACAGCCGAGTTAAAATCCTAACTTTGCAAACTATATATATTCAGGTACAAGATCCTGGCCGCTGATTTGTTCGACCCTAACGAATTCTTGGAGGGGAAAGACGCCTGCCAGCTGATCCTTGATAAGATCAAGCTGGACAAGGCCAGGTATTCCTGTGGTCTCAACAAGGTGTTCTTCAAGGCCGGCACCCTGGCTATCCTTGAGGAGATCCGCGAGGAGAAGGTCAACGAAATCTGGACAATGATCACGTCTCGCGCATTTGGAAAGCTCCAGCGAAAGAAGTACTTGAAGCTGTGGGGCTCAAGGTGAGAAGATTCCGTTTTTAAAGGGAAATAGTCTTTTAGTGACTTGACCGTATTCCTCAATGTCAACTAGTTTGTCACTGAAAGAGATTTAGATGTGGTCTTTTCTTTTCCCTTGTCAAGATGTTTATCTCAAGAAAAACAAGTGACCGTAGGTAACATAGTCTGTGACGTCGGTCTGGGATATGTTGGTTGTTTTGTCTTCTTTGGTGTGTGACGTTGTGCTTATATCCTATATGATTCTTTTCATGGTGTTAGATATATCGTTGTATCTAAAGTTGCCTAATATTTCTGTGTCATGTGAATCTTACTAAACAGGTATGGATTGTGAGATAACATGTGGCCAAAGTCAAAAAGATATGGTGACGATAAGTTACCGGATGGTCTACTCTAATACACAGGCACATTCACACACAGACACACCTACAAGACCGACAGGCAGACTGACAAACGCACCAAGTATTAACATGTTTCTGTTATGAACGTAATAAGTATGAAGCACGGAATAGGACCTTGATGTTTCTTAGTCGAAGTCCGGGAATATAATATGGCTAAACTTCATTTGGGACGAGAATTCTTACACGCTTCATTGCAAACGGCGACAGGAGGTATTTGATTGACAGGGTCATTAGTGGAACATTAGATGTCGGTTCCCATGTCCCACATACGATAACACACAGCTGTTGATGATGAACTGTGCGATAAGTTTTTAACTAGTGTGAAGCCATAAGGTAGCATGACACAGTGTTATTGGGTGAATCCCGGGGTCCATGATGCTGGTACATAAAGTAGTACGGATAAACTTGTTGAATAAGAGGTAGAAAGCAAACGCGCGTAAAATTCTTGCACATATCGCGCATCTGCTTAACTATACCCAATTACCTCAACGGGCACCATATGCAGACATGGGCCAATACACTGTGAAACGTACAATTTGCAGGGGTGATTTCTGATATTATTACATACATAATAAAAACAGCTGCCGAAAAAATAAAACACCTTGCATCATCGTCCAACTATGTGTAGAGAACCTGCCAAACCACAAACGTATGCGACAACGGGAACATGCAGATATAGATGCGAACGCGCGTTACATTGACGACCAGAGAACATCACGCATCTGCTTGCAATATCTCAATTACAGCATGACCCATATACAGGGGATCTGGACTAATACACCGAAAGATGAACATTTTGTAGGGGTGTTATTTTTATTGCGTCCCTAATAAAACCAACTGCCGCAAAAACAAAAAAAAACAAAACAACGTGCATCATCGTCAACCTCAGTGCAGATGACCTGCCAAACAACGTACGTATGCGACAACGGGAACATGCAGATACCGATGCGAACGCGAATAACTTTGACGATCAGGTAACACCACGCATCTGCTTGACAAATTCCAATGACACCATGACCCACATACAGAGGATCTGGACCAAAACACCGCAAGACGAGCAAATTGTAGGGGTGTTATTTTTATAAAATCCATAATAAAACCACCTGCCGCAAAAAAAAGTTCACGTGCATCATCGTCAACCTCAGTACAAAGGACCTGCCAAACCACATAGAATTCAGACAACGGGAACATACAGATACAGCTGCGAACGCGCGTAAACGTGACAAAACTAAAAGTCTGTCGACCAGAGGGTCTGGTCACAGACTAAAAACAGTAATGGAACACTGATTTGTACTCGCCAACCACCACCTCTGGTACAAACATACACCATGTACCAGACTGGTCCCTATCAGCGAATTCAACTATGATGCTATTCATCCCATTGCAGAGCTGCTGTCGGCACACTGCAGCGCAACATCCGTGCATGGTTCAGGCTGCGCAACGACTGGTGGATCAAGATGTACCAGGCGCTGCAGCCCAAGCTGACTGGAGGCATGGCAGAGGAACTGCTAAAGGAAACCAAGATAAAATTCGCGGTACGTTTCTTGGTTCTATACTATATTGAACAAGAAACAAAGGCCTTTCACAAACCAATTCTCGAATGTAGGTAGCAATGGAGTGAACACTTTCATTCGTAGATAGAATGGTAACTGATTCTACATGTTGTACTGTCAACGACAGTAGGACTACCATATTCATCTCACTGGTTAGACCTGTTGACCTGGATTTTACTACCATTTAGCGTGCAACGTTGTAACGTTGTTAGAGACAGAGGATGTTGTCACTATTCTGGGCCCAAGAATAAACGAATTTTGTCTTATTTCTTTAGCAAATGGAAAAACACTATGCGAAGGTTACCAAGGATCGGGCTGAGTTGCAAGCAAGGTACAACGACGTCATGGCTGCCAAGGACAAGATCAATGAGTTGTTGTTTAACGTAAGATTCCTGTATTTCTCTTTATAGTACATACGCTATGGTGATATTGAAAACGAGACATGACTGTTGGATTTCGAACTTCATTCACATTGGCATGTTGTTAAACTATATGACACATTCCCACAAAGGATAATTAAACATCGCTGATTACAACAATATGTAGCCTGTATAGATGAACCATATGTTAAAACTACTATCATATACTGACGTTAATGACGTTTTTACTTCCATAGGAGAGAGACATCATGTTGAACGGCGAGGAGCGCGTGAACTCCCTACTGAAGGAGAAGGCAGAACTGGACGCCCAGCTGCAGGAAATCGAGGAGCGCGTGGAGGATGTGTCCGACCAGAACAGGCAGATGGAGTCCAAGAAGATGAAGGTACATCATAAGCATACCATGAGTCCACCTAAGCCAGTTCTCATACGCATCGTCAAACACAGTCCCATTTCATAATCTTTACAATCATATCTTAGGAGCTAAATTTAGTTCATCAGTTTCAAAAGAACACATTGGCTCTCGTAGATAAAAAAAAGTTTAATACTGTTTTTCGAAATCAGGCATTGCCAATCATTTTCCAATATTGACCATTTCTTTTATTTTCACAGGCGGAGCAGGAATGCGACGAGATGAAAAAGGAAATTGAATCCATCTCGCTCAAACTAAGCAAGAGGGAGAAGGACAAACAGGAGGTGGAGGACAAACTGCGCGCCATGACTGAGGAGGTGGCCGTGAACGACGAGCTGATCGGCAAGCTTGGCCGCGAGAAGAAGAAGCTGGAGGAGCTCAATGCGGTAGGCTCCCCTTTTCTTTTGCTTTTACATCGCTTCCCATTTCAAGCATCCTTTCGGATTTCAAATATTTGTAGACTTAAGACATAATGTTGGGTAATCAGCTCACTTACATCTATCTGGTAAATTTCAGCAAACCCTGGATGACCTCCAGTCCGAGGAAGACAAGACCCAGAACCTCACCAAGCTCAAAGTCAAACTGGAGCAGACCTTGGATGACGTAAGATACACATTATATTCACTCCATGCTGGGATAATGTCAACCTACGTTTTAAGTAGTGGGTCATCTTAGAGTAAATACATCGAAATAAATTTGTTAAAAGCTAAAACATCTCAACTTCAACATATTGACGTCATTTGATATTTAGTTCCACCTTCCGGAAATGCTGAAATTTACGCCCTTTACTTTAGCTTGAGGACAACCTGGAGCACGACAAGAAGATCCGTGCGGATGTTGACCGCGTCAAGAGGAAGCTGGAGAACGACCTGAAGAACGCTCAGGATCTGGTGATTGAACTGGAGCGTTACAAGGTCGAACTGGAGGAGAAGTACAAGAAGTGAGTGGATTAATGTTGCTTAGGGTTTCTTCGCTGTGGAAAAGACATTAGGCAATAGGCACATCTTACAAATGGTTTAGAGACAGCAGATAACACATCGATTCGTTATGGCCCGTACAGGAAGGAGTTCGAGATCAACGCCCTGAACACTAAGGTCGAGGACGAGACTTCCCTGGCAACTCAGCAGCAGAAGAAGACTAAGGAGCTGCAGGGTAGGATCGAGGAGCTGGAGGAGGAACTGGAGACAGAAAGAGCTGCTCGTGCAAAGGTAGGATACACGAGTAATCAAAAGAATCGACATTCTAATTTGCGTGCAAATCTATTATGCGACGACCCACATTTTCATAATTATTAGTGACAATTGACCAGTTCTATTACTAAATGTAAGCGGGTTGCCAAGTTAGAAATCCGCAAATGTCGTTATAGTTTGCTGTATATTGATAAATATCAATCAACAAATACAGCTCGAGAGGCAGCGTGCCGAACTCTCGCGTGAGTTGGAAGACATCGGTGAGAAGCTGGAAGAATCTAGCGGTGCCACAGCTGCCCAGGTTGAGCAGAACAAGAAGCGCGAGGCTGAGCTTCAGAAGGTATCATAATCTAAACAAAACTTTTGACAAAAGATAGATAAACTGAGGTAAAAAACAGATAATCGCGACAAAATAATAGTTAACAATTTAAGATGCATGAAACGAAGGAAGAACAAGGGCTCTATATGAAATACATATATTGTGTTAACAATGCACTGCTGTCACATGATAGGTTCGTCGTGAGCTGGAGGAGGCTACCATTGGCCATGAAGCTGCCACCGCCAGCTTGAGGAAGAAGCACAACGACACCGTGGCGGACATGTCTGAGTCAGTCGAGAATCTGCAGAGGGCCAAGGCCAAACTTGAGAAGGAGAAGAACTCCCTCAGGGTGGAGGTCGATGATCTGGCTTCCAACGTCGAGCAGGTCACCAAGCAGAGGGTAATTAATTCTGACGTTCTACTAGCAAATGGTCTTACAACAATATTCACATTTCGCTGCGTAGCAGTGCCGCAAACTTAGTCTGAAAAGTCATCACATGCTTAACTTCGAAAATACATACAAATGCTTTGAAGTAACCTAAAGACTTACTGTATTTAAGGTCCAAGCTGAGAAAATGAACAAGCAGCTTGAAGATCAGTACGTGGAGGCCAATGCGAGGTTGGAGGAGAATGCCCGTGTTGCACAAGAACTGGGATCGCTCAAAACACGCTTAACCGCCGAGAACAACGACCTGCAGCGCCAGCTGGAAGAGGCAGAAGGAATTGCAAACCAGCTCAGCAGGTACACATTATGTATATGTTGTAAATGCGGAAGGGGGAGCTGAGAACATAAATTTTATCGAAAAAGTTATTATCGACTTGAGAGACAAATATTTAAGCAGATGTTTATCTTTCAATGTACAGAACCAAGAGCATGCTTACACAACAGATGGAGGAAGTCAAACGTCAGCTCGAGGAGGAGACCAAGGGCAAGAACGGCCTAGCTCACCAGCTGCGTGCTACTCAGTCAGACTGCGATGCTCTGCGTGAGTCCCTGGAGGAGGAGCAGGAGGCCAAGTCCGAAATTCAGCGCAATCTGGCCAAAGCTAACTCTGAGGTGGCGGCCTGGCGCTCCAAGTACGAGACCGATGCCATCCAGAGGACCGAGGAGTTGGAGGAGGCCAAGAAGAAGCTGGCAGCCCGTCTGCAAGACGCCGAGGAACAGGTTGAGTCCGCCAACGCCAAGTGTGCCAGCCTGGAGAAGACTAAGAACAGGTTGGCTGGCGAGGTGGAGGACCTGATGCTGGATGTGGAAAAGGCCAACACACTGGCGTCTCAGCTGGAGAAGAAGCAGCGTCTGGTCGACAAACAGATGACCGAGTGGAGGCAGAAGTGTGAAACTCTGGGCGCCGAGTTGGAAGCATCCCAGAAGGAACATCGCGCCTACCAGACCGAGCTTCTGAAGCTGAAGAATGTCTTCGACGAGGGCGTGGAGGCTCTTGATGCCTTGAAGAAGGAGAATAAGGTCTTACAAGGTATGTACTTGAACAAAAAATCATTTTGTAATAGTGTCGACCGGGCTCACTTCCGCCAGGCTTCACTATGTATGGTTTACGTAATCATTGATCTTTCTCTCAACAGAGGAAATCAACGACCTGAATGACCAACTATCGGAGAGTGCAAAGAACATCCACGAACTTGAGAAGACCAAGAAGCGCCTGGTCGTTGAAAAGGAGGAGCTCCAGAACGCATTGGACGAGGCTGAGGGCGCTCTTGAGATTGAACAGGGCAAAGTAAGTAGGTAGCAAAACGAACTTGAAATACATCAGGTAACCGATGCAGCAAATAAACAAATGTTTGGGAATGCTTTAATATCTTATTCAATACACTAATTTTGACGGCTCTTCTCACAGGTTGTCAGAACCCAGCTTGAACTGGCTCAGCTGAAGGGAGATATCGAGAAGAAAATCGCCGAAAAGGAAGAGGAGTTTGAAAGCTCGCGGTGAGTGGGGTGATTTGTCAACTATCTAAAAGTGGGGATAAAAAGACCAGTGTATTAGTTTGTAATCATCTATCGAAAAGAGGGGATTAAAAGACCGGCACATATTTCTTTGTCTTTGTAAAAAATAGAGGAGTCTCTACTGAGTAGAGCCATTTATCACAGTTACTCCCCGTCCTAAGCTAGGTGTAAATTTACTTTTACCATTACGATTTTCCAGACGTTTGATGCAGTTTATATCTTTAATGCTCTAGTAAAAACCAGGCTCGTGCCATGGATAGCGTGCAGGCCTCTATAGAAATCGAGACAAAACAAAAGGGAGAAGCACAACGAGCGAAGAAATTCCTGGAAGGCCATCTCAACGAGGTTGAGGTTCAGCTGGAGACCGCCAACAGGTCCAACGCTGAGGCCAGGAAGACCATTGCCAAGCTGCACTCCCAAATCCAGGAGATGCAGGTATCTTGTCATCTTTGTTAATGAGGAAAAGATCTTTGTATCGGCACATAAGAAATTACCAGTGAATGTTCCAGTTCAGTTCAGTTCGGGTCATCCTTCCGGTGACACAATAAAGTTCCTCCAGGCGGCTCTGTCCCGCATGACAGACAGGAGGTCTCCGTCTTGGAGGCCAACATCCTCCTCAATCACCCTTTTAAGAGTCAGGGATGGTCGGCCACGTCTTCTCTTGTCGTGAATGTTACTCGTAAATAAGGTAAAGAAATAAACTATAGCTTCCTTTCCCTATAGGTTACCATCGACGACGAACAGCGGCAGCGTGATGAGATCCGTGAGCAGTACAACATGTCTGAGCGCAAGTGCCAGATGCTGGTGAGCGAGAGCGATGAGGTAGGTACATGTACTGAAACATGTAAGTTGTAGAGTTAACGAGGAACAACACACTTTAAAAATCTGGCATTCTTACAATATACAACGACCGGAAGAAATCATCCTTACAAATCTTAATCATCCCTACCCACATTCTGAGAATCTCCACGCTTTGCCTGACATATTCCACTTCAGGTGCGAAGTGCACTGGACAACGCAGAGAGAGCTCGTAAGACCGCTGAATCTCAGCTGGTGGAGACCAACGAGAGGCTTAGTGAGCTGAGCACACAGAACTCAGCCCTGTCCGGACACAAGCGCAAGCTGGACGGTGACCTGTCGCAGATCCAGTCCGAGCTGGAAGAGGTCATCAGTGACCACAAGAGTACAGAGGAGAGGGCTAAGAAAGCCATGGCTGATGTATGTATAGTTTGCCTACTTCATCTATAACCATAGCTTGCTTTTTAACGATTCCAACGATAACATCAATTCCGAAATGAACACAAACGGGCGTATTGTTCTATATATTTGTGATAATCATCATTAAAGTTCATATGTCTCAATTAAAAGGGTTCCGTATTAAAGTGATCTCCTTTACAACTAGACCTCCCGTATGGCTGAGGATCTGCGTGTGGAGCAGGAGAACTCTCAGCACGCCGAGAAGGTGAAGCGAAACTTGGACGCCAACATGAAGGATCTGCAGCGCCGCCTGGATGAGGCTGAGGCCATCGCACTCAAGGGAGGCAAGCGTGCCATCCAGAAGCAGGAGAACAGGGTAAGCATGAAGGGCTGCTCTCTCTAATCATTTGCTACTTCAATATCAGATTGATTATCGGTACAAACTAAAGGCATACAACCTGTAACGTGATTTATATTCACCGTCTTCGTTTGGTGATCTATTAGATCCGCGATCTGGAGAACGAGATTGCCCACCACAGCCGCCTGCACCAGGAGGACCTGAAGCAGCTGCGTAAGAACGAGCGCCGCCTCAAGGAGATGAGCTTCCAGGCCGACGAGGACCGCAAGAACCAGGAGCGCATCCAGGAGCTGGTGGAGAAGCTGCAGCTGAAGATCAAGACCTTCAAGCGCCAGGTGGAGGAGGCTGTAAGTATCCCCTTCTAAACAACACATTTTCGTGACTTGAAGTTCCGAAATGCTTTAGATATTTCTATCGTCTCACCTGACATAACAATTTTAAATCACTTTTTACTGAACACAGGAGGAGCAGGCATCGTCCAACATGGCCAAGTACCGCAAGACCCAGCACGAGTACGAGGACAACCTGGAGCGTGCCGAGATCGCCGAGAGCTCCCTCAACAAGCTGAAGTCCAAGTCCCGACTGTAAACCGACAACCAGCCGTGAAATCGATTCACTTTGTGCTATCGTAGACTCCTGATTACCTTATCCTGCTCTGTCTTTCGTTTCATCTGTTGGTAATTTCATCTAAATCCTGCAATAAAATGTGATCCCACTACTACCTTCTCTGTCGTCACTAATATTAAGCTTAACGGATCAACGAAAAAAGATACTTCTAGATCATAGAGGTTAACAGATCATCACATATACTATAGAGGCCTGTAAGTAACTTGGCAGAAACAAACATTGGAGCAAAAATCAAAGACCATACAAGTCAGTCAAAAGCAGAATAACACAATCTTCCGAATGTACCTCATACATTCCAGAAACTAATCAAAGCAGCCCCTATTCTGTGAAGATAACTAATAGTTCATAAGACAGCAAACTCTAGACGGGACAAAAGTTGAAGGAATGAAAACCCGTAGAAAAGCGGAAAGTACATTCGATTACAGTCATTACAGGGTGAACATACACAGTATGCCCAGCAAATGCAAAAACAGCACTTGCATACACAACACTACTTTGATGGAACTTGCCGCAACAGTATGGGATCCATATACAGAAATGACGATGGACTGGAAAGGATACAGAGCCAAGCCGCATTTCTAACTCACACTACTATAAGCGTGCTAGTATCAACAAAATATTCTAGTTATTTTACCTCGGCTCTCATACCTCGGCTCTCATGCCGTAGTCCTTGTTGAACAATCAGTCTGGGGATTTTCTCATTGAAATATGTCTGTAATATGTGTATCCGTTAATAAAATGGCCTAGCTCATGAAGTGTCATGAGCACCGGACGTTTTGAGGGTGAGAACCACCAGACTTGTTGCTTAGCGTGGACTAAACATGAACATATGTATGGGACTCTCTAGAATAGCACGCAGACCAGGACAGACGATAAGTTTGATATACAAACATAGTACACTAACGTACAAAAACACATTTTGGTGGTCATACCGACTCTTGGTGGTCCATCGGCGAGCGACGATGACATTCTGCATATTCGGAATCGGTAGGCACACATACTCGCTCACTCTTGCTGCACCGGGGTATCAGTTACCTAAGAACAACACAAACAAAAAGTCAATATTTCACATACCAGCGTCATCAACGTGTTTAAATTTCTGGAACAATGGTACATTGAAACTCGCTGTTACCAAGTCACCATGAGGTAAATACTCAAAGGTTAGCTAGGTTTGGCAGCAGAGGTTTGGCAGGTTGCTCGATCAATGTTGGAGTACGAGCAATCACCCCAGAGTGCATACTAGGGTCCAGTTGTAGTGAATGCTCGGCACAAAGGCACCTACAAATGTCCAAAGGCAAGCACCCATCATTTCAACAACTGGTGTGAACAATATAATGAAATATAACCATAGACACTCACCACCAGAAATCCAACAAAAACAGAGATGAAGAGCACAGTGGATCGCAGTAAATACGTTACATTGCACATGGACTGTCATTGTTTTCTTAGATTCCTAAAATAGGCACCAACTATGTCAGACTCGACATAAGGTAGTCTTGCATCTGGTGCTGACATTCCCTTAGACATAGATCACTGTCAACGTCATCACAATCCAGCCCCGGTAAATGATTCAAATCTTTCTGCACTATGAAGTTCAGGACGTCCCATTAAAGACCTTTGATGTGTATAAAACTTCTAATTTCACTGTTTGACAACAGTGTTCTTGAACTTGTATCACCGTCAGTATTCCAATGACTAAGATTGACTTTGTTCTTCTTTCATGGACATCGTTTAAGCACCGATTATTTCCTCATTTTAAGAGAGATATGACAGTTTGCATGTAAGCCATTGCTTCCAACTTGGAAGGTAACTACTAAAACTATTTCGAACCCGAAAATAAATTATTTGACAAAATGAAACAGTTAGGAAAAGGCTCAGACGTTTGATTCAATGGCATTTAGCTATGTTTTGAAGTGATGAGGCCGAATTTAAATGCAGCTGTCGTGAATTGTTCAGATACGGAAAAAGAAGTAAGTATTGTCCGGGTATAAAGTAACACGTCCTGGGGAAAGTATATCATAGTCACTATACGAAATATGCCTGACATGTTACATCAGTTTGAAGCCAAGAAAATTAAGCCATTTCCTGACATGCGGCGTATTAGCAACTTACTAAATAGCAATTTCTGCGTGATCACAAAATATTTCAAAGACTAGTTTATCCCGCTATCCATGTATATCTGTCCAAATTACCAAATCTACATTCAGAAAACCGCAGAATCAACTTTACTAGAGAATTAACACTGACCTCGACTTTTCCTGTTCGACTGCGGCTGTACACGATCATAAATGAGCGTATTCTGCTATAGTATAAATCCCATAAAAGATTGGCGCATGTTTAATATTGGTCCGTATTCTACGTTAACCTTGACGACAACAGCAGCTGTATCAAGCAGTGCATATTTCACACATACAGCAGTTATATTGAGAACTAAAGTTATGTATGACAGGGCGAATTCATGGCAGTTACAAGACACTTGCGGGAATAGGTATGTAAAAAGAATGCCACTAATCGGTAAATGAACATGAGATGCACTGTCCCTATGGTGAGAGTTCAAGCGCTTTTGAAACTACTTTTGGAGCCACATTTCTTCAGATTTTCAACGTCGCTTTAATATTTTTGTAGCTTCTACATCACCATTAACAGCGAGTCTTTGTCTGTCAAGTCGTACAAACTCAGAACAACTTCAAAGCTTTCGCTTTCGCGACCAAAACGTGGGGACCAACACATAGACAGTTAATACGAATATGATTACTGGTATTTCACCTTGTTGTCACGCAAAAATCTTCAAGCTCCAAGGCTTTTGTTATTTTTAGCTTTATACAAGTAGCAGTTAAGTAGAGACTTTTGAATATTCAGATGGATGAATAGCACACACGAATGAAAGCGTCTTCAAATGTCTAGATCGAAGCTTTTCGTTACGAATAGGAAGAGATACATAGATTATAAATATGTGTCTGCAGTTTGATCAGAAATGCTCTTCAGGTAAGAAATTGGACGCTACAGCTAGTACCGAGTACACTAGGAATCCAGCCTATTACCTGTCAGTTTCGACATCAGGTTTTCATTGCATTACTTTCCGGGAGCGCTTAGTTCCAGCAAGAAATAGTTTGGACACATACAGAACAAACGGTGCATTTGAAACAGGAATGCATGTACATCAAAGTCTTGATAGTCTAGATCATCGTTTTCTCTAAACCGTTTGAAACCGTAAAAACTTTAAAAAATGATAGTGTTGTATGTATCCCGAAGCTCTCAAATGATGCTCTTACCTAATGAAGCAAAGGTTATATTGTACATCATCTTTTGGCAGCACAGTTTATCACGTCTAGACGACTCAACCGAAAGGACTCTATAACAATTTGCAAAGCCTACATTTCAACAACCTGTACAAGTAACATTGGTCATTTTTTACATCACATTATACAAGATACCATCACATCACATCACAGAAAACTCATTATATCAGAAATGATGAGGAACGTAGGAGCAAACTCCAATGGAGAAAGAGAGACTGACTTACTCGTTCTCACGACCACAGTGCGCTGCAATAGTACGTTTTGCTATGAAATTGAAGTAAACACCAAAATACAGTCGTGCGCGTTTTGTTACTTTAGCCAAGCTGTTAACTGCTGAGATGAAGAGAGCAGCTGTGTCAATCTGAGCAACTTAAGACTAAGTTTGGCATCAGTTATGTGGACAACTCCAGTTATGTTTGCCGTGCGAAGTTCAAGTCGAGTACGGGACAACTGTGGGGACAGTTATGTGAAAGGAATGCAACTGGTGGGAAAAGAAAGCCCTTAAAACGCATATTCACCTTTCTTTGCAATATACAAGTCACTCAAATGTCCCATTGGAGCTACATTAACGCCCAGATTAGTTCCAAACGGAACCAACACCACTTTATTCAAACTTTATTCAAACGCTTTCGTGTCCAACTCTTGAGCATTTAGATGAACTCGAAGCTTGACATTTCCCTATGTTGTTGCACAAAGATATAGAAGCAAATGAAAACCTCTTCGTTATACAAGGTACTTGATGTAAGAAACATCATATACATTATAGCTTCATAGATCCTCCTTTAAACAGGGTAGTTTAAATATTCAACAGCAGTGTAAAGGGGTAACGTCTGCATCACTATCCAGTTTCTCACATAGAACATACCCTGTGTTCTAATGAGGAAATACATTTTAGTGAATAACACATGGTCTACAATGTAGTTTGAACCAAGAATGCTCCTTAGCTACATTTTGACGCCAGCCTCCGGTATCTAGAACACTCAGGATGCAGGTTACAGGCCGTCAGGTTTCATAAGCTACGGGATGACGCCCCAACATGGCCAAGAGAGCAGCTGTGTCAGTCTTAGCAATTTTAGAACATATTTCATAGAACCTATGTGGAGAACCACAGTTATGTATGACTCAACACATATGGGGGCAGTTCTGCAAAAGAGAGCAACTGGTTGGTCAAAGATATTTCAAACATGGACATTCCTCTTTTCAAACGAACATATTGTGTGACCTCATTTTGGACTGGCAACCTCAAAAAAATACCCGTCCGTATCCGCAAAATATAGCTCTGCTTGTAAATACTGAGCAGTTTACAAGGCAGAAAGCCGAACTGTATCCCTTTTACAAATAGTCGAAAAGGTCGACCTGGTTAGCCATCTTGATCTGATCAAACAGTACTATACTATCTATGCATTGATATCACACACCTTCAGTAGTAAAACTCATTGGGAAGCACAGATTAGATCATTTAACATCTTGCAATGAATGAAGTGTAGATATACTGCAAAAATGGTTTTCCTTACACATCGTTTACATTGATGCCTACGTCGTCTCGCTCATATTAGGTTACAAGACTAACAACCAACATCAATTTACCTTAAAGCTTGAGTTTTCAGCTGACACACACCTGCGTTTCCCTCACGTACAGTTGCGTTTAACACAAAGAAGTGTTAACATGTGAAATATATATTGTAAACGTTAACTGCTTGCCATAACCTTCTTGACGAACTTTCGACGCTACGCATACCCTGCAATTTGGAGAATGTGAACTTGGCACCACGCTATTTTTCTTCGGAAATTCTAGACGCGGAACAGTACCGTGTAGTCTATACGGCACCGGCTTCCCGGCCTCCCAATAACAGTAAAAATACATGAAAATTCAGGGCATGTGGGTCTGTTTTCATTTCAGTATTATTAGCTCCCAAAAGCGCCCAATGTGCAATGTCAAGTTTACTAATTTAAGATTGTAGGATGGACTTGAACATCGAATTAACAAAGTGACCAATAGAATAAAGGACATAATTGTGAACTAACCAATAGAATATCATACACATGCTACCATGTCCTTAAACGGCACATTGCTTTGGCATTTCACACTCATGAGATTCGCGTATATAAGACAGGGACGGGCACTGATCTTTCACAGCTTTGCCAGTTGAAGGTAAGTGTTTGAAGAAGACGTGAGCCTTCAAGTGTACGTTTGACTCACGTGTTCAGGGGGGGAGGGGATCCTTTAGACGAGTTATTTATTCCAAAGTGGGGTTTTAAACTTGCCGAATGAGTCTGATTTGTTCGTCAGCTGCAACGTGTCTATCATAGGCATATGACACGTATTAATGTAATTCTTTCCTGCCGTGACTCGTTATGCAAACATACCAGAAATTCACATGTTTGGCAGAATATCGTTTGCGCCGAAATGGTTTCACATTTTGAAACTGTTTATATTCTTATTTTGACGATTCTTTCACACCAAATGATTCAGCTCAACCACCCTTTCCTGCATGTAACATGTTTCATTTGATCTTTTATATTGTATGACGCCTTTGGTTTTCTTCAAGCTGTACTGAACTTTCTGTTGTCTCTTTTCCCTCCTTTCCAAGCTGCAGTGTCTCTTAGTTTCTCCTTGGTCTGAGTCTCCAACCAAAGAGCCACCATGCCTGCCTACGGTCCCTCGCTCATGGACCAGCCGTCCGAATGGTTCCTCGCGGGGAAACCAGATGAGATGCGAAAGCTGAAGACGGCTCCCTACGATCCTAAGAAGAACTTCTGGGCTCCTGATAAAAAGGAGATCTTTGTCAAGGTCGAGGCAAAGAGCGAGAAAGGTGATGACGTCACCTGCGTGGCTGCTGGAGGAGCGGTAAGTTTTTCTTGTGATTGTCACAATTTACGTGTGGTTTAATAGCAACAGGTTGGTCCTATATCCCTTTCCTTAATCAACGGTTTTCATTCGTGACAATATTCAATAATATGTGTTCAAAACTCTTCGTTTGTGGAAATGTCGAGGTGTATAATCTCACAATAGTACTAAATACTTCAGTATTTCGGGTCGTCGCAATTTGTCAAGGTCAACAATACTACATTATCCTGTTCTGTGTACTTGAAGACATGAATTTATGAAGTTATGAAACTTCCTTTGCCACCAGACTGTTGTCGTCAAGAAGTCCAAGCTGCTGCCGCAGAACCCGTCCAAGTTCGCCTGCGCAGATGACATGGTGAACATGACCTTCCTGCACGAGGCCGCTGTGCTGGGGAACCTGAGGGAGCGTTATGAGAACACTCTCATCTACGTAAGTATCCTCTTTTCTTTATCGTGATCGTCATCCACGTCAGGTGTTAACGATATGTACAGCGATAAGCAAATATTTCTTTTATAGGAAAAGAACAACAACAACAAAAAATTGCCCCTAAGATAAATGTTTCGCCTTTGGTACCTGTATGGGAGCAAGACGCAATGTCTTATCTGCTGAGACTCAAAGATATGGGTGTTTGGTTTACAATGGTCATGAACTAGTTGCTATTTGTGTCATTAAGAGACAAGATCTTTGTTAAAATGCGCTATCAATGTTTTACAGACCTACTCCGGCCTGTTCTGCGTCGTGATCAACCCCTTCAAGCTCCTGCCCATCTACACCGCAAACGTGGTTGACACGTACCGCGGCAAGAGGCGTACGGAGGTGCCGCCCCATCTCTTCTGCGTGGTGGACAATGCCTACCAGAACATGGTGTCAGAGCGTCAGTGCCAATCCTGCCTCATCACGTAAGGAATTTTTAATACTCTATACGTTAATTGTATAAAAAGTTGAACATTACTGCCTTTTTCATCCGATTCTGTCTGAAGCGTAACTTTAATACCTTTTGGCGTTTTGTAACGTTTCTACTAAATCTTGCCTTTACTGCAGTGGCGAGTCTGGTGCCGGGAAGACTGAGAACACGAAGAAGGTTATTGCGTACCTGGCCATGGTTGCTGGAACTCCCGGTGGTGGTCAGGAGAAGAAGGTAAAACGTTTCCGTCAAATTTGCTACACACGTCAAAGTATCTGTCAACAAATGCACGCACATCCCAATAACTATAATCTAATTAAAGTCTGATTATCTCATTTGTTCATGGCTGCTTCGTGTTAGTTTCACCCTCCTTTTATACTTCTATGCATTTTTGTCAACACTCGTCTTTACCAAATATCATTTCTTTTGCTGCCAGATCGGTCTAGAGGAGCAGATCGTGCAGACTAACCCTGTACTGGAGGCTTTTGGTAACGCCAAGACTGTGAGGAACAACAACTCCTCCCGATTCGTAAGTACTTCCGTGCACTGATTTGTCCTTTAAAAGCCTTATATTCGACAACTACTATTTGTATTTGTACTGTAAACGACGGAGGTTCTGCGATGAAATATGGTTTTAATTTGCATTCTTTTATTCCTCATACTGTTTGCAAAGTGTTCGTTTCATATCGTTATGTAAAGGAATTCTTGTATATCTGGTCAATTGTCTTTTTTACATTGTCTTTCATACAGGGTAAATTCATCCGTATCCACTTCACCAAAGTTGGCAAGCTGTCCGGAGCTGACATCGAGAGCTGTAAGTATCACTGCAATCTCTACGAAGAAAATCTAAATCAGAATTGAACACGAAAATTGGCACTTCAAACATGACGTCTCGTGTAAAACAAAACTTTCAAACAAATATCACAATAGATAACTCTAAAATATTACTATTTGTAAGGTTAAACTGACACTCACAGCATGACGTCTCCTTATAACAGATCTGCTGGAGAAGTCCCGTGTTGTGGACCAGCTGCCCGGCATGGAGCGTGGTTACCACATCTTCTTCCTGATCATGTCCAACGGCATCCCGGCTGTCACGGGTAAGTATGATCGTTGACATCCTGGAGAATAGAAGTACAGTAAATGAGTAAGCCGAAAATGATTGATAGAACTACTAACGACGGATAGTGGTATCCTTTACTGATATCAAAACTTCTTTTAATACTTTTAATATATGACTTCAGAGCGCATCATGACTGGCACGGACCCCTCCGTGTACCACTTCGTGAAGGAGGGTGTGTACACCGTGGCCGGTATGGACGACCAGGAGGAGATGCGTCTAACGGACGAGGGTTTCGACATCCTGGGCTTTAAGAATGAGGAAAAGAACAGTGTGTACGACTTCTGTGCCGGCATCCTGCATATGGGAAATCTGAAGTACGTGGACAAGAAAGAGCAAGGAGACTGCGACGATCCTGCTCGTAAGTACAATCTACTTTTGTGGTCGTTCACATCAAGAAACGTAAAATACTGAACCACAGCTGTATCTTATGTATGTCATTTTTTTTATTATAAATGAAAGGATATACACAAGTTTGTACTGTAGTCCAGTTACTGTATCATATGTTTTGTTGTTTCATTGCAGCTGCGGAGAAAGCAGGCCGGCTGTTCGGCGTCGATGGCATGCAACTTTTGAACAACATCTTGAAGCCACGTGTCAAGGTCGGCAACGAGTTTGTCACGAAAGGCCAGACTGGCCAACAGTGTATGAACTCCACTAGTGGCTTGGCCAAGGGTATCTATGGCAAGGTCTTCAAGTACCTGATCGACGTATGTAACGTGACCCTGGCTACTGAGCACGAGAGAGCCTTCTTCATTGGTGTGCTGGATATCGCTGGCTTTGAGATCTTCGAGGTGACCTCTTCAGATAAACCTCACGGCGAATGAAATTCCTTAGGATTATTCACATTTCTATTGTTACATTGGTTGGCGAAATCTTGATGCCTCGTTTCTGTTGCAATACAATAGTTATGACTTTATCCTTACAGCTCAACAGTCTCGATCAGATCTGTATCAACTACACCAATGAGAAGCTGCAGCAGTTCTTCAACCACCACATGTTCGTACAAGAGCAGGAGGAGTACAAGGCCGAGCAGATCGAATGGACCTTTGTCGACTTCGGGATGGACTTGGCGGCCTGCTTGGAACTGATTGAAAAGGTTTTTTTTGACAATCTTTCTTTAACATATTACAATTATTGCTGCCTCTGCCTTTCTACACATTCCGGGGAGCTGATTAGTGACATGTAACAGCATTTTGGTCATATCCCGTGGTTGGTATCACGCTGAATGATGATGCCTTTTGTCATGGATGTTATATCACCACTAATATGACACAATGTCGTGCGTTTACAGAAAGGAGGCCTGTTGCCAACGCTGGAGGAACAGTGCATCATGCCTAAGGCCTCTGACCAGACCTTCATCGAAAAGCTGCACAACACTCATCTGGGCAAGCATCCCAAGTACGGCAAGCCCAAGCCAGGCAAGAAGAAGTACGAGGCTCACTTTGAGCTGGGTCACTACGCCGGACCTGTGGCCTACAACATCTCCAACTGGCTGGACAAGAACAAGGACCCCGTGAACGAGAGCGCTGTCATCACCCTGAAGGGCAGCAAGAACCCGCTTATGCCTTTCATTTGGGCAGACTACCAGACAGCAGAAGAGCAGGCTGGTCAGTTATTTTCAAATAACTGTTTGTTTTATTAACACGCTCAAACATATTCATTTGGGTTGTGCTGCCAATCTTGGTGATTTTTGTGATACAATATTCTATCATACTCTTCCAGCTGACAAAAGTGGCGGCAAAAGGAAGAAGAGCGGTTCCATGCAGACTGTTACCAGTGTTCACAGGGTAAGGTTTCTACTAGCAGCTTACACATAACGAGTAAACGGGTATCTGATTTGCACTTCAGCATCACTTGCATCATTAACGCCTCAATGAAAACCCAAAGCTTTGTTACTTCACTCTGAGTATTCAATTCCAATAGGAGCAACTTGGATCCCTGATGGCCAACCTCCACGCCACCTACCCCAGCTTCGTGCGTTGCCTGATCCCCAACGAAATCAAGACCGGTGGTATCATCGACGGGCCTCTGGTCTTCAACCAGCTGACTTGCAACGGTGTACTTGAGGGTATTCGTATCTGTCAGAAGGGATTCCCCAACAGGAGTATCTATGCCGACTTCTTCGACAGGTGTGAATACCACATTGTATGATGCTTTAGCAAAAGTTGTTTCCGTAGGGTCAGTCAATAAGACATCAAACACTGAACTAACAAATCTTATCTGCATCTACAGGTACAAGGTCCTCGCCGCTGATTTGTTCGATCCCAACGAATTCTTGGAGGGTAGGGAAGCCTGCCAGATGATCTTGGACAAAATCAAGCTTGAGAAGGCCAGGTATTCCTGTGGTCTCAACAAGGTGTTCTTCAAGGCCGGCACCCTGGCTATCCTTGAGGAGATCCGCGAGGAGAAAGTCAACGAAATCTATGTGAAAATGCAAGCTCGCGTCTTAGGCAAGCTCCAGCGGAGGAAGTACATGAAGCTGTGGGGCTCGAGGTTAGTGGTCAAGTTTTGCCGAATGACGTACAATTTCAGCCTGAATAATGACTCATTGCCGATGATTTTACATATGGACATCTTTGAGCGAATTCATATAGTACTGCAATCCTGAGGACAAATTTGTCAGATATATGTTATTTTATCCTCTTTAGAGCTGCTGTCGGCACACTGCAGCGCAACATCCGTGCATGGTTCAGGCTGCGCAACGACTGGTGGATCAAGATGTACCAGGCGCTGCAGCCTAAGCTGACTGGAGGCATGGCAGAGGAACTGCTCAAGGAAACCAAGATAAAATTCGCGGTACGTTATCAAACGTTAGGGTTTTTAACAACCACTCTTGAGCATTAGAACCAACAGGCCATTTACCAACAACATAATTAACGACATTCGAAGAAGAGCTGTTCCATGGATTGTCGGATACCTTCTAATGTAGAACCGACACAAAAATTATCACATTCGTTTTCCTGATCAAATATGTCGACCTGAATGTAGCCGATCAGTCAACAGTAAACAACATCGTCAACTACAAGACAAGGTACTCTGATTCTGTGAACTATTATTTGGCATATTATAAATCTCGATCCTGTTCAGTGTGAACGTTTTCTCAATTACATCTCAACAAAAGGCGAGCCTTTTGAAACATGGCAAACATACGTACCTATAAGTAAACACAGTATACAAACACTCTGTGTATGTGTATATGTGATGCTGTCTGGTGATTGTGGGCTAAAGAACATGCTAATTCCATTTTCCTTTAGGCAATGGAAAAACACTATGAGAAGGTTACCAAGGATCGGGCTGAGTTACAAGCAAAGTACAACGACGTCCAAGCCGCCAAGGACAAGATCAATGAGCTTCTATTCAACGTAAGATTATTATATGTCTATCTACAATACATACGTTGTGATACTATGGTGGCAAAGAAACCAATGTATAATTAATTAAAGTCTTAGCCTATGACGTAACTGTACCCATCCAGAGTTTAACTGAAGGAAAATAATGAATAGCATGTCGTGTGCAAGCAAAACATGTTCAGATATTATTCCCATGACCATCATTAGAATTAGATTTTCTCTGTATTGAATAGACTATCATACATGTAGTATCCTACCAAAACTGTTTAAATTTCTTCCATAGGAGAGAGACATCATGCTGAACGGCGAGGAGCGCGTGAACTCCCTGCTGAAGGAGAAGGCAGAACTGGACGCCCAGCTGCAGGAAATCGAGGAGCGCGTGGAGGATGTGTCCGACCAGAACAGGCAGATGGAGTCCAAGAAGATGAAGGTACATCACAAGCATACCATGAGTCCACCTAAGCCAGTCCTCATATGCATCGTCAAACACAGTCCCATTTCATAATCTTTATAATCATATCTTAGGAGCTAAATTTAGGACTACATCAGTTTCAAAAGAAAATTATTGGCTCTCATAGATTCAGAAAAGGTATAGTACTGTTTTTCGAATTCGGGCATTGCCAATCATTTTCCAATATTGACCATTTCTTTTATTTACACAGGCGGAGCAGGAATGCGACGAGATGAAGAAGGAAATTGAATCCATCTCGCTCAAACTAAGCAAGAGGGAGAAGGACAAACAGGAGGTGGAGGACAAACTGCGCGCAATGACTGAGGAGGTGGCCGTGAACGACGAGCTGATCGGCAAGCTCGGCCGCGAGAAGAAGAAGCTGGAGGAGCTCAATGCGGTAGGCTCCCCTTTTCTTTTGCTTTTACATCGCTTCCCATTTCAAGTATCCTTTCGAATTTCAAATATTTGTAGACTTGAGACATAATGTTGGGTAATCAGCTCACCTACATCTATCTGGTACATTTCAGCAAACCCTGGATGACCTCCAGTCCGAGGAAGACAAGACCCAGAACCTCACCAAGCTCAAAGTCAAGCTGGAGCAGACCTTAGATGACGTAAGATGCACATTATATTCTCTCCATGCTGGGATAATGTCAACTTCTGAGAAAACGTTTAAGTATTGGGTCATCTCAGAGTAAATACATCGAAATAAATTTGTTAAAATCTAAAAAATCTCATCTTCAACATATTGACGTCATTTGATATTTAGTTCTGATTACCTTTTGGAAATGCTGACATTTACGCCCTTAACTTTAGCTCGAGGACAACCTGGAACACGACAAGAAAATCCGTGCGGATGTTGACCGCGTCAAGAGGAAGCTGGAGAACGACCTGAAGAACGCCCAGGATCTGGTGATTGAGCTGGAGCGCTACAAGGTTGAACTTGAGGAGAAGCTGAAGAAGTGAGTGTTGATCAACGTTGCGTAGATTTCTTAGCTGTAGAACAACACATCTCAGCATAAAACACATCTTACCAATAGTTTAAGATAACAAATCGCTTTGCTATGGCCCGTACAGGAAAGAGTTTGAGATCAACGCCCTGAACACTAAGGTCGAGGACGAGACTTCCCTGGCAACTCAGCAGCAGAAGAAGACTAAGGAGCTGCAGGGCAGGATCGAGGAGCTGGAGGAGGAACTGGAGACAGAAAGAGCTGCTCGTGCAAAGGTACTATACAATGGCATATATGAAGGGTCGACCTTTTAAATGAAGCTACTATATATATATATACATTGTATATATGTATATCACAGTATACATGTCTGGTGAGGTTACTGTTGGGTTAACCGTCTGTGGTTCTTGGATTCGAAATGAGAAATTGTTTCAATAGAGCTGCACAATCATTAACACACGCGTGTATATAATCAACAGCTGGAGAGGCAGCGTGCCGAACTCTCGCGTGAGTTGGAAGACATCGGCGAGAAGCTGGAAGAATCTAGCGGTGCCACAGCTGCCCAGGTTGAGCAGAACAAGAAGCGCGAGGCTGAGCTCCAGAAGGTAACATATTATGACAAATATAATTTTCAGATAAAAAATGACATTGAAAAATCTTGGCTGTTCTTTTTTTTATGGCACACTTATAAATTACAGGAACAACCCAGGTGCATTCGTGTTTCAATTAGTATATTGTACTGTGTATACATCGACCTGTGTGTGGTAGGACAATAAAGAAGATGATATGTTGTAGTGACGTTGCTGCAAACCCATTGTCATACGATCACATGATAGGTTCGTCGTGAGCTAGAGGAGGCTACCATTGGCCATGAAGCTGCCACCGCCAGCTTGAGGAAGAAGCACAACGACACCGTGGCGGACATGAGTGAGTCAGTTGAGAACCTGCAGAGGGCCAAGGCTAAGCTTGAGAAGGAGAAGAACTCCCTCAGGGTGGAGGTCGATGATCTGGCTTCAAACGTCGAGCAGGTCACCAAGCAGAGGGTAATCAATCCTGACGTTCTCGCTATTGCTTAAGGGATTCGTTATAATAAGACTACTATTGGTGAAAGATCTTGTTATTATATTCACATTTTGCCGCAAACGTAGTCTAAAAAGCCATCAGAAGCTTAACTTCGAAATCACATCACCTAAAGACTTTCTGTATTAACGAAATACGTTCGGATGATTTGAACTAACCTAAAGACTTACTGTATTTAAGGTCCAAGCTGAGAAAATGAACAAGCAGCTTGAAGATCAGCACGTGGAGGCCAACCAAAGGCTGGAGGAGAATGCCCGTGTTGCACAAGAACTGGGATCACTGAAAACACGCTTGACCGCAGAGAACAACGACCTGCAGCGCCAGCTGGAGGAGTCAGAAGGAATTGCAAACCAGCTCAGCAGGTACACACTATGTATATGTTGTAAATGCGAAGGGGGAGGATTTTATTGAAAAAGGTATTATCGACTTGAGAGACAAATATTTAAGCAGATGTTTATCTTTCAATGTACAGAACCAAGAGCATGCTTACACAACAGATGGAGGAAGTCAAACGACAGCTCGAGGAGGAGACCAAGGGAAAGAACGGCCTAGCTCACCAGCTGCGTGCTACTCAGTCAGACTGCGATGCTCTGCGTGAGTCCCTGGAGGAGGAGCAGGAGGCCAAGTCCGAGATTCAGCGCAACCTGGCCAAGGCTAACTCTGAGGTGGCGGCCTGGCGCTCTAAGTATGAGACCGACGCCATCCAGAGGACCGAGGAGTTGGAGGAGGCCAAGAAGAAGCTGGCAGCCCGTCTGCAAGACGCCGAGGAGCAGGTTGAGTCCGCCAACGCCAAGTGTGCCAGCCTGGAGAAGACCAAGAACAGGTTGGCTGGCGAGGTGGAGGACCTGATGTTGGATGTGGAAAAGGCCAACACACTGGCGTCTCAGCTGGAGAAGAAGCAGCGTCTGGTCGACAAACAGATGACCGAATGGAGGATGAAGTGCGAAACTCTGGGCGCCGAGTTGGAAGCATCCCAGAAGGAACATCGCGCCTACCAGACCGAGCTTCTGAAGCTGAAGAATGTCTTCGACGAAGGCGTGGAGGCTCTTGATGCCTTGAAGAAGGAGAATAAGGTCTTGCAAGGTATGTATTGGAACAAAAAACTATTTTGTTATACTGTCGGCCGGGCTCACTTCCGCCAGCCTTCACCATGTATGGTTTATGTAATCTTTGATTTTTTTCTCTCAACAGAGGAAATTAACGACCTGAACGACCAACTATCGGAGAGTGCAAAGAACATCCACGAACTTGAGAAGACCAAGAAGCGCCTGGTCGTTGAAAAGGAGGAGCTCCAGAACGCATTGGACGAGGCTGAGGGCGCTCTTGAGATTGAACAGGGCAAAGTAAGTAGGTAGCAAAACGAACTTGAAATACATCAGGTACGCGATGCAGCAAATAAACAAATGCGTGGAAATGCTTTAATATCTTATTCAACACACTAATTTTGACGACTCGTCTCACAGGTTGTCAGAACTCAGCTTGAACTGGCTCAGCTGAAGGGTGACATCGAGAAGAAGATCGCCGAAAAGGAAGAGGAGTTTGAAAGCTCACGGTGAGTGGTGTGATTTGTCAACTATCTAAAAGTTGGAATTAAAAGACGTTTTAGCTAATAATCATCTATCGACTTACAGTCAGTACATATTTCTTTGTCTTTGTAAAAAAATAGAGGAGTCTCTACTGAGTAGAGCCATGTTTCACAGTTACTCTCCGTCCTAAGCTAGGTGTAAATTTATTTGTATCCTTAAGATTTTCCAGACTTTTGATGCAGTTTATATCTTTAATGCTCTAGTAAAAACCAGGCTCGTGCCATGGATAGCGTGCAGGCCTCTATAGAGATCGAGACAAAACAGAAGGGAGAAGCACAACGAGCGAAGAAATTCCTGGAAGGCCATCTCAACGAGGTTGAGGTTCAGCTGGAGACCGCCAACAGGTCCAACGCTGAGGCCAGGAAGACCATTGCCAAGCTGCACTCCCAAATCCAGGAGATGCAGGTATCTCATTATCTTTGTTAATGAGGAATAGATCGATCTATGTATCGGCATATGAGAAATTGAAAGTAAATGTTTGTTACATAAGGAAAGAAATAAACCATAGTTTCCTTTTCTTACAGGTTACCATTGACGACGAACAGCGGCAGCGCGATGAGATCCGTGAGCAGTACAACATGTCTGAGCGCAAGTGCCAGATGCTGGTGAGCGAAGCCGATGAGGTAGGTACATGTATTTAAACATTTAAGTTATAGATTTGACGAAAAATTAATAATCCTTACGAATTTTAATCATGCCTATCCACATTCTGAGAGTCTCCACGCTTTGCCTATATATTCCACTTCAGGTGCGAGGCGCACTGGACAACGCAGAAAGAGCTCGTAAGGTCGCTGATTCTCAGCTAGTGGAAACCAACGAGAGGCTTGGTGAGCTGAGCACACAGAACTCAGCCCTGTCCGGACACAAGCGCAAGCTGGACGGTGACCTGTCGCAGATCCAGTCCGAGCTGGAAGAGGTCATCAGTGACCACAAGAGTACAGAGGAGAGGGCTAAGAAAGCCATGGCTGATGTATGTATAGTTTGCCTACTTCGGCTATAATTATAACTTGATTTTTAACAATTCAAACGATAACATCCCGAAATGAACACAAACGAAGATATTGTTCTATACATTTGTGATAATTATCATGGGAGTTCATATGTCTCAATGAAAAGGGTTCAGTATTAAAGTGATCTCCTTTACAACTAGACATCCCGTATGGCTGAGGATCTGCGTGTGGAGCAGGAGAACTCTCAGCACGCCGAGAAGGTGAAGCGAAACTTGGACGCCAACATGAAGGATCTGCAGCGCCGCCTGGATGAGGCTGAGGCCATCGCACTCAAGGGAGGCAAGCGTGCCATCCAGAAGCAGGAGAACAGGGTAAGCATGGAGTATGGCTGCTCTGTCTAATCATTTGCTACTTTAATAGCAGATGGATTATCAGTACTAACTCAAAGGCATACAACCTATAAACGTAATATTCACCGTCTTCGTTTGGTGATCTATTAGATCCGCGATCTGGAGAACGAGATTGCCCACCACAGCCGCCTGCACCAGGAGGACCTGAAGCAGCTGCGTAAGAACGAGCGCCGTCTCAAGGAGATGAGCTTCCAGGCCGACGAGGACCGCAAGAACCAGGAGCGCATCCAGGAGCTGGTCGAGAAGCTGCAGCTAAAGATCAAGACCTTCAAGCGCCAGGTGGAGGAGGCTGTAAGTATCCCCTTCTAAACAAAATAAATTCGGGACTTGAAGTTTCGAAATGCTTTAGTCTTAGATTGTGCCTGACATAACAATTTCAAATCACTTTTTACTCGATACAGGAGGAGCAGGCATCTTCCAACATGGCCAAGTACCGCAAGACCCAGCACGAGTACGAGGACAACCTGGAGCGTGCCGAGATCGCCGAGAGCTCCCTCAACAAGCTTCGCTCCAAGTCTCGCGTGTAAACCGACAACCAGTCGTGAAATCGTTTCGCTGTGTGCTATCGTAGACTCCTGATTACCTTATCCTGCTCTGTCTTTCGTTTCATCTGTTGGTAATTTCATCTGAATCCTGCAATAAAATGTGGTCCCACTGCTACCTTGTCTCTCGTCACTGAAGTTAAGGTTAATGGATCAACGAAATAGATTATAAAGATTAACAGATTACAAAGTCTTGTAAGTAAATTGGCAAGAAAACAAACATTGGAGCCGAGTAAAAGATCAAAAACCATACATGTCAGCAGAATAACGCAATCTTCCCAAGGTACCTCATACCTTCCAAAAACTAAATAAAGCAGACCCCATTCTTTGAAGACAACAATTAGTACATTAGAAAGCAAACTCTAGGCGAGACAAAAGTTGACGGAATGAAAACCTTATAAAGCCGGAAAGTGCATTCTATTCTGAATGGAATGGAACTTACAGAGTGAACACACACAGTATACCCAGCAAATACAAAACAGCACTTGCATACACAACACTAGTCTGACGGAACCTGCTGCAACAGTATGGAATCCATGTACAGAAAAAATGATGATGGACTGGAAAGGATACAGTACCAAGCTGGAATTATAACTAGCACTACTATAAGCGTGCTAGTATAAAAAAAACGAATGCAGTCCTACAAGGCACTTATGTAAGCCTGTGTGGCATTCTGGTCAATTTACTTCGGCTCACGGTCTCCACTGAACAGTCAGTCTGGGGATTCTCACACTGAAACGGTCTGTAATTTGTATATGCGTTCAGATGGCCTAGCTCATTACATGTCATGATCACTTGTGATTTAGCGGAGATTCTCTCTCTCTCTGTCATGTCCAGACAACGCATTATATACAAACATTAAAAAAAAACATTAGTGGACATACCGACTCTTGGTGGTCCATCGTTGATCAATGATGACATTCTGCATGTTCGGAATCGGTAGGCACACGTACTTTCACACACTTGCTGCATCGGAGTACCAGGTACCTACAATCAACACAGACAAAAAGGTCAATATTTCACATACCAGCGCCATCAACCAAGCAGGTGTTCACATTTCTGGAACTGTCATGACTAATTTTCGTCTGGAGTTAGATGCGTAAAGGTTATGTTTGGATGTCTCTCACGGGGATGCCCTAACATCGGCTCCCGGTCCATCCGCCTTGCCGTGGTGTGAGAGCCCGAATGTACCAATCTCCCAGTCCCGGGGTAGGTGCCACATTCCTACTCTGTAACCTCGAATGAGGGGGTGGAGCTTGGGTAGTCGCTAAAGGATGGACCTGCAAGCACCCCAACCCAAACCAGCACGTCTCCATCTCCATGGTGCCGCTGGAGAAGGCGGGTGCCCAAAGTGCGTGGGTCCCAGGCCGCATCCTGCGATCCACCTTAAACAAATTCACGCAAAGGCTTTCATGCCTGAACTAACAGTCTCAACCTACTTCCATCACTCCCAAAAGTCCCGTGGCGATGGTACTCTGGATGACGGGGACAGGCCTGGTCAGCTGGAAGTCTCTAGTCCGGAGCCACACACTGGCGGCACCTGTGTGATGATCGTCCTACCCTCGAAGCTGTGGTGACGTGGTAGCTCGGCAGCTGCAGGTGTGACTGGGCTGGCCTTTTTAGGAGTACCGCAGCCCACTCCGAATGGAGAGAC
The DNA here is from genome assembly GCA_019207045.1 of Branchiostoma floridae x Branchiostoma belcheri. Taxonomy (NCBI): domain Eukaryota; kingdom Metazoa; phylum Chordata; class Leptocardii; order Amphioxiformes; family Branchiostomatidae; genus Branchiostoma; species Branchiostoma floridae x Branchiostoma belcheri. Next base: position 9,929,144 of record CM033027.1, read on the forward strand.
CCCTAGAAAAGGTGGGGTAAACATCGGTCACCACAACCTCCCCTGACTGGCAGACCGTGGCCAGTGGGGACCTACTTCTGCGGTCAACACCCGAGAAGAAAAGCTAAACCTAAACCTAAATTGAACCCTTTCAAGGTGGGGGCTTGGAATGTGAGGACCCTCATAGACCATGATGATACAGAGAGACCACAACGACGTACTGCTCTTGTGAGTCGAGAACTTGATCGCTTCAACATTGATATTGCTGCCCTCTCTGAAACAAGACTTGCTGGAGAAGGAAGTCTGTCTGAAGCTGGAGCTGGGTACACTTTCTTCTGGAAAGGGAAAAGTGCTGAAGAGCGGCGGATCCATGGCGTAGGCTTTGCGGTCAAGAGCTCAATTGTGAATCGCTATAACCTGGTCCCAACCGCTATAAACGAACGTCTCATGACCCTCCGTGTGCCACTCCCCGATAATAACCACCTGACTCTGATTTCCGTCTATGCACCAACCCTTGACTCTGAGGATGATGCCAAGGAGTCTTTCTACGCTGTGCTGAACCGTACCATCCAAGCTGTCCCCAGCAGAGACAAGCTCCTCGTGCTTGGAGACTTTAACGCCAGAGTGGGTCGTGACCACAAACTCTGGAAGGGCATTCTGGGCAAGCAGGGTCTTGGCTCATGCAACTCCAATGGACTTCTCCTTCTTGGCCTATGTGCTGAAAATGAGCTGGTCATCACCAACTCTCTCTTCCGGCTGCGAAATCGTCACAAGACCACGTGGAAGCACCCGCGGTCAAAGCACTGGACTATCCTCGACTACATCCTGACCCGATCACGTGACCGGAGTGATGTCCTAGTGACCCGCAGTATGCCCGGTGCAGATGATTGTTGGACAGATCACCGTCTCCTCATATCCCGTCTCAGACTTCGACTGCGTAACCTTCCTCGCCACAACAGGCCAGTAAAGAGGGAACGTCGCTTCAATGTCGCAAGGCTGAAGACCCCGGAAGTCCAGGAGGACTACTCCAACCGTCTCACAGAGCTCCTGGGTGAGGCACCACCATCAGACCAGTCGGACTCTGTAGAAGTGGACTGGTCCGTGCTTCGTGGCAACATCAGCAAGGCTGCAGAGGATGTTGTTGGCTACTGCAGTCGCTCCCATCAAGACTGGTTCGATCAAAATGACTCAGATATCCGAGATCTGATAGACCTGAAGAGATCTGCTCGTCTCGCATGGGAGAACCGCCCTACCCGCGCCTCCCTTCGACGCTTCAAGAAAGCAAAGCAGGAGTGCCAGCGAAGGGTCCGAGAGATGCAGAACCTCTGGTGGCAAGACAAGGCAAAGGAGATCCAGTCCTATGCAGACAACAGAGATCTCCGGCGCTTCTATGCAGCAACAAAGGAAACTTACGGCCCTCGTCGAGGAGGTACGAACAACCTCCTGACTGCAGACGGAATGACAGCCCTTACTGACGACCAAGCCATCCTTAACAGGTGGAGAGAACATTTTCAGACACTCCTAAACCGCCCATCGTCTGCGGCTGAAGACTTGCTCCGTAAGGTACCTCAACACGATGTTAGGCAGTGGATGTCTCTTCCCCCATCTTATGCTGAGTTCCAGAAGGCGTTGAACCGCATGAAAGCATGGAAGGCCCCAGGTCCTGACAGCATTCCACTGGAGCTCATCTCTCATGGGGGCATAGCTGTACAGACAAGGCTATTCATCCTGATCCTGCGCATGTGGGAGACGAAGGTTGTACCTGCGGACCTGAAGGATGCCACCATCATCACCATCTTTAAGAAGGGGGACCGCTCCATCTGCGGAAACTACCGCGGCATCTCTCTCCTGAGCATTTCTGGAAAGATTTTCGCACGGATTCTGCTAGACAGGCTCCTTACTGTTGCCGAAGAAGTCCTTCCTGAGTCACAGTGCGGTTTCCGACCATCTCGTGGTACCACAGACATGATTTTCTGTGCCCGCCTACTTCAGGAAAAATCCCGCGAACAGCGACAACCACTCTTCTTGGTCTTCTGGGACCTGGAGAAGGCATTTGACAGCGTCCCAAGACCAGCTATGTGGGCAACCCTGAGGCGTTTTGGCTGTCCTGACCACTTCACAGACCTTGTGCAAGCCCTCCATGATGGGATGACTGGTCGTGTGGCTGTAAAGAACACTATGTCTGAGCCATTTGCCATCACTACTGGCCTGAAGCAAGGCTGTGTTCTGGCGCCAACCCTCTTCTCCCTTTACCTTGGGGCCATGATCCACGAGCTCCCCGACAACGCCTCCGGTATCCAACTTCGTTATAGAATGGATGGAGGCCTCTTCAACACCGGACGCCTTCGCTCCCGCAGACACACCACTTCCTTCACGGTACGGGAGCTGCAGTACGCTGATGACAACGCAACTCCTGTGGATACAGTCAACGCTCTTCAGAGTACTGTCGATGTCCTTGACGGTGCTTACTCCCGCTTCGGTCTCACTTCCAACATAGGGAAGACAAAGATCCTCGCACAGGGAGCTCCGGGGCATCCTCCTCCTGACACTAGTAACATCCGACTCCGAGGTGAAGTACTAGAGACAGTGAAATCATTCCCCTACTTGGGAAGCTTCCTCTCAGATGACTGTACGATGCAGAAAGACATTGACAATAGGATTCGGGCTGCACATGCAGCTTTCGGGAGGCTCTCCAAACGTGTCTTCCTAAACCATGACCTCAGTCTTCAAACAAAGATCATGGTTTTCCAAGCCATTGTCCTGTCTACCCTCCTATATGGCTGCGAGGTGTGGGTCCTGTATCGGAGAGATGTGAAAAAGCTGGAGCGTTTCCAACAGCAAAAACTCCGTGCCATTCTGAAGATAAAATGGCAAGACCGTGTCTCCAACGAAGCTGTCCTTCTCCAGGCCAAGCTCCCCAGCATTGAGACTACGATGGCGCGACATCGTCTCCGCTGGGCAGGACACGTCAAAAGAATGCCTACAACTCGACTTCCTCGCCAGATCCTATACTCCCAACTAGAATCCGGCACAAGGTTGCGAGGAGCGCCCAAGCGTCGGTTTCGCGACCAGTTAAAGGCTACCCTCCTTCGTTGCGACATTGACCACACTAATTGGGAGACTCTCGCGGAGAACCGGTCTGAGTGGAGACGCACCATAACGCAGGGGACAGATCACATGGAGCAGTTACGACGCTCCGAAGCCGAGACAAAAAGACAACAACGCAAAGAGAGACTACTACTTCCTCGCTCCCCACCCACTCTGCCCTGCACAAAGTGTCCCAGACTGTTCCACACTGCCCTGGGACTGAGCAGCCACCTCAGACACCGCCACCAACAATCAGCAAATGAGACTGGATGGACATGAACTAATGCTCGGTCACGAGCTGACGCCGATGATGATGATGATGATGTTTGGATGGTTGCTCGATGGTCGAGTACGAGTAATAGACTATTGCCCAAACGTGCTTACCATAATACATTTGTAGTGAATACTTGGCACAGTGGTGCAGATGTAAGAGGCACATCTACAAATGTCCACAGGCAAGTACTCATCATTTAAGGACTAATTAACAATCGGTGCTAAGAATAGAATGAAATATAACCATAGACACTCACTACCAGATTTTCACATTGATAATAAAACGAATGATGAAGGGCACAGAGGATCTCAGTAAATACGTTACATTACACATGGATTGTCATTGTTTTCTTAGATTCCTAAAATAGGCACCAACTATGTCAGACTCGACATAAGGTAGTCTTGCATCTGGTGCTGACATTCCCTTAGACATAGATCACTGTCAACGTCATCACAATCTGATCCCGGTAAATGATTAAAATCTTTCTGCACTTCGAAGTTCAAGACGAAAGAGTACCATTAAAGACCTGTGATGTGTATAAAACTTCTTACTTCACTGTTTGACGGCAGTGTTATTGAATTTGTATCACAATCAGACCGGATATGCCATTCCTTACAGCATTTTCTTGTTGATACCAAATTTTATATTATATTTGTCCAGTCCTTATCAGATTCGTGTAAGGACAGCTTTATGGCTCTGTTCTTCTTTCATGCACATCGTCTAAGCACTGATTATTTCCAGATTTGAAGAGAGATATGACAGCTTGCATTTAAGCCTTTGCTTCCATGGTATCTTATGAATTACTATCAAATCTATGTTGAACCCGAAAATGAATTATTTGACAAAAATGAAATACTAAGGAAAAGGCTCAGACTTTTGCTTCAAATTATTTAGCTATGTTTGGAAGTGATGAGGCTGAATTTAAAACTTTCAGCTGGCGTGAATTGCTCAGATGCAGAAGGAGAAGTAAGTAATTGTCAGGATGTAAAGTAAAAAGTCCACGGAAAAAGATATTATAGTCACTATAAGAATTATGCCTGACAGGTTACATCAGTTTGAAGTTAAGAAAATGAAGCCATGTCCTAACATGCAGCGTATTAGCAACTTACTAAATAGCAATTTCTGACTACACCCAAGTTTTTCAAAGATTAGTTTATCCTACCATCCTCCCATATACATGTACGTCTGACCAAATGACCAAATCAATATCAAAGAAACAAAGAATCAACTTGACTAGAGAATCAACACTGACCTCGACTTTTCCTGTTCGACTGCGACTGAACACGATCATAAATGCCAAATTCTGCTATATTATAAATCCCATAAAAGATTGGTGCTTGCTTATTATTGGTCGGTATTCTACCTTAACCTTGACGACAACAGCAGCTGTGTCAAGCAGATCATATTTCACACATGCAGCAGTTATATTGAGAACCAAGGTTATGGATGACATGGCACATTTCATGGCAGTTACGAGACACTTGCGGGAATAGTTATGTAAAAAGAATGCAACTTATCAGCAAAGGTCCATACGGTGAAAGTCCAACCGCTTTTGAAACGTTTGGAGCAATATTTTCAACGTCGCTCAAACATGTTTTGTAGCTTCTTCTGTTTGGGCCCAACCCCAACAAACATCACCATTAAAAGTAAATCTTTGTCAAGTCGTACAAACTTAAAAGCTTTCGCGACCAAAACGTGGAGACTAACACATAAACCGTTAGTACGAATCGACGACTGGCATTTCATTTTATCTTCACACAAAAAATCAAGAAAGAATGTGAACCTTCGACTTACAAGACTGTCGCATTTTAGCCTCATAAATGTAGCAGTTAAGCGGAGAAATTTGAATATCTAACTGGGTGAATAGTGCAGACGAACGAAAACGTCTGCAGATGTCTAAATCGGAGCTCTTCGTTACGAATAGGAAGACAAACATTAAAGAACATATAAAGTATGCTTAGATTATAAATATATGTGTATGCCTCAGTTTGATCAGAAATAATCTTGATGTATACATGTAAGTCATCGGGCGCTAGCACCTCAGATTCAAGCTCATTCCTGTCTGTCTCGACACCAGGTGTTCACTGGAGCACTTAGTTCCAGCAAGTACTAGGTCGGACACATACGAAACACACGATACACTTGAATGCCAAAACGCCAAAATGCCAAAAACAATATGCCAAAACTACTTTTCAACAATATACAGAAGTGACATTGGCCATTCTCTACATTACAGAAGATAACGTCACATCACATCACATCACATTAGAAAACCTATTATATCGAAAATAATGAGGAACGTAGGAGCAAAATCCAATGGGGAAAGAGATACTAACTTACTCCTTCTCACGACCGCAGTGCGCTGTAATAGTACGTTTTGCTATGATATTGAAGTAAACACCAAAATACAGTCGTGCGCGTTTTGTATCTCTTATTACTTAAGCCTAGCTGAGATGAAGAGAGCAGCTGTGTGAATCTGAGCAACTTAAGACTAAGTTTGGCCATGGCATCAGTTATGTGAAAAACTCCAGTTATGTTTGCCGTGCGAAGTTCAGGTCGAGTAAGACACACTTGTGTGGACAGTTATGTGAAAGGAATGCAACTGGTGGCAAACGAAAGCCCTTAAAAACGCATATTACCTATGGCTAAAAACCAAGTAACCTTTCTTTGGAATATACAAGTCATTCAAATGTCCATGACGTTAACATCCAGATTGGTTCCAAACGGAACCAACACCACACACTTTTAACTGCGAGACTTTATTTGCCAAGACGAACAAGCTATGAACTGTCTAAACGCTTTCGCAACCAATTCTTGTACATCGATACGAACTCGAAGCTTGACATTTCCCTGTGTTGTCGCACAAAGTCATGGCAGCAAATGAAAACCACTACGATAAAAGGTACTTGATGTAAGAAACATCGTGTCATTATAGCTTCAATCTCTCTCTCTCTGTCTGTCAGTCAGTCTATACAGACTATGACACTTGTCTACACAAAAGGAACCTAAGAGGCAGAGATGATGCCTCTTAAAACAGGGTATTTTAAATATTCAGCTTGAATGTAAAGGGGTAACGTCTGCATCAACATCCAGTTTCTCACATAGAACATACCATTTGTTCTAATGAGGAAATATATTTTAGTTAATAACACATGGTCTACGATGTAGTTTGCACCAAGAACGTTCCTCAGCCACATTTCGACGCCAGCCTCCAATACCTGGAGCACTCAGGATGCAGGTTACCGGCCGTCGTAAGTTACGGGATGACGCCCGACTTGGCCGAGAGAGCAGCTGTGTCAATCAGGGAAATTTTAGAACATATTTGACTGCACCGATGTGGAGAACCTCAGTTATGTATGGACGCAACACATACAGGGACAGTTCTGCAAAAGCAACTGGTTGGTAAAAAATATTTCAGACATGGACATTCCTCTTTTGAAACGAACATTTTGTGTGACTTAATTTTGGACTGGTCAGCATCTGGCATGAGCATACAGCTTCGTGTACGATTTGCCGAGAAAAAGAAGTAGAATGGACCAACATACTAGTATTCTGAAAAGCATGGCTGTTAGTAACCTCAAAGAATACATATCCGCAAAATATAGCTCAGCTTGTAAATTCTACTACGGAATAGTACAGTTTACAATGCAGAAAGCCTAACTATATCCCTTTACAAATAGTCGGAAATGTCGACCTGGTCAGCCATCTTGATCTGATCAAATCAAACAATACTATGCATTGGTATCAAACATCTTCTGGAACACTTTTGGAAACTCATTGGGTAGTAGCACAAATAAGGAATAGCTCATTTAATATTTTGTATTGAATGAAGTTTAGAAATACTGGGAAAACGGTTTTCTTAAACAGCGTTTACATTGATGCCTACGTCATCTCGCTCATATTAGGTTACAGGACAAACAAACAACATCAATTCACCATAAAGCTTGAGTTTTGAGCTGAGCCAAACCTTTGTTTCCCTCACGTACAGTTTCGTTTAACATAAAGAAGTGTTAACAGGTGAAATATATATTGTAAACGTTAACCTTATCGACAAACTGTCAACGCTACTCATACCCAGCAATTTGGAGAATGTGAGCTTGGCACCACGCTGTTTTTCTTTGGAAATTCTAGACGCGGCTCAGTACCATGTGGTCTATTCGGCACGAGCTTACAGACCTTCCAATAAAGGTAAAAATACATGAAAATTCAGGGCATGTGAAGTATATTTTCCTTTCAGTATTATTAGCTCCCGAAAGTGCCAATGTGCCATTCTGTTTAACACAGCTGAGAACACAGTCAAGTTTACTAATTTAAGATTGTAGGATGGACTTGAACATCAAATTAACAAAGTGACCAATAGAATAAAGGACATAATTGTGAACTCACCAATAGAACATCATACAAGTGCTACCATGTCCTTAACGGCACATTGCTTTGACATATCATACTCATGTGATTCGCGTATATAAGACAGGGACGGCCACTGATCTTTCACAGCTTTGCCAGTTGAAGGTAAGTGTTTGAAGAAGACGTGATCCTTCAAGTGTACGTTTGACTCACGGGTTTAGGGGGACGTTTATTCTTTCCACGAGTAATTTATTCCGAAGTGGGGTTTTGAACTTGACGAATGTGTCTGATTTGTTCGTCAGCTGCACCGTGTCTTTCAGTGGCACATGACACGTATTAATGTAATTCTTTCCTGCCGTTGCCTTGACATGGCAGACATACCAGAAATTCAATTATTCAAACATACCAGAATATCGCCTGCACCGAAATGATTTCACATTTTGAAACTGTTTGGATTCTTACTTTGACGATTCTATCACACCAAATGATTCAAAATCAACCACTCCTTTTCCGCATGTCAAAAACGTTCATTTTAGCTTGAACTGAATCTATCCTTTGTATGACGTCTTTGCATTTCTCAAAGTTGTACTGAACTTTCTGTTGACTCTTTGCCCCTCCTTTCCAAGCTGCAGTGTCTCTTAGTTTCTCCTTGGTCTGAGTCTGCAACCAAAGAGCCACCATGCCTGCCTACGGTCCCTCACTCATGGACCAGCCGTCCGAATGGTTCCTCGCGGGGAAACCGGACGTCATGCGAGCGCTGAAGACGGCCCCCTACGATCCCAAGAAGAACTTTTGGGCTCCTGATAAAAAGGAGATCTTTGTCAAGGTCGAGGCGAAGAGCGAGAAAGGTGATGACGTCACCTGCGTGGCTGCTGGAGGAGCGGTAAGTTTTTCTTGTGCCTGTCACAATTTACGTATGGTTAGCAGCATGATTGGTCCTATTTGCCCTTTCCTTAATCAACGGTTTTCATTCGTGACAATATTCAACAATATGTGTTCAAAACTTTTCGTTTGTGGAAATGTGTATAATCTCACAATAGTACTAAATACTTCAGTATTTCGGGTCGTTGCGATTTGTCAAAGTTAAAAATGCTACATTATCCTGTTCTGTGTACATGAAGACATGAATTTATGAAGTTATGAAACTTCCTTTGCCACCAGACTGTTGTCGTCAAGAAGTCCAAGCTGCTGCCACAGAATCCGTCCAAATTCGCCTGCGCAGAGGACATGGTGAACATGACCTTCCTGCACGAGGCCGCTGTGCTGGGGAACCTGAGGGAGCGTTATGAGAACACTCTCATCTACGTAAGTATCCTCTTTTTCTTCAACGTGATCTACAGCCAAGTCAGGTGTTTACAATGTGTACAGCGATAAGCAAATATTTCTTTTATAGAGAAAGAACAAAGAAACAGCATTGTCCCTAAGACTAATATTTCGCCTTTGTTACCTGTATGGGAGCAAGACGCATTAGAACCAATGCAATGTCTTATCCGCTGAGACTCAAAGATATGGGTGTTCGGTTTACAATGGTCATGAACTAGTTGCTATTTGTGTCATTAAGAGACAAGATCTTTGTCAAAATGAGCCATCAATGTCTTACAGACCTACTCCGGCCTGTTCTGCGTCGTGATCAACCCCTTCAAGCTTCTGCCCATCTATACCCCGAACGTGGTTGACACGTACCGCGGCAAGAGGCGTACGGAGGTGCCGCCCCATCTCTTCTGCGTGGTGGACAATGCCTACCAGAACATGGTGTCAGAGCGCCAGTGCCAATCCTGCCTCATCACGTAAGGACCTTTCATACTTTATACATCAATGGTTTAAAAGGCTGAACATTACTGCGTTTTTAATCCGATTCTATCAGAAGCGCAACTTTTAAACTTTTTGCGTTTTGTAACGTTGCTACTACGTATTGCCTTTACTGCAGTGGCGAGTCTGGTGCCGGGAAGACAGAGAACACGAAGAAGGTTATTGCGTACCTGGCCATGGTTGCTGGAACTCCCGGCGGTGGCCAGGAGAAGAAGGTAAAACGTTTCCGTCAAATTTTGTACACATTTCACAGTATCTGTCAACAAATGATACGTGCACGTACATCCCAATAACTATAATCTAGCAAAAGACTGATCATCTCATTTGTTCACGGCCGCTTCGTGTTATTTTCACCCTCCTTTTATACTTCTATGCATGTTTGTCAACACTCGTCTTTACCAAATTCATTTCTTTTGCTGCCAGATCGGTCTAGAGGAGCAGATCGTGCAGACTAACCCTGTACTGGAGGCTTTCGGTAACGCCAAGACTGTGAGGAACAACAACTCCTCCCGATTTGTAAGTACTTCCGTGCACCGATTTGTCCTTGTATTCGACAATTTTTGTTTGTATTTATGCTGTAAACGACAGAGGTTCTGCGATGAAACATAGTTTTGATTGCCTGCAGTTATTTTTCATACTGTCTGCGAAGTGTTCCTTTCATATTGTTATGTAAAGGATTCCTTGCATGTCTGGTCAACTGTCTTTTTTTTACATTGCCTTGCCCACAGGGTAAATTCATCCGTATCCACTTCACCAAAATTGGCAAGCTGTCCGGAGCTGACATCGAGAGCTGTAAGTACCGTTGTGATTTCTTCAAAGAACAGTTGGTACTTTAAACAAGACGTCTCGTGTAAAACAAAACTTTCAAGCAAATATTACAATAGTTTGATACAATACTATGTGTACGATTGAACTGTCACTCACCACATGACGTCTTCTTATAACAGATCTGCTGGAGAAGTCCCGTGTTGTGGACCAGCTGCCCGGCATGGAGCGTGGTTACCACATCTTCTTCCTCATCATGTCCAACGGCATCCCGGCTGTCACGGGTAAGTCTTTCAAATCCTGAAGAATAGAAATACAGTAAATGAGTAAGCCTAAAATGATTGATAGAACTACTGACGACGGATAGTGATATCCTTTTTTACCAAAATATTTACTGATATCAAAACTGCTAAAATACATTTAATAAATGACTTCAGAACGCATCATGACTGGCACGGACCCCTCAGTGTACCACTTCGTGAAGGAGGGTGTGTACACCGTGGCCGGTATGGACGACCAAGAGGAGATGCGTCTAACGGACGAGGGTTTCGACATCCTGGGTTTCGCAAATGAGGATAAGAACAGTGTGTACGACTTCTGTGCCGGCATCCTGCATATGGGAAATCTGAAGTACGTGGACAAGAAAGAACAGGGAGACTGCGACGATCCTGCGCGTAAGTACAATCTACTTTTTGTGGTCGTTCACATCCAGAAAGGCAAAATACTGATACACAGCTGTATTTTATGTATGTCATTTTTCATAAATGAAAGCATCTTTACCAGTTTGTACCGAAATCCAATTACTGTATCATATGAGTTATCAATTGCCCCATTGCAGCTGCGGAGAAAGCAGGCCGCCTGTTTGGTGTCGATGGCATGCAACTTTTGAACAACATCTTGAAGCCACGTGTCAAGGTTGGCAGCGAGTTTGTCACAAAAGGCCAGACCGGCCAACAGTGTTCCAACTCCACTAGTGGTTTGGCCAAGGGTATCTATGGCAAGGTCTTCAAGTACCTGATCGACAAGTGTAACGAGACACTGGCCACTGAGCACGAGAGAGCCTTCTTCATTGGTGTGCTGGATATCGCTGGCTTTGAGATCTTCGAGGTGAGCTCTTCAGATAAAACTCACGGCGAATGAAATTCATATTTCTAGAATATGAAAGGATGATTCATATTTCTATTGTCAGATTGCTTGGCGAAATCTTGATGCTTCGTTTCTGTTGCAATATTTATCGTTATGACTTTATCCTTACAGCTCAACAGTCTCGATCAGATCTGTATCAACTACACCAATGAGAAGCTGCAGCAGTTCTTCAACCACCACATGTTCGTACAAGAGCAGGAGGAGTACAAGGCTGAGCAGATTGAATGGACCTTTGTCGACTTCGGTATGGACTTGGCGGCCTGCTTGGAACTGATTGAAAAGGTTTTTTTTTACAAACTTTCTTCAACATATTAATGTCATTGGTGACACTGAGATTCCACACAATCCGGGGAACAGACTAGTGACATTTTCGTGCCCTTGTAGCCGCATGTAGGTTATAACCCTTTGGTTCGTATCACACTGAATGATCTGGCCTTTTGTCATGGATGTTATATCACCACTAATATGACGCAATGGCGTGTGTTTACAGAAAGGAGGCCTGTTGCCAACGCTGGAGGAACAGTGCATCATGCCTAAGGCCTCTGACCAGACCTTCATCGAGAAGCTGCACAACACTCATCTGGGCAAGCATCCCAAGTACGGCAAGCCCAAGCCAGGCAAGAAGAAGTACGAGGCTCACTTTGAGCTGGGTCACTACGCCGGACCTGTGGCCTACAACATCTCCAACTGGCTGGACAAGAACAAGGACCCCGTGAACGAGAGCGCTGTCATCACTCTGAAGGGCAGCAAGAACCCGCTCATGCCTCTCATTTGGTCGGACTACCAGACAGCAGAAGAGCAGGCTGGTCAGTCATTTTCGAAAAACTGTTTGTTTGATTGACACGTTCAAAACAACTTCATTTGAGTCGTGATGCCAATTTTAGTGATACAATGTATTATCATACTCTTCCAGCTGACAAAAGTGGCGGCAAAAGGAAGAAGAGCGGTTCCATGCAGACTGTTACCAGTGTTCACAGGGTACGTTTTTTTCTTACTAGCAGCTTACACATAAAGGAGTAAACGGGTATCTGATTTGTACTTCAGCATCACTTGCATCATTTACGCCTCAATGAAAACCCACAGCTTCGTAACTTCACTATGAGTATTCAATTCCAATAGGAGCAACTTGGATGCCTGATGGCCAACCTCCACGCGACCTACCCCAGCTTCGTGCGTTGCCTGATCCCCAACGAAATCAAGACTGGTGGTATCATCGACGGGCCTCTGGTCTTCAACCAGCTGACTTGCAACGGTGTACTTGAGGGTATCCGTATCTGCCAGAAGGGATTCCCCAACAGGAGCATCTATGCCGACTTCTTCGACAGGTGTGAATACCAATTTGTATGATACTTTAGCAAAAGTTGTTTCCGTATGTCCAATGAATAAGATATCAAACACTGAACTAACAATTCTAATCTTATCTACAGGTACAAGGTCCTGGCCGCTGATTTGTTCGATCCCAACGAATTCTTGGAGGGTAGGGAAGCCTGCCAGATGATCTTGGACAAAATCCAGCTGGACAAGGCCAGGTATTCCTGTGGTCTCAACAAGGTGTTCTTCAAGGCCGGCACCCTGGCTATCCTTGAGGAGATCCGCGAGGAGAAGGTCAACGAAATCTATGTGAAAATGCAAGCTCGCGTCTTAGGCAAGCTCCAGCGGAGGAAGTACATGAAGCTGTGGGGCTCGAGGTTAGTGGTCAAGTTTTTCTGAACGACGTACAATTTCTTCTGCCTGAATACTGACAATGTTTAGGAATTACCGAAAATGATTTAACATATCGCATCTTTGAGCGAATTCATATCGTACTGCAATCCTGTGGACAAATTTGTCAGATATGTGTTATTTTATTTTATATTTTAGAGCTGCAGTTGGCACACTGCAGCGCAACATCCGTGCATGGTTCAGGCTGCGCAACGACTGGTGGATCAAGATGTACCAGGCGCTGCAGCCCAAGCTGACTGGAGGCATGGCAGAGGAGCGGCTCAAGGAAACTAAGATAAAATTCGCAGTACGTTACCAAACGATAGGGTTTTCAACAGCCACTCCTTGAGCATTAGAACCAACGAGCTATTTACGACATTCGAAGAGCTGTCCCATAAATTGTCAAATTGTCAGATTTCTTCTAATGTAGAACCGACACAACAATTATCACATTCGTCTTCCTGATCGAATATGTCGACCTGAATGTAGCCGATCAGTCAACAGTATACAATACTGTCAACTACAAGACAATTCACTCTGATTCTATGACCTATTATTTGGCATATTATAAATCTCGATCCTGTTCAGTGTGAACGTTTTCTCAATTACATCTCAAGAAATGGCGTGCTTTTTGAAACATGACAAACATACTTACCTAAACCCTTCTGTATACAAACATTCTGTGTATGTCTGTGTATGTCTGTGTATGTCTGGTGACTGTGGGCTCAAGAACATGCTAACTCCATTTTCCTTTAGGCAATGGAAAAACACTATGAGAAAGTTACCAAGGAACGGGCTGAGATACAAGCAAAGTACAACGACGTCCAAGCCGCCAAGGACAAGATCAATGAGCTTCTATTCAACGTAAGATTATTATATGTCTATCTATAATACATGCGTTGTGATACTATGGTGGCAAAGAAACCAAGGTATAATTAATTAAAGTATTGACCTATGAAGTATCTGTACCCATCCAGAGTTTAAATGAAGGAAAATAATGAATAGCATGTCGTGTGCACCCAAGACATGTTCAGATATCACTGCCATGACCATCATTAGAATTAGATTTTCTCTGTATTGAATAGACTATCATACATGTAGTATCCCAACAAAACTGGTTAAATTCCCTCCACAGGAAAGAGACATCATGCTGAACGGCGAGGAGCGCGTGAACTCCCTGCTGAAGGAGAAGGCAGAACTGGACGCCCAGCTGCAGGAAATCGAGGAGCGCGTGGAGGATGTGTCCGACCAGAACAGGCAGATGGAGTCCAAGAAGATGAAGGTATTACATTATAAAGATCACATTTGATGTTATGAGGTGGCATGATAATAACATCCAGCGTAGGTTAGACACTGTGCACATCCAATCGTTTTGCAATGTCGCAATTTGTCTTGTATAGGCCGAGCAAGAATGCGACGAAATGAAAAAGGAGATTGAATCCATCTCGCTCAAACTAAGCAAGAGGGAGAAGGAGAAGCAGGAGGTGGAGGACAAACTGCGCGCCATGACTGAGGAGGTGGCCGTGAACGACGAGCTGGTCGGCAAGCTCGGCCGCGAGAAGAAGAAGCTGGAGGAGCTCAATGCGGTAAGAAAACGTGATATCAACTTTTACGTTGTCCTATCATCCTGGATCTCTTTGCCACCTACTTGTGAAACACATAGATCATAACATTTCCGACGTGTTTTCATATCACTAGAAAATTCTGGAGCTTATTTTCTTTCTAAATCAATTTAGCAAACCCTGGATGACCTCCAGTCCGAGGAGGACAAGACCCAGAACCTCACCAAGCTCAAAGTCAAGCTGGAGCAGACCTTGGATGACGTAAGTAATACGTACTTTATCATCAGGTCGATTATTCGGAGTAACGCCTGCGCCTATGTATCAAAATCGGGGGACAAAGTAAACGTATAAAGCATTTAAAAGGCTTCCGAATGTAACCGATTCTACGTCCTTATCTCGACATTATTACAACTCGTGAGTACTTGCAGATGACACCAAATGTTTGCTACAAATTCGTGTATATAATTTTCCGTTAGCTTGAGGACAACCTTGAGCACGACAAGAAGATCCGTGCGGATGTTGACCGCGTCAAGAGGAAGCTGGAGAACGACCTGAAGAACGCCCAGGATCTGGTGGTTGAACTGGAGCGCTACAAGGTTGAACTTGAGGAGAAGTACAAGAAGTGAGTGACTAAAAAAATGCTTGAAGAACTACAATATAATTACAGTAAGGAAAGATCCCTTCGCACGTTATAGGTACAAGAACTAGTCGAAAAGGTACGTCGATCGAGAGATACTACATACCTGGAGATAAATAACAGATTTATAATAGACCTGTGGTTACTTTTATGTGTATATTAGGAAGGAGTTCGAGATCAACGCCCTGAACACTAAGGTTGAGGACGAGACTTCCCTGGCAACTCAGCAGCAGAAGAAGACTAAGGAGCTGCAGGGCAGGATCGAGGAGCTGGAGGAGGAACTGGAGACAGAAAGAGCAGCCCGTGCAAAGGTATTGTATAATAGCATATATAAACTGCCGACATTTCAATGAAGTTACAATGTACATATAGACTGGATTCGACATGAGAAATTGTTCGCTTAGATGCTTTCAAGACAATAAAGCTGCACAATCATTGACACACGTGTATTTAAACTAAACAGCTGGAGAGGCAGCGTGCCGAACTCTCGCGTGAGTTGGAAGACATCGGCGAGAAGCTGGAAGAATCTAGCGGTGCCACAGCTGCCCAGGTTGAGCAGAACAAGAAGCGCGAGGCTGAGCTCCAGAAGGTAAACATATTACGATTTTCAGATAAAAAAATGACATTGATCAATATTGGCTGTTCGTTTTGTTCAAGGTACACAAATAAATTACAGACAACCCCCAGATGCATTCGTGTTTCCTATACCAATCAGCCAGTATATTGTGCTGGATATACAACAAAATGTGTGTGGTAGGCAATAAAGAAGATAATATGCTGTATGATATTGCCTATTGTTATTGTCATAATCATACGATCACATAATAGGTTCGTCGTGAGTTGGAGGAGGCTACCATTGGCCATGAAGCTGCCACCGCCAGCTTGAGGAAGAAGCACAACGACACCGTGGCGGACATGACTGAGTCAGTAGAGAACCTGCAGAGGGCCAAGGCCAAGCTGGAGAAGGAGAAGAACTCCCTAAGGGTTGAGGTCGATGACCTGGCTTCCAGTGTTGAGCAGGTCACCAAACAGAAGGTTAGTGCAATTTCATGTTTTGCTGTCTTTCAAACACTTTGGACTCAAAGATACCTGGTGAAGCAGTGTTTGAGCACAAAGTATCACTTTTTCTAGATACTGATATAATGACGAAGAAATAGTACGCAACAAACTACAAGTACGGTTACTAGGTATGTTTTATATTATATCCTGTTTCATCAAGCTTAATATATGCGCAAAAATACTCTTTCAGGTCCAGGCTGAGAAAATGAACAAGCAGCTTGAGGATCAATACGTTGAAGCCAACCAAAGGCTGGAGGAGAATGCCCGTGTCGCGCAGGAATTGGGATCACTGAAGACACGCCTGACCGCCGAGAACAACGACCTGCAGCGCCAGCTGGAAGAGTCAGAAGGAATTGCAAACCAGCTCAGCAGGTAAACCGTTGTACAACATGATGACGATTTCGTACTGCAAGGAATCTATCAGATGTTAAATATGCTGTCACAGAACCTATCTTAAGGACATAATATCTTTATATCTGATTACTTTATATGTCTTCTATCAAACAGAACCAAGAGCATGTTCACACAGCAGATGGAGGAGGTCAAACGCCAGCTCGAGGAGGAGACCAAGGGCAAGAACGGCCTAGCTCACCAGCTGCGTGCTACTCAGTCCGACTGCGATGCTCTGCGTGAGTCCCTGGAGGAGGAGCAGGAGGCCAAGTCCGAGATTCAGCGCAACCTGGCCAAGGCTAACTCTGAGGTGGCGGCCTGGCGCTCCAAGTACGAGACCGACGCCATCCAGAGGACCGAGGAGTTGGAGGAGGCCAAGAAGAAGCTGGCAGCCCGACTGCAAGACGCCGAGGAACAGGTTGAAGCCGCCAACGCCAAGTGTGCCAGCCTTGAGAAGACCAAGAACAGGTTGGCTGGCGAGGTGGAGGACCTGATGCTGGATGTGGAAAAAGCCAACACACTGGCGTCTCAGCTGGAGAAGAAGCAGCGTCTGGTCGACAAACAGATGACTGAGTGGAGGCAGAAGTGTGAAACTCTGGGCGCCGAGTTGGAGACATCACAGAAGGAGCACCGCGCCTACCAGACCGAGCTTCTGAAGCTGAAGAATGTCTTTGACGAAGGTGTTGAGGCTCTTGATGCATTGAAGAAGGAGAATAAGACAATACAGGGTATGTATTTGACATTTACTTTTCGTACAACTGCGAGACGTTTCTACGTGAACGATTGAATATATCCATTATTAATTAAATGGTAATCTATACCTTTATCGACAGAGGAAATCAACGACCTGAACGACCAGGTTGCGGAGAGTGCAAAGAACCTTCACGAACTTGAGAAGGTGAAGAAGCGCCTGGTCGTTGAAAAAGAGGAGATTCAGAATGCCTTGGACGAGGCTGAAGGCGCTCTTGAGATTGAACAGGGCAAGGTAAGTGGATGTTCCGCCAGGCTGCACTTTTGGAATTTGTCATGTGAATATTTCATCTGATCACATCACATAATATTCCTTTGATTGCACTTCTACCAGGTCGTCCGAACACAGCTTGAACTGGCCCAGCTAAAGGGTGATATCGAGAAGAAAATCGCCGAAAAGGAAGAGGAATTTGAAAGTTCGCGGTAAGTTAATGGTCATTCTAAATTATAACATAAAGATATCCGTGTAAAAGATCTAAATCGTGAATGTGAGCCGTGTATCTATTAAGTTGACATTTTATCCTTCCGACTCGAAGTTCATGTTCTAAATTTGATTCTTACTCATATACGATCTATCTTTCAAACGCATTAATGATACATATTTCAACCTCTCTAGTAAGAACCAGGCTCGCGCCATGGATAGCGTCCAAGCATCTATCGAGATCGAGACAAAACAAAAGGGAGAAGCGCAGAGAGCAAAGAAATTCCTTGAAGGCCATCTCAACGAGGTTGAGGTTCAGCTGGAGACCGCCAACAGATCCAACGCTGAGGCCAGGAAGACCATTGCCAAGCTGCACTCCCAAATCCAGGAGATGCAGGTAACTGGAGGTCGTTGGATGCGCTACTATCAATTGCGTAACTCGACAACATGGCAATTTGGTAATGAACAAACGAACTATGGTTTTGGTCAATAAGAGTCTGACAAGGTCGTATTTTATTGGCGCTTGGTAATAAATGGTGAAGTGTATAGGAAATAACTCTGAGATGTTATCCTTCAGGTTACCATCGACGACGAACAGCGGCAGCGCGATGAGATCCGTGAGCAGTACAACATGTCTGAGCGCAAGTGCCAGATGCTGGTGAGCGAAGCTGATGAGGTAGGTATATGGTTAATTTTTTACTCGTGATAATGTGATAAAACATTTGGAATTTCTGAACTGTACATTCTTCTAACCCTCCTGTTTTACATTTTGAGAGAGCATCAAGTTTTCAATGTATGTTACTTTAAGGTGCGCGGGGCACTGGACAACGCAGAGAGAGCTCGTAAGGCCGCTGAATCTCAGCTGGTGGAGACCAACGAGAGGCTTGGTGAGCTGAGCACACAAAACTCAGCCCTGTCCGGACACAAGCGCAAGCTGGACGGTGACCTGTCGCAGATTCAGGGCGAACTGGAAGAGGTCATCAGTGACCACAAGAGTACAGAGGAGAGGGCCAAGAAGGCCATGGCTGATGTATGTATAATAGGCGTCCTTCAGCGTTGCCAACTTTGGATCAAAGATAAGATTTCAAAACGGGCCCATCGTTTACGAAATATTTGTTGTTGAACATTATCATGGTAGTTAAAGTTGTGTTGTTGTGTTCAATGGAATGTGTATCCTATTAAAACGACTTCCTTTACAACTAGACATCCCGCATGGCTGAGGATCTACGTGTGGAGCAGGAGAACTCTCAGCACGCCGAGAAGGTGAAGCGAACCTTAGAAGCCAACATGAAGGATCTGCAGCGCCGCCTGGATGAGGCTGAGGCCATCGCACTCAAGGGAGGCAAGCGTGCCATCCAGAAGCAGGAGAACAGGGTACGTATGGAGACATATTGGTATCTGACCTTTGAGTAAGAGGAAGAAACGAGGTTTTCTGACTGAAGGTCTCGTCTGTGGCAGACAGACATATCTTTTTGTTAGACACACGAATGGTTCATATGGTTATAACAGCTACCTACAAATGGCAATGTTAATGGAAACGGACTTATCAGCGACTGTAGCTCTAGAAAACAACAGGTGTGATGATCTTGACTGTTTATATTCTTTGGTCATCGTCATAGAGGCAAAACGTCGAGAAAGTTGTCCATTTCGCAACGATCGCCATTGCAGATTTTATCAGACATGAAATATTCTAGACTTGTGACAAGGAAATAGATTAATTTGTAATGCTTTACCTCTCATGCTGACGCTTTCTACGGTTTTGGTTTTATTTTTTAGATCCGTGATCTGGAGAACGACATTTCCACCCATAGCCGCCTGCACCAGGAGGACCTGAAGCAGCTGCGTAAGAACGAGCGCCGTCTCAAGGAGATGACCTTCCAGGCCGACGAGGACCGCAAGAACCAGGAACGCATCCAGGAGCTGGTGGAGAAGCTGCAGCTGAAGATCAAGACCTTCAAGCGCCAAGTGGAGGAGGCTGTAAATATCTTCCTCTGAATAACTTAAAGTTTAGGTTGATTGAATTTCGTGTCTGTAGATTCGTCGATAAGAGACGCATTCTGTCGATGTTTTATTTATATTGATTATTTCGAATTCCAACGATATCCAATTACTTTTCATTGGACACAGGAGGAGCAGGCAGCATCCAACATGGCCAAGTACCGCAAGACCCAGCACGAGTACGAGGATTCCCTGGAGCGTGCCGAGATTGCCGAGGGCTCCCTCAACAAGCTGAAGTCCAAGTCTCGCGTGTAAACCGACAGGCATCAGTGAAATCGTTACACTTGTCGATGTGGTCATCTGATCACCTTATTCTGCTCTGTCTTTCGTTTGATCCGTTGGTAGTTTTATGAAATAAAATGTAGTCCCGCTTCTACAAATATACTGTGTCTTTCGTCACTATTAGTCGTCACAAAGTAGTAGATTGTATACGCTCTTCCATACTTCATGACACATAGTATACATTATTGTATTATTAGCATATTAGCCACCTCATGAGCAATCTAGGAAACATTGCATATCTTCGACGAAATTGGTGAATATTCTACACTTAACCATCAACACTGAAAGAAGTGTAAGGAAGTTGTGTAAAGGCAAATACGTATCTACTACCGCTCGTAAATCAGTCTTTTTGGTCCAGATACTTAGAAGACATACCGATATCTGCAAATCCATTTTACTAAGCACAACGTATGCAAATGCAAGTGTCATTGAACACGAGGAGACAGTGGGCGATATACATAACTATGGTCAATTGTTAACCTATACATTTTCAGCATAAAAGGTGCAACATAGTCAAAGTGTGGTCTTGTTAGAATTTAACAACAATTGCATTAAATACGTAGCGATAGTAATACACTTCCTAACTGGCGCCACTTACGGTGAAGCTTTTGGTGTGCAGAAAGAAAACAAAAACTGGTCTTTGTCTCACACCACCCTGACCACGACTTTGACTCACACCACCCTGTCCATCACCTACTGGAGGCTATCTTTACTTTAATAAATGATTACGACAATCATAACAGAACAAGAGAATAGAAACGACAAGACGCATCAATACCACAGGAGCCGAGGAAAGCGGAGAAAGACCAGGGGTATGGTGACTCTGCCTGTTGGAAATGAGAGACAGAGACACCAGAGAGGCTGTCCACAAGACGCAACATGCATCGCTGAAGCAGTGAAACCTAACACCACATTAAGACATTCATGTCGATTTGTGGCGCTTTACTGAGTAAAACGTAAAGCATTTAGCTAGACCAGCCCCAACTGTTCCAACCCTAACGTCTAATGATGACCGATAAAAGAACATCACATACGGGGTAATTAGTATGCTTGGTAAAATATAACAGCGGTTGAAGCTCAAATCATTGAAATTTTATCAAAGTCCTGTCAGCAATTCTTCCAGTACATTTTGAAGAAATGTTGGAACAAAAACTATTCAGGGAATACAAAATGATCTTGAATTGGGGTTAATCACTGACCTGGTCGTTTCGCTTCAACGGCTGAACGCGTTCCGAAAGCAATGGTTGTTGGTTTGGTTTGATAGTACAAACTTGTTGCGAGGTTAATTGCTATTGGTCAGTATTTCAGCTCTGGAAAAGTATGCACTCCATCACTTTCACCTTGACTTAAACCGCAGCTGTGTCATGACATCAATCTGAGCCTATTTGACAAGAGTAATGTGTAGAACCGAAATATGTATGACAAAGCAAATTCACAGCAGTCATAGTACACTACTGTTTTGACATTCCTCATGAATTCCGATTTGAAACACCCTTAAGCTGTTACAAGTCGTCCAATCATTCCCTACCTGCCCTGTTTCTTTCCAACTTCAATGAAAGCACTAAATGTAAACGTTTCTTCGAAAATTCTCCCACAGTGCCTTTCAGCAGTGCATGAATGTGAAACTGAATCGGAGCAATTCGAAAATTCAACTGGTGTGAACGGTGTGGACAAAGTACAACAAGGGTTTAAAATGTCCATATCCAAATTCGTAGCGGATTCCACTTTTAACACATTTAAAGAAAGGAATATGAGTGATTAAAAGGTAAAATGCACCTAGCCAACTGTTGATCAAAAAGCACTGCTCTGGCAACTTAAGGTACCAGGCCCGGGTAACTACAAACTCTAGATCCAGCTTTCTGTCCGATAGTCTCGATAGCGTTAGATTTTGGGAGCGGTTAGTTTTAAAGTGTTTGAAAACATACTAGCAAACTTGAAACTGCAAATAAGATATCTATTGTATATACAAATACCTTTAAGATCTTGGCATTCTCTTAATCGTTTAATTGTCAAAAACAGTACTACAACTATACAAGTTTTAAACTTTCATTCTGAAAAGCTCCAATTGGCTTACAGGTCACCTTTTATGAACAACTGTGTCACTCTGAGTATCTACAAAGACTTATCTTTTGGCATCCCACAGGGAACTGAATCAAGAGGGCGAATTTCTGGTAGTTTCCAATAAGTGGTTTGACCATTCCCTAAATAATCTACATTACATCAAACAGTCAATATTATACCCAAAGTGGAACATCAAAATGAAATGGGTATCACTACTGACTTACTCTTTTTTACTGACACGGCTTCAAGAGCTCCGCAACCACACATTTTGGTATCATACTGAAGTATGTGTAACTTCAAAACGTAGTGGTACATTCTTTCCATCGGGTAGTATTTTAGAAAGCACGTAAATGCTGACATTGCAAACGTCTTTCTTGAGTACAAGAGCAGCTGTATCAATACTAGTTTGAGCAATTTTAGAGTTTGACAGCAATCATGTAAACGAGATCTGCGACAGTTATGTATGACCAGTCAAATTCACTGCAGTTGCGAGACTCTTGTGGCGACAATTCTAAAAAGGATGACAAAGGATACGGTTACAGTTGACAGTTCTAAAAAAAATTTAAAAAAAATAAAGTATGAGCCTAAAATATATTTAAAAAGAAGCAAATTTAAAGTCATGAAAAAATTGTGGCATTCTTTCTGGTCAGAACAGGTATCACACTTCAGCTAGAAGGATGACAAGAGACTAAAGAGCAACCCTAATATTGTTCTCTTCATGCGATCCCGGAGTGACCACCGACCACTACGCCCTTCATTGGACGTTTACAAGGTTGGGTGTCATTTCCACAAATTGTCGCCACGTCGACCTGGTCAGCCATCTTGATCTTTGTACGGCGTATTATTTCCAAAGCGAACTGGGTTGTACATAAACCACCACCATAGGCAAATAGTGGTTTATACACACACACAGGATGTAACATAAACACAATTAAGTGTAGAAACAACAATTTTTCTTATTTTGCATAAACCTTTTGCAATACCAATAATATTGGGTTGCAACAACAACATAGAACATCAATACCGCTTAAAACATGACTGTGGAGCCAAGTTCAACAAGCGAGTTCACTCTGCTAACAGTTCATTTGAGAATACAGAAGTGTTAACATGTGAAATGTATATTGTAACGACATACATACTCACGGTAAACGTTTAACAGCAGGCCATAACCTTGAGGACGAACTTTCGGCGTCACGCATACCCGACAATCCGTAGAATGTGAACCCCACCCTGCGATATATTTATTGGCGTAATTCTAGACGATGTACGGGACTATATGGTTTATTCGGCCCTTAACACCTGCTTCCGAACATCATGATAACCATAAATATGCATAAAAATGTAGGGTATGTAAAGTCTGTTTTTCTTTCAGTATTATTAGCTCACGAAGGCGCCAAGTAAGCCATACAGCTGTGATGGCAATCAGTCAAGTTTACTAATTTAACATTGTAAGTTGGACTTGAACATCGAATTAACGAAGTGACCAATAGAATGAAGGACCTAACTCTTAACTCACCAATCTGGAACATCATGCGATTGCTTACATGTGCATAAATTCACATTGCTTTGGCATATGATCCTCATGAGATTCACATATATAAGACAAGGACGGCCACTGATCTTTCACAGCTTTGCCAGTCGAAGGTAAGTGTTTGAAGAAGTTGTAAATCCGTAAAGCACTTTGCTTTATGTGTGTGGAATATTGGCGCATGTATCTTTTATCATGAAGATTTCTAACTTTGAATAGAACTATGTAATGGCAAAAAAACAAACATTGGAGCATGAAGTGCATATTTGCATTTCATGGTATAAACGTATTTCAACTATTTGGAATGCATTGCCATATCGCTTTGGATATACAAATGACACGCTTGAATGCACATGGCCTTCCGCTGCTGTTGATTTAACGCCGTTACCCAAACATGCCAGATGGAGACCACTTGTCCAACTTCACCTAAACGATTTGTCATTTTATAATAGCTTCTTATGTTTTGATACTTTGTGTGCTTAACGTTTTACCAACGTATGCATACATTGCAACCACTTCATTTGGCTTTCAATAGTATTCATCCGTAATCTTTCACAACTAAATTAATGGTGTTATCTTTCCTAAACCTATATTTCCCTCTCCTCAGCTGCAGTCTCTCTACTTTCGTCTTGGTGTGAGCCTCCAACCAAAGAGCCACCATGCCTGCCTACGGTCCCTCACTCATGGACCAGCCGTCCGAATGGTTCCTAGCGGGACAACCGGACACCATGCGGAAAATGAAGACGGCTCCCTACGATCCCAAGAAGAACTTCTGGGCTCCTGATAAAAAGGAGATCTTCATTAAGGTCGAAGTCAAAAGCGAGAAAGGTGATGACGTCACTTGCGTGGGTGAGGGGGGAGCGGTAAGTTCGTATTTTTATTACAGCTATGATAAACCGCATGTGTGGAAGTTGTTGCTGCTTATTCTACTGTCAAAACGTTGGCGTAATGTACACGATGGGCGCCATCATCACGAATGTCCATCAAAGAATTATCCTTCACACTTTTTAGTATTACCCTCATTTGTTTATCTGTTACATTGGCTGTGGTGCTGCATCAAATATGACATACCTTCAGACGTTACTATTTGTCAGATTTAGCAGTGTTACATGTACTTTTATGTCTTGTATGTATCTGAAGATATCGAGTTTTGAAGTTTCGCATTCATTTCACCACCAGACTGTCGTCGTCAAGAAGAAAAAGTTGCTGCCACAGAACCCGTCCAAGTTCGCCTGCGCAGAGGACATGGTGAACATGACCTTCCTGCACGAGGCCGCTGTGCTGGGTAACCTGAGGGAGCGTTATGAGAACACTCTCATCTACGTAAGAATTTTTAATGAAGAGACCTACAACACTTTCTGCATCTTCCAGTTTGTAGGGAGACTCCCTTTTCAGAAAAGACGATGATTTCTTAAAAGATGTATTTTGCAAAAACATATAAATGGTTTCTTACAGTTAGTATGAATTTACAACATCTTTTAAAACGTTCCCTATTTTTCTTTTAGACCTACTCCGGCCTGTTCTGCGTCGTGATCAACCCTTTCAAGCTTCTGCCCATCTATACCGCAAACGTGGTGGACATGTACCGCGGCAAGAGGCGTACGGAGGTGCCGCCCCATCTCTTCTGCGTGGTGGACAATGCCTACCAGAACATGGTGTCAGGCAAGTGTCTCGATAGTTGACCAGAAAAGCACTGTGATGAACGGACCAAGAATATACTTAGAGCTTGTAGGGACAGGAGGCTTCTGCGCCCCAAAACTTTAAGGATCCACCCCAAAGATACTTGATCAAAGACGTCTATATACCTGCATTGCGGAATGTAGTGGCATGAAA
The DNA here is from genome assembly GCA_019207045.1 of Branchiostoma floridae x Branchiostoma belcheri. Taxonomy (NCBI): domain Eukaryota; kingdom Metazoa; phylum Chordata; class Leptocardii; order Amphioxiformes; family Branchiostomatidae; genus Branchiostoma; species Branchiostoma floridae x Branchiostoma belcheri. Next base: position 9,954,773 of record CM033027.1, read on the forward strand.
ATGAAAGAAAGAACGCGTTTTTTCGGCTATTCGTATTCTATATAAAAGAGACTTAGACCATAAGACCATGAGTACTTGACGTTGTATTCACTAATGGTCATATTTCCTTCCAGAACGCCAGTGCCAGTCTTGCCTTATTACGTAAGATATCTTCATACTTTATATAGCAAAGTGCTTCTGGTCTATGTTTAAATGATATAAAATGTCCTCCGCTTTTTGTACTTTCATTTTATTTCATCCTGTGCTATTCCTTCATAATGATTTCCTAACCAATAGCCTGCATTGTGACCTATAAATCAGTGGCGAGTCTGGTGCCGGGAAGACTGAGAACACGAAGAAGGTTATTGCGTACTTGGCCATGGTTTCCGGAACTCCCGGTGGTGGCCAGGAGAAGAAGGTAAGTCTTTATATTAGCATACATTTATTTTTGCGAGTGATTACGCAATTATAAATACGCCAAATTGTCGAGTAGTTTTCTTTTTTTTTCTGCTGTAGGCTGGTTGATTTTTGATCTCGAACAGCTAGGAAAAGAATACGATTTGCAACAAAAAACGTAAACGAGTGTCTACCAAGACGTTTAGTATTCCGCATGGATTAGATCTATTGCTATCGTATTCTTACTTTGACTATTTTCGCAGATCGGTCTAGAGGAGCAGATCGTGCAGACTAACCCTGTACTGGAGGCTTTTGGTAACGCCAAGACCGTGAGGAACAACAACTCCTCTCGATTCGTAAGTACCAAAGGAGTATAAAAGTGAAGACACGCTGATCCCTTATTAAAGATATAGATGGCAATGCTACATCAGCCATTACGTCAAGTCTTGGTCGCCTTGAGGTACTTGGTATTGTTGTTATATCTATACTGAGTCCTTCCACAAGCTGTACTTCAACTGAAGTTATCAAACAAGTCTACTTTCCCCTTCGAAAAAACAGATTATAGATGCCTCAACCCTCTTGACCTTTGAGCTACATGGAAGATCAGTTCAAGTAAAAGAGTGAGAGCACTATTTGAAATACCTTACATGTAAGTACAATATGTTTCTGGATCATATTACTGGGTGACTACACAGCCAGTTAACGCCTCTATTCCAATTTACCACTCCAGGGTAAATTCATCCGTATCCACTTCACCAAGATCGGAAAGCTGTCCGGAGCTGACATCGAAAGCTGTAAGAACGTCATTTCTTATCATTTTCTTTGTAATTACTGAAGGTCTTACACATATCATCGCCTGTGCTAGTGAAGCAAAAACTAACACACATCTGCAGTGATACGTTTTGTAATATTTTGTTCAAGATACGTTAAAGCTACTCACGATATATTTCTTTCTTTGGTTGAATTCATCCAGACCTGCTGGAGAAGTCCCGTGTTGTGGACCAGCTGCCCGGCATGGAGCGTGGTTACCACATCTTCTTCCTCATCATGTCCAACGGCATTCCGGCTGTCACGGGTAAGGAACACTGATACTGGGGAGAGAGAGGAATTAACTTGAGAAAAAATATCTAAGCTAGCGTTGTTTCTCAATTCATTCGACTAATGAACAATCATTGAGGCAAACGGCATCCTTTTTGCAGATACATAAACGGACACTTATCACACGGGGATCTCTGTTTTATTTCAAAATGGGCAGCTACATTGAATTTGAATACAAAACTTTCAATGCTATCTTTCTTGCACCCAGAGCGCATCATGACTGGCACGGACCCCTCATTGTACCACTTCGTGAAGGAGGGTGTGTACACCGTGGCCGGTATGGACGACCAAGAGGAGATGCGTCTAACGGACGAGGGTTTCGACATCCTGGGTTTTGCAAACGAGGAGAAGAACAGCGTGTACGACTTCTGTGCCGGCATCCTGCATATGGGAAATCTGAAGTATGTGGACAAGAAAGAGCAGGGAGACTGCGACGATCCTGCTCGTAAGTTTAAGAAAAGTTTTCGCCGTTTAAGCAATATACATATATCATATCTGTAAACATCTGAAAGTAAGCTTCACAGTTGTAGAGGACAAGTCTCTTCTTTGATGTTTTATTATTTAATTCACAGCGAAATCATCGTTCGGTTGTTCGTGATCATTTTACAGCTGCGGAAAAGGCAGGTCGTATGTTCGGTGTCGATGGTATGGGACTTTTGAACAACATCTTGAAGCCACGTGTCAAGGTCGGCAACGAGTTTGTGACCAAAGGCCAGACCGCTCAACAGTGTATGAACTCCACTAGTGGTTTGGCCAAGGGTATCTATGGCAAGATCTTCAAGTACCTGATCGACAAGTGTAACGAGACCCTGGCTACTGAGCACGAGAGAGCCTTCTTCATTGGTGTACTGGACATTGCTGGCTTTGAGATCTTTGAGGTATTTGTTAAAAAAACACATGAGAAATTGTTTGAAGACGATACATATTTTATAGATGATCTGGCAGATTACTCGTTAATCTCTTCCTAATACAAAGTTTCTGTAACCTGATACCTTGTTTCTCTTGTAATATGACCTTTTCCTTACAGCTCAACAGTCTCGATCAGATCTGTATCAATTACACCAATGAGAAGCTGCAGCAGTTCTTCAACCACCACATGTTCGTACAAGAGCAGGAGGAGTACAAGGCCGAGCAGATCGAATGGACCTTTGTCGACTTCGGGATGGACTTGGCCGCTTGCTTGGAACTGATCGAAAAGGTTCGCGATAATTCTTTTATATTTTAATGTTCTCAGTATTGAAAACCATTAGCAAAATTAGCATCCTCTACGTGAATAAAGTACTTCTTGCCTGTTGATATGTGGATTATATAGCTATGTCACAAGATGAAATAATGTGTGTTTACAGAAAGGAGGCCTGCTGCCAACGCTGGAGGAACAGTGCATCATGCCTAAGGCTAATGACCAGACCTTCATCGAGAAGCTGCACAACACTCATCTGGGCAAGCATCCCAAGTACGGCAAGCCCAAGCCAGGCAAGAAGAAGTACGAGGCTCACTTCGAGCTGGGTCACTACGCCGGACCTGTGGCCTACAACATCACCAACTGGCTGGACAAGAACAAGGACCCCGTGAACGAGAGCGCTGTCATCACCCTGAAGGGCAGCAAGAACCCGCTCATGCCTCACATTTGGTCGGACTACCAGACAGCAGAAGAACAGGCGGGTCAGTATCTATCACGTGTGTTTGATACGTATTTCTTCTACTTACACTTGTATTACATCGTACTAGTACTTGTTACATGTGTTGGATAAACAATGTTTAATCATGCGCTTGCAGCTGACAAGAGCGGTGGCAAGAGGAAGAAGAGTGGCTCCATGCAGACTGTCACTAGTGTTCACAGGGTAAGATCACATTAAGATGATTATACATATATCGTATCATATATCTGAGTTATTTTAATGACAGACTATAAATACTATAAATATTTTGACTCTCTGGCATTCAAAACGTAAAACTTTTTCCTTGTTCTCTATGTGTTTTCCCTAGGAGCAACTGGCTTCATTGATGGCCAATCTACACGCCACCTACCCCAGCTTCGTGCGTTGCCTGATCCCCAACGAAATCAAGACTGGTGGTATCATCGACGGGCCTCTGGTCTTCAACCAGCTGACTTGCAACGGTGTACTTGAGGGTATCCGTATCTGCCAAAAGGGATTCCCCAACAGGAGCATCTATGCCGACTTCTTTGACAGGTGCAAATGATACATTGTATGACCGTTTTTGTTTTCGCTGCATATGGTATATAATTATAGTAGAAAAGGATCTGATTATTTTGGTTCTAGTCGCTAAAAAGTTCATGTATAAATATCTAACATCTACGCCTATAGGTACAAGGTCCTGGCCGCTGAATTGTTTGACCCCAATGAATTCTTGGAGGGGAAAGAGGCCTGCCAAATGATCTTGGACAAAATCAAGCTGGAGAAGACCAGGTATTCCTGTGGTCTCAACAAGGTGTTCTTCAAAGCCGGCACCCTGGCTATCCTCGAGGAGATCCGTGAGGAGAAGGTCAACGAAATCTATGTGAAAATGCAAGCTCGCGCACTTGGCAAGAGCCAGCGGAAGAAGTTCATGAAGATGTTCGGTGCAAGGTGAGTCAGCCACTTTCTCTAACGACTTCAAATTCATATACCTGTAGACATTCTAAGTATCCTATATTACAAGGACGGTTGCCTAAGCGCTGTGAAAGCCCAAGTACTGTGAACGTGTTGAATATGACCTGATATAACCCATTTATTTGGCCCATTGCAGAGCGGCTGTCGGTATACTGCAGCGCAACATCCGCGCATGGTTCAGGCTGCGCAACGACTGGTGGATCAAGATGTACCAGGCCCTGCAGCCCAAGCTGACTGGAGGCATGGCAGAGGAACTGCTCAAGGAAACCAAGATAAAACTCGCGGTACATTTCTTGAATTTACACTATATTTCTTGACTCCACTTTTAAACAAAATACGATGCTTTCAACGAGTATTTTCCGTAACGTAAACCTATCATTCAGCGTACGCCGTATACTAAATCCAAGTTACATGTCAGGGATTAAGCATGCATCCTCAAGCACAAAGAGTATATGGGTTTAAGATTCTTGGCCCAAGAATACACTAATACTTCACACTTTCTTGCAGGCAATGGAAAAACACTATGAGAAGGTTACCCAGGATCGGGCTGAGCTAGAAGCAAAGTACAACGACGTCCAAGCCGCAAAGGACAGGATTAATGAGTTGTTGTTCAACGTAAGATTCCTATATTCAATCAATAGTGCAACGGCTATTGTGGCATAGCTAACCAGACATGCTTTAAGAGTTGACATGTCGACTAAAATGTACTGTGTACTATAATGAATACATAACACAGCTGTATTGACGGAGAGTTTACACGACATGAATATGTACCACATGCACATACTTTTAGTAAGATTTCACTGAGTCTGAGAGTATTGACGCATTGTATAGATTGTATCTTGAAACTCTATTATATAGTATATTGATGAAGTTCTTCCATAGGAGAGAGACATCATGCTGAACGGCGAGGAGCGCGTGAACTCCCTACTGAAGGAGAAGGCAGAACTGGACGCCCAGCTGCAGGAAATTGAGGAGCGCGTGGAGGATGTGTCCGACCAGAACAGGCAGATGGAGTCCAAGAAGATGAAGGTACAATATTGTCAAGATCACCTTTGCTCTTGAATTTGACTTGAGTCTTTTTGACTGACGGAAATCGGCACCAGCGCAAACTAGCGTCCATAGTATACTCCAACAAATTTTCTCCAACAGGCAGAGCAGGAATGCGACGAAATGAAAAAGGAGATTGAATCCATCTCGCTCAAACTAAGCAAGAGGGAGAAGGAGAGGCAGGAGGTAGAGGACAAACTGCGCGCCATGACTGAGGAGGTGGCCGTGAACGACGAACTGATCGGCAAGCTCGGCCGCGAGAAGAAGAAGCTGGAGGAGCTCAATGCGGTAAGTCGTGACATATGAATAACGCTTTCTAATTCAGACCACCTTACAGTGAACGGTAGAAACCAATTGGTGTGAGACAAGAAGTACGTCATGAATGCATCACTTACTACTTACTTTTTCTTTTTCTCCCTATCAACAATCAAATGAGACTGTTGGGCAGGATAATGATATTTTGTCTTATGATTAATCATGATAGGATCATGAACTTATTTGCTGTCTGAAACTTTCAGCAAACCCTGGATGATCTCCAGTCAGAGGAAGATAAGACCCAGAACCTCACAAAGCTCAAAGTCAAGCTGGAGCAGACCCTGGACGACGTAAGAGATACTCTAAACTCTACCTGGGTCAACTATGCTATCTTTTATGATTTACCCACCAACCAAGACTCACGTACCATAATTGACGTAGCAAAGTTAATGTTGTCTAAGCAAACGCGTAAGAGTACGAATGTCAGTGTCATGCGTCTCTTATGATCAATTCTTAATCTTCCTTAACCAGATTAGTTACCAATTTCTTTAGCTCGAGGACAACCTAGAGCACGACAAGAAGATCCGTGCGGATGTTGACCGCGTCAAGAGGAAGCTGGAGAACGACCTGAAGAACGCCCAGGATCTGGTGGTTGAACTGGAGCGTTACAAGGTCGAGCTGGAGGAGAAGTACAAGAAGTGAGTGAATGAATCCGTTCATAACTTCTCGTCAAACTGCTTAATACTTCTGTTACGACACCAATGAATTTACAAGACAGCAAATGATAATAAGTCCCTTGTTTATGATATTATCAGGAAGGAGTTTGAGATCAACGCCCTGAACACTAAGGTTGAGGACGAGGCTTCACAGGCAAGTCAGCAGCAGAAGAAGACTAAGGAGCTGCAGGGCAGGATCGAGGAGCTGGAGGAGGAACTGGAGACAGAAAGAGCTGCCCGTGCAAAGGTACTTTGCAATTATATGAAAGGTATACTCCGACTAAGGTGTCTAGATAGTACCGTGATGAATAAATAAACCCTTATCCTGATTATGATGCTTAGTATCTGACTATTCAACTCATGAAGTACCGAAAGGCCTATAATGTGTCGATTTATCGCTCATCTAAAGGCAACGTGGTCAAGTATACTTTCAATCAAAATTCACAGCTGGAGAGGCAGCGCGCCGAACTCTCGCGTGAGTTGGAAGACATCGGTGAGAAGCTGGAAGAATCTAGCGGTGCCACAGCTGCCCAGGTTGAGCAGAACAAGAAGCGAGAGGCCGAGCTCCAGAAGGTATGAGATATTTACAAAGCTAGCAAAAAAGGCAAAGAAAATATGTACACTGCATCAATCAAGTTCTTTACCAACATGACGTATGAATCGAGACTAAAAGAAGTGAAAAGGCATCTAGCTTCATATCCATAAAACGTCAACCTCTCACACAAAAGCAGTTGATCGTCTTTTGACATACATTGATTTTACATTGCTTCGGCCATTTTACAGGTTCGTCGTGAGTTGGAGGAGGCTACCATTGGCCATGAAGCTGCCACCGCCAGCTTGAGGAAGAAGCACAACGACACCGTGGCGGACATGACTGAGTCAGTCGAGAATCTGCAGAGGGCAAAGACTAAGCTGGAGAAGGAGAAGAACTCCCTCAGGGTGGAGGTCGATGATCTGGCTTCCAACGTTGAACAAGTCACCAAGCAGAGGGTTAGTACAATTTTACGCACCCCTTTGTTTTTATTCCTTTCTTCATACGTACGATATGAACCTCTATAAAGAACCGAAGTATTTATTCATTTTTCAACATGCTTGATATAAATTACCAAAGCAAGATGCAGCAAAAGAGGCCTATACTGCCATATATGGTATTGTGCCTAGCCGTATTTCCTATTTCTTACACATTTGCAAAACTACATTGCAGGTCCAAGCTGAGAAAATGAACAAGCAGCTTGAAGATCAATACATTGACGCCAATGCAAGGCTTGAGGAGAATGCCCGTGTCGCACAAGAACTGGGATCGCTGAAGTCACGTTTGACCGCCGAGAACAACGACCTGCAGCGTCAGCTGGAAGAGTCAGAAGGAGTTGGAAACCAGCTCAGCAGGTATGGTGCAAGTTAGCTTTATACCAGATAGACTATTAGATACTAATGACGACTATAGAACAGAATGATTTACACATACATTATATGATTTATAGAACCAAGAATTGCAAACCAGCTAAGAAGGCAAATCCTTGAAGATTTGAAATAAAACAAAAAATGATGGTGGTTTGTTATTGCAAACAAAGGAAGCTGTCAGATGTTAAACACACAGAATCTATCTTCAACAACGCAATATCTTATACGATATCTGACTATTTCATATGCCATGCTTTCAGAACTAAGAGCATGCTCACACAGCAGATGGAGGAAGTCAAACGCCAGCTCGAGGAGGAGACCAAGGGCAAGAACGGCCTAGCCCACCAGCTGCGTGCTACTCAGTCCGACTGCGATGCTCTGCGTGAGTCCCTGGAGGAGGAGCAGGAGGCCAAGTCCGAGATTCAGCGCAACCTGGCCAAAGCTAACTCTGAGGTGGCGGCCTGGCGCTCCAAGTACGAGACCGACGCCATCCAGAGGACAGAGGAGTTGGAGGAGGCCAAGAAGAAGCTGGCCGCCAGACTGCAAGACGCCGAGGAGCAGGTTGAATCCGCTAACGCCAAGTGTTCTAGCCTGGAGAAGACCAAGAACAGGTTGGCTGGCGAGGTGGAGGACCTGATGTTGGATGTGGAAAAGGCCAACACACTGGCGTCTCAGCTGGAGAAGAAGCAGCGTCTGGTCGACAAACAGATGACCGAGTGGAGGCAGAAGTGTGAAACTCTCGTCGCCGAGTTGGAAGCATCCCAGAAGGAGCACCGCGCCTACCAGACCGAGCTTCTGAAGCTAAAGAATGTCTATGACGAAGGCATTGAGGCCCTTGATGCCTTGAAGAAGGAGAATAAAACCTTGCAAGGTATGTATTTCAAAAACCCATTTCTTTGAACAATACCGGAATTATATACATCAACACTTTCATGTATCGCTAATGTAATAATAATTCTTCCTTACACAGAGGAAATCAACGACCTGAACGACCAACTGGCGGAGAGCGCAAAGAACCTTCACGAACTTGAGAAGACCAAAAAGCGCCTGGTCGTTGAAAAGGAGGAGCTCCAGAATGCAGTGGACGAGGCTGAAGGTGCTCTCGAGATCGAGCAGGGCAAAGTAAGTCAATAGCAAACCTTATCAAAATTATCAGATGCTGTAAACAGAGGAATAAGAGGGCCGGCACCTGGGTTATATATAGCAGGTAGGCATATTTCCTACAACATCTAAAGCAGGGAAGAAACATATTGCTATACATTTAGTATGCGTAATGCAAACTATAATAGTTGATTTAACTACTTTTTTACAGGTTGTCAGAACTCAGCTTGAACTGGCACAGCTCAAGGGTGATATCGAGAAGAAAATCGCCGAAAAGGATGAGGAGTTTGAAAGCTCGCGGTGAGTTGATGTACTTTCTTGCTTGTTTGATTGATTGATTGATTGATTGATTGGTTGGGATTGCAACAATACGATACTCGTGGATCACAGGCAGCAGTAGATGATGGAAGAAACACGGTGTTAACAGTCGTAATTGTGAGCGAGCTATCAAGCATCTGCAGTTATCTGCAGTTAATTCCCTATCAAACATAAGCTTCAGATTGCGAATGTTTGATGCTACGATCATTACTTCCAGATTTGATGCTGTATACATTTTAATCCTCCAGAAAGAACCAGGCTCGCGCCGTGGATAGCGTGCAGGCATCTATCGAGATCGAGAGCAAACAGAAGGGAGAAGCGCAGAGAGCAAGGAAATTCCTGGAAGGACATCTCAATGAGGTTGAGGTTCAGCTGGAGACCGCCAACAGGTCCAACGCTGAGGCCAGGAAGACCATTGCCAAGCTGCACTCTCAAATCCAGGAGATGCAGGTATCTACAGGTCTTCGGTGTCTTTTACACCCTTCTTGCATAGGCGAAGTAATTGTACAGTACATCTCATTTACAACTTAAACGTGCTGGAGATAATCTGTACTGATTGCAACTATACTTCTGGTATATACAATAACATTAACAAATGAAGACAATAGATGTTCTCTCCTCCTTCAGGTTACTATCGACGACGAACAGCGACAGCGTGATGAGATCCGTGAGCAGTACAACATGTCCGAGCGCAAGTGCCAGATGCTGGTGGCCGAAGGTGATGAGGTGGGTACATGGATAAACTAAACGAGTTGGAATTTATGCATTGCATAAAAGGGACAAAACAGTGATGTTATATTGCACTTTTGAAGCGCATTTCCGATTTTAAGGACAACTTTTATTCCAAGGTTCGCGGTGCACTGGACAACGCAGAGAGAGCTCGTAAGGCCGCTGAATCTCAGCTGGTGGAAACCAACGAGAGGCTTGGTGAGCTGAGCACACAGAACTCAGCCCTGTCCGGACACAAGCGCAAGCTGGACGGTGACCTGTCGCAGATCCAGTCCGAACTGGAAGAGGTCATCGGTGATCACAAGAGTACCGAGGAGAGGGCTAAAAAGGCCATGGCTGACGTATGTAAAGGCGACGTTCTTGTACTGTATGTCCCTTTTTCTTATTCGAAAAGCTTTGTATAAAATACAATTGACGAAAATATCTATTTATATCCTATAAATCAGACCTCCCGTATGGCCGAAGATCTGCGTGTGGAGCAGGAGAACTCTCAGCACGCCGAGAAGGTCAAGCGCACCATGGAGGCCAACCTGAAGGATCTGCAGCGCCGCCTGGATGAGGCTGAGGCCATCGCACTCAAGGGAGGCAAGCGCGCCATCCAGAAGCAGGAGAACAGGGTAAGTGTGGAGTTATGTTGGTATCTGATCTTTGAAGGGGAAGAAATGTATTACATTTGCATAAGGCAGGTAGATCTTGAAAGGACAATAATCAGATACCAAACCTGTTGTGAAATTGTGAGTAACGGACAATTTTCATTTAAGGGGCATTACGATCATTGCATAATTGTTCAGGCTTTCAATATCGATTCAAATGTATTTTACGCCGTCATATGGCTAGATCCGCGACCTGGAGAACGACATTGCCCAGCAGAGCCGCCTGCACCAGGAGGACCTGAAGCAGCTGCGTAAGAACGAGCGCCGTCTCAAGGAGATGAGCTTCCAGGCCGAGGAGGACCGCAAGAACCAGGAGCGCATCCAGGAGCTGGTCGAGAAGCTGCAGCTGAAGATCAAGACCTTCAAGCGCCAAGTGGAGGAGGCTGTAAGTATCTCCCTCTCAACAATTTAAAGTTATGATAATGCTGTTCATTGCATTTTGCGTGTCACGAAATTTACAATTTTCTCTCAAAGTTTTATCTACATGTATATCTATCACCTGACATTCCAACGATATCCAATTACTTTTCATTGGACACAGGAGGAGCAGGCATCGTCCAACTTGGCCAAGTACCGCAAGGCCCAGCACGAGTACGAGGACAACCTGGAGCGTGCCGAGATTGCAGAGGGATCCCTCAACAAGCTTCGCTCCAAGTCTCGCGTGTAAACCGACAGCCACTTGTGAAATTGTTTCACTTTTCAATTTAGATGTTTGATCACCTCAATCTGCTCTGTCTTTCGTTTCCTCCGTTGGTGGTTTTCTGAAATAAAATGTAGTCTCACTATAAATAAACTTTGTCTTTCCTCACTAAATTTATTTTCAAAAATTCAATCTCTGCAACTGGATTAAAAAAACGTAGGTTTACTCCCGGGCGTTTCGAGTGACATCCATCCATCTTCAGCGTCACTAAAATGTACTGGCAGAAAAATTCATTACATCTAACTGGAAAAACCGGTTGAACTTGTCAAAGCCACCAATTCATAATGATCGAATGCAAATGCAACTCATTTGAGTGTGCAAATGAAGAAGGCTGATGGAGATCGACCGGTCACTCGAATCGTCCAGTGAACCTTTAAAATCCAGCTATGTTACATTGTCTTTAAATATGGTTAACGGTATTCTCTTTGACCCAAAAATATGAAGCCCTAGCTAGCTGTGTCACCCAGTAAAATTATCACAGCGTTAAGTAGAAAGATCACACCAGCCAGAAGAACAAGACATTTCCTAGGCACATCATGGCAGACAACAGAAAGTTATCAATAAGCTGTAAAACTGGACACCATTAAGCTGATCTGAGAATTGAATTGATAAAAAATTGAAAATTGATAATGATACCGAGATAGCATCTAACACATACAAGACTTTCCTTATAAAAAAAAAACCTCGAATTCTACAAAAGATTGTTCTCCGGTATGAAGGGAATTGGCAGTAGGATATAGGGACGGGCAGAAATTAAGATATATTGGATTGTTTTCTCAACTCTCTGATTTTCGACTTGACATTGTATCAGAAACACTATATTTCCCTCTAACCATGGATCACTGTGCAAGCAATCTAACGCCTAAAACTACCTTATATATGGACACAGTGAAGACAGGAGTACAGCGGTAATGGACAGGTCACCTTACAGCTGCAGCGACCGATGCAAAATTTAGCCAGCATCCAATTCATCTTGGAATAGGACAAGGCAAGCCATAGAAAGTATATCAAAGATTGCAGGCGAAACTGTGAAACGTAAGATGCGTCACTTACTACATTGACGCTTGCTACCATATGCTGCAAAGCAGCTGACTGAAAGCGTATGCTCTCAAAACTACACTAAATCTATTCTAATCTATCTGTTCATGGGCACACGCAGAAGAGACCTTTAAAGTTGGATTGTCGTCATAAGATTATAGCAAAACAAACTTACAATGTCAATGAAAAGGTTACATGTGCAATCGTTTTACTTTACTGATACCCTAAATAGGTACAAACTATGTTGGGCTCGCAAAAACTTAGGTGCTGTGTGGGGTGCTGATAATCTGTCATACACAGATCACTGATAACTTCCACACAATATGACCCTAGTAAGCCGTCGGAATCCTACTCTACTTTAGTGTCTGACCGAAGAGCCTGGAGGGAGTCAAATGACAGACCACACGTAGTCATACATGTAGACATTTGACGACGGTGTGCTGTTGGTTATACATCATTAAATTTACATCATTAGAATTGAACTGCAAAGTTCTAGTCACTGTTTGAACAGTGTACAGTCACCGTTTCAATGTCGAAATTTATACGCATATCAGTTACTGTGTATTAATGACATTAATGATGCTATTCTAATATCTGTTTTAGGCGTAGAGTAGGGCGGCCCTTCTCCCAAGAATACCCCGTCATTGACAGCCAAGGCAGATGATTGCATTTAGGCCCCTTTCTGCCATGCCCAACATATCGTATAAACCGAATTTTGCGGCGCGCAGCTGTACTGGTGCTGTACTATTAGGAAGCAACTCGTAAAAATCACCTCGAACCTGAAACCTTTTTTGATGAGATATAAAGGAAAGGTGACGAGAACGAATTTGCAAAACTGCCTTAGGTCTCATTCTGACAGCTTAAAGGGGTATTTTGATCAATGAGGGTATTCAATATGCCTAGTCAAACATTACAGTGTACTAAAGGACAAAAAAAGTATTCTTGCGCCAATGGTTATTGATATGGATAATGTTAGCTATTCGCTACAATGCATCTGAAATAATGACACCAGAATCTACGTTTAAGGAACAAAGAATCAACTTCACTTGTGAATACACTGACCTTCTCTTCCACCACCTCCACCACTAAAAGCGAAATACTTGAGTATAAACTCCAAAAATCGTGGTGCGCGGCTGACGGGTTACTATAAATGATGGTCGGTATTTCGGTTTGGAAGCGCGCGCATAGCAGCATCTTCAACTTCACCTTCATCAAAACATCGCTGCGTCATTGGATGCCATCTAAGCACATTTGACGGCAAATATGTGGAGAACTCAAGTTATGTAGTCAAAGCAACTTCATTACTGGCGACAAACTTGTAAATGACCAGAAAAGAAAACGTTTTTAAGAAAATATTTCTTATCCGTGAAACTTTCGATAGAAAACCACCTAAGTCACTTTTCTTTAATTTCGCTTATTCGTCGAAATATCCCTGCACTGCCAAGCTTTATACTATTTGTATCCCCATAAGATGGACGCGTTTTTCCAAAAGCTCAGAACTATCGGAAAAGCTACCAAATAGTACCAAAAAGTAGATAAATAACCAACAGTATGGATTTGAATCCTGATATAACTCGAAGTTGTTACTCACAACGCACAAAAATGTCAATACAAAAATGCGACTTACACATGGTCGTCAAAGTGAGAACATCGTGCATTTTAGCTTGAATGAACGCAAGGCTTATTGAAGCAACGCATTTCGAATACTCAACTCACAACAGGAGCGAATGATGTAAAGGAAATAAGTTTACAAACGTTCAGATCCAAGTTTTTAGTATTTAATTACTTCTGACTAACAAGGAAATACATTTAAGAGATCAACTAAAATAAGCCTAATCCAGTCTTGAAAAATGAAGTTTTTCAGATAAAACCAGGTACAGGCTGCTAGAAGTGAAGAATACTTGGAATCCAACATCGGGGGTTCATTGCTATAGGTTTCGGGAGCGCTTAGTTTCAACAAAGACACATACAGAATATATCTTAAAGAAGTCGAACATGCCCGTAAAATTGAGGTCTACAAACAAGTAATTCCAAACTTGTTGCCGCCGCGTATTGATATAGTCAAGATCATAATTCTAATCATTTCATAGGTTACAAATACGTTTTAAGTTTTAAGGCGAGGTTAAAGTCATGATTTTAGCTGCTCAATTTGTACCTTCCAAAGAAATGCATCGTTTTAACAATCTGCACGTCTACAAGTAATGTTGACCATTCCCTGCATATCATCGTACTACATTAAGGAAGCTAATGACACGCTCCAAATGAAAATGACTTACTCTTTTTCGCCGACACAGCTAGAAGAGCTCCAACGTCGTACAGTTTGATATGATTTTCAACTATAATAATTAGTAACAACAAAATAAAGATCGCGGTGGATGCATATGCTCTCTGCATAATATAATATTGCAAAACGTCTTTCTTGAGTACAAGAGCAGCTGAGTCAATCTGAGGGATTTCAGATTTGACAGCACTTATGTGAAGATTTCGTGAGGTATGTATGACGAGACAAATTCACGGCTATTGCGAGACACATGTGGGACAATTGCTGCAAAAGAATGCAAAGAATGGGCCTAAAGTATATGTTCCAAGATACATGTTCAATTTGGTCAAAAACAAGTTGTGCGAATGTATCAACGTAGGATTTTCAGAAAAGAAAATTAGATAAAAGAGCAACCCGTCGCTTAATTACCCTAAGGGTAATTTGGAATGACTACTCCGCCCTTCATTTGATAAAAGGAAAGTCTACATCACTGAATCTCCAGCCATAGTATCTTTCATGAAACGGGTCGCCATGTCAATCTGGTCAGCCATTTTGTTGATTGCAGAGCGCCCGAGGTTTCAAAGCACTAATTTGAAGTTTGGTATCATGTAAATGTGGAAATACCGAATGTCTGTCTTTTTTCACACAGCTTTCACATCTAGGACAACATGGTACCACTGGTATTGGGTTACAACGAAATCCATACCGCTTAAAACTTGATTGTGGAGCAAAGTCAAGCTTGTGTGCTCCCTCTGCGAACATTTCCATTTAACATAGACGTGTTAACAAGTGAAATATATACATGAACTCACAGTAAACGTTAACAGCAGGCCATAACCTTGTAGACGAACTTTTAGCGCTGTACATACCCGACAAGCTGTAGAATGTGAACTTTGCAATGTGATGTTTTTCTTGTGGTAATTCTAGATGGCGTTCAGCGCTATATGACCTAGTCAGCACCTGCTTCCAAACCGTCTGATAACGGTAAAAATACATTAACATTTAGGGTATGTGAAGTCTGTTTTCATTCGGTATTATTAGACCATGAAATTGCTAAGTGTTCCATACATTTGAACACAGCTGCGACAGCAATCAGTCAAGTTTGCTAATTGTAGAGTGGCCTTGAACATCGAATTAACGAAGCGACCAATAGAACGAAGGACCTAATTGTTAACTCACCAATAGAGCATCATGCAAGTGCTTCCATGTGCTTAAACGGCACATTACTGTGACATATCATGCTCATGAGATTCGCGTATATAAGACGGGACGGCCACTAATCTTTCACAGCTTTGCCAGTTGAAGGTAAGTGTTTGGAGATTATGTGAATACATCAAGCGTACATTTCACTTTATGTGATATCTCTTACCACGAAGTATTATAAACCCTAAATTGTTTTGGCATCAGAATTGGTGCCATGGACTCGCTTAATTCATTTGAAAAAACATTATTTCCTGCTCTAGTTCAAGTTTAAAGCGTTTTCTTAACATTCCAACAATCTATTGTATTTTTTTTTAGTTAAACTGAATCTATCCTTTATATCGCATAAAATGATATCTCATAAAGATCTCTCATATCCTTAATATCGCATATAGTGATATCTGTTACCACGAAGTATTATAAACCCTGAATTGTTTTGGCATCAGAATTGGTACTAGTTTAATTTCATGGAAAAGCGATATTATTTCCCGGTCTAGTTCAAGGTCAAACAATTTATTCCATTATGCGTTTAACTGAATATATCCTTTATATCGCATAAGATAAATAAATACTTCAACAACCTCTATCCCCGTCCCGCCAGCTGCAGTCTCCTCTTCTTTCTCCTTGGTGTGAGTCTCCAACCAAAGAGCCACCATGCCTGCCTACGGTCCGTCACTCATGGACCAGCCGTCCGAATGGTTCCTCGCGGGGAAACCGGACGTCATGCGAGCGCTGAAGACGGCTCCCTACGACCCCAAGAAGAACTTTTGGGCTCCTGATAAAAAGGAGATCTTTGTCAAGGTCGAAGCCAAGAGCGAGAAAGGTGATGACGTCACCTGCGTGGCTGCTGGAGGAGCGGTGAGTTTGTTTTGTCAGAGGCTAGTCATTGTCAAACTAACTTTCACTGTTTGATCATCATTTTTCGTTGCTTGTTGTTCATTGAGTACTATGCTTACACAGTTATCGGACGCTGTAGTATGGTGACATCATGTGACTTCCTGTTATATATCTGAGTTCTGTAAACTTGAAGATATGAAGTTTCAAATTTCCACAACTGTTGTCATTAAGAAGACAAACAGCCAATTACAGGCCGGCCTATTCCATACCTCTAGTCCACAAATAAATGTTTTCAAAATTTGCACATTCGGCTGGCGTATCCGTCCAACCAACCAACCGTGCCAACCACGAATTAATCTCTGACGATATCCTCCCAAACCCATTCCTAACCATGGTTGGGGGAAGGAAGGGAGGCCATGTTCGGCTACTTGTAACGAGGGCTCCATTGTGTTTAAAGATACGAAGTTTTGAAGTTTCGAATTTCTTTCCCACCAGACTGTTGTCGTCAAGAAGTCCAAGCTGTTGCCGCAGAACCCCTCCAAGTTCGCCTGCGCAGAGGACATGGTGAACATGACCTTCCTGCACGAGGCCGCTGTGCTGGGGAACCTGAGGGAGCGTTATGAGAACACTCTCATCTACGTGAGTATCATTGAATTAAGTGGTCCACATGAGTAGCTGCATTTTACACTCTGTGAATAGACCCGCTTATCCGTCAAAATTCTTTCAAAAACAAATCTCAAAACAAAATGACCTTCAGAGTTCAAGTCAGTTTGAAACCGTATCTTCACATGCGAAAAAATTAGTTATTATTTTGATAATTTGCAGAGTAACCAAACGGTTTGGACTAAAAGATAAGTGGAAGAATTATTTCAAATTTACATTTCAAGACAAGAACATCATTCAAAAAGTTCCTATTTTTTCTAGACCTACTCCGGCCTGTTCTGCGTCGTGATCAACCCATTCAAGCTTCTGCCCATCTACACCCCGAACGTGGTTGACACGTACCGCGGCAAGAGGCGTACGGAGGTGCCGCCCCATCTCTTCTGCGTGGTGGACAATGCCTACCAGAACATGTTGGCAGGTGAGTCAGTAGGGCTTTATGCTTACCTTTAAAGTCTAACTCATGCTTGTGATGAAAGGACCTTAAGGATCTACCAGTAAATTGCTCGAGTAAATACCAACATAAGATGGAAAATGAATTTCGGTTGGTTAAAACAAGTCGCCAGGGATGCCATTCAGAGGACGTATGTGTTCCCGGACAGTGTTCTGGGGTAGGCTTGTAGGCTTGTAGGCTTGCATGTTTTAGCTGATGCTGTTATTTGCTTTTGGAATAAACTCGGTACATTTATTCATTTTGCAAATTGCATGGTGAATGCTTCTAGCAATTATCTTACTATGTAAAAAGAGGAATTCTATAGGAAAATGACCATAAAACCTTGTATCTACCATGTCTACTAATCGGTATGTTTGTTATCCTTCTTTTAGAACGCCAGTGCCAATCTTGCCTCATCACGTAAGATCTTTTCATAGTATATGTAATTTTAAAGTTTCTTGTACTATTGACTTTATTTAATCTAAATACTGTTCAACGTTCTCGACAAAATATACTCCATTGTAACTATGATACATTTTGCCTCTAAATCAGCGGCGAGTCTGGTGCCGGGAAGACTGAGAACACGAAGAAGGTTATTGCGTACCTGGCCATGGTTTCCGGAACTCCCGGTGGTGGCCAGGAGAAGAAGGCAAGTCTTTAATACAAAAGCGTTAAACATATACTGGCAAGGGACTCGTTTTAAAAAAAGGCTAGCACAGCTTTAGCCATTTAGTTGGGTACTTTTGCATCAAAGCTCAGCGATGGTGCCATAAAAAAGAGTAATACTGTTCATGAACATTTCTCGCCAAAGGTTTCAATGTTCATAATTGGTTCCCGTCGCGGTTTCCGACAGTGGTTCTACAGAACTGACAGAACTAGCAAGATGATATTTGACTTAGAATATCTTTGCAGAAGAATCGCAAATGATCGTCTACAAATACGTCAATATTACACATATCTATAGTTATTATATGTTTGCTTGTTTTACTATTTCTACAGATCGGTCTAGAGGAGCAGATCGTGCAGACTAACCCTGTACTGGAGGCTTTTGGTAACGCCAAGACTGTGAGGAACAACAACTCCTCCCGATTCGTAAGTACAGCAGGCTACTTTCTAGTGACCTTAAATGCGATTACCATTATATTATGATGATAAAGATACCAATAGTGTAAATATTGCTTTGCAGCTTGAATGTCAGATCATTCCAAGTACATATGTACTGCATTTATTCATTAGTACATGTCAACCTCCAATAAAAAACATTTTTTTCTGTGTTAACTATGTAATAAGAAGACGGTAAAAGCTTTCATGTTTTCATTGACCACCTCCAGGGTAAATTCATCCGTATCCACTTTACGAAACCAGGCAAGCTGTCCGGAGCTGACATCGAAAGTTGTACGTACCGTGATTCCTATTCATTCCTTACAAGCTTACTGAAAGCTAACTCAGTATTGATTGACTATTTCAACCACAAAATTCCTTCAAATAAGACAGTATTCTATCGAGTAACGCATCATATCCACGTACTGTGACTGTTTATAGCGCCGTGATAACAAATGATTTTGCAAAGCAGGACAGGTATGAACATGTTCATTAGTAATGTTCATACATTGTTGTTAAAAAGTTTCATGTTTTCTAAAAAAATTGGGGGTCATTCAAAGGTATATATTTAGAATATCTTTTAAGTTAGTCATGGTATTATTTAACATATCACAAATCATCAAGATGCAATAACGTTACACCATTAATAGATACATACATTTAAGTCACTCACTTTTTTTAATACATCCAGACCTGTTGGAGAAGTCCCGTGTTGTGGATCAGCTGCCCGGCATGGAGCGTGGTTACCACATCTTCTTCCTGATCATGTCCAACGGAATCCCGGCTGTCACGGGTAAGGAACGCCCAAGTGGCTAACGCTACGTAGATGGATGAACAAAAACGGGAAAACTGCTATAGATAGCTTACCTGCGAAAACTGTTATAGATAGCTTAACTTCGTTTACAGTAAAAAAAATAGCTTCACAACTTGTTACAAGTACTAATACAAATGTACGCTTTAATTAGCCGATGTTCATAGTAATGCATAATGTAATTTTGATAAGATACGAAAAATGGCGTTCACCAAAAAAAAATTCACGCAAGCTTAGTCGAAATATTCATCACACTTTGTTGTTTACAGAATGGGGCAGCTACGTGAAGTGTGTATTAACCGTGATTCAATCCTATTTCTCTTTCATACAGAGCGCATCATGACTGGCACGGACCCCTCCCAGTATCACTTCATCAAGGAGGGTGTGTACACCGTGGCAGGTATGAACGACCAGGAGGAGATGGGCCTGACCGACGAGGGTTTCGACATCCTGGGTTTCTCGAACGAGGAAAAGAACAGTGTGTACGACTTCTGTGCCGGCATCCTGCATATAGGAAATCTGACATACGTAGACAAGAAAGACCAGGGAGACTGCGAAGATCCTGCTCGTAAGTTCTCGCTGTTCCAACATATCTCAATATTTACATCGTTGCCACTCAAATTTAAAAATGAAACTTGGTTATGACTTCACGTGGGTTACCGGCTATCATGTATGTTGTGGTAAAACAAAGCTTCCTATTCTGTACTATATAGGTGGTAAAATCTTTTCGCCTTTGTAAAGACCAACCATCCAAATAATTATGTTTTATGTGAGATCATACCAAAACAATCCGTTACCTATTATCACTTTACAGCTGCGGAGAAAGGAGGCCGTATGTTCGGCGTCGATGGCATGCAACTTTTGAACAACATCTTGAAGCCACGTGTCAAGGTCGGCAACGAGTTTGTGACCAAGGGCCAGACAGCTCAACAGTGTATGAACTCCACTAGTGGCTTGGCCAAGGGCATCTATGGCAAGATCTTCAAGTACCTGATCGACAAGTGTAACGAGACACTGGCTACTGAGCACGAGAGAGCCTTCTTCATTGGTGTGCTGGACATTGCTGGCTTTGAGATCTTCGAGGTGAGCTTTTTCAGACAGTAACACGAAAAAGTGACAAAAATTGACAGTGAAAGTGACAGAAATGATACCCATATCAAATAGTAGATGGTGTCTCTAGTTTCTGTAAATAGATTTCATGTTTCAAATTTGTTTATCCAGCTCAACAGTCTCGATCAGATCTGTATCAACTACACCAACGAGAAGCTGCAGCAGTTCTTCAACCACCACATGTTCGTACAAGAGCAGGAGGAGTACAAGGCTGAGCAGATCGAATGGACATTTGTCGACTTCGGTATGGACTTGGCCGCCTGCTTGGAGCTGATCGAGAAGGTTAGAGGAGTTCTTTGTTTTTGGCGGTGAAAAGCCTTCAGCAAAAGCAGGTAAATGTGTAAAAATAGTTACAAATAAAGACGTCATATACTGACGTATGACTCAAAATTCCCGGCGATACACTGTCAAAGTCACCTTAAAGAAAGATTACATTTACTATGACATTTCATGACATTCGGAGGACTTTGGTCATTGTGAAGTCTTCCCGTGAACCATAGAAAGCCATCATCTTGGTGCATTTTGCACTTACCGGTCTTGGCTGTTAACATTTGGACTCTACGTCACCAGATGTATACAATGATGTGTGTTTACAGAAAGGAGGTCTGCTGCCAACGCTGGAGGAACAGTGTATCATGCCTAAGGCCTCTGACCAGACCTTCATCGAGAAACTGCACAACACTCATCTGGGCAAGCATCCCAAGTACGGCAAGCCCAAGCCAGGCAAGAAGAAGTACGAGGCTCACTTTGAGCTGGGTCACTACGCCGGACCTGTGGCCTACAACATCTCCAACTGGCTGGACAAGAACAAGGACCCAGTGAACGAGAGCGCTGTCATCACGCTGAAGGGCAGCAAGAACCCACTCATGCCTTTCATTTGGGCAGACTACCAGACAGCAGAAGAGCAGGCTGGTCAGTTATCTTCGTATAACTGTCTGTTTTACTGATGCTTTTAAATATAGTTCTTTGAGTCAGGTTACCCGTGTAATGTTAGTTACACATTATTTCAACTTAATCTTGCAGCTGACAAGAGCGGTGGCAAGAGGAAGAAGAGTGGCTCCATGCAGACTGTGACCAGTGTTCATAGGGTAAGATGTTATCCAGCAAATAACACATAACAAATATCTAATTTGATTGTGAGTGAAAGGTACTTCAATATCTCTTGCATCGCTTACGCCTCAATTGAAACACATTGCTTCGTTAATTCACTATGTATTTTCAATTCAAACAGGAGCAACTTGGTGCCCTGATGGCCAACCTCCACGCCACCTACCCCAGCTTTGTGCGTTGCCTGATCCCCAACGAAATCAAGACTGGTGGTATCATCGACGGGCCTCTGGTCTTCAACCAGCTGACTTGCAACGGTGTACTTGAGGGTATCCGTATCTGCCAGAAGGGATTCCCCAACAGGAGCATCTATGCCGACTTCTTCGACAGGTGCAAAAGATACATTGTATGATGGCTTGGTATATGTGCCTTTGCAGCCAATGTCAAATACATGGCAGTAGAAAATAATCTGGTTACCTTAGCTTTAGCCGCTAGAAGATGTCATGTATATAAAAATTCCATCTTCACCTACAGGTACAAGGTCCTGGCCGCTGACTTGTTCGACCCCAACGAATTCTTGGAGGGTAAGGAAGCCTGCCAGATGATCTTGGACAAAATCAAGCTGGAGAAGACCAGGTATTCCTGTGGTCTCAACAAGGTGTTCTTCAAGGCTGGCACCCTGGCTATTCTTGAGGAGATCCGCGAGGAGAAGGTCAACGAAATCTATGTGAAAATGCAAGCTCGTGCACTTGGCAAGAGCGCGAGAAAGAAGTTCATGAAGATGTTCGGTGCAAGGTGAGTTGTCTATTTTTCCATAATGACGTTATAGCTTTTACCAGCAAAGACAAAGTTCTCTCTGTGCTAATGTTGATACGAATTTTAGGTTACACAGATTTTGCCTACATTAACTTCGCTTGATAAATGCTACCTAGTACATGTACATGCTTGTTCAGATATAATAAAGGGTTAATGCCCCGGCCCGAGGTGTATATGGTG
The DNA here is from genome assembly GCA_019207045.1 of Branchiostoma floridae x Branchiostoma belcheri. Lineage (NCBI taxonomy): Eukaryota > Metazoa > Chordata > Leptocardii > Amphioxiformes > Branchiostomatidae > Branchiostoma > Branchiostoma floridae x Branchiostoma belcheri. The sequence goes on from CM033027.1 coordinate 9,977,274, forward strand.
AGATAATCCCTGGTCAGGTGCGATAACCACCGAATAAACCACCGAGGTCGCTACGCTCACTCGGTGGTTTATGAGGTGGTTATCGCACCTGACCAGGGATTATCTCACCATATACACCGAGGATAAGGCGGGGCATTAACGTTATTATCATATAGCCTACCCAAACTGACCCATTTAAGCACCAAATTCCTTTATTCAAGACTTCCAAGGCTTGACATAAAGACAAATTCCCTTCTGCTGGGACAAGTGTGTTGCTATTCAATCCTAAGTTATAGTTGTACATATTCAATAAATTTGAAGGAATGTAAACAGTAATAATGTTGAGAAAATGGTGCCGGTGTCGATTCATTCTGACCAATCAGGGGAGCGATACCCACCTGCCTGGCCTGAATCTACGTGTTACGGCGTCATAACCAACGTGGAACGGGGCCTTCTGATTGGTCCGCGGCACCTGGCTATATGATAATGTTATTTATCTCATTTTAGGGCTGCTGTCGGCACACTGCAACGCAACATCCGTGCATGGTTCAGGCTGCGCGATGACTGGTGGATCAAGATGTACCAGAAGCTGCAGCCCAAGCTGACTGGAGGCATGGCAGAAGAACTTCTCAAGGAAACCAAGATAAAATTCGCGGTATGTTACTAAACGATAGGGTTGTCATCAGCCATTTCTTGAGCGTTAGTACCAACAAGCTAATTACCAACAACATAATTACGACATTCGAAGACGAGCTGTTCCATGAATTGTAATGTAGAACCGACACAACAATTATCACATTCGTGTTCCTGATCAAATATGGCGATCTGAATGTAGCCGATCAGTCAACAGTATACAGCACTGTCAACTACAAGAGAACTAAACTCAACCCTTCTGTATATAAACACTTTGTGTGTGTGTCATGTTTGCTGGTGATTGTGAGCTCAAGATTATGCTAACTCCATTTTTATTTAGGCAATGGAAAAACACTACGAGAAGGTTACCAAGGATCGTGCTGAGTTGCAAGCAAAGTATAACGACGTCCAAGCCGCCAAGGACAAGATCAATGAGCTTCTTTTCAACGTAAGATTATTATATTTCTATCTACGTTGTGATACTATGGTGGTATAGAAACCAAGGTATAATCAATTACAATAATGGCCAACCTTTTGTATAGCTTCATAAAGTATCTATACCCATCCATGGTTTAAATGAAGGGAAACTATTAATAGCATGTCGTGTGCACCCAAGACATGTTCGGATATTATTGCCGTGACCATCATTAGAATTAGATTTTCTCTGTATTGAATCGACTATCATAGTATCCTACCAAAACTGTTTAAATTCCTTCCACAGGAGAGAGACATCATGCTGAACGGCGAGGAGCGCGTGAACTCCCTGCTGAAGGAGAAGGCAGAACTGGACGCCCAGCTGCAGGAAATCGAGGAGCGCGTGGAGGATGTGTCCGACCAGAACAGGCAGATGGAGTCCAAGAAGATGAAGGTGCTCCAGAAGTATACCACGTCTACATAAACATGACCAAGCTGTCCTTGAAGAGCAACATCATACATAAGGCCCAGTTTTAATTGACATTTCAACTCTAGCATCTTTACAACCGTACCAAGCGTAGATTAGTACTTCATCGAATACATGTACAAGAAAAGGATATGTTGGCTTTCGTAGAGTTCCAAGTCTGTGTTACTGTTACACCAGAGTTATACATTCTTTCATTCCTTGTCCATTGATCCATTTTGTATTACTTTCATTTACACAGGCGGAGCAGGAATGCGACGAAATGAGAAAGGAGATTGAATCCATCACACTGAAGCTGAACAAGAGGGAGAAGGAGAAGCAGGAGGTGGAGGACAAACTGCGCGCCATGACTGAGGAGGTGGCCGTGAACGACGAGCTGGTCGGCAAGCTCGGCCGGGAGAAGAAGAAGCTGGAGGAGCTCAATGCGGTAGGCAGTAATCTATTGCTTCATTGCATTGTTCGTAAAAACGAGAACCACTGGAGACATTAATGCAATGCGTATTGACCCTTGTAGGGCCCACACTAGTAAATAGTTATAGACATTTAATGTAGGCGATGAGGTCACTTACATCCTATTTGATTTATTTCAGCAAACCCTGGATGACCTCCAGTCCGAGGAAGACAAGACCCAGAACCTCACCAAACTCAAAGTCAAGCTGGAGCAGACCTTGGATGACGTAAGATATACATTGTGTTCAAATCAAAAACACCATCCTGCGAATATTTTCGATTCCTGGGACAGTGAGTAGTTAACAAAGCTATACGTCCTCGTCTTCTGCATGTTCATATAAGCTGTGATTTTGTTCTAATTACCTTCCGCAAAAGTGAGATGCTTACTCGATTCCTTCAGCTTGAGGACAATCTTGAGCACGACAAGAAGATCCGTGCGGATGTTGACCGCGTCAAGAGGAAGCTGGAGAACGACCTGAAGAACGCCCAGGATCTGGTGGTTGAGCTGGAGCGTTACAAGGTCGAGCTGGAGGAGAAGTACAAGAAGTAAGTGAATTGCATCTAATCAGATATACTATTCAAATTTCATTTGTTTTGACTTCATTCAAATGTCAGTATCTAATACGCCATTCAAAACGATCCCTTTGAATGACCCATATAGGAAGGAGTTCGAGATCAACGCCCTGAACACTAAGGTTGAGGACGAGACTTCCCAGGCAACTCAGCAGCAGAAGAAGACTAAGGAGCTGCAGGGCAGGATCGAGGAGCTGGAGGAGGAACTGGAGACAGAAAGAGCGGCTCGTGCAAAGGTACGGTACACGAGTAAATCAAAAGAATCAACATTCTAAATTTGCGCATTATGCGAAAACCCCACGTTTTCATGATCATTAGTACAACTGACCATTCCTATTATTAAATGTACGCAGGTACTGGTTGCCAAGTTATATTCCCGCAAATTTCGTTAGTGTACTGTTATGATACCACAAATATTAATCAAATATCAATCAACAAATACAGCTCGAGAGGCAGCGTGCCGAACTCTCGCGTGAGTTGGAGGACATCGGTGAGAAGCTGGAAGAATCTAGCGGTGCCACAGCTGCCCAGGTTGAGCAGAACAAGAAGCGCGAGGCCGAGCTCCAGAAGGTAACAAATAGTCTATTTCTGTTCACTTTATCAATAGCATCCATCAATCTCGGTTACCTCCCTCAGAACCAACCTCCTCTTACATAAATAAAATAATTATAATGATGCACAAAACGGAACGTATTTTACATTGGACAACGCATGTGATCACATAACAGGTTCGTCGTGAGTTGGAGGAGGCTACCATTGGCCATGAAGCTGCCACCGCCAGCTTGAGGAAGAAGCACAACGACACCGTGGCGGACATGACTGAGTCAGTCGAGAACCTGCAGAGGGCCAAGACCAAGCTGGAGAAGGAGAAGAACTCCCTCAGGGTGGAGGTCGATGACCTGGCTTCTAACGTTGAGCAAGTCACCAAGCAGAAGGTTGGTGCAATGATATATCCGTGCCTATGCCTTTTTTATTCCTACATTACGATAGTGAATATGAGTTTCTATTTGACAATGTTTCATCATTTATCAAATATAAAAATGCATTTTGATGATAGACCCGCATCATCACCCTTGCTACCGTGTCTTGTCGCATTTCCTATTCCTTATGTATAAAAACTCTGTTTCAGGTCCAAGCTGAGAAAATGAACAAGCAGCTTGAGGATCAATACGTAGAGGCTAACCAGAGGCTGGAGGAGAATGCCCGTGTCGCACAAGAATTGGGATCACTGAAGACACGCCTGACCGCCGAGAACAACGACCTGCAGCGCCAGCTGGAAGAGTCAGAAGGAGTCGGGAACCAGCTCAGCAGGTACATGATTGGAGATTCGAAAAAAAATGGCACAACATGTCGTCTAGTCATTGTATTCAATGAAGTGATAAAAACTATAAATGACTTATCATTTTTCTTATTCATAGAACCAAGAGCATGCTCACACAGCAGATGGAGGAAGTCAAGCGTCAGCTCGAGGAGGAGACCAAGGGCAAGAACGGCCTAGCTCACCAGCTGCGTGCTACTCAGTCCGACTGCGATGCTCTGCGTGAGTCCCTGGAGGAGGAGCAGGAGGCCAAGTCCGAGATTCAGCGCAATCTGGCCAAGGCTAACTCTGAGGTGGCGGCCTGGCGCTCCAAGTACGAGACCGACGCCATCCAGAGGACAGAGGAGTTGGAGGAGGCCAAGAAGAAGCTGGCAGCCAGACTGCAAGACGCTGAGGAGCAGGTTGAGTCCGCCAACGCCAAGTGCGCCAGCCTGGAGAAGACCAAGAACAGGTTGGCTGGCGAGGTGGAGGACCTGATGTTGGATGTGGAAAAGGCCAACACACTGGCGTCTCAGCTGGAGAAGAAGCAGCGTCTGGTCGACAAACAGACCGCCGAGTGGAGGCAGAAGGCGGAATCTCTTGGCAACGAGTTGGAGACATCGCAGAAGGAGCACCGCGCCTACCAGACCGAGCTTCTGAAGCTGAAGAATGTCTTTGACGAGGGCGTTGAGGCCCTTGATGCCCTGAAGAAGGAGAATAAGGCTGTACAGGGTATGAATTCAATATTTCTCTAGTATTTGACCTCAGTGTTGGTATTCTTGGATCACTTGTGACCTTTGTGGAAGTATGGTTGATGTACTAATAGTTAGTGTGTGTACTTTTTTTCGACAGAGGAAATCAACGACTTGAACGACCAGCTCGGGGAGAGTGCAAAGAACCTTCACGAACTTGAGAAGACCAAGAAGCGCCTGGTCGTTGAAAAGGAGGAGCTTCAGAACGCATTGGACGAGGCTGAAGGAGCTCTTGAGATTGAACAGGGCAAGGTTAGTGGGTGATCATTTCATCTTGAATTTGTGATAGATTCTCCTTTATGACAGTAGATATAATCTGTGGCATTGCTATAAGTCGAAAGTATAATATGTGCACACATGGCACTGCCGGTGCTCTCTGTCACTAGCAATCGATCATTTTGACTGATTTACTTTGGGAAAATGTTGTGCATATGATCAGCAATGTTTCCAAGCTATTAACATACCCTCGTCCAGCAACTTAAGCATAAATGGAACATTACACGGAGTGTCAATCCATGCCTGTATCCGATCAAAGTGCACACGTAGTATACACGTATTTCATGGTTCACCCTCCTCAACAGCAACAACATTGGTTTGATTTAACATTTCACAGGTTGTCAGAACTCAGCTTGAACTCGCTCAGCTGAAGGGTGATATCGAGAAGAAAATCGCCGAAAAGGATGAAGAATTCGAAAGCTCGCGGTGAGTAGATGTACATTCTGACCCTAATGGAATGATAAAACTGACAAATCGGTGTAAAATGTGAAACACGTATCTAGCAAAGTTCTTATCGCAATTTCTCTTCAAATCATAAGATATAAAGTGCAATTTTTCTGTTACTTTTATACGACCATGTCTTCCGTTTCTGTATCTGTATATGTATCTATATAGCCAGTATAACCGCCCCCGGCGTAACACACCAGCTTCGCAGGCACGCGGGCGGCAGCAGCTAGTTATTACATATAATACATTACACTGAACGACCCATCAGACCTATCTTTTGCACATTTGCCTGCAAGCATTCTTTAAAACTATCCATAGAAGATGCCCCTACTGTGCTTGTGCTTGGTGATAACAAATTCCACTCTACGACAGTGCTGGGAAAGTACGGATTTTTCAACACATCAACCCTAGGTTGGTAACTCTGGTACTTGAAGGCATGACTGTTGTAACTGTATCTACTGCTGTATCTGTATCTGCTGTATCTGTTTCATACAACATATATTCTTGTTACTCTTAACACTCCAGTAAGAACCAGGCTCGCGCCATGGATGGCATCCAGGCCTCTATCGAGATCGAGAGCAAACAAAAGGGAGAAGCACAGAGAGCAAAGAAATTCCTGGAAGGCCATCTCAACGAGGTTGAGGTTCAGCTGGAGACCGCCAACAGGTCCAACGCTGAGGCCAGGAAGACCATTGCCAAGCTGCACTCCCAAATCCAGGAGATGCAGGTAACTACAGGTCTTTGGGTATTTACTACAGGTCTTGGTCCTTTTATGAACTAAAATGTGTTGCAGATGAATCAGATAAGAAACAAAAGCTATCCTCAGTATGATGATATACATTTCATTTCATTTCATTTACTTATCTAACCAGGCATCACATACAATTACTGAACTTCTGGTGAACAAATAAAAATAACACATATTGTTGTCATTTTCTTCCTACAGGTCAGCATTGACGACGAACAGCGGCAGCGTGATGAGATCCGTGAGCAGTACAACATGTCTGAGCGTAAGTGCCAGATGCTGGTGGCCGAAGGTGACGAGGTAGGTACTTGGGCCCTGGCTATGACGTAACCCAAAAATATGCACTATCTTTCACTACAGAAGAAGCGATGATTTTATTACGCTTTCATAGCGCATCCCCAATTATAACGGAAACATTTATTCACAGGTGCGAGGCGCACTGGACAACGCAGAGAGATCCCGTAAGGTCGCTGAATCTCAGCTGGTGGAAACCAATGAGAGGCTTGGTGAGCTGAGCACACAGAACTCAGCATTGTCCGGACACAAGCGCAAGCTGGACGGTGACCTGTCGCAGATCCAGTCCGAGCTGGAAGAGGTCATCGGCGATCACAAGAACACCGAGGAGAGGGCCAAGAAGGCCATGGCTGATGTATGTATAGTCGACACTCTTCCAATATGCTCATTTCAATTTAATGAGAGGCTTTAACCAATGTACACAAAACAAAACGATTTTCGATCCCCAATTTCGTATCTAAATATATCTAAATATCCTCCCAAACCAGACCTCCCGTATGGCTGAGGATCTGCGTGTGGAGCAAGAGAACTCTCAGCACGCCGAGAAGGTCAAGCGCACCATGGAGGCTAACCTGAAGGATCTGCAGCGCCGCCTGGATGAGGCTGAGGCAATTGCACTCAAGGGAGGCAAGCGCGCCATCCAGAAGCAGGAGAACAGGGTAAGTTCGGATCCACATTGGCATATGATCTTAAGAACAAGAGAATGAAAGAAATCTTTTTATCTGGTTATCTTAGATTTCCATTGGTAAGTCGCTGTTAGATAATAATTAGAAGCAAAACCATGTTACTAAGGTTTTCCCCGAAGGTTAATGATGTAGGCAACATTCTCTATGAAACGGTATTACGATTATTAGCTGATTGTTCAGGCTTCGAATCTTATTTTAGCTGAATTTCATAAATCTTATCTCATCTGTTAGATCCGCGACCTGGAGAACGACATTTCCCAGCAGAGCCGCCTGCACCAGGAGGACCTGAAGCAGCTGCGTAAGAACGAGCGCCGTCTCAAGGAGATGACCTTCCAGGCCGACGAGGACCGCAAGAACCAGGAGCGCATCCAGGAGCTGGTCGAGAAGCTGCAGCTGAAGATCAAGACCTTCAAGCGCCAAGTGGAGGAGGCTGTAAGTATCTCCCTCAACAACACTGCTTCGTGACTTGAAGATTTGAAATTAATTAGATTTCTACCATGATAGATAATGTGTCAAATACCTATTGTTTCACTTCACATTCCAACGATATCAAATTAATTGTCATTGGACACAGGAGGAGCAGGCATCGTCCAACATGGCCAAGTACCGCAAGGCCCAGCACGAGTACGAGGACGCCCTGGAGCGTGCCGAGATTGCTGAGGGCTCCCTCAACAAGCTTCGCTCCAAGTCCCGTTCTTAGATGAAGCGCCAGCCACTAGTGACATCGTTCACTTAGTATCGCAGCCTTCCCTTTCTCCTGTCTTGTCTTTCGTTTCATTGGTTGATACTTTCAGCTCAATCCAGTAATAAAATGTAGTCAAACCCTATCTGTGACGGCTTTGTTGTTTATCATTCATATCAAGTTTCGACGATAGATAGCAATATTTCACATTGAATCATTACAGGATATAGTAGTTTTCTTTTACGCAAACAGTTAATCTTACCTTAGCTTACGTTTCAATGCCTGTCAGACATCGTCCTCAGAGCTTCTAACTGGAATTTCGCTACTCCTCTCCTCTATCTATTACTTACGCCCCCTCACAGTCAATGACGCAGTTATTCCTGGCAATGTGGTCCGTGACCAAGGGTTTTTTTGTCCTCTCTTTGTACCTGTCTTTTTCTGAGATCTATATTTATCTGATAGTGTTCAGGCTGTCAGCCATTTTCCTTTATGCGTTCCTAAAGTATGGTCCCAAAGGTAATAGAGAAGACAACAGACGTATATGGTAAATTACAGAAGCAGCCTAGAAAAGGAAGGCAATCCCGGTGATGAACCGTGACGAGAGGGGGGGGGGGGTCACACTCAGCCACCTTTCGAATTGTGTTGTCGTTGCCAAAGCGCCACCTACATATAGCGGCGAGAAGCAGAACTCCAGTTAGAAGCTCTGCGGAAAAATTCTGACATCGAAACGTCAGCGAAAGGTGAGATAAACTGGATGTCTAACAGCAAACTCCTATATCCTGTGACCAACCAACCTGTGAATCTATCATCTGTCATCATGTCAGCCGGTACATCAGTGGCCCAAACGTAATAGAGAAATATTGATATCCAGTCCCGTGACTAATAAATATAATTGTATAATGTACATAATATCGACAACTGTGATAACATGAAACGATATACCAACAAGATAAAGAAAGACACTACAAAGGATCAAGGCGGTGCATCCTCAAAAGACATGAGCTTGACTTATACAAGTAACGATTTGGATTGTTGTCATTTCGATTCCCAGAATAGCCACAGACCGTGTCTGAAATGGAATAAATCATCCTATGTGGGTCAGTGATTAAGGTGCCGACATTCCGTCAACGCAAGGTAATGACTGTCATATATAACCATGTTGGATTATACATTTCTACAGTTAAAGTCCTCAAAACATTTCAGAGATTTCAACGTTAAATGGACTGAATTGAAATACCTAATATTTGAGGGCGTCTTTGAATAACTCTTTTCTTCTTCAGATTTTGCTTAAGATAGCAACTTCTATGCTGAAATTGACCATTTAGACTAGAGAACCACATTTTGACTGGTGGCGCTCTTCTCAACGTTGACAAACTATTCTGTTAGTTTCTACTTTGGTATTTAGTGAAATGAGAATAGATGAGACACCTAAAACCTGCATACCTTCCTTGTGAAACAAGTTATCACCTTGTAAATGTTTGTCTACTGCTAGCCTGGATTCCATACCCCAACCTCAAGATATATCTTTCGTGTTGGGGTCTGGCAACATGGCTGTAGAAAGGTTCTCGAAGGCCCGTTGATCAGTGGGAGGAGAACCTAGGATTGATGACCACTCTCACCACAGGTAGCCAGCTACAACACACCACAGTTGGTCAGCAGGCTATCACAGTAGCGAATCAGCTACGTTATGGATTCAAAAAGGACAGTTGGGGGTCTTTAACCAATCATGGCAGGGGTGTAATTACCTCCTACTGATCCTGTGTTGTTCTATTGGTGGGGTTTTTTGCCCACTATAAGGTGCAAAATTGAGAAGAGTTCCTATCCCATCCGCCCAGACCCCTGCACGATAGATACTTGAGATCGGGCTGGGGTTTGGTAACCAGGCTAGTCTACTGCCGAAACCTAAGCACAAGAACAACCAGGCAAAGCACAAGCAATCAACTTGCAATCAACTTGCTGTCCTTAACCCCAGCGAAAAACCTTCAGAAGAGCCTTCGCCTACCGTAGACCCGTCATCTGGAACAGCCTACCACCAGACATACGCACAGCCACAACTCTGGCTTCCTTTAAGACACTCTTCAAGCAACTCCAAGTGACTCCTCAATAAAAGCGGTCTGTGGGTCGATTTGAGCTTTCATGAATAAACAAACGAATAAACAAACAAACCCTTCGGCCTGATAACAAACAACTATCATGATTTGATTGTACACCTTCGTCTAATAAACCAAGAACTATTTGAAGGTGGTCGCAGCACGAGTGATAGCAATGAGAACATGTACAAAAAAGCAAATACGCCATATTGGCACACAGAGATACAGAAAATGGTTAGATTCACAGGGCCATTGGCGAAAATGATATGGTGAATACTTCACCACGTCGGTGGGTACTGAAGGTTATAAAGAGGCTATTTTACACAAGGATTGGTGGGTAAAGACAACGTTTTGGTTGTGTGGTAGAACGCTTTTCTCCTCTATGCGTTCATATACCAAATACTTTTGGTTAACCCTTGCAGGAGACTCAGTAATGCTCTAGGTAAAAATTCTCTCCTGGTTGACAAGGTGACATATGGAGTTATTGATGCAATGACATGTGCTTGGCCTAATCTTTTGTATGAGCATGGAATATATCTTCGATGAAAAACGTTTACCATATCATGGAAGGGAAGCACCTTGCTAAATAGCAGCAAAATTGTCTAAGCTACCGAACAATGCTCTCTAACCTTGGGATCATTCAAGATCTTTTGCCAGTGCCGCCGGTCGCTTGAGAAGGACAGTGACAATTTAAGCAAGATTTAGGAAAAATTGGGGCAGTTTCGATCCAAGATTTTGCTAACCATACAAGACATCATCTGCGATACATTAAAAACAGAATCTAAGTTTCGAGAAATACACAACCAGTACAAAGAATCAATACTGACCTTCAAGTTTTCACGGCCACCGCTAATCGTGCAAAGAAAAATCTACAGATTTTGCTACAGTGTTTACGTACGGACCAAAATAGACTTGTGCACCATTGCCATTGGTTACTATTCTAACAATGCCTGAAAAACTATTCCTTGATTAAAAGAGCAGCTGCATCAATCTCATCACAGTAAATGAGTTTTTGACGGCTCATATGTAAAGGGCATCAGTTATGTTTGACGATGCAAATTCAAAGAAGCTAAAACGGGATACGTGCGTCCCAATTCTACAAAGAATTCAAATGACGGGTCAACAAAACATTTTCAAATGTGCGTAGGACCCTCCCTAAAATGTCACATGTTGCTGAACGCTATCGCTCGACCATCTGGAGAGCAAACCGGCTTTAAACGAAACATAGACTTTAAGTAGTAATATTATCACAGAAAGAAATTATTATAAAGAGTTGCCGGGAAAGATAACCATTTATCACAGGAACGGTTTAGAATACCAGGCGCTCCTGTTCTAGCACAAAAAACACGTTGTCACCAAACCGATTCAGTCAATCTTATAGGTACACCAAAAATACATGGACTGAGTGCTGAGTATGAGAAAATTGTTTTCCGTGTCTCTGCACTTGTAAATGTATGGTGCTTAACCCAATAATTTTTAATTTTCCAAAGACGCATATGTCATACGTCTTCGGAAAATGAAAAATTATTGGGTTAAGCACCATACATTTACAAGTGCAGAGACACGGAAAACAATTTTCTCATACCCAATACATTGATACAAGTACAAAAGCTGGAACGCAAATGGTGGGTCGCAGGAAAAGAAAAAATCTAAGTAACGTAATTGTCGACAGGAGTTCACTAGTTTCACTATCATTGAGCCCTCCTACTGCGACCGATCAAGTTGTTAATCATGCTGAAGTGATAACGGGTGAAATCATATACACTAGTACTGTAATGGTATAAGCGAGACGACAGTAAACCTTGATACCAGACGTTAACCTTCCCGACCTACTTCCATCGCTGAGGACAATCGATAATTTGGAAAATGCGAAGCTCGCATTATGCGCTCTTCCCGCAGTAATTCTAGACGGCCATTTGGTCGTTTACAGCTGTTTCCAGACCCCCATCAACTGTAAATATAAACGTAAATTCAAGCTATGTTGGATCTGTTTTTCTTTCAATATTATTAGCTACTAAAAGTGCCAAACGTGCTATACTTGTCATCACAGCTGTGACCCCCATCATTCTGCAAATTGACGAGTTAAATTACTCTTGATCATACATTAACTCGACCAATAGGATGAACCACATAATTGCTCGCTAGCCAATAGGCCGTCGTACAGAAGAAAAGTAATTCACCACGTGACACACATTATTCTGACATATTTGGTCCAGAATATTCTCATATATAAAGACCGATTCTGGCCCCGACATATCACAGCTTTGCCAGTCGAAGGTAGGTGTTGATAAAGAAAATTGTTTATGCTTCCGTCGAATTTTTGCATCGGTCTATGCCTTGTGTGAAAATCGTCTTGATATTGGCATTCATGTCGTGCACTATATGTGATCTTGACATACTACTGACATTACGATTAGACTGAGGCTATTATTGAAGTTTTGGGTTTTTGGTACACGCATGATCTGTTCGAATATCATACATATTAACTGGAAGCTTCGGACATGTAAGTGCAAGCAACAAGCTAAGATATACGTCGCCAACCTAATTCGATGGCAACAATCATCTTTCTCTTTTGCTCTGATGTTTTTATCAAATCTTAAGAAAGAACTTCTTCCTCTTAAAGATAATCTTTCAGTTGTTGATAATCATAACTCGGTCAGTATTTTTTAACTATTCCCTCTAAATGTCTTCTTCAAATACGAAACGAGATCGTTTTATTTGATAAACTTTATTCCTTTTAATTTAATGAATCTTTAAAGATCTACAATTTTTGATACTATTTCTCAACCATCCCCAGCTGCAGTCCCTCTCCTTTCTTCTCGGTGTGAGCCTCCAACCAAAGAGCCACCATGCCTGCCTACGGTCCGTCACTCATGGACCAGCCGTCCGAATGGTTCCTCGCGGGACAACCGGACACCATGCGGAAACTGAAGACGGCTCCCTACGATCCTAAGAAGAACTTCTGGGCTCCTGATAAAAAGGATATCTTCATTAGGGTCGAAGCCAAGAGCGAGAAAGGTGATGACGTCACCTGTGTGGCTGAGGGGGGAGCGGTGAGTTTGCATTTTTATCACAACTATGATAAACCGCATGTTTGATAGTTGTCACTGCTTTTTCTACTGTCACAACATCGGTGTTATGTACACGACGGTTTTAAGATAGATGCGGTACATCAAAAATCACCCTTCACACTTTTCATCATTCTCCTCATTTGTATATCTGTTACCGTGGCGCTACTATTTGTCAGATTTAGCAGTGTTACATGTACTTCTATGTCTTCAATGTATCTGAGATATGAAGTTTTGAAGTTTCGCATTTATTTATCCATCAGACTGTCGTCGTCAAGAAGTCCAAGCTGCTGCAGCAGAACCCGTCCAAGTTCGCCTGCGCAGAGGACATGGTGAACATGACCTTCCTGCACGAGGCCGCTGTGCTGGGGAACCTGAAGGAGCGTTATGAGAACACTCTCATCTACGTAAGAATATTTCATCAAGAGACCTACAACACTTTCTGAATCTTCCAGTTTGTAGGGAGACTCTCTTTTCAAAAAAGGCGATGATTCCTTAAATGATGTATCTTGCAAAACATATGAATGGATTCGTCGAGTTAGTATGGATCTACAACACCTTTTAAAACGTTGCCCATTTTCAGACCTACTCCGGCCTGTTCTGCGTCGTGATCAACCCCTTCAAGCTTCTGCCCATCTATACCTCGAACGTGGTGGACATGTACCGTGGCAAGAGGAAAACGGAGGTGCCGCCCCATCTCTTCTGCGTTGTGGACAACGCCTACCAGAACATGTTGGCAGGTGAGTCAGTTTGCTGATCAGAACACCTCTATCAAATGCTTGTAATGAACAGACCTAGACAGAAAATGATATTAGCAAGGGGGTCTTGTACAATTATTTTATCATTGTGGGCCGGGTGCTGTATTGTAATAGTATTTTTCTGGGGAAGAGGAGGATAAACAACTTGTACTAGTATATTGTTTCAAGTACATTTGTCCGCCTACCTGCTTGTTCAGTATTTTAGCGTAGCAATCTAAACTACTGATGTAAGGTCCATATATACGCTAGTTAGTTTGTCCATACTTTCGTTATCAGGTAAAAATGGGCCATCGGATATGTCAAAGCTCATACAATGTACCATCCAATAAATTGACTGAATCTATTAATTTGGTTTATGTTCTCTTCTCGTTCTTCCAGAACGCCAGTGCCAATCCTGCCTCATTACGTAAGATTCTTTTCATAATATTTGGATAACCGTGACAATAACATATTGTATGTAATTTATCAGTCGATTACTTCTATTTTATTCTAACATTTCCACATCAGCATTTCCTACATTTCCTAACCGGAAATGAGTGTTATATATCAAATGTTACATCATGTTTTTACTGCAGTGGCGAGTCTGGTGCCGGGAAGACTGAGAACACGAAGAAGGTTATTGCGTACCTGGCCATGGTTTCCGGAACTCCCGGTGGTGGCCAGGAGAAGAAGGTACGCAATGCGTTTGCGTTGCTCCAAGTTCTTTAAGTTCGACCAATTAGAACATTCGTGATGTTCTAATTGGCGCGTGTCACATACTCGTACGAACTGGTGCGTGTCACATACTCGTACGAACATGTACTACCATAGAGATTCGTGTGTATCACATAAGGTCCGTACGTTTTCGCATAGTGATTCGTGCGTATCACATACATGTAAGGTTCGTACGTTTTCGCATAGTGATTCGTGCGTATCACATAAGATTCATACGAATTTCAAAGGTTCGTGCAAATGTTTAGGCACCTGGCGATGGTCTATCCAAACCCATGGTAACTTTTATCATTTCCTTTGCTTCATCCTTTTAACAGATCGGTCTAGAGGAGCAGATCGTGCAGACTAACCCTGTACTGGAGGCTTTTGGTAACGCCAAGACTGTGAGGAACAACAACTCCTCCCGATTCGTAAGTACTTGGTAGACACAACCAGACTCCTCCAAACGACAGAATATGTACATTTTAAATTGATACATTCTAATGTTGGGCAAGAATATGCAATTAAGATCATTGTCATTAAATAATTGCCATTGTCATTGTCATTAAAGAATCGCGTCATTAATTACCCGTACATGGCCGATAGACATGTAACTATCTGCATAGAGTCGTAGTAGAGTCAGCAGGAAAATGAAATCTAGCCTTATTTTAATCTAACATTTTACGTTTGACAAACAAGTGATTCAAAGAACTAATTCCAGCAAGTATCTAGCCTCTTCTCCGTCAGTTACAATGTATATGTCGTCCTCCTCGACTTAATGACCAAAGAATTAGTTTTGCTGCATGCTGCATGTACATATGTATGGCAGATCAATATAATGTAAAGCATGTGACTGTATCATATATAGTGTGCTAATTAACAACACTGAGTAATCTTTTATTTTTATTGACCACCTCCAGGGTAAATTCATCCGTATTCACTTCACCAAACCCGGCAAGCTGTCCGGAGCTGACATCGAGAGTTGTAAGTACATTTCTCTTGACTCTTGCGAATCCTCAATCATGCAATGGTTCTTAACAAGACTGCAAGGAAACATATGGCGACATTTGGCACCGCGCGCGTATGCTTTTTTATACGATCGACTTGATTTTCAGCAGCAAATCTTTACCATTGGTATGAATATTATTCAATCCAATTAACCAAACACAATTCTTAAGATGGGACGCAAAAGAATTGTATGGGACTCGCCTTGTTTCATTTAGCAAATAAAAATAAGACGTAATACTAGTACACGTATCTGCACTAGAGTGCAGCTTTACAGATTCTTTTCAACATTATTTGTGAAAGTCAAACACGACTCACGGTAATTCATCCTGTTGCTAGATCTGCTTGAGAAGTCCCGTGTTGTGGACCAGCTGCCCGGCATGGAGCGTGGTTACCACATCTTCTTCCTCATCATGTCCAACGGCATCCCGGCTGTCACGGGTAAGTATGGTCGAATTGATGCCAGACATTGTTTGATATCATGGAGAGGACCTGAAGGATAAGCATCGAAATTAATTAGCTTAGCTTCCCTCATAATCAGCGCAACGCTAATATGAATACGAGCACTGACAGAAAAGTTATTTATATACACCATGTGCATTTCAACATGCGGTGAGATCCCGATAGAAGGCAAATAGGCCCGTGGTTTATCTTAATCAAACCCTACATTTACAAGTATCGCATAAAATACTTTTTTTTTGTCATCCAGAGCGCATCATGACTGGTACGGACCCCTCCCTGTACCACTTCATCAAGGAGGGTGTGTACACCGTGGCGGGTATGAACGACCAGGAGGAGATGGGCCTGACGGACGAGGGTTTCGACATCCTGGGTTTCGCAAACGAGGATAAGAACAGCGTGTACGACTTCTGCGGTGGCATCCTGCATATGGGAAATCTGACCTATGCTGACAAGAAAGACCTGGCTGACTGCGAAGATCCTGCTCGTAAGTTCTAGCCAATTTATGCTATGCTATAAAATAATTAGGGCATCTGTCAGTATATGTTCAATGTCATTTAATTTATTAAAATAGGCCGTTAAGACAGACTTCTGAATTACTACGTTTTACGTTACAGCTGCGGAGAAGGCAGGCCGTCTGTTCGGCGTCGATGGCATGACCCTTCTGAACAACATCTTGAAGCCACGTGTCAAGGTCGGCAGCGAGTTTGTGACAAAGAGTCAGAATGCAAACCAATGTACCAACGCTACTTCTGGTCTTGCGAAGGGCATCTATGGCAAGATCTTCAAGTACCTGATCGACAAGTGTAACGAGACACTGGCTACTGAGCACGAGAGAGCCTTCTTCATTGGTGTGCTGGATATCGCTGGCTTTGAGATCTTCGAGGTGAGCTTTTAACAGGACAAAATAGAATACATATAGTAATGGTTGCGCTAATATGCAATTTATATCATGAAATAGCACTTTGTTCCATGATTAAGTGATACTTCGTTTTTTTTAACAAACCTTACTGTTTCAAATTTTCAACCTAGCTCAACAGTCTTGACCAGATTTGTATCAACTACACCAACGAGAAGCTGCAGCAGTTCTTCAACCACCACATGTTCGTACAAGAGCAGGAGGAGTACAAGGCCGAGCAGATTGACTGGGAGTTTGTCGACTTCGGTATGGATTTGGCCGCCTGCCTGGAGCTGATCGAAAAGGTTGATGGCAAACGTTATCTTAGAATATCAGAACTCTTAAAAAATGCATTTGTAATTGTGTCACATACAGAAATATATCCGACAACGGAGGACGTCATATTTCAAAGTACAATATTATCAACATGGTTAGCAACTTCCTTTATAACTAAGTCCTTATGGAGATCAAAGTTGCCTGATATCACAGGGGTAATACATAACCAAATACAATTACATGTTTTTACAGAAAGGAGGTCTGCTGCCAACGCTGGAGGAACAGTGCATCATGCCTAAGGCCTCTGACCAGACCTTCATCGAGAAGCTGAATGGTACTCATCTGGGCAAGCATCCCAAGTACGGCAAGCCCAAGCCAGGCAAGAAGAAGTACGAGGCTCACTTTGAGCTGGGTCACTACGCCGGGCCTGTGGCCTACAACATCTCCAACTGGCTGGACAAGAACAAGGACCCCGTGAACGAGAGCGCTGTCATCACCCTGAAGGGCAGCAAGAACCCACTCATGCCTCACATTTGGTCGGACTATCAGACAGCAGAAGAGCAGGCTGGTCAGTGTTGTCCTTTATTTTAGACAAAGAATATCAGTCCGCTTCGATGTCTTGTGCAATCTTTTTTTTAGATTTTTCATGCTAACGACATGTACAGAAAATCGTCCTTTGAAGCGCATCATTTATATTTAGTCCAATGTATCACCCTCTGCAGCTGACAAGAGTGGCGGTGGTGGCAAGAGGAAGAAGAGTGGCTCCATGCAGACTGTCACCAGTGTTCACAGGGTACGTCGGTTTACAGACAGATGATTACAAACTCAAAGACTAAAAAAGCGCATATGTCGAAATTCTACTATGTAGTACATGTTTTGTGTCATCACCCTTTAACGTGCATAGACTCCACTGATCTGCTGACTGAGTGTGTTGTATGTGTTTCCATAGGAGCAACTGGCTTCATTGATGGCCAACCTCCACGCCACCTACCCCAGCTTCGTGCGTTGCCTGATCCCCAACGAACTCAAGACTGGCGGTATCATCGACGGGCCTCTGGTCTTTAACCAGCTGACTTGCAACGGTGTGCTTGAGGGTATCCGTATCTGCCAGAAGGGATTCCCCAACAGGAGTATCTATGCCGACTTCTTCGACAGGTGACTTTAATGTTACTATGTCAAGATTTGAAAATGTGCTTAACTGTTTATATCGTTAAAGACCACTACAAATAAGTTTGTTGGACTTAATTATGGCCTGTTAAGTTCTAAAACAGCAGTAAAAGGTTTCAGAGAATACTAGTATGATTCATTCCAAATAATACCTGCCTGGTGGGAACACAGAACTGATAGATAATCATAGACTATCAATCTGGTCTAAGTTGTTAAATAATGGCATATACTGGCATGCATTGGTTCACAATCAATTGCCATTAAAAAAGAAATTAAGTGTACTCTTTAAACCCAGGAAAGGTTTTACAATGTTACAAATCAGTATACGCAAGTGTACATCATTCATATGTTTATCTTTAGGTACAAGATCCTGGCCGCTGACTGTTTCGATCCGAACGAATTCATGGAGGGTAAGGAAGCCTGCCAAATGATCTTAGACAAAATCCAGCTGGACAAGACCAGGTATTCCTGTGGTCTCAACAAGGTGTTCTTCAAGGCCGGCACCCTGGCTATTCTTGAGGAGATCCGCGAGGAGAAGGTTGACGAAATCTGGACAAAGATCACGGCTCGTGCCGCGGGCAAGCTTCAGCGAAAGAAGTACTTGAAGCTGTGGGGTTCAAGGTGGGTATTAGAAGTATAAAGATGGCTCAATGATCTGTATTCCATCTACAAGTAACTAATTCCGGTGCACATCATTTCTAATTCACATAGCTCTAAAATTCCCCTGCTACATTTTAACCAAAAAAACACAAAGCGTAAGTTGTACACAGTAACATTCTCCGTTTTCCCGCAGAGCTGCTGTCGGCACACTCCAGCGCAACATCCGTGCATGGTTCAGGCTGCGCGACGACTGGTGGATTAAGATGTACAATGCTCTGAAACCAAAGCTGACCGGAGGCAGGGCAGAGGAAATGCTCAAGGAGACCACGGAGAAACTGAAGGTAGGGGAACTGATAATGGTCCTCGCGCAACTACCCTCCAATTTGTATCAAATTTGGTCTAAATGTGACTTGAATATGTGTATATCGTCCGTTCAGATTTCTAGCCCAATTAATGCATCCAGAATTGTAAATCTTAAACGTTACACTATGTAAGCATGGTTTTAACAATCCCTTTTGAACCACACAACCTTCCAACTTTTAGACTAATTCTTCATAGGTGTGTGTACGTATGTAAATACGTACACAATTCAGACTTTGTTCTTCAAGTCTGCAAAATGGTATACTGAATAAAGATTTTTGAATAGTGTATAACACCGGCTAACTCTGACGTTGTTGTAGGTCATGGTAAAGCAGTACGAGAAGGTTACTAAGGAGAGGGAGGAGCTACAAGCGAAATTCAACGACGTCTCAGCCGCAAAGGACAAGATTAATGAGCTGCTATTCAACGTAAGACCAACAAAAAAAATTTTCATAAGAGTACATAGTCTAAGGACGTTATAACGTCATTGCATAGTCGAACCAATTGGATGCAGTTCCTACTCATAATTCATCATAGCAAGACGAGATACAACCAAGGTATCAATGATTCTATAATGAATGCATGCGATCGTACCTTGTATTATTTCCTGCCTAATTCGAAATCAATCGCGCGAGACACCATACGCACAATTCAACCTCACTAGCCCAGAGGAAAGATGTATATGGACCAGTAGGTACTTCTTTCATATGGATTGTATCCCATCAATATCTTAAGTAGTGTTATCTTAATATCAACAAACTGTTCCAATTTCTTTCTTAGGAGAGAGACATCATGCTGAACGGCGAGGAGCGCGTGAACTCCCTGCTGAAGGAGAAGGCAGAACTGGACGCCCAGCTGCAGGAAATCGAGGAGCGCGTTGAGGATGTGTCCGACCAGAACAGGCAGATGGAGTCCAAGAAGATGAAGGTATGACATTAATATTTGTTAAAATCACATTATCTATGATTAATGGTTTCCTTGCGCAACCTTTAGACGTAGACTAGAAGACATATAAAGCTGCAAGATCAGTACTGCATGCAGTATCATCACATAGACATGGTGCGCTTTTATAGGTATCATAAATTTAGAAGCACGACCAGCTTCTACATTGTTCATTCATCCTCCAACTTATAACTTTTCTTCAATAGGCTGAGCAAGAGTGTGACGAGATGAAAAAGGAAATTGAAGCCATCACTCTGAAGCTGAACAAGAGGGAGAAGGAGAAGCAGGAGGTGGAGGACAAACTGCGCGCCATGACTGAGGAGGTGGCCGTGAACGACGAGCTGGTCGGCAAGCTCGGCCGGGAGAAGAAGAAGCTGGAGGAGCTCAATGCGGTAAGACACAGCGTCAATAATAATGACCAAAAGGAAGAAGAATTTGGGCGCAGTCTTATTTTCATAACTGCTAAATTTTCAGGGTCCCTTTCCTTCTTACAGATAGTAAGCATTCACAGAAATGTCAACATTGCAGCTCATTATGATTTCACATTATGGAATATTTCACAAATGTACTGTCAAACCTATTTCAGCAAACTCTGGATGACCTGCAATCCGAGGAAGACAAGACCCAGAACCTCACCAAGCTCAAAGTCAAGCTGGAGCAGACCTTGGATGACGTAAGAGCCAACAACTTCGTGTTCGAGTCGACTGATGGACTAGGATAGTTTGTACTTTTCTCAAATGTACTACCATATTCATCAGTAACGTCACCAAAGCCAATGAGTGTAAAAACTAATCATGCCTTTATATTTGTGGTATTATATATAGAACCTCTGGTAAACAAATCGTCTTCATGACTTTCTTTCAGCTTGAGGACAACCTTGAACACGACAAGAAGATCCGTGCGGATGTTGACCGCGTCAAGAGGAAGCTGGAGAACGACCTGAAGAACGCCCAGGATCTGGTGATTGAGCTGGAGCGTTACAAGGTCGAGCTGGAGGAGAAGTACAAGAAGTGAGTGAATTGCATCTAATCAGTTATATTGTTCAAATTTCATTTGTTTTGACTTCATTCAAATGTAAGTATCTAATACGCACTTCAAAACGATCCCTTTGAATGACCCATATAGGAAGGAGTTCGAGATCAACGCCCTGAACACTAAGGTTGAGGACGAGACTTCCCTGGCAACTCAGCAGCAGAAGAAGACTAAGGAGCTGCAGGGTAGGATCGAGGAGCTGGAGGAGGAACTGGAGACAGAAAGAGCTGCCCGTGCAAAGGTATCTATATTAAAAGATATATAGTTAGTAAATACTAAAACATAGGTATTCGTAACTTGATTTTAGAATGAATTTGCTTCTGTTACAGGATCGTGACAAACCCGTGCCATGATGGTGACGACTGCATCAGGTTACCTTTCAAACTTGCGAAAGACGGAAAAGCTGATAATGTACCAGACTATATTATTATTCTTATACGTTCATATGATTCACACCAAGCGTGGTAAACTCACGAATGATTATTCTTCTTTGAAATTCACAGCTCGAGAGGCAGCGTGCCGAACTCTCGCGTGAGTTGGAAGACATCGGTGAGAAGCTGGAAGAATCTAGCGGTGCCACAGCTGCCCAGGTTGAGCAGAACAAGAAGCGCGAGGCCGAGCTCCAGAAGGTATGAGATATTTGCATAGCTAGCATAAAAGGTGAAGCAAAGTAGAGTTTACTGCGTGTGGTACGGAAGAATGAAGAAGTGCATAGAAAAAAAGCGGTTTGCCTTCATTGTGAGGTAAAAGCAGAATATCTTATACGTCTTTTGACACATAGATGATATTGCTTCGGCCATTTTACAGGTTCGCCGTGAGCTGGAGGAGGCTACCATTGGCCATGAAGCTGCCACCGCCAGCTTGAGGAAGAAGCACAACGACACCGTGGCGGACATGACTGAGTCAGTCGAGAACCTGCAGAGGGCAAAGACCAAGCTTGAGAAGGAGAAGAACTCCCTCAGGGTGGAGGTCGATGATCTGGCTTCTAACGTCGAGCAGGTCACCAAGCAGAAGGTACATCTACTTTTGATATACTCATACCTTCGTTTCCTCTTCTTCTAGGTACAATGATAACCACCTGTGTGCAATTTCAGACACATGCAATGATATTGGTGATACGCATCATCGAATTTCCTATCCCTCATGTGATCAATGATCCATTGCAGGTCCAAGCTGAGAAAATGAACAAGCAGCTTGAGGATCAGTTCGTTGAGGCTAACCAGAGGCTGGAGGAGAATGGCCGTGTCGCCCAAGAACTGGGATCACTGAAGACACGCTTGACAGCCGAGAACAACGACCTGGGGCGCCAGCTGGAAGAGTCAGAAGGAGTTGCAAACCAGCTCAGCAGGTACTGATCACCCAAAAAAGAAATTGTCGAACTACGCAGGATATCGATTTAAGCTATCTTTATTTCCCACATAACAAATCAGCTAATGCAAATGCTTTGTCTTAAAACGTATAGGACCAAGAGCATGCTTACACAGCAAATGGAGGAAGTCAAACGCCAGCTCGAGGAGGAGACCAAGGGCAAGAACGGTTTCGCCCACCAGCTGCGTGCTACTCAGTCCGACTGCGATGCTCTGCGTGAGTCCCTGGAGGAGGAGCAGGAGGCCAAGTCCGAGATTCAGCGCAATCTGGCCAAGGCTAACTCTGAAGTGGCGGCCTGGCGCTCCAAGTACGAGACCGACGCCATCCAGAGGACCGAGGAGTTGGAGGAGGCCAAGAAGAAGCTGGCCGCACGTCTGCAAGACGCCGAGGAGCAGGTTGAAGCCGCCAACGCCAAGTGCGCTAGCCTGGAGAAGACCAAGAACAGGTTGGCTGGTGAGGTGGAGGACCTGATGCTGGATGTGGAAAAGGCCAACACACTGGCGTCTCAGCTGGAGAAGAAGCAGCGTCTGGTTGACAAGCAGACCGCCGAGTGGAGGATGAAGTGCGAAAATCTTGGTGGCGAGTTGGAGACATCGCAGAAGGAGCACCGTGCCTACCAGACCGAGCTTCTGAAGCTGAAGAATGTCTATGATGAAGGCATCGAGGCCCTTGATGCCATGAAGAAAGAGAATAAGGCTATACAGGGTAAGCTCAAACGTCCGCTATTTGTTTTGACAAACTAACAATTGGTGTCATGATACTGACTGTTGATATTATGATCGTCAGTGGGTTGCACTTGGCACTGTGCACGTTTTGTCTTCCCTCACCTATTCTGACATGTTACCAGTCGATTTAAGTCCTTATAGCTGTGAGTCCTAAAGTCTCTTCTAACCGCACGTGAATCCTCTTAACACCACATAGATTACGTGACGTATGACGACTGGCCATTGATATTCCCCTACAATGTTTTGTGGAATAAAATTATCGCCAGGAACATTTTATTTATTGATTCATTGGTTTGGCTGTTAACATCTTAAAGAGACCTGACTAACATAACGTTCCCTACCGATGACAGAGGAGATCAATGACTACAACGATCAACTTGCGGAGAGCGCAAAGAACCTCCATGAGCTCGAGAAGAACAAGAAGCGTCTTGAAGTCGAAAAGGAGGAGCTTCAGAACGCCTTGGACGAGGCAGAAGGCGCTCTTGAGATTGAGCAGGGCAAGGTGATCATTCACTATTCAAGCTCCCTCGTTTATTACACGTCTCTCTACGGATTATACCGGCCTAGAAATGCCTCTTAAAATATGTCTCTTAGACGACGATTGAAATGTGGGCATTGCAACATGTGATAACAATTCAGCAGTACTTTGTTAGAGTACGTTCCTAGTTAAAACTTTTAATCATCGAACTACAATGCGACTTGATGTTAATTTTCATACTTTACCACAGGTTGTCAGGACTCAGCTTGAACTGGCTCAGCTGAAGGGAGATATTGAGAAGAAAATCGCCGAAAAGGAAGACGAGTTTGAAAGCTCGCGGTGGGTAGCTTGCGCTTTTTACACGCTGTATAACAGAATAAGAAACGCCCAACATGACTTTGTCGGAGGCTTGGACCACAGGCTTGTTTTTAGTCTAATATCCGTAGTATGGATTTGATATGCACTCTTGTTTCATCAGCTCCTTATCCTTTTTGGCACTTTAGTAAGAACCAGAATCGCGCAATGGAGGGAGTGCAGGCCTCTATCGAAATCGAGAGCAAACAGAAGGGAGAAGCTCAGCGAGCAAAGAAATTCCTTGAAAGCCACCTGAACGACGTGGAGGTTCAACTAGAGACCGCCAACAGGTCCAACGCCGAGGCCAGGAAGAACATCGCCAAGCTGCACTCTCAAATCCAGGAAATGCAGGTAATGACAGAATAAAGAGTATAGAACTTTCTTTCTTGTTACCCATCTTATCAAATTGACAGTGCACATCATTTCATCACATGCAGCCCGACAAAATGAATTTGTTACAAACGTTACCGATGCATGAATTCTATTGTCATCGACACATATCTTTGAAGTATCAATTGCCTTAATTCATTGACGATGTATGAACTTTCTATGCTCACGACAGGTCGCCATCGACGACGAACAGCGGCAGCGTGATGAGATCCGTGAGCAGTACAACATGTCTGAGCGCAAGTGCCAGATGCTCGTCGCCGAAGCCGATGAGGTAAAACCCCGATGACTATTGCTGCCAATGTCGTCTCCTGTATCGAACAAAGTTGTCGACATCTTTTAGTTTTTTCAGACTATGTACCAAGTTGTATTACGCAATGCTCAATGAAAAAGTCGCAGTTCTGATTTACTTTACTTTAAATGTATCTCATATTTAAATGTATCTCATCTCATAGCATTACATTGAAACGCTTTGCTCTGTTAATTACGTCAAGGTCCGCGGCGCACTGGACAACGCAGAGAGGGCTCGCAAGGTCGCCGAATCTCAGCTGGTGGAGACCAACGAGAGGCTTGGTGAGCTGAGCACACAGAACTCAGCCCTGTCCGGACACAAGCGCAAGCTGGACGGTGACCTGTCGCAGATCCAGTCCGAGCTGGAAGAGGTCATCGGCGAGCACAAGAACACCGAGGAGAGGGCCAAGAAGGCCATGGCTGATGTATGTATGGTCGACGTGCTTTCTTCTTTGAGACCCGTTTTGACAAGTTGAACTTATCTTTCTACTGGTGTCAACATATTTTGATACAAAAAATGTTATCTTCATTATTCCAGACTTCCCGTATGGCCGAGGATCTGCGTGTGGAGCAGGAGAACTCTCAGCACGCCGAGAAGGTCAAGCGCACCATGGACGCCAACCTGAAGGACCTGCAGCGCCGCCTGGATGAGGCTGAGGCCATCGCACTCAAGGGAGGCAAGCGTGCCATCCAGAAGCAGGAGAACAGGGTACGTACGCGTTAAGATATGCGTAACATACTTCCATGTATCTACGATTGTCTTTTTTGAGCCCATGAAGAGGAACCACAATTAAAGTAGCCCCTATTGCGATGTACAACTATTCCTAATCCCAAACATCGTTTGTCTTGCAGATCCGTGAGTTGGAAGGAGAGATTTCCCAGCAGAACCGCCTGCACCAGGAGGACCTGAAGCAGCTGCGTAAGAACGAGCGCCGCCTCAAGGAGATGACCTTCCAGACCGACGAGGACCGCAAGAACCAAGAGCGCATCCAGGAGCTGGTCGAGAAGCTGCAGCTGAAAATCAAGGCCTTCAAGCGCCAAGTGGAGGAGGCTGTAAGTATTTTCTAGATATCATGGAATGTACATACACGTCATCTGATTTTCCGATTATGACGGCAATTTTCTAAAGTTTAGTCAATGAACACCTGATCAAGTGATTTAATCTTGCATATTCTTCTGACTTTAGGAGGAGCAGGCATCGTCCAACATGGCCAAGTACCGCAAGGCCCAGCACGAGTACGAGGACTCCCTGGAGCGTGCTGAGATTGCCGAGGGCTCCCTCAACAAGCTTCGCTCCAAGGCGTCAAAGATGTAAACCACCGGTGTAAACCCGTTGTCATGCATCATGCAAAGGCCTTCAACCATCTTTGTCTTTGGAATTTATTTAATCTCTCTCTTAATCTTTTAACCTGAATAAACTGCAATTACCGAACCATGCTTTGCCTGCTGAGTCTGAATTAATAGTCTATTTTATCATACATACCAGAATTTGAGTATTATTTTTTCCTATAAGAATCCCATGAATGTGTGCGTGAAAGTGAATGAAGAGTTTAGCGCTACAGGTTTAAAGACTTATCACAATGCACTAGCTTGCTGACGATTACGTCAAGCTGTAGACTATACTTGAAACTGCTACAAAATCCGAAACTACCCTATGCTAATGTTGCAACTTAAGTACGTATATATGCAACCACTACCTTTTGTGTGGTAATGGCATCTCACCTTACAGTTCTATAATCAGCTGTAACCAATCACTGGGCTTCTTAGAAAATATCCTCAATGCCAAGGAAATACCGATTGCTATATGTCATTGGGTTATGTGATTGAGTATATTATTGCTGTTGATTACAGCACTTTGCGGACAACCTCTATATAAAATATAAAATAATCTGAGGGTACGGTACAGCTAGCTGAGATGACTGCATGCATGCTCCTAGTAAGCAATGGCGCAGCCGATACAGCTATCTCTGTTCTACATCCTTACCCCATTTGCCTGAAGTTTACTTACGTAGAAACGTCAATACTGAATGCACGTCTATTCTGAATAATAACGGGGGAGGGTATTGACAAAGTATATACATGTGATGCCTGCTCCTATCTTCAAATCGGAAATCACCAACTGTTACTGCGGTTGCTGAGAAACAAAATAACACTGAAGTCGACGTATAGCCTTTAATGTCGATAAGAACAAAAGTCGTTCGTCATTGGTCAGTATTTATGGAAGCAACAGGAAGGATCGTGGAATGTTGTGTGGAAAGGGGGAGAGAATAATGCATACGAAAATAAACAAAAGCAAAAACAATCAGCACAAGAAAAGGAAGTTAACAAATTGAAAGTATAGCACGACTGAAGAATGAAATGAGTACAGAATGTTACCTGGAAAACTGCACTGGTATTTCATTCCGAAACGACTCTTTATGACATTATGATATTCTTAGTAAACGTGTGTTTGCTTATGTTGCAAAATGTCAATTCCTGAGTAAAAGAGCAGCTGATTTCACAAAGGCATATGTGATAACTTTGGGCGTTGAGGACGTGTGCAAGTGCTGGGACAATTTCTGAATAATCAGCAACGGACGCAGTGTTGTGGTGGTATATGAAGTGTGGTGGTATAAACAGTCATTTGAGGGGGGGGGGGGTAATAACAGGGATCGATGTCCAGCCACATCTAATGGGGGATGTGAAGAGGGACACATGGTACAGGACACCACCCTCGCAAATATTTCGGCAACGGAAAGTCCTCACATAAGCGAAGATACCACGAACACACTGGCGTAGGTTGCCGGCTGGAAAGATCTGGAAAGCAATATGTATTAAACAATAGGAGCAGTCAATTTCGTTTATATGCGGATTGCATCTACATTAACACAGTCTACGACACTACGTCTACATTAACACAGTCTACAACACTGCGAGGATAAGAAATAGCTCAGCTATATTTGCTGTGTAAAGTAGACAAGTCAAGTGAAGTACGTCGGTGACTTTCTACCACTAACAGTAAGCACGGTGCAGTAAGACTCTCGCAGCGCATAAATTCCGCACGACCCACGTGCACCATGATATTTTGCCACGCGTGCACGGTGGGTGACCGCTGTGACCACGAGCATCATGTGGCGAACCAGCTGTCATATAAATGTCATAGGCGGCCTGTTACTTTGAGAGAAGTACCGTTCGTATAGGGCGAAAAATAACTTACAAGGACTCACACAAAATGAAGATTATCATCTGCAAACTTCAGTTGCCTTTGTATACATATTCTGAACATGAAGGCACAAATAATCGAAGATCGCATTACCGTTTCTTAACGTTACATATATATACATTGATTCACCCACACTTTCCCTCTTGACATATGCTAAATGAAAATCACGCCTGAGTCATTTCTATGGTGAAAAATGGAGGGCAATGGCCACAATCATATTGTATGACCGATAATCGGTCATTGACCGCCATCATATTTCGGGACACATGTACAGGTCACGTAGGTCACATGGTGAGCGACGCGAAAGATTCCTGGAATTGACCGGATGCCGCGGTCGGGTCAACGATTTCCTGGGATTGGCCGTCTATATCTATTACTACCCCGTGACTCGAACAAGCACTAAATTTCAGATAAACTAGAAACACAAACTATCAGATTTTACACGAGTAACTACAACATGGGTGCTAATATCACCAAAATGAAAACAGGTCTACAGTGGATGTGATTCGAAGACAGGCGAAAAGTGTCAAAGATATGCATGATGTACAAAGCTGAACATTGGAGGTGCAAATGTAATCCTGCTTGCGCTTCAAGGCCTTACCTGCGTAATCCTTTAAGCTGTTAGCCTGGTTAGTTTATCAAGGCTCCCATACTCTCCCATCATAAAGCAGCCCTGGCAAACTGACAAGGATGATAGTCAGGCTATCAAAATGTAAAGACCTTCCAAATGTAATCCTACTTGAAGGTCTTCCAACAGACCGATAATAATTCGATAGTTTTAAAAAATCGTAACTTGCAACTTTCATTTTTTTTCTGTACACAGACCCCTCAAACATATAAACTGTGAAATACAGCTGTACACCGAAACGACCGTTGAACACTAAAACTTGAAACGTTAAACAAGCAACTGGAACTTCAACTCCCAAACGGAGGTCAAATACGGAAGTCAACTGCAACTTCACCGCCAGGGGGTGCACAAGAAACCGCCAGGGGGTGCACAATGTAGTCCTGGTCGGGACAAGGCCACCCAACAACAACAGCTGCCAAAACCAATCCATTATAACACGATACTTTTTATTCCAACACGTACACAGACACATAAACTGTAACATAATCGACCAAACTGAACCAAAATTAAACAGGTGCTTCAAGCAAATAAACAAACAAACAAACAAACAAAAACAAAAAACAACTCTTATTATCTCACCTGGCCCGATCCGAAGGAGTTTTACATGCGGTCCATCCTCATAAATTATGATCTCCAAGTGTGATATAATCATGTCGGGGAAGGGGAATACTTTCTTTCTCTGTTCTCTGACATTTTCTTTCAGACCACCTCATCCACACGCGATCATACGCCCCCCAC
The DNA here is from genome assembly GCA_019207045.1 of Branchiostoma floridae x Branchiostoma belcheri. Lineage (NCBI taxonomy): Eukaryota > Metazoa > Chordata > Leptocardii > Amphioxiformes > Branchiostomatidae > Branchiostoma > Branchiostoma floridae x Branchiostoma belcheri. Next base: position 10,006,502 of record CM033027.1, read on the forward strand.
CCGCACACAAAACAACAAACAACAAACGAAAAATATGAAATATTTATGTAGATGCCGCACTGACGCAGAGAACTGGAGATACTACGCCTAGCAATTCTATAATGATAACAATAGCATTCATAAGTCTAACATTTCCGAATCTCCAGTGATAATCAACAATGGGAGGGCCATGTGGCGCGCGCGCGACTGAAAAATCAACTGGTCGCCATCCATCAAGCCATCAGAAAGTCAAATGTTTTGTGGCTATCGGAGAAGAAGAAGATAGGAGTTTCGGGAGAAGGCGGGTCGCGGGAAGCAGCTGCAACTAATTAGGGGAAGACCAGAGATGGTCCTACGTATAAAGGTACATGTAAAAAAATTCACCTTGAATTATTATATATGTAACGTTAAGAAACGGTAATGCGATCTTCGATTATTTGTGCCTTCATGTTCAGAATATGTATACAAAGGCAACTGAAGTTTGCAGATGATAATCTTCATTTTGTGTGAGTCCTTGAAAAAGATAATAACATTGGCACAACAATTATTTTTAACTACACTGTACTATATTTTCTTATTTTATCTGTTCCTCTTATACAAAACTTCTGGTGTGAACTTTTTTTTACCTAATTTATGTTTTAGATTCTTTTTTTTTTTTCATCCCTCAAAATTCCTGGTTTATCCCTAATTAGAAAGCCCTCGAATCTTTGTAACTAAATGTGGTGCTAGGTATGCAAATTTTGCTGAGTTTGGGAAAATGGCGGAATTTCTGGAAAGTTTGTTTGCTACTTTTGCTTTCTGCTCCGCATTTTCCAAGTAGTACAGGTAAGCACAAAGATAAAGTAGTGTTTACACTTTCTTCTTACGATAGAAGTAACGTTAGTAGTTAAAGTAACTCGATAGGATGTTGGTGTTGTTGTTGTTGTCACTTATGTCACCTCTTCCCACCAAATTATGCTTTAGCACGTGTTCCTGTTTATCTTATCCTAAACGTACGTTGGAAACGTACGTGTGACCAAGCTGCGCAGAGAAATATGTACTCCTCATTTTTGTTGTAAATCTAGTGATAACCTAAGCTAATGTGATGTGATGGCTTGTGTATGACTCAGCTTGCTGTCAGCCAGGCCAAGGCTGTCAGCGAAAATGACATGTCACAAGCACGCCGTGTCTCACTTTCTCAAAGTTTCTGTTTGATTCGCAACAGGCAGCGTAACACAACTCCAGTGTTTGTATGATGTCTCCGGGATATTTCTATATTTGGTATTTGTTGTAATATGTCCAGAATAACATATAATGGTCTAACATTTCGGTGAAAAGAAGCAGTGTTCAATATTCAAGATCATGTTACAATTCAAAATCACACAGTTACTGTTATTCAAAACAGCCGCCCACACGGATGCATTGTTTACATTATGCTAATAAGGACATGGTGTTTTGATTACTTAGTACTAGCAAGGAGGTTGAAAGAGGTGCTAGTAAGGCCATGTTGATTTGATTATAATATATGGATGACATCCTCTGAGAACTCCAAAACTGCTCAGCGAGCGAATAAAAAAAAGTTGCCTCCAGTATGAAATCAAAGTGGCCAGGAAGGTTGAACATAGGACTAAACACACATAGTATGGTATACCAACAGTTGGGTGTAGGGACCAGTACATTATATGGGTGCAGGACATTTTTTTCTACTTGGACCAATCCGAAAAAAACAGACCTGGAAAAAAATCAGAGGAACAGGTTTCGCCTATTACAAAATGGACACACTGTGTCGGCAGGCATTTGGCTTACCAGGGGCCAAGAAGACAACAAGAGTGAAGTCAAGTAGAGTTTATAGTCAATTGTACCAAGTTTCAAGGTACAGAGACAGTCAGCCTTTATAATTACTTGGAGATGGGAATTTTAAATGCCAGTTGAAGTCAAATAATCCAACAAACAGATTCCTTTGTAGCAAAACTGACCAATTACCATTGTTTTGAGTATTGCCAATTCTCAAGTTTCCACCGACAATCAGGTCCAGGTTCAGATCACTAGAGCAAGGTGGTTTAATGATCATATACCTCCTTGACTAGAGGTATAACCAAGGACGTCATATAATATCCTTGGTATAAGGCAGGCCTCATCTACATATCTCAGGGGTGTCTGGCCTGGGAATGAAACGTCATTCAACACGCTGTACGTGACATTGAGCCTGTCCGTGATAGCATGCAATTGGTTGGTATGCAGAGGTCACCACATCTAGGTCACTACAGGGCCCTTTTTGACAATGATAGAATTGTGCTATGCTGTAATCTATGTATGAGCCAACAGAATCCACACTTTTAATGTACTGTCATCTGTGGACTGAAGAAGCCCATAGCCAGGGGGGGATCGGGGTTCCCCCACATGCTCGAAGGTCCGCTTTTTCAGAGGATCAAGATTTCAAAATTTTCTGGGGGAGCATGCCCCCGGACCCCCTAGGCAGCTCGCGCCTACACCGCTCGATGGTCCCACAAGTACTAAAAAGACACATACACACCACCCCCACCCACCCAAATCCTGGCTACAGGCATGATGAAGGTATCAAAAACTTCCCCAAGCAGACTCCGCCAGACATTAGTTTTATCTCGAAACCGGTGGACTAACTCCAAATAATGTTAAGTACTTAGGACTTACTGAAGTTTAAAAAAAATTCATAAATGCACAATCAATGTATCCAGAGAGCCACACAACATGTCACAAGGTTGTTGCCCATATGCACTGCATATTAGAGCCATTTGAGGTTGTTTGAGGTGTTCAGGCAGACCTGTAAGCAAGTATATACCATAGATTGCAAAAAGCAGCTATCAGAAAAACTACTGACTGATGTCATAGAATGCCAATTTTATAATCCAAGTTCAGAGAAGATGTGGAAGAACAAAACTGAAGAATCTACTCTACATACTTTGTATGTTTAGTCATTTGTTCAGGTTACTGAACGATTAGATTTTAAAATGAATGCACCTTTTTTGGGGGTCAATTTTGTTTTTGTTTTTTCATTTGCATGCGAAAGAAGAAATAGGTTTTCGAATTCGAGGTATTCGAGGTGTTTCTAGGTTTTCAAGGTGTTGCGCTGGGAGTAATTGTGTTACACAGTACTAATAGTATAGTAATACATTGGAAACGTAGTGTCAGTGTCATTAAGTTGCTATGGAGAGGTCACTGTAGAAATAAAGCCACCTGATGACGAACATTGCAAGATTTACATGTCCAGCAAGACTCCTTTACTGGTGTACACATACTTTGCTGAAAACTTGTACTTTAGCAAAGTCACATTGCACTGCTACTAGCTGCTTTGAAAACTTTATGTCCCTTGAGGATGACTCCATTTAGCCTTATCTTTGCTTTGTTTCCCAGAATGAAAATGCCACAGTCTTGTTTTGCTGACATGATCTTTGTTTCCATTTTGATTCCCAGAAGCTCCATACCAGCCATGGCCATGTCAAGAGGCCATCTTGCTGCAGGGAAGCAGAGACTGAAAGACAAACTGATGACAATTGATGAGCTGAAATCTCGTGTTTTTCAGTATGTAACCAACCTTACTGAACAGGTAATATTGGCAGTTCTACATTGTATTAGCAAATCTTTGTATTATTGTATTTATAAATAAACAGTTAGTATAATACTACTACTATATCCCCCTGAAAGGTCTTTTGTACTTGTCCGGATTTTCATACCAATGGTACATTATCATTTAGTAATTACTTTGAATAGACTAATCAATGAATGTGATTTTTGTTATCTTAGCCCACAGAGGCAGCTCTGCAGTTGCTAGAAGAGACAGACAGGGGGCACTTCTTTGGGAAGTTCTCTTCAGTCAGCGAGGACCTGGAGAAGTGTCTGGACACCCTGTTTCTGCTCTGTGTGTCCCTCAACAACGATGAAGGAGGTAAACAAGATGCACCAATATGTCTTAGAGATCCCAAATGCATGGTGCACTGCCTGAGTGTTTATGAATAATGTATATGAGACCACTGGCCATGTGTAGAAATTGTGTACTATTTTGTGTAGGGTGTAGGGACACAATTTTCATGTGCAACATGTCAACAACAAATGGTAACGACAAGAAAATTGTGAACTTTCTACAACATAGGTGGCGCTTCTAGGGGCAGCCGCGGGTCAGGGCCTCTCTGTCGATTTTTAGGTATTTTAGTAATATTTTAAGTGTTGTCCGAGCTGTAAGGACAAGATCACTACATGTGAATGTCTGCCGGATGTCCAGAGACTCGTCTTAAACAAGTGTGTCATCCCTTGGACTAGAATTCTCGACTTTTTACATCGGCATCAGTGGTTCTTGAAGAACAACAATGGCGTCTTGGTCGCGAACGGTATTTCACTATTCTATGGATTACCTCCGAGGACTAAAGCAGGCACGTTTACCGGTAGGTCCAGGACTCAAAGAACACCTACTCAACCTTGGGCTTTGGAGATTAAGGACCAGAGCAAGAGGGACTAAAGCTGGTAGACATTTCCAACGTAAGCCGACTCTTCCCTATACCGGTAACATATGTAAATACCAAACATCTAAGCCTGAACTCAATCATTCTCGTCCTACCACATGTAAATCAGTTCGGGAATTCCAGTCTGGATTCGAGGAAAGCAATGTGATTACTGCGGGCCAGCTGTCTGGTGTTCAAGCCCCGATCCACGTTCCTGACGTTCCTTGTCTCCAGGTAAACAACAACAGCAGGCCTCCCCGTGTTTTGATTGATGTCATTGCGAAGCAAAGGAGCGAAGTTCCGGTCAACGTGATGCAGCAGCGTAACAAGGACCGACACCCTCCAAGCTTCTTCCTCTGCAACGCACGTTCTCTACTCAACAAGATGGACGAATTTGAAACCGTTGTTTCGGACAGTGGAGCTAACGTCGCGGTCGTCAGTGAAACCTGGGCATCAACCAACCATGCAAGGGAGCTGACAAACATGGATGGATTCACGGCATTCCTGAAATGCCGATCGGACCGACGAGGAGGAGGTGTAGCTGTGTACGTGCGTGACAACATTCCCTCACGAGAACTCCAGGATGTTCAAGTACCTGAAGAACTGGAATGTCTCTGGGTGTGGTTGCGCCCTCACCAACTTCCTCGCTCTGTATCGTCACTCGCAGTTTGTGCCACCTACATACCCCCAGATTCGCCGCACCAGGACCTTCTTGTCGATCATCTTATCAACACGACCGACGCCCTGCGGATCAAGCATCCTGACATCGGGATCGTCATACTTGGGGATTTAAATCGGACCGATACGACTCGCCTTTGCCAAGGTAACTCTCTGCAGCAAGTTGTAGACCGACCAACAAGAGGGAACGCAGTGCTAGATGTGATCATCACCAACATCCATTCTCTGTATGATGTACCACGTGTAGGCGCACCAGTTGGTCTGAGTGATCACAACTCCGTGGTCTGGTCGCCAAAAGTGACCAGTGTGCAGAACAAGTCCCACCGTCGTGTAGTGAGACCTCTCAAAGACTCCGATGTTAGAGCATTCGGAACATGGATCACCCAGCATGACTGGCAGGAAGTCCGTAATGCCACCAACACCGCCACAAAAACAGATCTCTTCTACAAGACCCTGACTGAGCACATCGATAAATTCTTCCCCACAAAAACTGTTAACATTCATTCATCAGATAAGCCATGGATCACGCCAGCCATCAAGGATATGATCCGTAGACGCCAAGAAGCGTTCCACAGTGGGAAGGAAGAGACATGGAAAAGACTCAGAAACAAGGTGATACGAGAGATAAAACGAGCGAAGAAAAGGCACTACGTGGACAAGGTACAGCAGCTTAAGGTAGAAAATCCAGCCACCTGGTATAAGGAACTCAAAACCATGTGCAACATCGTTAAGCCACCATGTGTCATCCACGTGCCCGATGTCGATCCAACCGACCACAAAGCTGCGGCAGACGCTATCAACAAACACCTAGCAAGTATTTCCCAACAGTCTCCCCCGGTGTGTACCAGCCAGCTGCCTTCTTACCTACCTGCACCCTCTCCACCACCGGAGATCCATCCCTGGGACATGTACGAGGAGCTGAGACGTGTTAGAGTCGGCAAGGCTGGAGGCCCGGATGGTATTGCACCGAGACTGATCAGGATGTTTGCATGTGAACTTGCCGAGCCACTTGCTGACATACTTAACATGTCGCTTAAGGAAGGTGTGGTACCTTCTCATTGGAAAGAAGCTGTGGTTTCCCCCATCCCCAAAGAACAACCAGCTGTCATCGACAAACTGCGCCCAATATCCCTCACCGCGATATTCGCGAAGATTTGTGAGGGTTTTGTCGCTAAATGGGTGTTGTCAGACATCTGGAGGAATATAGATCGGCGGCAGTTTGGAGGCATCAAACGTAGTTCCACTACACACTGTCTAGTCAGCCTAACACATTTCCTGTTCCAAGGTGCAGAGAGGAGCAAAAACGTGGGTACCATCGTATTGACGGATTTCACTAAAGTATTTGATACCATCAACCATGAACAAGCCATCCGTAAACTCCTGGACATGGGAACGCGACCTTGCATCATACCATGGATTGTTGATTTCCTGTCAGAAAGATGCCAGCGTGTTAGATATGGGGACTCATTGTCAGACTGGCAAACACTCACTACCGGCGTACCACAAGGTACAAAACTGGGTCCCATAATCTTTCTTTGTATGATCAACGACGCCTGTCTTGCGCTTGACGACCGGTGGAAGTACGTCGATGATCTTTCCCTTGGAGAGAACAGACACATCCTTGAACAGTCTCACCTCCAAGAAGATGTGAACATGCTGAACGAATGGTCCAAGGACACACAGCTTAAACTAAACCCAAAGAAGTGTTTCACTTTCACTGTGTGTTTCCTGAAAACCCCACCCCCGCCTCTGCCGATAACCATTGATGGAAAACTGCTTGAAGCTGTGAAACTTGTGAAAGTTCTGGGACTGTGGCTGCAGTCAGATCTCAAGTGGGAAACGCAAGTAAATGAGATGACAAAAAAGTCAGGAAAACGAATGTTCATGCTCAGAAGACTAAAAACCTTTGGCTTCCCACTACCTGACCTAGTTACTGTATACTGTGGATTCATCCGGCCAGTGCTTGAATACTGCGTACCGGTCTGGCACCATAGTCTCACCAACAAGCAAACAACAGCCATTGAACGAGTGCAGAAGCGGGCATTACGCATTATCCTTGGGCGGGCCTACACAGACTACAACACGGCACTCCATGTCTGTAACCTAGAGACACTTGCTAACAGAAGAGCCAACCTGTGTATCAAGTTTGCGAACAGCATGACAACATCAGAAAGAACTGTTGAGTTAGTACCAGCTCCCAGGAGGCTAACGCACGGACGGTCACTAAGAAACTCTAACAAACTAACGATACCAACCTGCAGAACTGTAAGGTATTCCAATAGCCCAGTACCATCACTGCTGCGTATACTCAATTCCATGAAGTGAAGAACTATACCTAGTCAATACATTGTACCAGATTTTAACGTACGAGATTATTTTATGAGATTGTGCCATACTTGTGAATACCTTTTTAACGTGTAATGTCTGTAATATGTCATGCAAGAACAATGGTGTAGTGCAATACTTTGTTTTGTGAAGAGGGCATAATTCAGCCCCTGGCTGCTACGCCTTTTAACGAATAAACCATTTGATTGATTGATTGATTGATTGATTGAAAATGGCATTGTTCAAATCTCACCCATTATTGATAATTTCTCAGCACAGTACCAGGATTGATTGGTCTCTTTGTAATGGTACCACAAATAAGGCTTGGAGTTAGTGATTTCTGTCGAAATAAGGCATGGAGTTAGCGATTTCTGTCAAAGAAATTTCTTCTTTTTTTTTTTTCAGATGGCTGTGACATCCCCAGTTCAGAACTGTCAAGCAGTGAGTCATCAGAGTTTAACAACAGGGCAGTCAAACAGCCAGGCTTACCTGGGAAGACAGAAACTTCACCTGACACTGGCTCTGAACACACTGGAAGGAAGAAACACAAGACATTTGAGTTAAAGGAAGTATCTCATCAGGATGAATCTGGGTTCTCATCTATTCAGATAGACTCAGAGTCAGACACTGTCCAAGAAGAGACCTGCAAGAAAGATGAGTCTGTCACCAGTTTGAGTTCTTCGTGTCAATCTGGACAATTTTTGTTTGTTCAAACCAATGATGCAAAAGACAGAGAAGAAAGGATCAATCAAGAAGAGCCTCACGCCTTTCAGAGCTCTCCTGATCAACCGGGTAGTATTTCCAAAGATTGCACTGCAATACAACAACAGGGGATGGAAACGCATCTTGAGAGAAAAGAATCAATCATCAAGCTTAAGGTATCATCTGGAAATTGTTGTGATGTAGACAATGAAGGACAGAAAAGCCTTAAAGACGTAAAGCTATGCAACGTGTCAGGAAAAGAGGTAGGGCAGCCAGAAAAAAGACAAGATAATGGCATGGTCTTGCGCAAGGAAGATGGAGCAAATGTCTCTGGAGAGTCTCTTGCAACTTTGCAGAACTGTAGTCAGGGCACTGACTGCAAGTCTTTTGTTAAGGAACAGCAAGAATCTCATCTTGTCTTTGGCTCAGCTTCAGCCGCCAGGATGGAAAAGTGTAGTCCCCGTATGTGGTTTAACGGAGAAGAGGTTCCGCTGCCTAGTGACTCTGAGTCCGAGCTGTCATCATACTCCACGTCTCAGCCAAACAGGAACGTATCACACAGCAGCGAAGACTACTCTAGCAAGGACACAGACCTCTCATCACCTCCGAAGGAACCCCCTTGGTCTGTCATGAAACAAGCTGAAGAAATGGAGGGAAATTATGATTTTGACAATCAGCCACGTGTATGCACTGGCAGGAAAAGAACAGAAGAGGAAGACGTCCATGGTCAAGATTCGCCAGCTGCTCAGAGTCTTGGCCACATTGCTATTAAGAAAGACTTGGAGAAGGCACAGGTGACAGAAACTGCTGAGCTAGGGTGTGCTACCTCTGGTACGAATGAAGGTACAGGCACGGTTTCAGTTGCATCTTCTACTGAGGACTTAGAGGATGTGCTGGCCAGTCAGCACTGTTTGACAGATGCTGTTCTGACTCCAGCTCAGTCCTGCCACACAGACGAAAAGTCTTGTCAATCTGAGTCGTACATTGAAAAAAACAGTTTGTTGCAGCAGGGTAACCAGTCGTTGGTTCCAGTCACTCCAATATGCCATTCCAGTCCTATTCATTCCAACCCACCCTTGCTGGCAAGGGAAACTTTCTCTCCTGGTTATGAAGACCATGCAGAAGTGAAGCCAGCTGACATTGATCCAAAGGGAGAAAAAGAGAACATGCCATCACCAGTGCAGCCCTCTAGCAATACTGATGGAAACTGCATCAGAACAAAATCATCTCCAGACAAAGCAACGAGTGAACAGGACTACTGTGTTTCAGCAGATCATACTCAGGAAAGCAACTCGAGCATTTCACATCCACCCCTGTGCCAGTCAAGTCCTCCTGGACCTCCACCAGAAGGTGCTGAAAGACTGTTCCCAGGTGATGAGAACTGCTCTGAGTCACACCTGCATCAGAAGAGTAAGGAAGAGGAGCCAAACACTTCTGCATCATCCGTAAACACAACAGACACTGCAACTGTCGGCTGTGTTCCATCGCACAACTCTGCTGGATACTCAGTACAAACGAATCCACCTGATCAGCGACCTCTTCCAGCAGCACCTGTATTTTCTACTCATCAGAACAGCAGTGATCAGACCAACATGCACCACTGTCCACAGGTGCAAGGATCTCAGGTACATGGACTACAAGTGCAAGGACCATATATGCAAGGAACACAGATACTAGGAACTCAGGTGCAAGGATCACAGGTGCAAGAACTACAAGTACAAGTACCACAAGTGCAGGGACCACATGTGCAATCACTGGCATTCTCCAATGGTGATTCCTTCGATGTGGTGGTATCAGATATCGACAACCCCTCCCACTTCTGGATCCAGCCTGCAGGCGACCAGCTGAATCTCCTAACAGAACAACTTAGGTGAAATATCCGCTATCTTCTACATCTCCCTCTTTAGCAATATTACTGTTAACTACATTGTAGAATGGCATAAAAGATTATAATATAGGACATATCTTTGCAGGATGTGTCAGTTTATTGGCATGTGCTTGCCTCACATTTTTCTGTGATCAGATGTATCTTGACTGTACATTGCTCTTGCTAGCTTAAAGAACGTAAGGAAAGATTTTTGCCTGTTGCTTTGATCTTGTAGCAACCAGCCTACAATAAAAGAATTTAAACATTTGAAATACTACCATTTCACACTTGACAATACAATGGTCAGGAACGAATTCGTTAATCCATTCTTTCTTCCAGCTTGTTTTACGAGAGGTCCACCCTGCCACCAGGCCTGCCCTACACGCCTGAGGTGGGAATGTTCTGTGCCGCCTGCTTCACACAGGATAACACTTGGTACCGCGGGCTCATCACAGCTGTGCATAATGTGGAGGGGACAGGCATAGCTGAACTGCTGTCACCTTCTGCTTCACATTCATCAGGTGGGCTTGGTTTACACAGTGGTCAAAGACACAAACACTTGCAAATGCAACCACAATTTGCTTGGCGCGACTTCATTTTTAAAGCCAGTTATACATGTACGTAGTGCAGTGCGCAGCATAAAATTTTGCAGTTGGAACACCATTTTCCCCTATCTATGTGCATAAGCTTTGGTATTTATTTTTTGATGTGATAATACACATTGCAGTGATAACATGTAACTGGAAGAAAGGATAAGTAGCTGATTTGAAGAAAGTGATCAGTTAAAGGAAGTGTGGCAACCTGAAATGCTGATGGTGCAACCTAGCTTTTGACTCAGCTGGCCACCTAGGCAACCTGGCTGAGAAAAGTATCTCAAGCACTGGTTTACAGCACAGTTACATGTCCGGTGATTTTCCGTAAGGCCATGTTGATTTGATTATATGGATGACATCCTCCGGGAACTCCAAAACTGATGCAAGCGAGCGAATAAAAAAAAAGTTTGGCAAAAAAAAAAGTTGCCATCAGTATGAAATCAAAGTGCCCAGGAAGGTTTAACATAGGACTAGACACACACACAGTATGGTATACCAACAGTTAGGTGTAGGGACCAGTACGCCATACGGGTGCCAAACATTTTTTTCTTCTTCAAGTTCTTGGACCAATCCGAAAAAACAGACCAGGAAAAAAAAATCGGAGGAACAGGTTTCGCCAATTACAAAATGGACACACTATGTTGGCAGGCATTTGGGGTCTTACTGGGGGCCAAGAAGACAACAAGAAAGAAGTCAAGTAGAGTTTATAGTCAATTGTACCAAGTTTCTACAGTCAAAGGTACAGAGACCGTTAGCCTTTATTACATGGAGATGGGATTTTAAGATGCCAGTGGGAGTCCAATAATCCACCAAACAGATTCCTTTGTAGCAAAATTGACCAATCACCATTGTTTTGAGTATTGCCAATTCTCAAGTGTCCAGGTTGAGGTCCGGACCTGGAAATGATCCTCTGGATCTGAATTTTCTGTAATGGTACCTCCCCCTACCAACAATAGATTTTTTCTTTCGTTCCTTTCACATCTTATTCTTTGACTTTAGATTTATTTTGGCATTCTATGGTATTAGTTATCTGTTTTCTGATACTTTTTTTTCAATCTACGGAATATTTGTGCTCATTATACAGCTGCTTTGCACAATTTATTGTGTGGTCGAAAACTTTTTTTTTTTTTGGAAATGGCCGAAAATTGGTGCGAGCGCGGATATCATCCATATAATCAAATCAACATGGCCTAAGGCAATGACAGTTGTGACATTGACTGCTCTATCATTCTGTGATGAATTACTTTTTCGGAGACCAGGAAGTAGATTTAGTGTAACACATCCACAACTGTCCCAGGAATGTCCTCAGCATGCAGTTGTATGACATACTTATATGTGACAGGCTATAGTTAGTTAAAGTCTACACAAATTCCATAAAGATGTTTTGACATAGTGCATATGGCACGCATAATGTATTTATGATTTGCTGTTTCAATGTACTACATGTATGTACAGGTAAGAACAGGTAAGCGATTTGCAGAGAATCGAACGGGGTGAGACTGTTCACGCAGTGAAGGAAATCGCTCTGGTGCGATTCTCTTCACTTGAATGCGGAGCGCGCACGACGATGGTGAGCCTACACTACCGTGCGAGACTATTCCCCTGGTGATGAAACGCGCACGAGCGCGATTCTCATCACTTGAAGGCGGAGCGCGCACGGCGGTATCAGGACTACTCGGCACCTGGTACAACTCGTCCCCAGTCAAATTTCAGGACAACTCGAGTCGTTATCTAGTTTAGGACATGTCGGCACAACATATACTTATCATTTGTTTAATTTGGGCTCGTAAAACAATTTTAACGACATTGGAGCTCTAGTCGATCTCACGACTATAATTTTCACTTTGCTAGGCAGATATTTTCATCATAGCGTCGGCGAACTAGCGTGCGCTCTGAGCGGAGCCACTGTGACCCTGTCGGCCAGTCCACCCGAGTCGTTTCGCTCTATTCATGACAATCCTAAAAACTACAAGATATTATGAACCATATAACGTTACTAAGCTTCATAGTCTTTGTGAATATGCTCTGTTTCTGCATATTTCAATTACTCGAAGCTAATACCTATACGTATTTTGAGATCGTATAATTTTTGAGTGACGCTTCCGGTCCGGTTCGTGGACATAAAATTCCAATTGCAAAATAAAATGAAAGTGTCCAATGTTCTTTCATGGCTGCATATTATCTATAGATACCCATATTCCTCGCCAAACATTGCCCATATTCCAGTGTAACACAACATGCAGCGGGTTTGCTCACTTACGCTGCGACGTAGTGTTTACAAAACAAGAAAAATGGCGGATTTTCCCACCCAAGCTATACCATCATGCACCAGGCGCGGCAGGAAACTTCGCAGGAAATCGTGTTTTTAATGTGAAATCTTCAGCTGTGGATATGGATATCTCCTGTTAAAAGTTGCCTGACTGTCGCTCCGGCAAAAATGCCATACCAAGAAGGTTATGCTTATATAACCTTTTAGTGGCCATACCAAGGCCGACGTATGAAATTTATAAAGTCGCATGACGTATGAAATTTACTCTAAGTCGCAATTTTATTCATCTAGAAGCTCTAGTTGCTTTATGACTATAACTTAAACTTTTCTTTGCAGGTATTTTATAGCGCCGGCGTCTCCGAGGCATCCCAACGATTGCTGTTACGTTTGAAATTACGTAACCGATTGGTGAACGGGTTCGGTCAGTTTGTTACGGAAACTTTAATTCTAATCTACTGCGTATTTGTATAAATATCTTCCTTAGTGATAGTACATATTAAAGCCAAGTACATCAAAGTCTATCAAAGTACCCAATGCTAAGTACCCTGGAAACATTTTCTAGAAGTTTTCCTGACATATATTTCCCTATAAATTGTTATTGATACATGTAAGTATTGTTTAAGTACATGTAATCTGACCAGCTTCGTTGAATAAGTAGCAACATTTAACAAACGTATGAAATATTTAGATTGTCATTTCGTTTACTTCAATAAACTTAACCAGAACAATCACCCCGGTGAGACGTCCATCCTCTATAATAATGGACATTTCCAATTTTTACCGGCTACTTTCAGTTACTATTTCTAGATAAGTCGATATTCCTTAGTTAGCCATCCGGCTAGCTGTGTAGTACATCGGTAGCTAGGAATTTGGGTCCCATCCGCTGACTGGTCGTCAAGGGATCTCAAAGGTGCAACTCGGCATGAAGACCTACCTGTTCCTGACAGAGCTCTTGGGTCGGAACGTCACCATCGGACGTTCCTGGCGTCGGGCAGTCGACCGACGCAGCCATACTCTCACATTCAACTTTAATTAATTTCTTAAATCTCTGCGCATCTGTTCAAGTTCTGTTGGCTTAACTAACATAACTTCTAGTTCTACTATGTAGTTAGAAACTGAATACACAGGATAGGTATGATGTATTTGTATATATTTCATGTTATGAATTTGCAGTGGTATGTAAGGCAGTTTTGTAGAAGGTTTTAGTAGGAAATAAAAAGAAACAATGTTGGTGTTGCGTGAGCTATTTGTCTCGGTTTTGTTGCCGACTTACGTGATTAGTAACGGTACTACATTCCTGGCGAAGGGTTAAATTCCAACTCAGAAATAAGTAACAGTAATTCAGAGTGAGTCTTACTATACGTTAGCGACAAGTATCGCCGTCAAAAGTGTGTCAGTACCCGTATCCGACGTCTTTCAAAATGGCGGGAGTTCGCGCGACGCCTTGAAGTGAAGATATTCGAACGTTTGATTTGTCTAGTAGGCCGGTGGTATTGGCTCACGATCGCCGTGCGCGCTGCGCCTTCAAGTGATGAGAATCGCGCTCGTGCGCGTTTCATCACCAGGGGAATAGTCTCGCACGGCAGTGTAGGCTCACCATCGCCGTGCGCGCTCCGCATTCAAGTGAAGAGAATCGCACCAGAGCGATTTCCTTCACCGCGTGAACAGTCTCACCCCGTTCGATTCTCTGCAAATCGCTTACCGGAACCTAGCTCGTCTGATGACTGTATCTAATGCACTGTTACTATTCTTTTCTTCATTCTCATGATATTCTTCAGTTTTTATGTACATATTCCATATGTAGGTCTTTGGTGAAGATTTGAGCTGTATATATAGGAAATGTTGCATGGCATTTTACAAATTGGCTACCAACTATCATAACTATCTGAGTGCACTGTCTTTCAATCTCAAGAAATGCAAACACATTTATTACAGGTCCTGCAGTGTTCCAGACACCACAGACAGATGTTGATATCCTGTATGTGGACTATGGAAACCGTGAACGCCTCTCCATGTCTAGAGTTAAGAAACTACATGAGCAGTTTACTTATCTACCCTGCCAAGCTCTCTGCTGTGGACTGGCAAAGGTAATTGATTTTTGTTTCAAGAAAAACTCTGAAAGAAAGAACATATGAAAGGATATCATGAACTAAGCAAGTATTGTACTAGATACTGAATGTTCAACTGAAATTTTTCTTGTGATAATGTAGATTCGTTTTTGCATATTATTCCAATCATTAACATCAGGTATAAGTGCTCTTCCAGGAGAATGGATGAAGGCATTTTCTTTTGTAACTCTGTGCAAATGAGGACACGAGTCCATGCAATGCCACAAATGAAAATATTTGTATTTGTAAATGGGTATTTTGAGCATTGTCTTAGCAAGTACTTAACTCAGTTCTCGGAACTTGCTACAGGTCTTTTCCATTGATCTAAATCCGAGTTATTTTTCTTCCCACTTCATGCCCAAGATGGATGAAAAACATCAATTGTAGAGATATGACAAGCTCCTATGTACTTTACCTTCCATTGTGACTATTTACATGTTACATGTCATTGCCATAAGTATTGATCATGTGGCTCACATGTACATGAAATTTACTGAAAAACTCACGCTATATCCACCAGGTTATGCCAGTTGACGACAGTGGCTCTTGGACATCCCAACAGACCGTATGGTTTGCCAGGCAAGTTCTCGGCAAGAAGCTACAAGCTGTGATTGACCTAGATCGTTCCAGTCATTCCACAGAAGTGGATCTCTACTACTCCATTCCTGGAGGCCAGAATCCTCAAGGTCAGGGGTCAGCCAGGGTTAACATATCTGAGTTGATGGTGTCTGAGAGGATGGCTGTGAAGAGGATGCCTGTGCACAATGCTCCTGAAGGTAGGAACCGGTTGACATGATCTAAAAGAATGAAAAACTGCATGATTACATCTGCATCTTAAGGAATGAAAGATTAAATTACATTATGAATGACCATCAGTAAATGGGAACTATATAGTCAGCTCCACAGCCAATGTCAGTGATGTTGCAGTGATCATAGAAACTTAAACATTAATTTTAGAATGATTTGGAAATGATTGAACAGAGAACAGAGCATGACATGTTTTATTGCACTTTTTCTGATAGTCACATGGAAACAGATTCTTCTGCCTTTCCCCTGTTTTTTATTCACTGTCTCCAAAATGTTTCTATTTTGGCAGATATGTCCAAGGAAGTTGTGCAGAGTGGTAAGTTCATCGACCAGACTCCAGGATCTCCCACAGTGGCTAGACCAGCTCAACAGATGATCCTGAACCACGAGAAGATGCTTCAAGCCCAGGCACAGGCAGATTGGCTCCTCCAGCAGCAGCAGCAGGAACTGCAGCTCAGAAGGCAGAGGAGTTGCCAGACCACGAGCACCAATAATGTCAGAGACAGTAAGAAGCCAGTGCCACAGAAAAAGGATGCAAACAATACTGAAAAGCATGTTGCGCAGAACTCTTCAAAGCTTCCTGAAGGGAATCCAGTACCGTCTGAGGAAAAGCTGAAGAAAAAGGAAAGTTCTGTCAGCAAAGCTACAACTGCAACCCGTGATGCCATGGAGGGTATGTTGGTAAAGGAAATGGGCATGAAGGATGGAAAAATTGCCAAAGCACAAAGCTTGTCAACTGCCCCTCTGCCAAAGGACTGGGAACACGAAAAAGCAGACACTAGCATTGATGAGTATCTGGACAGTCTGGCCACAGTTCCCCAGCAGGCAGAAAATGGTGAGTGTGTCACATCCAGAGACAAGGAGCACTGCTCAGAAGTAGCACCAGACAACTCTGCTAGGCGAAAGAAAGCCGTGAAAACTAACGATGTAGAACATGTGTCGCAAGCAAATAGATGTGAGAGTAGTAGTCCCAAATCAGGAGATATCATCAGCCCCCAGTGGAAAAATCAAATCAAAAACCTAAGTAGAAATGAAAGAAAGCCGAGGAAGAGAAGTGTTATAGGCAAGGGTAGAGGGGTAAAGATATTCTCGTCTTCGGGATCCACAACAAGTGAGGAAGACGATCGTAACTGGTGGCGCAATGACAGTACACAAAAACAGAACTCCCTTCACGAGAATAACATAAAGGGTGCCACTGAACAGAAAGAAGGAAAAGAAAGCAGTGTAAAAGAAGGGTGTTCTGAGGATGCTGATGAAGATGACAGCATCCAAGTGAAAAAGCGGATGGTGAACTTACAGGAGGACGGCTCCTTTCTCCTGATGACATCATACATCGTGGATCCCTCCGAGTTCTATGTACACCCAGTTACACCCGACGCAGCAAAGATCGACCACCTCATGAAAGAGCTAAACAAGTTTTACCAAGAGAAGGGGGACGTGCTGAGAAACATCACGTTCGAGCCATGTGTCAACGACATCTGCTGTGCACGATTCAGTAAGGACAAGACCTGGTATCGTGCCCAGATCTGTACCGTAACGTACAAGAGGACGGAACAAGGTACTGGGCCACCTGGCGAAAAACAGCAGAGAAAGTCTGAAGCAGAAGGTTTGGATTGCTGCCAGGTACAAGTCTTCTACGTGGATTATGGTAACTTCGAGACGCTGCCTGTGTCAGAGGTGCTCCCGCTGATGCCAGAGTTTACAGAGGAGCCTGCTCATGCGGTGAAGTGTAGCCTCTACGGTATCGTGCCCATTGCAGAGCCTGGCGAAGAGAAGATATCGAAGCCTGCCTGGAGTAGGGAAGCTGCGAAGACTTTTGCTGACCTTACTCACTTTGACAAGGCTCTTGTTGGGTATGTGAAGCAGCCCAAGCCCGCAAGGTTGGTTGAAATTGTTATGAATTATTTCATGTCTATTTGTCCAGTACAAAGGCCTATGTTTCCACTGAAAACATGAGTACAATCATCATATGTACCATTGCCTTTTGCTAACAGATATACCTGTATAACATAGTCTTTTGTAATACCATTATGTTACATTAAGTTTGATCATACAAGCATACTTTAACAGGGAGTTTGTTGTGTTCCAAGAAGAGATAGCCAAACTCATTTTGTGGGGATTTGTTGCATTCTTTTCCTTTTCCAGTGAAGTACAGCCACCCCTGCAGCTTGTACTGGTAGACACCACCGGGTCTGTGGACATGTGCATCAATGATGAACTGGTCAGCTCTGGAGTTGCAGAGATGTGTATCCCTGCTGCTCCCCAACCTGCCAAGCCTTCCACAAACAAAGGTGAAGATATAATCAGGATGTTTGCACAACCATGCATCATGCCGGTTGGTTGAACCTGGAAGAGTTTGTCTTGTACAAATTTACATATCATTGATCCCTTGCAACAAAGTCAGGTTTTTAATGTACCCTTGTAATAAGCTTACAGTAGCACCAGTACCTGGCTTTAAAAAACTGGAAGATCCTTCTTATATTATGAAGAGGGTACTAAATCAAGCTCAAAGAGTCAAACTCTTAAGCTAAACACTTTCATTTTCACAATTTGACATATTTCAAGACATTATGGCATTTGCACATTGAAGAAAACAGTGTAGTTTTGTCTAGCAAAGAGATATATGAAATGCTTGGTATTTGAAGCATCCAAAACAATTCATGGTTAAAAAAGGTAAAATAATGTTGCATCATTATAATGAAATAGCTAGGAAAAAAGTACTTTGAATGATATGTGCTGGTTTTCTGCAGGTACTGCATCCATTCCTGAAGACATGAACAGTCTTGATGCCTGGGACCCGCGAGCCAGTGACTACCTGTCAGAAAGGAACAGCTACTTCGTGGATGTGGACAATGCAGAGGTGGCCACTATGGGCTTCAGTAAGTTCCAGCAGTCAAAAGCCTGACAATAACAAATCATGAATTTTTGTCTTCTTATTTTATATAGTTATGTACCATGTGTGTGTAACTTACAGGTATGTATTGGACCATTTTACATGTAGATGTAAAAAAGTAATACTGTGAGTTAGCCTGTGTTAAACAATATCTCTTTCCCATCTCTCACTCTCTAGATTCTAGGAGACTGGTCATATACAGTCCACTAGGAGTGCGACTTGGTGTAGCATATGAGTGTGTTTCTCTCTTGTAAAATTGAGATATGTATGTACTCCTCTGTATTTTTTTCCACAGAGTCTCAGGAAATCCCAGTGTGCAAGTTTTTCCGGCCAGGGTCTACTTGTTGGAAAGGAGACAGCTGTCCATACCAACACCTGCAGGATAGGGAGGTCAAAGGTCAGCCAGATGTAGAGAAACTTGAAAAATGTATATACAAGTACAGTAGTACATACTTTAAGTACTAGTGTTTTCTTTAGGTCAGGCAAGAATGTTTTTACCGCACCATCACCCCCCCACCACCTTAAAAGAAATCCCATCATGGGATGTGTACCTGAACATGATATCAGGTATAGGTACAGGTCTGTAATCTGTGGTCTTAACTGATGATATTTTTTTGTAACAATATAGATTCACGTCTATTCAGTCTAAAATATCAAAAGTGTCCTTCATGCACCTTTAAGAGTATCATTTGTACCATCCAGTCACAGAGAAACGGATGGTGGTGTGTGCCAACCACATGGTGGACCTGCCGCCGGTACACACCCTGGTCGCTGTGGAGGTGACGTCCGTCTTCAACCCTGGCCACTTCTTTGTGCAGTTTACTTACTCAGGAGTTCCACATGATGACCTCCTAGCAATGGGTACTCAGACTACAGTCTGTTCTGTTCTGTTCTGTTCTGTTTTTAGTGCAGTCAAACTTGTACATGATGCAAGCATTGATGGGCAAGAATCCTATCTGTAGTGACCACCTACATTGTATTCACATACATGTTGACCAAAGTTTAATAATGAAGTCCTTTAAATTTGGCAGTTTTGACTGTCTTTTGTTGAAATTTGTAAGATTTTGAATATATCATATCTGTGATTACCGGTTTACATGTAACTGTTAGAAGAAGAAAATTCTGTTTAAGACCAAAAGTGATTGTGCATTTTGATAATCAAAGGGATGTGACAAGATGATAGATTAATACCCCCCAATTTTTATATACTACAATCTATACAAAGTGCACTCAGCAGTTGTACCATGATAACAAGTTTTCAGTAAAGACACTCAATGTCAATGTTGAAATTTCATGTACCTGTTCTCTCTCCAGCTGCAGATGGTATTGATGTTGACAAGCCTAACCCTCTGGATGAGCTCAGTAAGGAGATAAAGTGAGTTCCTGTTCTTGGCAGTTGTCTGTTATTTTTGTTTATACAGTAGAAGCCGCTTAATTACACAGCTTATTTGCCAATGAATTTCCTGCAATTATCCGGATGCTGCAATAATGCGAAGGGATCCAGCTGGACCACACCGGTTTGGGATTTTGGGCTTCCGTGCAGTTAACAGAAGTGTGCGTTAATGCGTTGTGCAAATAACAGTATTTCTACTGTATTGGGAAGCAAAAAAAGACATGTTTATATCAAATGTTAAATAGGGTGCAGAGGAATTTGCTGGGAAGGATTATTGCGAGGGTATCATTGAAAGAAAAAAAAGGGTTAGATTTCAGATTGTTCAGACTTTGTTTTGAAATGTTCTGCATTGTGCAATGTGTGGTGAGAATTGCATGTACAGGAACGAGGCAAATTGAACAATACCATCCATGACAAGGGGACCAAACCCTCTAGTCAATTTGTTATTATAATGTTGCAATAGTAACAATGTTATCAACCATACAGTGACCACTACTCCAAGAAGGTGTACAGTGAGAGAGAGGTGGGCATAGTTTGGGCACCTGGAGAGATCGTCATTGCAAAGTACAGCCAGGACAATCAGTACTACCGTGCAAGGGTTACTGGTGTGGACGCAGAAACCCAGGAAGTGTGGGTGAGTACAGCTGCATTGAAAACAGGATTCTTACAGTACAGTCAAACCTGTATTAGTGGCTACCTTTGCATACCCGCCACCTGGCCATTGCGGTCACCTTTTGTTGGTCCCTTGGATTTTTCCCATTGACCTAAGCATTAAGAAATAGTCTATAGCGGCCAACTGTCCAACGTAGCCACGGCTACATGATTTCCAGTCCTATAGATACAGAAACACATATTGCAACCATAAAGCAGCCGTATGTTACCCTGCGTTTTAAATCATAGTTTGCAAGGATTTAGAGTTCCAGACAAGGTGCCTTGAACGTTAGAGCTAGTCTTTGTCGACGAATTTTCCAACATTGCGCATGGCAATTTTCAGTAGATTTGACTTTGGCAGAGTCAGTTGAATTTTGAGACGATTGAGACAATGTTACATGATGAGATAAATCAGTGGGTACTGAAATAATGTGTAACTTATTGCTCGGTCAATTATGTACATCTGTATGTTTCCTACTGTAGTGTTCCTTTGATTCATAAATACATTTGTACTTGTATTACTTCTATTTTTTGGATGGTGGTTTAGTTTTTCCCATTTTCTGTAGGCTGCTTTGTTTTTGGTAAAAATGTTGGCATTGAATTGATACAGTTAGAAGTGCAGTACAAGTCAATAGGAAAAGCACCATACTTCACCACAGCAGAGAATGACTGTTTGACCATGCCCTTTTCAGGTGTACTATGTTGACTTCGGCAACAAGGAGAGGGTCCGAGAGTCAGACATCCATCCGATAGAACACAGGTTCTGCCAGCTGCCCCACCAGGCCGTGGAGTGCTACCTGGCCAACATAGAACCCCTCCCCACTGACCAGGGCAAGCCCAGGTGGTCCAAAGCAGCCAGGTGGGGATAGATATAGGCTATTCGCACTCAGGTGATGAGAACGTAACCATTGTCTGCCTGCTGGATGGTTATACTTGGAAAATGCCAGGTAAAGTTGGATACAAATGTAATTATGACACTGTTCAAGGTCTGTCCATCTTGCTGATAAGTGTTCGTAGTTGACCAGACCTGCCCCTTGTGTTGATCAATGTTCATTAACAGACTGGCCTGTCCCTGGTGCTAATCAGCATCCATGAATAGACAGACCTGTCCTTGGTGCTGAATGGCGTATGTATAGGATTTCAACTGTATCCTCACATATAATGTCATAAACTTAATTCATTGAAAAACATCTGTGTCTATTTGTTTCAGGGATGCCTTCATTGACCTAACTGGAGATAAAGTCCTCATAGCTCATGTTCTGTCCAGGTGAGTCAACTGTATGATTATCAAAGTGCATAACCAATATTACAATACTTGATATATGGATAAAGTGGACACTTGTCTACATGTACACACAAAGATACATGATATAGCAATGTGATATACATAATGTTCTGAGTTCTTCATTGCACTTGATGTTCTTGAATAAAGGAAGGATGCAATACTAGGAAAATGCTTTGTACAACTGCCACCTTTCTTATGAGAAGTACAGCAGAAATCCTTGCATCGGAAAACAGTTGGTAGAATATAGGATATAGGAGAATTCTTTTTACACAACCAGCAGGTACTTACCTGGCTTACATTTCAATGTCTCTTGGACACCTTTGTCAGAAATCCATGCAGTAACTAATCAGGTTTGAACGTTCCACAGAGGCTGGAATGACACCCTGTATGTGGCCCTGTTCGACACCACCACAGAAACAGACATCAGGATTGACTACACCCTGGTGAAGGCAGGGCTGGCTCGGAAAGTCAACATCTACAACGAGCAGTCCGTACAGGAAAGGATGATGGGACACAGGGAGGGTTTGGCACCCGGTTAGGTTAGCCATTGCTGGTTATGACTGAAAGTTTGTTTGAACCCCTGCAATATTATTTTGTAACAGCTCTTTTTGATACCAAAGGTTTTAAAGTTTTTATGTTTTGTTGGATGGCTTTTATGAGATATTGGCTGACACAAAGGTAGCTTCCTGTGCAATTTTACTTTTCTGTACAGCTCTGGTAGTATACAGCTCTGACAGAATGCTCAGATCATTAGTACTCTATATTGTCAGAAAGCAAAGTACAGAAATCTAGGCACATTCAGCAATAGTTGATGGTCTAGTATGCCATATTGAGCTTGTTAGCATACTAGATTGCTAAAGATGATTTGATTCCATCTAGGTCATCTGATTATGATTTCTGTGAATTGTTTTGATATATAGTTTTGTTTTGATGCATCAATCAGTCAATTTACTTGAAACCAGAGTAAGGTAAGAGGATGATCAGTAACTACATGTCAGTAACTACGTGACAGCACAGGACCAAGAATCATGCCAAGTAAGAAAATTTGAAGAATGAAACTGATCGCAACTGACCATTTCTTGATGAAAAGGATTTATCACATTTCGAAGAAAGAGCAATCGTTCGTTTTCAGTATGCTAGACATACATTGTAATCATTGCTTCTCTATAATTTGTTTATCATGTTTCTGCCAGGCATTCTCAGATTATCAAGAAGTACCTACCTTGTGTACAATAATCCTTTCTGTTACATTTATCAAAGGTTGAAGTTTAGCCTTAAGGCTTCCTTGCAGGATAGGAAGCAGAGGTTGTGGTTTCATTGTGTTGCACACTTATTTCTGTTCTGTCACTTTTTAGCAGGACCATAGGTATAGGATAGATGGATAGCCAGTTTTATCCCTCTTGTTGTTCTTTTTGTTTGTTAAAAGTCCAAAAGTTTGTAGTAGGCACTATTACTAGTATTAGGTGTTATTTTGATTTGTTAATGAGAAATGTCAGGCTTTCAATCATGTCATGAAGCAAATGGAAGAAGAACAATGACTTTGTGTGTGTCCTTTTGTTGCAGGACAGGACTGTTTTGTTTATAACTTGATGAGGAGGCATTTTGATTCTTATGATCCAAGTCTTTAGAGTTTGAACAGGGGGAATTGTATTAATACAGAAATGTGGTAGTTACATTTGTATATTGAAAAGGGGGTGGGGATGAATAGGTGGTTATAAACAAGGATGAATACAATATGCTAGTATGAAGGGTGTTGGTGTTAGCCAGCTCTTTGATATGACAACAAATATCAGTGCTAGTATGTTATGCCGAAGGGCGGTTATACCTGTCTGGTTAATGAAAGCACATAGTCATGCACCCTCCGAGGCCCCTTTATGAAACAGTCTGTATCCAGAAATGTTTCATTTACAACATGTAGACTCAAATATTAAGGTCATCATTAGGAAAAAAAGTATAACATAGCATATAACATTTTCTCTATGTTATCTTTTTGATTGGCGTCATAGTTCTTATCATATTGTACATGTTTTGTTCCCATTACAAAAATACTTAAGTGGCCAATCCAAATATTAAAACCAGTTATATGTTTTGTTAATGATGTCAACTCATTTTTCGTCACTGTGAGAAAAAGCATTCTTTACTCATCACTCATACAGAGTCTTATATTGGAAATATTAAAGTTTATTGTTTCAGAAAATGACAGTACACTGAATATCAATCTTTCTTTAAAACATTTGACTGTACATGTAATACACCTTTCTCACGCGGCGGCCATGATAGATCCAAGAAGAGGTCAATGAGGCAAACAGACAAAACTTATTTCTAAAATCGGGTCCCATTTAGTTTTCCCCCAAACCACACAAATTTTCATGATATAAGATGGAATAATAAATATTACAAGAAGTGTTATGCACCGAAAGATGTAGCAATTTAGAGTAGTGTAGACTGACCCCATAGTCCCTTAAGAGATGCAAAATAACAACATAATAATGCAAATTTTTAACGAATTTGCAGCCATTCACTTATTGGTCGATTTCCTAATTGGCAGGCTACCATTGGTCGAACTTCTAATTATGATAGACAGCCTTTTGTTTGCCACATTGAACTCGTTTTAGATCTATCATGGCCGCCGCGTGAGAAAGGTGTATATGGTGCAGTAATGCTAGCATGTAGTTAGTGCCTGAGGAGATAGGGGGCATCATTGCACCATGTACATTATTTAGTGACATGGCTTACAACTATAGTATTTTGTATAATCATACTATACTGATACTAAGATGTGACCTATAAGCATAATGCCAAAGAGTTGAAATACTTGGGTACTTTTGCGTGAAGATCTGTCATTTTTTTTACTGTTGTTATCTCTGAAAGGATAGCGCTCTTAAATTTCCATGTCTGACCACTCGAAAACTGGAGAGAAAAAAAGTCAATAGTTCAATACACAATATACAACTTCAAGCTCCTAAAGATAGTCACAATAATCAGCTACGTATGATTGTCTGAATAAAGATGTAACTGAATAAAGCACTATGCAGGGCTAAGGAGAAACACATGGTCCTCAACTCTGTAATATTATTAGCAGATTTTGGAGGTAAACAAGGCAATTTGACAACAGCAATTTAGCCTCCCAACCAAATACATTGTACACGTAGTTTTCCTGATCTTTTATACCTGTAATGTCTAGAATAATAAGGGAATCCCTTACCACACGCACACACATTCACACACACACTCACACACACACAGGTATGTTGAATCCTCTGGCCAAACCACCTAAGGCCACACCAATTCCAGTTGTTGGTTCTTTGCACAATACTCAGAGTGTCATTGGACCTAGTATGTTAATTAGCCCACTGCATATTGACATTGTAATCAAAGCAAAACATTCTACTGATTAACATAATCAATGACTTCCTTATAACTAGTATCAATACATTTAAAATTGCTAATTTCATAGCTATGACTGCAGCACAAAAAACAGAATACTTTTGGTGCACAGAAAGGAATAGTTAATCAAATGGAGTAAAAGTTGTTGACAACTATATATAACAAAAACTAACTTAGTACTTCTATTTACAAATAACTTGGTCTTTGCTTACAATCACCAGTATGGTAACCCTTGCAACTACATGTGTATACCTGGACACCCAGCAATATTTTCATGTATGTAACTTCATAACATACAAATCTGTATTTGGTTTTGAAATTATACATGGGTGCATTAATTTTGCTGATCCAGATAGTACACTAAAGTTTTGCAAAATAAACATTGATTTTTTTCAGGTTTTAAGATTTAAAGAATATTCACTAAAATTGAAGGGAATCATCAATTTTTCTGTCTATCAGTGCACTAAATTCCTATCAACCAATGTCCAACTCAATCAGATAATCCATATAAGTATAAAGAAAAGGAATGACAAAGTATATCTGAGAAGTATCAGTAGGCCCTTAAGTCATCCACCATTAGAAGGTCAAGTAACTGATATGATCAATATCATTTGACAGAGATTTACTACAATTCTATGATTAGCTACAAAGTCTAATTTTCGCTTCAAGCAGTAATGATCTTTTCTACAAAAATACATTTCAAGCCATTTTGGCTTTGTTCCATCAAGTCCACAAAATTTAGATGCTGACTTTTGCAATGTAACAACTTTGTATTATGTTGACTCTACTTCAAAAAGCTTTTCAGATGTGGTTTACATTCATTTGTTAAACCTCTAGGCTAGATTCTGGTATATTCAATAGTAGTATTTGAAGCAAACTGGCACTTTGTCTAGTCTCACTCTGACATTGCTGCCTAATATACCATCTTCCAGGTGAAGTAAACTATGTCATTTTGATATTTGTAGGAATGAAAAGTTTGCAAGTTGTAGAGTCTTACAAAGTACGGCTAGAAATGAAAAGGTTTGCTTGAGGGAAAGTTATAATTTCCTTGAGAATCTTTGGTGTGCCAACAGTTGTATGGATTTTGTCCAGGATATTCTCACTAAAATGACCTGTAAGCAAAACTCACAACTACATGTACCTTTGCAGACAGGCATTCACAACTCATTGCCTCTGCTTTACTGTCTACATGTATCACGTTGATGCTGTTTCCCCATCAGTAGAAAGCACAAAAGGTCATGTTGAACAAAATTATTTTTATTTCAAATTGAATGTCATGACTTTTTCTTTGTTAATGATGGCACTATCACTGGCACTTGTAATAGGCAAGATGGGTGCTCTATGTTTCTTCATACCACTTACAAAGCTAACAGAAGAATTGGTCACAAATGTGTATCTTCCTCCTCTGTATTTTCTGCAATTCTTCCATTTGGGGGAGGGGGCGCCGATGGCTTGACAGTCCACGCTTCCTCTGCCTTTGGTTTACCGTTGGGTTCTGGCATCTCGTCGTCGGTGAACGTAGCTCCTGGATTGTCGAGCGCCTGGTAGCTATCGAGACGAAGCCCGTCGTCGGCGATGACTTTCTCGTGGTCTCGAAGCTTTCCCTTCTTTTTGCGGACACAGAGGTACAGTACCCCCAGGAGGATTATGACAACACAGACACAAGCGATCACTATCAAGGCGATGAAGAGAGAGAAGTACTCCCCAAATATGGAAGTCTGCCTGGTGGGTTGTGCTGGTCGCGGTGCAGTAAGGCCTGGGGACACTTCCACTATCTCAATCTCCTGAAAGGAAAAAAGACATTAATCAAACTTTTCAAAGGCTTCTAAATGCTGATATGGTACATGTATAGGATAAAAACAAACATTGGACAGTTTGCAAACTGTTTAATGAAGCTAAAAAGACATCTAAGGTAAGTTTAACTATCTTGCTGTAATGATCCCACAAATATCCACACAACAAAAAATGAAGTAGAACTGATGAAGAAGTATCATTATGTGCTACAATCATGAGACATGTCAAAAAAGTGATGGACTAAAATTGTTAAAACCATCTCCCAAAGTTTTGTGTCAAACTTGTGACAGTATTTTAATTACATCATTGCCACTGTCTTCGTACCTTTTAAAAATGTTCATTATCAAGGTTAAAGATAAAGTTTTCATTGCCACTGTCTTTGGTACATAGATTTACACTTACTCCATTTCCCTCCTCATACTGAAACTTCAGTTGATTCAGGGCAGCCTCTAGGACACCTTTTGACACTGTTGGTTGGTCAGCATCTCTCTTTTCAACCTTGTTATCTGAACAACACAAAGAGGTGAGTAATGAGCATTCTGGATCGTGACTGTGCCAACAATTAAACAAATGCAACCATAATGTAAATATTATCAATTTCATAGACCACAGCCAGTGGCCGTTCCTTGAAAGAAAAAAAGAAGTTGTGAGAAAGACATAACATTTACCCACCAAAAAGTTTAACTAAGGGGCTTGGTCTTCTTGCATAGTACCCTTAACCATCCTTTCTTCTTTCTTTTGTAGGCCAGCCTCTACCATGATTTATTTTCCCATACAGGCAATAGGATACTTACAGGCCTTCTTACTTTTCACTGACAAATTCCTTACATATCACCACCAGTCAGATCCATTCTTTCATTTCCTTCCTCCTTGTCAGTCACCAGCCATACATTGGAAGCGTAATCATTCAAGCAGTTCAGAAAATGTTAATCTGAGCAGTGTCTGCCTAGATTTGACAGTGCCTTCCGGCATTTGTCCACATGTGATTGACAAGGTATATTAAATCTCTGCTGCTTTCTTTCCTATCTAGGTCACTGTATTGATTGAGGTTCATATGGAACACATAAAGTCTTAAGATAAGCCTGTGTCTAGGTTCCAACACTTGGTACATGTATCATCATCATCACAAAAGCTTTGACCACAAAAAGAAAAACATTGCTATTGTTTGCACAATTAATTATCCTCAGGGAAGAGTGAGGTCATGCTAAACAAAACACATGGACAATATTGAGTTTAGCCATCATGTTTCAGAAAGAAAATCCATATAATTGATCAAAATTAAACTAAAAAATGCAGGTCAAAGCACTGGGGGGTTCCTTTCTTAAAAAGACCCCTGGCATGAGGGTGAGGGTGAAATGTACATGTAGGTCATGGAGGATGATTAAGGAAAAGGCGGATAATTTACATAAAGCTTTAATTATTGTTCTAAAAACTAATACCAGTAATGCATTTCTTTGATCTCTTTTGTATGGCGTGTGAATGCTCTATGACATATCTCAAACACATCAAATTTGTTCACATTAGTAGAAAATCTGATTTTGTATTACAGCCTGGGGAGGATTGACACAGATTCCAGAACAAGGAGCAATATATCCAGCACCTTGAGGACTGATTCACTTCTAAGGCATTATAAATATTGATTTGTTCCCATTGCTTGATTTCGACTACAAAGATCAAATCTAAAAACCTTAAAAGAGAGGACAAATCTCAAGCCTTAGCAGTACTCATGATTGTCCCCATGGACCACACAACCTCAGAGATAACCCAGATAATATCAAGTTTATTGCAAATTCTTGCCTGTGGGCTAATTGCAGTTAACATAAAAAGATTCAAACAAATGTACACGATACAAAAACACAAGTGTCTACTCTAGTCTAAAGCTAGTAAAATCTAACTCTAGATCCTGGGTTAATGGGTTCGACTCCTTTTTCGAAGACAGTGGAAGACGAAAGATCCCACCTTTTTTATTATGTGTGGGTTTTGTGATGTTAGAAGAAGAACAGATTTCTTTTTGTCAGTGAATGTGAGGAAGTTTGGGTGGAATTTGATGGTCTCTTCGAACAGCTCTTGTCTTTCTTGATTATAGAGAGAGCAGTTTGACATAACCCAGATACTTCCCCTGGTGTTATGTGCTGAGTGATGCTCGCCACATTAATTGCAAGAGGGATCTCTCATGTCTCTGTGTTATCTACTATGTCTACAGATCTCCGTTTTTCATTAAATGGTCAACCCTCAGTGGCTTAAGCCTGTGAAACATTTCGGCCTTTCCATTTTGCTCCTGACCACAACCCAGCCCAGAGTCCAAGCTCGGATGGGACACATTTGCGAGTAGCCCAGAATCCATCCTTAGCTCCAGTCCCATCCTCTGAATGCATCCAAACAGAATGTGTAGTCAGCTGGTACAGAAGAGTTTTTAACACTGGTAAACGTAGCTGGCCAACTCACAACCATGTTTTGCCAATAATGCAAACTTGTAGAAAATGGAATGTGTACCTTATAACAATGTCTGTGTCAGCTGTTAACCTTGTAAATTTGTATTGGTTACAGGGTTAGACTGCAAAGGTTAGTGATGTCATCAGTATATTTTTCCCGCAGTGTTTACATTGACGTAATGCCTGACCAGTGACTGATGACCACCTCATAAACAACCTTGCTCACTGTACTCACTTGGTCGTTTACTCTGTGGTTATACTGGCCAGACATTGATATCAACCATAAACACCTCAGGTAGCTCGTAAACCCTTCATTTGTGGATATACATGTGGCCTGGGTTCCAACCTGGTTCAGTCCTGGGTTTGCCTCCTTTCCATGTCTATCCATCTCCGAGATGGACCCAAACCTCTACTCGCCATGCAGAGGTTAGGCTCCAACTTTTTTCCCCTTTTTTCCATTTTCATCGGGCGCTCTACTTTGTACTGTTTTCTTCTTGTCTGGCGAGACACAAAGAAAACGGTACAAAATAGAAAGCCCGACAAAAACACATAAAAATGTTTTTAAAAAACAGCTGGAGCCTAACCTCTGCTTGGAGAGTACCAAATCTCAACAAGGCTGGATACCAGCCTATGATGGGCACAGTTACACATACATGTAATTTGCCATTAGCCTGAGGTCCATCTTCAATTCATATAGCTCTTTTCTTGGAAAACAGACGGATGAGACAGTGACCTTTGGACTTGGTAAAAAAAGCTACATTTTTGCCAATGTCTTGTAGGTCTGCGGGGAACCGTAGTTTGAATTGGTTGGTCCTCTCACCTGTCTTGCTGGTCCTGTTGTACACAAAGACAGAGACTTCCAGCAGCCCCTGCTGCCGAAGGGTGGGGGTTGGTTCCACATAGATGACATCAGCAGGTTGGACATTCAGCTGTCCATCACTGTTCTCATTGATGATATTTGTCAGCTCTTCTCTGAACATCTCATCATACTGCCGGATCCAGATGTTCCTCTTCAGAAGAGAAAATGGAACATCAGATTTTAGCAGTGAAGATTGAAAAAGATATTGTGAAAATTCTCTCTATAAATTTCACAACCCCTCTACTAACACACACAAACACACAAATCCTTCCTGAAAACAATCTCCGTTTCTGTATTTCTGGTACACACAGCTTGTGTGGCGTGCGATATCGATAACCCTATACTGTATGAAACAAGTTGCATGCTAAGCAGATAAAGCAGTACATGTATGTACCAAGCAGAACCTTGAATCCTACCAATAATAGTAATATTTTCTGAACTGAAATATAGTACATGTACTTTATTGGAAAAATAGAAATGACTGACAATTTGAATAAAGAAAGCTGACAAGATGATCAGCTAACCCCAGTTTCAGTCCCATCCACCCCATGCTGACAACACATTACCAGCAAACTCTGGGTAAGATCCAAAAGTGCTTATCAAAATTTCTGGCAATCATACAGCATGCTCCACTGAAGCAGAAACCACTCATCTTTTACCGTCATATTGTATTACACTAAATCATTTCAGTGCTTGTGGACTGTGATGCACTCTGCTTCCAGTTATTACAGAGCTAAGAGCAATGGGAACTGTTTTATACATTGAGCCTAGGCAGAAAGCTGGCATAACCATCAGATGACTGTTACCAAAACATTGACCTTGGCATCATCAATCATATTATTCCTGGAGGGTTTAAATTTCTTTTAATAATAGAAAATCATTATAAAATTCAAAAATCATATTTAGGTTTTCGTGATGAACAATTTGGGGTCAATACTCGAAATTTGCTTGGAGTACAAATTAAAGGTCCTGACTACATATTACTGACTGCAAGGAAGTTGAGGTATTCAGAAACGTCTCTTGCGTCTTGGGTTCTTACCTAAAGCCTAAAGGCTTGACTACAACTGGTATTGTTTTTCGCTTTAAACACCCACCTTTCTTATAACTGTATAGTCCTGTTGTTACCATTACATGACATGATCATGACAATGTCTCAACATGTGCAGTTTATCATGTTCAGCAGCTTGTTTGTTTTCAATAAGAGAGTCTATGCTACATCCAGTATCCCCTTACAAGGAAATATGTGATGATATCTTCTTCAGCTAGGACTGCGCTATCTTACCAGACATCAATCCCTCCCTATGGACCAACTCTGAGTCTGTTCAGTGTTTATGAAGTTAATTTGTGGTATCTCTAGTGAAGCAGATAACAAAAATTATCTGCTACTGTAGTAACTGTTGGCACATTTGCAGACAACAGATGGGATATTTACAAAAATGTTGGGAACCCCCTAGTTTTAGACACGCCCTAACCCTGACCCTACCACCCTGAGAAGCAACTCAAAGTATTAAATTTGGGTCTAACTGGATGTAGTTTTCAAATATGATGACGTATTAGTATGTGCAACAACTACTTATCAATAAGTGCCTAAAATTACGTTGTATTTGGAGTTTAGCTTGGATACACAAACATCAGACAAATTGGCAGCAGCAACAACTGAGTTGTCAAACTGGTGTATACGATTCCTTTGTCCTCACATTGCCCCTAGCCCTTGTTCAAACCATAAGGTAGATTCACCCAGGGTTAAGAAAATTTCAAATATTTCTTTCATGCTGATAGTGTACTAAGCTGGGGTGCTGTTATCTTCATTCGTTTCTGTCCTAAACATGACTTTCATCTGTGCAACCTTGGATTTCAAGGCAACAAAACAGCTGGTAACATCTGTCCCTAGTTACCAACTGATCTATGCCTTCCTAACTTAGAAAGGTGGGTCATGTCTGATGATATCATAACATTATCAAAAGAGCAACTCCAATAACAGAACTCTGATAGCATCAAGATCAACTGATATAGTGATAATGGCTCAGTTCCTACACTGTAAAAATCCAACGGATCATGAGTCATAAAAACTTACATCGTTTTCAAAAATCTAAATTCCTCACACCACTGATTAGGACAAAGAAAAGTAAAGTTATGATTAAAGAAATACAGAATTGCTGCACATAAGTCATACAGGTGATATCCATTGACACCTAGTCAAAGTATGTTATTAACCAGAAATGTTTCAACACCCCACAATAAGGTCAGTTTGCTTGTTTATATATGTGAGAGACATTTGAGAATTTTGTTGAAAGATTTAATTTACAAATCATAACAAGAAAATTTATGTGTAAACAAGGATGACACTGGAGAAGAAAGTTCACGGACGTATGAAATATCAATTGCAATACGTAATTACAATTTGCACAAAATATCAAAATTACATGTTTACATCTTTAGAAAGTATTTTACTCACAGTAAGTTTGGATCTTGTGCCATTGAAGAACACAGTCACTATGCTATCCGCTTCCTGATTGGTCAAGTCTGCCTGGTTCTTGCTCGGGATCAGCTGTGAAAGAATAGATGGACGTCATGATACATGGAAAATCGCTACGTATACAGAGCACTTTCTTTGTCCCAGTCACCCTCCGTGTTTGTTGTAAGAGTAACAGTGCTGTGGTGACCATAGGTTGAAAAAAAAAGAAGGATGAGAAAGAGAGACACTGGAAAGCTTTCCACCATATTCGCGCACTCATACACACACACACACGTACATACACACACTCACACATACACACTCACATGGTCTAAGCCAAAAATAAAAGTATGTGATGGACAGAAGAAAAACTAGATGATTGAGAAATGTGCAAGTATTCACATTTTGCTTTCAAACTAATCTGACATATCGTTAATCTTCCCCAAATCTCAAAAGATCAACCTTGTGTTCCCCCTCGAGATAAAGGATAGCTGCTGTATCAAAGCACGTATCCTGTTGTCACGGTTCCTTAACAACCTTCATAAACAAAGAGTTAATGGCCACCTGGACAGATGGCATAGATAAGACAATAGAAACAGACAGAGCATGTAGCTTGTAACATCTACGGGCCATCTACATGGCCCAAACATAGCGAAATGTCAGTTTAAAGCCACAGGGTTTGTGTACCATGAAGAAAGACGTGAGGGTGCATCTGGTGGGTCTACTGCGCAAAGCTGAAAAATGAATTGCAAGAAGATGCAAAATAAACATCATTTATCATGTGATCAGATATGTTATCAAAAATGCAACTTAATGGATAGGCATTTAGAAAAGCATACAGCAACATTTAGCATCTGTTTGGCTTTGGCCAGTTTAGTAGGTTTGGTCCAATGCCTATTTGTTGACAAGGTCTCGGAGCTTGCCTGAAAAAAAATATGTTTCATTAAACAATGTGCTTATTCTCAAAACAGATACCAAGTGGGTATTATCTGTTTTTGAGAATAAACAAATTGATAAAAGATTACCTAGGCCAAATAAAGTAATGCATTTTGCAGTATTTGGATGCAAGCTGCGACCTATACTGCACGCTCTGAGTGGGAGTACAGCGAAGCTTAACTCAAGGAAATACATATGGTTTTTCCATCCCATCTACTGACATTTTTTTCGGTCCCCCGTAACTCGCAACGAATTCCAACACAACCACATGTGGCTTTAGGGTCACAATTAGCGCAGGTACAAATTCTATGTCACGACCTTCCCTGCAATATGGTTAGCAGTCGGGGTGGCATTGTTTTTTTTTCTGTCAATTTGTTGCCTTTTCGGTGCTTTGATTAGTCTCATTAGGTCGACGATATGATATATTCTGTTAGATTCCTGGAACTCACATGTGCCATGAAGCCTCATAAAAGTGGTAAACATAGGTATATCTTAGACTCTTTCAGTTATACATGAGGCAAATATCAATGATATTGTGGCAGGTGCATTGTTTTAAATTTGAGGACCATAATTGTCTACAACTTCAAAGGAAGTCATAGATAGTATCGCAAATACGTAGGAATGGATACATACCCACATTGGATTTGATAGATTGACTTTATGAGGCCGGATTTAAACAGAATTGATTTCCCAAGTGACTTAGACATAATGCAATTAGCAACAACATTTATGGGTGCTTTTAATTTGTCCATCAATATCGTGCTGCACAGAATCGTCGCTAGTATGATTTAAGGGGATAGCTTATCATGCATGGGCCATGCATGCTAAGCTATCCCCTTAATTGGGATTCATCATTTTTTATCTTATGTATTTCTTGGTATGGCTGTGAATGATCATAGATGATTAAGTGTACAATCATCAACTCAATATTGAATATGTTTACGTTTCAAGACAACGCAGTGGATTCCCGCTGTACTCGCGATGTCTGAAGCATATTTCATATTGGAGAATGGGCGAAGCGTTCATGTAAGCCATCACGAAATCGCCGGCAAATGCAGCCAGGGGTGCGGGCAAATGCAGCCAGGGGTGCGGGAAAACTTCGGGCCCTATGACCGAACGCGCTATCCTCGTCATAGCCATAATATCACGAAATTGATGGCAAATAGCGCGTAAAAACTTGTAAGGCAGTCATGAAATCGCCGGGAGACGCGGACAGGCGCGCGGCGTATCAAGTGACCCACGCCTGCATGACGTAGTAAGGTGTGATTCTGCCGTAAAACAGGATTGAGACGAGCTAGGGCAAACGCATCACTCCTCTACGGGGCGTGATAACTAGTGGTCCGCTGTGGTAAGGCGTGGTTGTTCGGTAAAACAAGACCGAGACGGGCTACGGCAAATGCAACACTCCTCTACGGGGCGTGGTAGCTAGTGGTCCGCTGTGGTAAGGTGTGGTTGTTCGGTAAAACAAGACCGAGACGGGCTAACCAAACGCAACACTCCTGTGCGGGGCGTGGGGGCTAGTGGTCCGCGGTGGTAAGGTGTGGTTCTGCTGTAAAACAGTACTGAGACGGGCTACGGCAAACGCAACGCTCCTGTACGGGGCGTGGTAGCTAGTGGTCCGATGTGGTAAGGTGTGGTTATGTGGTAAAACAGGATCGAGACGGGCTACGGCATACGCAACACTCCTCTACGGGGCGTGGTAGCTAGTGGTCCGCTGTGGTAAGGTGTGGTTGTTCGGTAAAACAAGACCGAGACGGGCTACGCCAAACGCAACACTCCTGTGCGGGGCGTGGTAGCTAGTGGTCCGCGGTGGTAAGGTGTGGTTGTTCGGTAAAACAAGACCGAGACGGGCTACGGCAAACGCAACACTCCTGTGCGGGGCGTGGGGGCTAGTGGTCCGCGGTGGTAAAGTGTGGTTGTTCGGTAAAACAGTACTGAGACGGGCTACGGCAAACGCAACACTCCTGTGCGGGGCGTGGGGGCTAGTGGTCCGCGGTGGTAAGGTGTGGTTCTGCTGTAAAACAGTACTGAGATGGGCTACGGCAAACGCAACACTCCTGTACGAGGCGCGGTAGCTAGTGGTCCGCTGTGGTAAGGTGTGGTTATGTGGTAAAACAGGATCGAGACGGGCTACGGCAAATGCAACACTCCTGGACGGGCGTGGTAGCTAGTGGTCCGCTGTGGTAAGGTGTGGTTATACGGTAAAACAGGATTGAGACGGGCTACGGCAAACGCAACACTCCTCTACGGGGCGTGGTAGCTAGTGGTCCGCTGTGGTAAGGTGTGGTTATGCGGTAAAACAGGCTAAAACAGGATCGAGACGGGCTACGGCAAACGCAACACTCCTCTACGGCGGGTGTGGTTGCTAGTGGTCCGCTGTGGTAAGGTGTGGTTATGCGGTAAAACAGGATTGAGACGGGCTACGGCAAACGCAACACTCCTCTACGGCGGGTGTGGTTGCTAGTGGTTCGCTGTGGTAAGGCGTGGTTATGCGGTAAAACAGGACTGAGACGGGCTACGGCAAACGCAACACTTCTGTACGGGGCGTGGCTGCTAGTGGTCCGCTGTGGTAAGGTGTGTTTATGCGGTAAAACAGGATCGAGACGGGCTACGGCAAACGCAACACTCCTCTACGGCGGGTGTGGTTGCTAGTGGTCCGCTGTGGTAAGGTGTGGTTATGCGGTAAAACAGGATTGAGACGGGCTACGGCAAACGCAACACTCCTCTACGGCGGGTGTGGTTGCTAGTGGTCCGCTGTGGTAAGGTGTGGTTATGCGGTAAAACAGGATCGAGATGGGCTACGGCAAACGCAACACTCCTGGACGGGGCGTGGTATCTAGTGGTCCGCTGTGGTAAGGTGTGGTTACGCGGTAAAACAGGATTGAGACGGGCTACGGCAAACGCAACACTCCTCTACGGCGGGTGTGGTTGCTAGTGGTCCGCTGTGGTAAGGTGTGGTTATGCGGTAAAACAGGATCGAGATGGGCTACGGCAAACGCAACACTCCTGGACGGGGCGTGGTATCTAGTGGTCCGCTGTGGTAAGGTGTGGTTACGCGGTAAAACGGGCTGAGACGGGCTACGGCAAACGCAACACTCCTCTACGGCGGGTGTGGTTGCTAGTGGTTCGCTGTGGTAAGGTGTGGTTATGCGGTAAAACAGGACTGAGACGGGCTACGGCAAACGCAACACTTCTGTATGGGGCGTGGCTGCTAGTGGTCCGCTGTGGTAAGGTGTGGTTATGCGGTAAAACAGGCTAAAACAGGATCGAGACGGGCTACGGCAAACGCAACACTCCTCTACGGCGGGTGTGGTTGCTAGTGGTCCGCTGTGGTAAGGTGTGGTTCTGTGGTAAAACAGGACTGAGATGGGCTACGGCAAACGCAACACTCCTGTACGGGGCGTGGTTGCTAGTGGTTCGCTGTGGTAAGGTGTGGTTTTTCGGTAAAAGCGGAATATCGAAGGCGAAGACTGGTTTTGCTCTGTCGGGCCTGTAGCGCTCTATCCCCGCTCGTCTCAACTTCTCTTCCCCTGTTAGAGATCTAGAGCGCACGGTGGGGGATTAAATTTCTGCTATCTACTTCGTGGTAGCCTGGTCACTATATCATCGGGAGTCTGTTCTCATCTTTACGGTGATGAGGGTGGGCCCGCCCGTCCAGCTGATAAGCGCGCGACGGGGTAGTTTTCAACGGGCTTGGATATATCAGTTACTCCGCTGTCTGCGGGGGATTCGAATCTCTACAGACCGGCTAAGAACATCTAGCGGCGAAATCTTGAAAGGGCAGAAAGAAACAAGTCGATCTGGCTCACGTGAAGTGGCCAAATCCCCCAGATCTTTAACGGGGGGAATAGTTGAGACAGGCGGCCTGAAAGCTCGGTCCTGCAGCGCTCTAGCCCCGCCCGTCTCAACTTCTATTCCCCTGGTAGAGATCTGGAGCGCACGGTGGGGGATTGATTTTCTGTTAATCATGTTATCCTACGTCGTGGTAGCCTGGTACAAATGTATTACAATATCATCGGGAACCTGTTGCCATCTTTACGGTGATGAGAGCGGACCCGCCCGTCCAGCTGATAAGTGCGCCCGGGGTAGTTTTCTACGGGGTTGGATTCAGTTACCACGCTCCAGGCTAAAAACATCCAGCGGCGAAATCTCGAAAGGGCAGAAAGAAACAAGTCGATCTGGCTCACGTCAAGTGGCCAAATGCCCCAGATCTTTAACGGGGGAATAGTCAAGACAGACGACCTGAAAGCTCGGGCCTGCAGCGCCGATACATGTAGAATTTCTTTCATATGTTTGTAAAACTACTTGGCGTCTGCGTTGCTAAATCGTGATTTCTCCCATATCGCTCATCAATGTGAATAGTTACCCTTTTCCTAGCCTTCTGTTTAGTATTCACGGCTCTCATTCTCTGATGTTTTAAGCTTCGTGATTTTACGCTCTTCGATTGGCTGACCTTATTCTGTCAACCTTCCGTGCCACCTGCCTTTTATGTCGTGCTTCTGCGTCTCTAGACACAGAGTTCCATCCGACGCGTCGCTGAACATTTTCACAGAAGAAGGAGACTGAAAACAATCTTGCACGAATCGAAGGTAGGGTATCATGGTCCTTTTTGCATTTTCTACTTTTAGACTTACCAGACGACCTGTTTTATCGCATCGAGATCAAGGGACAAAAGTAATCTGGTATCAAGTCTATCTTGGTTTGGCAAGGACCTTCTACGGAGCACGTGGTGGTCTCTGCCACCGTGCTAAATTGTCGCACTCGTTAGGCGTTATACGCTTATACTATTCTATATAAATAGTATTTACTGAAATTGCAACAGAGCAATACATTTTACGTTCACACTCCTTCCGAGTGAATATCATACCATGTAGAAAATTTGTTGTTGTTGTTGTTGAAAATCCATCTGCTATGGAGAGAGTATTGCCAAGCTAGGATAGATTGGATGCCGGGTTAGGCCCCAGCAAGTAAATTGTATGGATAACGTATACAATTGCGTGACTGCAATAACAGGGTTATTGATCCTTGCATATAGAGTCTTTCTTTCTTTCTTTCTTTCAGCACATGGGAGCCAGTTGAGAACATCTTTGATGCAAGACTAATCAGAACTTTTGAGCAGTCCCTGGGTATGAACACACTGTTTGATTAAATTCCTCACTCACCTACATTGTACCATGCACTAGTAATTTTGTACAAGAATTAACTATAAGATAGGTATTTCACATTGATTTATTGACTTTGTATGAGTCTTTAAAACGTGTACATTTATTGATCTGTCTCAATTTTAATAGGCCAGGTTACAAGTGCAAGTAAGAAGACTGGAAAAAAGGCAAGAACCAGAGCAAGAAGTTTAAAAAATGATGAATGAGTTTGGTGTGGTGCTCAAGCTCAGAGCTTGTGAAATGTCTGGTGATTTAACTGGTCACCTTTTGAAATCATTTAGTAATACTTGTTCATTTTTTGTATGCATAAATCAAAAGGGGCCAGATAATAAAACATCTGGGTATTGCTTTCAATATCTTATGAAATGATTTGTGGCCCCTATGGTAGTATGCAGGCTGCCTTTGTGACACAATTTCTTTTCTTTCGTCATTTCTAGTATGCCCGCGCATTTCATTAATTGGTTAAAAAGATTACGACAACAAAAGAAACAACATTTATTCATATATCTTGTCTTTCTGTGAGGAACGTTTTGTGTTACCTTGTCCGCAAGCAAGAGGTCATGGGAGGTTCATTATAATAGATTTATTCACAGACGATCGCTTGAGCCTCGCTTATATGTGACGGGGACAATTTTTGGGCGAGAAATACGCAAGACCATCGATCTTAAAATCAGCCGACCTTCCTTCCATCGTATATAATGTGACGGGGGTATCATGGTTAACTATTGTTACATCAATACCGCAATTTACCATCAGTCCAGTCAGAAGTAAAGCAAAGGCTAAAAGACATATTTCTTCTAACTTTTTATTCAAAACTTTAATAGTAAAAAGGAAAATCAATGAAACAAACGAAGAACATATAGAAAGTCCAAGCAAACCTACGAAACTGAACAGTACGTGATCATGAATATATACAGTGTTTGCCATCGCCTAGCCATGACTAACTTGATAATTAGTGGTTATCCCCTACACATTGAAGTAGGAAGATACAACCGGACTTATCCGAGCGACAGAATTTGTACAGTCTTTAACTTCATCTGCATTGCCAATAAAGTTCATTTTCTTTTAGAATGTCCATTGTACGGTGGTATACGTAGCTCTTTTACATGTACCCTCAATTTAGAAAGACGACTTAAGCAGTTAGCAAAAGACGAAACATTTGTACCGTTTTTTGACATCCCCCGTCTACTCTGTACAAAAACTCCGTGAACTTGTATATACTTGTTTCAAGAAGACAGAAGAGACATAGATAAAAAGATAGATTTCATCAAATAGCACAACGTCATACCATTTTGTTAAAGCTAAGTTACGTAATGATTTACGTTGAACGTAACTATTGCATTTTGCCCATTCGGGTAAGAACTTAAAAATAAAGATCATTCATCATTATCTTAACAACGCGCGTTCTAGCTTTGCATGGCTACACCTCGCGCTTAACTGTAACCTGTGTCCAGCATAGAATCAAGAATCAACATAGGGTCATGTGTGTAACTTTATTACTTTATTTCGTGTATGAACACCCAGAAAAACAACATTACCCAGTGACATACATATATACACACATAAAGATAAACTGCAAAGTAGACCAAAGGAGTATCACAAAAACGAGTTTCTGTAGTAATTGACATATGCCATATGCCACCAAGCGTTTAATGACACAGTTACTGGAAGAGAGTAATCTACAAGAATAGCATATTCTCCTTTGCCTTGATTCAAACGTCCGTGCATGTCGAGGGGTCGACAAATATGGCACTTGTGCTGCACCGTAATTACACAACCATCATCACTTAGCGTAGTGTTCAGATGTATGTTATACAGCTTTTCATTAACTGCTAGAATTGAATAATAAAAGTTTTAAAAAAACAATTGACCTGCAAAACGATGACACAGAATCAGAATCTCCATCTAAAATTTAGTACTTGGAGACTCGCCCCGTGCTAACGTTGTGCTATTCATTTAAAAAGATAAAGCATTGATATAAGATTTTTGTTATTCATTTTGCTTGGTGTTCCTGCCAATTTCAATGTTTCGTCGGGATTTGTTGGGCTATTACCTACAAAAATAACTCTGGACTAAACTGAATTTGATTTCATTAATTTTCGCGCTGTATCTCGAGACAATGTGTTCGACTTACTTGCATTCTTTTTACTTGTATAGTTTGCTTTATGTGTAGTGTCATTGTCATAGTCTGCTAAGACTGACAGTAGCAGTATCTACATGGATGCGAATCAACTATTCAACGTAACGGAAACGCGTGGAAACTGTAAGTGAAGCCAGTAAGTTGGTGAGCACTATCCCCTTTTCTTTTCTTCTCTTCCTTCCAGTTCTGTTCATTTGGGGTGCCGTCGGAAAGATCAGCATTCAAAAGAACTCGAAAAGATCTAGAGTACATAAACTGGAATGTCCGATTTCGGCAAGAAGGGCACGAAGCCTGCACGAAACTCAGACAGTAAAAACAAACGGAAAGATTGCCTTTCCCAAAATTATATATCTGAAACCTATCGTGTTGCCACAGTTGTAAAAACTTTTCTTTGAAAGATGTTCAGGATTTCCATTACCCGCGAAAGGTTACCCGCGGCGGAAGAAACTTCATCTGATCCGATTTTC
The DNA here is from genome assembly GCA_019207045.1 of Branchiostoma floridae x Branchiostoma belcheri. Lineage (NCBI taxonomy): Eukaryota > Metazoa > Chordata > Leptocardii > Amphioxiformes > Branchiostomatidae > Branchiostoma > Branchiostoma floridae x Branchiostoma belcheri. The sequence goes on from CM033027.1 coordinate 10,048,135, forward strand.
TAGAGCCTGGCCAATTCAATCTAACCTTAATGTAAATGTTTTTAAAATACGAAATTACGGTTCCGGCCTTTATAGTTTCCGCCGCCGGGAGCGTGGTAACTGAATCCAAGCCCGTAGAATTTACTAAACTACCCCGGCGTGCGCTTATCAGCTGGACGGGCGGGCCCACTCTCATCACCGTAAAGATGGGAACAGGCTCCCGATGATGTTGTAATACCAGGCTAACACGACGTAGGATAGCAGAAATACAATCCCCCAACTTGCGCCCTAGATCTCAACCAGGATAAGAGAAGTTGAGACGGGCGGGGCTAGAGCGCTGCAGGCCCGAGCTTTCAGGCCGCCTGTCTCAACTATTCCCCCGTTAAACTTAAAGATCTGGGGGATTTGGCCACTTCACGTGAGACAGATCGACTTGTTTCTTTCTGTCCTTTCGAGATTTCGCCGCTGGATGTTTTAATATAGCCGGCCTTTAGAGTTTCTGCCGCCGGGAGCGTGGTAACTGAATCCAAGACCGTTGAAAACAACCCCGGGGCGCGCTTATCAGCTGGACGGGCGGGCCCATTCTCATCACCGTAAACATGGGAACAGGCAACCGATGATATGGTTACCAGGCTACCACGAAGTAGATAGCAGAAATTTAATCCCCCAACGTGCACTCTAGATCTCTACCAGGGGAAGAGAAGTTGATACGAGCGGGGATAGAGCGCTACAGGCCCGACTGAGCAAAACCAGTCTTCGCCACGATATTCCGCTTTTACCGAAAAACCACACCTTACCACAGTGAACCACTAGCAACCACGCCCCGTACAGGAGTGTTGCGTTTGTCGTAGCCAACCTCAGTCCTGTTTTACCGCATAACCACACCTTACCACAGCGAACCACTAGCAACCACACCCGCCGTAGAGGAGTGTTGCGTTTGCCGTAGCCCGTCTCGATCCTGTTTTAGCCTGTTTTACCGCATAACCACACCTTACCACAGCTGACCACTAGCAGCCACGCCCCGTACAGAAGTGTTGCGTTTGCCGTAGCCCGTCTCAGTCCTGTTTTACCGCATAACCACACCTTACCACAGCGAACCACTAGCAACCACACCCGCCGTAGAGGAGTGTTGCGTTTGCCGTAGCCCGTCTCAATCCTGTTTTACCGCATAACCACACCTTACCACAGCGGACCACTAGCAACCACACCCGCCGTAGAGGAGTGTTGCGTTTGCCGTAGCCCGTCTCAGTCCTGTTTTACCGCATAACCACACCTTACCACAGCGGACCACTAGCAACCACACCCGCCGTAGAGGAGTGTTGCGTTTGCCGTAGCCCGTCTCGATCCTGTTTTAGCCTGTTTTACCGCATAACCACACCTTACCACAGCGGACCACTAGCAACCACGCCCCGTACAGAAGTGTTGCGTTTGCCGTAGCCCGTCTCAGTCCTGTTTTACCGCATAACCACACCTTACCACCGCGGACCACTAGCCCCCACGCCCCGCACAGGAGTGTTGCGTTTGCCGTAGCCCGTCTCGGTCTTGTTTTACCGAACAACCACACCTTACCACCGCGGACCACTAGCCCCCACGCCCCGCACAGGAGTGTTGTGTTTGCCGTAGCCCGTCTCGGTCTTGTTTTACCGAACAACCACACCTTACCACAGCGGACGACTAGCTACCACGCCCCGTAGAGGAGTGTTGCGTTTGCCGTAGCCCGTCTCGATCCTGTTTTACCACATAACCACACCTTACCACATCGGACCACTAGCTACCACGCCCCGTACAGGAGTGTTGCGTTTGCCGTAGCCCGTCTCAGTACTGTTTTACAGCAGAACCACACCTTACCACCGCGGACCACTAGCAACCACGCCCCGTACAGAAGTGTTGCGTTTGCCGTAGCCCGTCTCAGTCCTGTTTTACCGCATAACCACACATTACCACAGCGGACCACTAGCAACCACACCCGCCGTAGAGGAGTGTTGCGTTTGCCGTAGCCCGTCTCGATCCTGTTTTAGCCTGTTTTACCGCATAACCACACCTTACCACAGCGGACCACTAGCAACCACGCCCCGTACAGAAGTGTTGCGTTTGCCGTAGCCCGTCTCAGTCCTGTTTTACCGCATAACCACACCTTACCACCGCGGACCACTAGCCCCCACGCCCCGCACAGGAGTGTTGCGTTTGCCGTAGCCCGTCTCGGTCCTGTTTTACCGAACAACCACACCTTACCACAGCGGACCACTAGCCCCCATGCCCCGCACAGGAGTGTTGCGTTTGCCGTAGCCCGTCTCGGTCTTGTTTTACCGAACAACCACACCTTACCACAGCGGACCACTAGCTACCACGCCCCGTAGAGGAGTGTTGCGTTTGCCGTAGCCCGTCTCGATCCTGTTTTACCACATAACCACACCTTACCACATCGGACCACTAGCTACCACGCCCCGTACAGGAGTGTTGCGTTTGCCGTAGCCCGTCTCAGTACTGTTTTACAGCAGAACCACACCTTACCACAGCGGACCACTAGCAACCACGCCCCGTACAGAAGTGTTGCGTTTGCCGTAGCCCGTCTCAGTCCTGTTTTACCGCATAACCACACCTTACCACAGCGAACCACTAGCAACCACACCCGCCGTAGAGGAGTGTTGCGTTTGCCGTAGCCCGTCTCGATCCTGTTTTAGCCTGTTTTACCGCATAACCACACCTTACCACAGCGGACCACTAGCAACCACGCCCCGTACAGAAGTGTTGCGTTTGCCGTAGCCCGTCTCAGTCCTGTTTTACCGCATAACCACACCTTACCACAGCGAACCACTAGCAACCACACCCGCCGTAGAGGAGTGTTGCGTTTGCCGTAGCCCGTCTCGATCCTGTTTTAGCCTGTTTTACCGCATAACCACACCTTACCACAGCGGACCACTAGCAACCACGCCCCGTACAGAAGTGTTGCGTTTGCCGTAGCCCGTCTCAGTCCTGTTTTACCGCATAACCACACCTTACCACCGCGGACCACTAGCCCCCACGCCCCGCACAGGAGTGTTGCGTTTGCCGTAGCCCGTCTCGGTCCTGTTTTACCGAACAACCACACCTTACCACAGCGGACCACTAGCCCCCATGCCCCGCACAGGAGTGTTGCGTTTGCCGTAGCCCGTCTCGGTCTTGTTTTACCGAACAACCACACCTTACCACAGCGGACCACTAGCTACCACGCCCCGTAGAGGAGTGTTGCGTATGCCGTAGCCCGTCTCAGTCCTGTTTTACCACATAACCACACCTTACTACATCGGACCACTAGCCCCCACGCCCCGTACAGGAGTGTTGCGTTTGCCGTAGCCCGTCTCAGTACTGTTTTACAGCAGAACCACACCTTACCACCGCGGACCACTAGCCCCCACGCCCCGCACAGGAGTGTTGTGTTTGCCGTAGCCCGTCTCGGTCTTGTTTTACCGAACAACCACACCTTACCACAGCGGACCACTAGCTACCACGCCCCGTAGAGGAGTGTTGCGTATGCCGTAGCCCGTCTCGATCCTGTTTTACCACATAACCACACCTTACCACATCGGACCACTAGCTACCACGCCCCGTACAGGAGTGTTGCGTTTGCCGTAGCCCGTCTCGGTCTTGTTTTACCGAACAACCACACCTTACCACAGCGGACCACTAGCTATCACGCCCCGTAGAGGAGTGATGCGTTCGCCCTAGCCCGTCTCAATCCTGTTTTACGGCAGAATCACACCTTACTACGTCATGCAGGCTTGGGTCACTTGATACGCCGCGCGCCTGTCCGCGTCTCCCGGCGATTTCATGACTGCCTTACACGAAGACTGCCAAGTTTTTACGCGCTATTTGCCATCAATTTCGTGATATTATGGCTATGACGAGGATAGCGCGTTCGGTCATAGGGCCCGAAGTTTTCCCGCACCCCTGGCTGCATTTGCCCGCACCCCTGGCTGCATTTGCCGGCGATTTCGTGATGGCTTACATGAACGCTTCGCCGGAAAATTACTTGCAATTCTTCATAGTTTCATTTCTTTATTTAAATCAACTGATCGTTGGCTGCCAAAGAGGAGAGAGTTGGACGATTTCCATTTCCTCCTCCTTCAACACCCAGGGGTGCTCCGACACGAGGAAATCCTATGCCTGAGAAATTGCATCCAATAGGTCCAAATGATACCCAATTTAAAGCCACACATTGTGCAACATATACCGTAGTTATTTCACAGAATCAAGCATGTATTACCCCAAAGAGTGAATCAGGTCTTATGTACGTATCAACAGAGTTGCTGATAAATGACCATTTTTAATCATTGGACGAATAGGTCGATTCTACAAATGCATTGGCTCCATTACCCGTAATGCTGTTGGCGATAGGTACTATCCATTGCCTTTGCAGATTTATGCTGGGACTACCGAGCAATAGTCCACCACTGCCATCTAGTGCTCCCGGGGGAGACAAGGCAGTCAATGTGTCTGACCTGCGATGACCCCGGCTTATATGAGATTTTCTTATTTATGGGACACCCGGGAGTTTAGTGCCATGAACTTGCTTTGCTTTAGGGACAGGTCTGCAGGATCGGTGGTAGAGGTACTATTACAGTGACAGAAAGCGGGAGTAGGAGTCTGCGGTAAATCTCTTGGAGCACATGGGGTCTCAGGCGCTAGGAAAAAGCAGCTATTGAAGAAAAAAGCATTTCTAGTCCTATCTTTATGATGTGCAGATGGCTACGATGCAAATGTAGCATAGGACTTTGACGCAAATATTCAACAAAGGTTTGCAAAAACAGACTCGACATTGAGATAGTAAAAAGAAAAGACAGGCACTAGGCAATGATTATCAGTACTGTAAATATGATAATTGACTTACCTCTAAGTTGTGTGGTTACTTGCAGTAGTATATCATGATACGATGTTATAAAATATTATATAAATATTAAAACCCATGTCATGGTGTAACCCTCGGTGCAAGAGTGTCGGCTGCAGCGTTATACCTGAGGTGATAATGTTGTTTCTTTAACAACGCGAGGAGTTGATACTGTTGTTGACAATGGTATTTGTGTTGATGTTGATATTGGTGTTGTTGCTGTTGTTGTTGTTGTTGTCGATGCTGCTTCTGTTGTTGTTGTTATCATTGGGCTAGCTGTGGTGGTTGTGGGTGGAACTGTGGTCGTCTGAGGTGGCAGCCCAGGAACGGCCTGGCCGATTAATGAGTTATTGTAGAGGAATATTAGTAAAGATCATGCAATTCATTAACACAAAGAAACATCACATTTTTTCATTAACAAAAAAATGGATCACAGATGCGTTCTAAAAAGATAACAACTACATTGTGGCTAGACAATTTCCATGCCACAACTACTACAACAATCGTCAAGGATAGACAAATGAAACGAAGATGAGGATATTCATCTAATTATGTTTAGTTAGAAGTTAACATATAATGGTGACGTGATGGAACACATTTCATGGATGACTCAAACGAATATCATAATTTTATTAAATAGATGCTATGTCAGATTCACTGCTCTTTTCTATAGCTTTTTGAAAAGTGTGAGCTACACTTAGCATCTACAGACAACTTTCGTTGTGTGACACGATACATAGATTATGGTCTCACTAATAGCGTGGTCAGAACGAACATATCCAAACCTTCATCAGACATACACGTACGTGTGATCCATCAAATCTACTGAGACCTGCAGTATCGGGATAACCCTTCTCAGATTAACCAGGACTAGGAAAACAAATTTTAGGTGTAGCTGACTTAAGTCTCTCCATCATCTCTCAGAGTGTTTATTTGTCTTAAGGTTGGCCCCAGTTTCGATGGAACGATCTTGACATAAAATCTTACTGGTGCCTCTAAGTCGTCACTGGTACGTGCTCAGGGAGAACTGCATCAACAGTATCATGGAGCTAGATTGGTTGTAGTAGATATTTGATGTAGGGCATCTTGTAAAAACGTTTTTCCAGTGTCTGACATTTGTATCTGTAACTTATCTGCATTGTGGGTATAAACGCTCGTCTCCGTATTACACCAGCTTCGCAAGCTATCTACATGTAGTGTAAATGCCACTACAGCACTGCAACTACGATCGATGGTTCTGGTCTGGGAAAATACGACATCAATGGGATCAACATACCTGGTATTAGGTACTTAGTAGTTGGTTTATCTAGCTACCAGTTCAGCCATTTCTACATCATGCACATTTCCTTTCATCTTCAACTGACATCCAATGTAGATCTGTTTTCGTTTCAGTGGGACATCATGATAGATACACAAATGAAAGGGGTGGTTCCGTCGACACATTTGAATGTGCAAAAGGTTGTGAGAAGCTTTGTATCCCTTGTAACCAGGACGTAGGTCAACGAGTGAACAAGAGGATCTGTGGATGCAGATGACTGGAATAAGCATCATAGCACATCATGTATCAACTTTCAGTTAAGGTCAGGAAAACGTCACACCTGCGTGATGATAAATGGCAGTTATCAGGGCCTACATTTCACTTACGTTATTTCTGCGAACAAAGTTACGCATACCTGCTAGTCTTCTATCAGGACATGTCCAGTTTGTTTATACTACATTTCAAGGGTCCGGTTCGTGAAATACAGGGGCTTCAGACACTCCCTGTTGATATGCGGGTTTCTGTAGTCTGGGATTATTCCTCCATGGTCAATTCTTAGAATGGCCTTTGCTATGCTGGTGATTTTTATAGATTTTAATTTTGTCTCATAGCTGAAGTTAAGGAGTTAACTTTTCTTAACAATGTAGGTGAGCAATGTAGATTCAGAAGTGTGCTATTAAAGTTCAAGTTGTGCATTACTGATTCCGTTAACCATTACTTCAGTACATACAGGTGCACGTGATCATGATCATGCAAACGTAGTTGCACTGGTCATTACAGTTCGCTGCCTTGTACGTCAGGGACTGTTTCCACCAGTTGAACATTGTATGATATAGTTTGAACGTCAAATGCTTACTGAAGGCGAGGTAGAAATTACAGTAGTTAAAACATTGCCAGTCGCCCATACTAATGAATTCCCTCAGGACGTCGCAGGTCAGGCTCGAGGCCCCAGCACGACTGTATCACTAGCATTCCCTACATTCCGGAAGGCCTTCCCGCTGACACGTCCTTGTGCTGTTGCTATGTGGTGGTACACCTTCAGAATTCCTAAAGAGTACCTCAATGTCGATATACAGCTAAACGGTCTACCCACGAAATGCGCAGCTACTTGTTGCTCATCTGTGTCTATCACTAGAACGGAAGGCCGCCCATAGAGATGCAAGCAAAAATGTAACCGTGCACTGCATACATTTTAACACTTTACAACCTCAAAGTTATGTTTTACTGTGACTTAAAACCCATTGAACGTCTTCAGTATATTGCTGCGTTAACTAAAATGTTTCCTAGTGTCCAATACTAATGTGTGTTTTAATACTCGTCCTGGAGCCGCCTTGACTGAAATATTAATAGTACTCCTGAAAGGCATTCATTGCATTTAACGGAATAAAATGTTATCCACCATCTTGAAACGCAAGGGGGGCTCGACATCTATGACATCTATATTTTGGCTAGTTCATCTTTATTTGTTATCATACCTATCTGCTGGATATGAATTTGTTTTGATGATCTCCGTTTCATCCAGGCAGCCTCTCTTGACCCAATAGATGCATTCCTATCGCAATTGACAGATTCCTTCTCTCACACCGAGACTGTTGCCTTCTTCCGAAGATGTTTATTTCTACAAGAAGCCTGTTGGACAGCATTTGTTGTGGCTACGTATGGGACATGGCGTTTTATTTGGTGCTTTGCTCAACAGCTGTCCAGTATAATCTAAACAAGATAGTAGATCAAAAATTCCTTCAGCTGCTCAGCCAGTTCTGGAGAACATTGATAAATGGTGACTTTCCTCCATCATTACCTTTAACCGTATGAACCGTCATCGACCAATTAAAGATACATTGTCCCTGATGTCTATGCTTCATTTCATCTTGTTAAATATCATATGTCTCATATTTTCACAACATGCAGCAAGTTTTCCCCGCCTATAAACACCCAACACTACTATTTAACAAATGGCAACATCTAAAGCATTTTCTTTCAGTACGACGCTATTTGATGGCAAATTCAAAAGGAAGTTGCTTTCCTATTTGTGGTCTTAAAGTTTTACTAAAATAAACATATGGAGAAGAGGTAATCAATCGTTGCTTTGTCGTGATGTTTGGTCTAGTTCCAATTGTCCATGGAGAGTTGTTGTTTTTCAACCAAGTAAAGGAAATACGTGCTGATTTGAATCTGTCTTTGGTTTCCGCCACAACACACAATAACTGACCTGTGTGCCTGCATAAGTGCATAATGTAGGTGACATAATACACCTTCCGTAATACAGGTTTCACAAAATTAGTTTGATGGTGGCAGGTGTAGTGTTTACTATATGCTTTCACATAGTATAGCATTGTCTTTATGACGAATAGTTCAGGCTTTTACCACCTCTGATATGTACTTCCTGTCACTTCGGCAAGGCCTGCCTTGGTGGTCATGTACCCACTCACTTCTCACCACTTAATGGATAGTACTACGATACGGACACACGGTGCATCAACACAAACAAATGCACACATCGAAAACATACACGGAGACGTACATGGAGTCAATTAGGGGGTCGATGACATTGAAACGGGGTGACTATCTATCTGGCATTACATCTCACATCTGTACGAAATTGTAACTGTGTGTCTCATGTCTGTCAATAATTCAAACCAGCCCAGGGAACTCAAAACTATTTCACAAACTTGAACGATGATTAGCAAGCGACCTTTAGAACTTAAAGGATCAACAACACTATCAGTGAGGAGATCTTAGAACGCCCCTGTGGGCCACACCCATTATTATGAACCTTCCATATGATTCATACAAGAACTGTATCTTTGAAAGGTTTGAAAAGAAGAAGCATATCGTTACAAAGCTTATATAACAGCTGGTGCATATTGTTTTAAATAGACCCATACTGCATAATCACCTCACAAGAAAACATGAAACGAAAATCTGATAATTGGTAGCATCAGTGAATTTGCCTGAAGCAAATTTCTGTCTATTGACACTATTTTACTTTATCTATGTGTCAGATATTTTAAATGGTTGACATCCCAGAGGCATAGGAGGCATACTGTTCCAATATCAACCTGAAAACTGCTTCCAATTATCAACAGGTGTCCGGAGGCCCACTACTGTAACAGGGCAGGGTGGTTGCTTCAATGACGTTTGTAGACTGAGTATCCAGAATTACCCGCACTTTTTCTGTGACGATGTACCAAAGTCCTAATTTTGAGGAGGGAACTAGAGGCCCGTTCTCACATTGAATTCTCTTTGATCACATTGAAGTCCACTAGTTTTTAGGCATTGATGTAGACAAAAATATTGATGCACATACAGGAAAGATGCTACACAAGAACGGAGCGAGAAGATCTGGCAATTTTGCATATCGTTGGTGTATGTCATGTTCACGGGATCTTCTACTAAATGCTATTTGGTCCACTATAAAACCCCATAGAAGCAATTACATTCATGTATATCCCTTGCCCCCAAGGAAATTTGATTCCAGTTTTCAAGACACTGTGACCGTTGAAATCCTCCGAATTGAAATTCCATGGGGAACATCTGGCACCTATCTAATCTAGAACCTTTTTCACACTGCCATTTAAAATGTCCAAAGCTTCGTTCCCACATAAAGTGAAATTATCCATTGATGCTGCATGCTATGTCCCCTGTTGACAGTAATGAACGGTACGGAAAGTTGTGAAAGTGGCTAGATATGCGCAATGGCAATGCATTAGGGATTCGGTTGTCAGAACGTTTCTTTGGCAGCAAAGTGTAATGAACTCTGAGTTACTGACCATCCATTCAATCTTCCTAGAAGGCGCTAAAAGCCCTGGCGGGTTGGCTACAATCCCATCAAGATGTAGTCAGTGGTGATGTAATGGACTGATTTTTCACCCTGTATTAGACTAAGTGCAAGAACATTTCTCCAGCAAGTACAGTAGAAGTACTTCTAAAATCTGCATTTAGTCATAGCTTACGATCTTTAAAACATTTTCAAGTTTTCTGTGAGGAAACTACATTATTAACATCTCTCCACTACCAAATATCTACACACCTTGTATGTTTGGAGTATGGCTTAATTTGACATATCCGTCATATTTCCTACATATCCACGAAATGTTTCAACGTTTGGCATTAAAGCACTGGTGCTACAGGCTGTTTTCGCTGAGTCAAAGTGTATTGACACTGACTAAGGATGGAGATTATCCGGTGTTAGTCGTGTTTAGGTGTGGTCTAGAAGAGGATGTTGGACGCTGGCCAACAACCGGAACCAGTGAAGAGTTTTCACATGTCTCCGTCATGTTTACCACTTCACAACTTGAGATTGCTATCACTCTATTTACCGCCAACATCCTGTAAGGGGAAGGAATCTTTTGGTTAAAAGAAGTGTTTTCACTTTCAGATAGTCCATCACTCACCCTTGACAGGTCCTCTGTTGTAGTGCGTGGTGTGCTCTCTGTAGTGATCCTAAGTGTTGTAGTCACCGCTGGCTCATCTGTGCTCGCTCGTGTAGACACAACCGGGCGTTGTGTTGTAACAGGTATACGGCGGGGTATAAAGGGGATTCGTGTGGCATTCTCTGTCGCATTTCCAGGTGCAGCAGTTGAGACCATTGTTGTGTTTACGACAACTGGTGGAATCGTCGTGGTCTCCGGCATTTTGGTAACACCTGAAGGTTCCGGTTGCTCGTCGGTTCCTGGAACAAGGTCCTCATAACCTGTGCCCAACACCTCCTCAGTTGTTGCCATCATTTGTGCGGTGCTGGCATCTGCTGCACTAGTAGGTCTCGGTGTTACAGTGGATTTGGATTCTTCTACCACGCCTGGTGCGATGGTATCATTAGCTACCACCTGTTGCGTTGTACCTGTTCTTGCAACAGTGGAGCCAGCTTCGGTTGTTGCTGACAACACGGTTGTTGCACCTGTCGCACCTGAGGCGACTGTGCCATTATCGGCAGCGACAGGTTCTGAAGAGGTCAGAACATTATCAGCGGCGACGGGTTGTACTGAGGTCACCACATCTTGGGTTCCCGGCTGTGTCCCTGCAGCTTCAGATGAATAGAACTCGGTGGTTGCTTGGAGCAGTGTCGTGTCTTCTGCATCCTGTGGTGATGTGCCAGGCAGTTGTGATGGACTAATCGGGTCGGGCAGTGGGCTAGAAACCACCGTAGACTGCGCATTGGTGTGACCTGAAGAGTACATAACAAAATGCCGTGTTAATGGCAAAGAACTGATTGTACATTAGAAATAAAAAGAAAATAGGCAGCCTCGGTGGAAAGTCAGTAATCAAAATCTATCGTCAAAAGATATGATATGCACATTGAAACGTGGTGATTCGCTTTTGCTATAAGTTGTGTATCCTGATTGTCGCGGCGCCTTTTTGTTCTTGCCTCTTATGTCACATTTGTTATCGTTGCCGACAAACCTGGTATACAAATAATAGAACTGTCTTCAGATCACGATACCAGTTTGGCGAGTACAGTTGTGACCACACACGCGCACTCGTATATACTTTTAACATCCATATAATGGAGTTGACAGGTAGGTGAAGATTACCAGTGATGCTATGAAATGGGCGGATTGAAAGAACAAGGAAACTATTTGCTATCTTAAGCTGTCTCTTCCATATGGCAAAAGGTTCCTGGGTGAATGCCAAGGGCAAGGCTAGGGATGAGTCATCGTTACAAACTTGCCTGACTGAAGTTGTTTTTTTTCAAGTTCGTGTCCTCTTAACAATTTCTCACACTGCAGTGAAGTTCGGGAGATGTCTGCGCAGCTGTACCCTCAAAGCCTTCCCAATCCAATCATTTTAGGTGTTGGAATCTTGAACTGCTTCAGGCCACATGCTCAGGTCATGTTGCTCTTTGACTTTTGTAGGTATCGGCACGTTCAAATTTGTCGAAGGACGTCGCACGATGCCGTCATCCACGCGACGAGCGTACGACGAATGTGATCGGGCCCAAGCGATCGAGTCTCAGGTAGTGGGCGGAAGACCGCCATCAGTTAGATGACAATGTTTGATAATGCACACCTGTGTATGAACAAAATACTCTGGGGAAAAAGGCAACCTTTGCTTTTCACCTAGGTTCCTAGATGTATTTCTCGCAAGTTGAAGTCGCAACCGTTGGAGACGGACATCAAGAAATCTAACTGTGTCTATGAAACTCTTTCGTTAGCAAACAGCTAACATCAGTCATGACAACAGTGGCCAAACGGTTGGTCTCCTGTAAGGTTCAACTCCAGAACAATATATCAGTTCCCGGCGTGCCGCCCCTGAGCTGCTGACTAAGGTGCTGAGGGAAACAACCCAGTCTCCTGATGGAAAAGGTTTTGTTTTGTTGAGTTGGGTGGCTTAGCAACAGAGGTGGTGGTTGTGAAACACAGTCGGCTGGTTCTTATCTGTTAATGTAATCTGTCCTATCCTGCTCTCCTGACAAGCTGGACCACCAAAACAAGGTCATGTGCTCAAGCTATTGCATTGTCATTTAACTGAACCAATTTGCGTTCACAGACACCAACACTAACCAGATGACACCTTCGCTCGTCTAACGTTACATTCGCCTTCCCGCAGGGCAGAAGTACAACAAGACCGAATCCACAAATCAAGTCCAGTGACCAGTAATTGCTAACCTGCCAAGTATGATGTTACTTTGATTTAATTAGTTGCAATACAACATCCGTTAAACAAACGGTTCCACCATTATTGACAGAGACCAGTGTTGTTGGATGCCCATCGCTTATTGACAGAGCCCAAGAACCATTCAAATTAACAAAATCAATGAAGCGCGCAGCGGGGGTGAAGTCCTTATCTTTAAACCATTAGGTGGGAGTTGCAAATTGGACTGTGGTTGTTCTTTGCAATTAGCGGAGGAAATCAAAGTAACTTGATATTGCTTGTATCCACCGAGTCAAAGATCACCGAATCCGTTGAGCTAAGTCACTTGGCAGTGGTCAGTCAGTAAGCAAAAAGAATGTTTGGTATGAAAGAGAAATGCTCACTTGATATATTCATAACAAGAAAGTAGCATTTTTAGACTGTAGCGTTGTAATTACTGCACATCAATCGGGATTTTTAAGTTCAAAACAGGCTTATATTCGTCCGTCGTCTTCAAAGGAAGGTAACCACAAAACATCCTGTTCGTGAATAGTTCGGAAATGCAGAATATACTGTGTGGTCTTCATTAGATGTGAGTTGTACATGTCAACATAGTCTGACAACAATTGTCTGTAATTTACTACTCATCATCCTATAGACTATATACTACCTATCACTATTCTGCCATGGCAAGAAAATAGATGTCAGATGTGCAGAACAGAAAGGCTCCTTTATATCTGTCAAAACGAAAAAAAAAGATGATTGCTGTCAATACCAACCTTAACTGCTTATGGCTAGCGTATCTAGACATGTTATCAATTACCGTTAGTTCACAGAATCCAAAACCTAAATCTATTTTGCCGAAACTGATGACAACTACCAAACCGTTGTAATGTAGCATATCTGATCCATCAAGCAGATCCTCCTCGCCAAACAGGCGTGGTACAGTCCTCCTTTCAATCCCGCAGACCCCCCCCCCCCCCCTCTCTACTTCTTTTCCTCCATCGCTGACGCCAACATACGAACACAACAGGAGTAACAAAATTCTACTGACAAATCTAGAGAGAATTCAGCTCACGAGTCGTTCAGGGTCCCAGACATTCCTCAGTACGATGTTAGACTTCCTGTTTGATAACTGCTGGCATATTGCAGGTGCACTGGTGGTGTTTCTAAGCACGTGCGCATCCTCCAGCGACGAGAGGTGTTCTTAACTCTGTCGGGGACACATCACAGGAAAGCCTCCTACAGCTGCTCTAATGTAGAGATGTCTGAAGATAACATTTGTCGTTGCTGATGACCTCTTGTGTTCCATTTGTCTCTGCAATATTTCCATCTGAGAGGAACCTTTACAAAATTCTTTCACGCAAGAGGATATGTACTAGACCTCAAGAAACCCTCCATCAATGCACCTTGTGCCACAATAGTACCGTAGTTCAAGTAGATGAGCCTATGCAGGAACAACAACAGCTGTATCTTTTCTTTGTAGTTTACTTTGGCTTTCTTTAGACTACTTAAGAAAGACGTCTGGCTACAGATTAAAAGCTTGGTGCACTTTAAAGGCTAGGAAGTTCAAGTGCGAACCTCTAATCGCAGCGGACAGCCAACACAATGTTCTTCCGCTGGAGAGGCCCTTTATCCCCCAATGAAGAACAAATGAGAAACACAAACACGAGGCGTCGGTTTACATTGGCAATGCCTTCATCTGTCTACATGTTTCTGGAAGTTAAGTAGGTCTACTCCTTGATATTCCTCCAAGTGTTTTGGGGTTACCTAAGCCAAGGAAAATCAGTTGTGTCGAAGCTATGGTGTAGGTGGGATAAAGCTGTGTTTGGGGACTCTTTGACGCGTGAGACATGTCGTCCAGTTGATCTTGGATCAAGTAGTCGGCCCAACAAAGCCAATCTACTGAAAAAAACATCAATTCTAATTTTGATGATGCACAGTCCATGTTTTACGAAAATGAAAATGTGCACAACCATAGAATTTTGTAGCTTCGTACTTTTTTTTGCTCCGGGTTGAATAAAATCAGCGAGGCTTGATACTTTACGTAAACACAATCTTGGGAAGATATTTGAATCCCAAATGAATCCAGAACATATCTTAGAAAGATCAAAGTAAGGCACATTGACGACAAACGCATACACGCCAATAGCGTGAGCCTTGACGATACCCAGTTCAGTAATGCCCTCGTTTATCTCACACACGAGGCACACAAGTCATGACCATCACCATGCGAGGACAATACAAGGCCACTTCAACTTCATACAAACATAGTTGATAATGGGGGTACGTCTTGACCAAGGTCAAACCCCTGATGACGACCGATCGGCACCATCCCCGAAACAGACCAAACATCGAAGAAGAATATCGCAGCGTCTTCGGTAACAAGACAGCACAACACATTCAAGACTAGCCCATGAGTATGCACTCGTGCGTCGACCGTACGTCAACGTGACCGGAACCTTATGTTACAAATAAAATACCACTGCACTTCTCAAGTTGTCTCTCTCTTCAAAAAAAAAAGCAAGATATCTACTCATGTTTGAACCACAAGCGAACTGCCATGCAATTAAGCAAGTAGTAGCGCCATGTCAGGAAGGGGAGTGTCACGAACTTCGGACAAGGCACCATTCCATAAGAGTTACAGTAAGATTTAGGGGAGGCCACCCTGGTGGCGCTGAGAGATCATATAAATTCGGCGAGGCTACTAAAGTGGTTTAGTACCAGCCAGGGGCTAAGACGTCAGAGTAAACGTCAGATGAATGTTGTCTGTACAAGCATGTCCTGACCTCCGGATTAACATTTACTGCCGGGGTCGCACATCCAGCGCACAGGCTGTTCGTGGGATAGTAGTGCACAAATTTATTATGTTCATTACTAACATAGGTGCATGGGGGGGGGGGGGTCGATGCACGATTGTTTGACCTTTAAGCCCCTGAGAAAGGTCATTGCGTAGAAGATTCGTTCCAAGCAGATATTACATTTTTGTCATGAAGAAAGTCCTTTCCCGCTGTGACAAATGTCCACCCATATGCAGAAGCTGTCAGGCCACAGTCAGGGGTATGATAAAGTACCTCTTCCTTCCCCCTATACAACTGAATTCGCCTGTACTATATTTGATTAGTCAATGGAATATACGACACATGAAACATTTTAACTTAATCAATGGAAATATTCATATGTCAGGAATACAGTCACCCAAGTTTGTCAATCTACTCAAGCCCTAAGTCGACTTCGCCGATTTTCTTATCAAGAATATAAAAATCTTGGTCATTTCCACTCGATACGACCAGAATATGTGTAGCAAACCATTGAACGGCCCATGTCGGTGAAATATTTCCTTCCCAATTTTCTTGGGGACAAGATGGCATGACTGATCGTATTTCAAATCGAACTATCTTCCACGTCGTGTATAGGGGGGGGGGGGGTGAGTAAATCTCCCTTTTATAGCTGAATGTAGTTTGGCAGATTTTTAATAGCCTAATACCCAGCCTTGTTCGGGTTTTGGTCCACTACCTAATAACGTCGCTGCCCTGTTTGGTGTAGCAAGCTAGTATGGGAACGGGAGGAGACTAAACAGGATGGTACCCAGGCTAGATTTATCTCCCAGAAACTGCGAACTGCTAGGGTCATAGATGGGGCAACTCATGTACGGACGACACTGAGACCTTGACATTGGCACATTGTGTCGGTTAGCCATGTGGAACGTGTCCAGGACTAAATAATTATACAAACTCTGCGTAAATCAAGAGTCAAGTCCGGGGCAAACTACAGAGTTGAAAAGGTGACCTACATCAAGGGACCACCAAGCGGTCATGACCAAATAGGATTAAAACTAAGTCGAAGATCCTCCAATTTTCTACTTTGAGCACAGCAAGCTTAATTTCTTGACGAGATTGTTTCCAGATAATGTTTTCATCCGTTTAAGGCCTGGGTTCGGGTGTCAGAGTCAAGTTTAACTAGCTTTGCCGTGCCCCCAGTCGGGAAGGCCAGAGGTAAGGTCAATGTTGGAGCGTGGGCACATACCAGAGTAGTCCCAACTGAAATCCAAGCCGGAGACTGCACTGGTTTTGTAAACTGTATACGAAAGAATGTTAAACGACATTGAATTCTGGACCTTGTGTAACTTCAAAATATGCGAGTATGAGCTGAAACGTTGCTTATTTTCGTGTTTCAGTGAGTTTGCTTAGTTTCTGGCCTTGCAGCGAAGAAACTTGCAAGGGAGAGGGGGCGGGGATTGGGACAACTTCATGCATAGGTTCTGGACAAGATTCTTGCAATAAGATGTTTCACATTTGTTTCAAATGAACCGTCGTGTCCCTCCAAGCGACCTTTGGTCGTCCCGATGTATATAGATTACCGAAGGTGACAGCATATCGTGTTACGCGTGAGGTCGGGTTCGTTTTAGGCCGTTCCCACAACAACAGACTTGTCACCACACTCCACAGGGTGTAATAGTGGACTACAAAAACACTCAAGGTCGGGCGAAACAGCGGGGGCCAACACGTTCGTGCCCGGGGTGGGGCCGGGGTGTCCTTGCCACATGGCACGGCGGTGACTGGATGCCGACTCGTCAATGGCCACAATGAAGTTTTATTTCAGCCCAAATAATCTTATTGGATAAACCTTCATAAAAATCAAGACTGGTAATACGTGTGAGAAGTGAATTAACTTGTACTTGACCATGTATATGACCAACGCGGGAAGCAATTTGAAGATTGCCACAGTCAGAGTTGGTGTGGTTCACTGGTTGTCGCTGTTGTTTACATGTTGTTACGAAAAATGATACGATCGTCCAGCAGCATCACTGTGGTTTAGATATTATAAACATGTTTTGCCTTTGACATTTCTTTTCATCACTTCTCATTTCAGTAGCTACGAGCTCACAATGAATATCTAACCACAACCCTTGATAAAAAAAAGCTTGGGGGCAAGTTGAGGGCATGTTGGTCCTAGAGCCGAGGAGTGGGCCTATGTAACCCAGCCCTGGAACCATAAACGCTAGTTTTTGTGTATCCATGGCCATTTTAATCGGTGTACAGCAGGACCTACCGCATCTCGAAAATCCCATGCGTGTATTTACTGACTTTTCCCACCGGCTCACCGGCCAGTTCGCACACAAGAGACGGCACTGTTGTTTCCAATCAGCCTGGGCGGAGAACGATCATCATTCACAAGTACCCGATACTTCACATATAAAAGCTAAGTGCATCTGTACATACACCCTACTACAGAGCCAGTTTATATGGAGTGCAAGGTGATTAGCAAGACCATCAGAATAGCACACTGTCAGCTAATTTTATAGTGATTATCGATTGACGACAACGATATCCGGAACTAACGGCTGACGGGCTAGGAGACGGGGCAGCATTTGTAGGCCAGCATGGGGCTCCGTTAAATCCTCGCTAATTCAATCCAGGCGTTCACTCATGGATAAGGACAGTTAATCAAGATACAGATAATGAAAACTGTTAACGTAATCTACTGGTAGTTGTGTAATAGATATGGATCAAACTTTGCTATGTATGAGGTAACGATGGACTACATTTAGTACTGTACACCCCTTCTAAGTTCTATTGTTGGGAAGCGCTGCAGACGGCGACCTCTTTGGGTCATATCCAATTTTGATACCAACATTTGGATATTAGGCTGTCGACGCAGGTCTTAAAGAGCCCTTTATAATTCCATCAAAACCAAACCAATCATATAGTAACCAACGGCATAAACACGCATATGTACGAGGGTGTAGGAATTGCAAATTGCTTTTGCAAACGCCTCTAAATCCCCACAGATATATCCATGGAGATTTGGTACTTTATGTAGCAGCGTGAGGTTTGGTAATGTTGTAACTCGAGTACCAGTGCAAAGCTGGATACTGTGAAAAGTGGGGTCTAGCGCACGGTAGCCTGGATTCCATACCCCAACCTCAAGATATATCTTTCGTGCACGATAGATACTTGAGATCGGGCTGGGGTTTGGTAACCAGGCTAAGCGCACGGGGAACCCCAAACCTCCACGGTGTATACAGCGTTTGGCAAACATGACTTTTTGCAGACATTAGGTTGATGCTATTCTACTGTACCACTGTAGGTAGAAAATATTAGAATGGACGAGACATGCACATGAGCACTGCTTGATGTTTCTGTGGCGGCTCCAAGATTTGATCCGCCGTGAATGTGGCCGTAGCCGCGGCACGGTGTTTACAGGGCACGGACAAGGACGGGGACGCGGTTCGGCGAGGTTCGGGGATGAGTCAGGGCTCCGTGTAATCAATAACACGTAACTGCCATGGCTGCAAGGATCGCTCATGACCTCGTCTAAACTGTAACATTTGCCATCTTTGTCGAGTCCCCAGATGGTGAAGGTTGCATCCTCCCTCCTCGGATTTTATAGCATGTATGAAGTAGTTATTGATCGATGATAAACTACACGTTGAGAGTCTCTACAAATTTGTTCCGTAGTATGTGATGGCCGTGATCGTGAGCTATTAGTATAACCAATGCCTTTTTTCCATAGATATCGGCGTTGGACATTGGCCAGGCTAACGCGATTACAACAAGCACTCAGGACTCGGGCAGACTAGGAAATCGCTGTTGAAAGACTTACATACAGTGTCTGTCTCTAAATGTATGAATACCAAAGTATATTATACATAGATTTGTAAACAGAGACGGCGCCCTGGTAATTTTTGTGTACTCTCGACACAATCCAGACAGGAATATTTTTGCAACTGGGAAATGGCACAAAGAAAGGGTTTTGATGGAAATCTAGCAGGGAGGTATTTGTTTACAGGAGCCAGACGCGCTAATGTAGTGTTTCTGAAGACAAGCACATGTTGATTACGGACGGGTGTGTACTAGCTTTCAGAATGGTCAGCGTTACGTGTGCACACACAATACCAGAGACATCAAGAAGTAACCTCACGTACCTGCTAACAAAAGCAGAAGAACGAAGAGGAGTGCGGCATGCTCCCGGGATGAACCCATTATGAAGAGGTCGCCTGTATTGATATAATGGACGAAGACGAAAACGTGACGGTGGGGTTGTCACAGGAGGGTTGGCCGGCCGGCGGTCTGGGCACAGCTGTCGGTAGTCACACTTATTATTTTCGTCGGCTCCTGAATTTAGCTCCGTTCCTCTTTCACAGCTCGTGAAAAAAAGTCGGCAGGGGTTGAGCTAGCCTAGATCCGGATGAGTCCCGACGACACACACAGCCACGCGCGCGCGCCCTGTCCTCACTTATCCGCCTCTAGCCTGTGCATCAGCACCACAGCGCAGTCGGTACGTGTCAGTAGAACGCAGGTCCGCCAGCACGCCAAGACGCAGCCAGGTTCTGGACGACTCCACCAAAAATAGCCACCGCCCCAAAAATTCCTGTACGTCACTTGGGTGGCGGCTCTGATTTCTTACCCGGCGACGACGCAGCATCCTTCTGACGAAAACGGCTGTGATTAGTCGGGAGGTTGGCAGCCCGGAGCCCGTGTCACTCAGCGGTGGCCATGCACCCCGCCCAGGCTGAGATGGTACAGTCCCGTGTAATAGGCCAACCCACGGGAGATCCCTGCCTGGGATGTGAACCAACTCGGCTCGGAGATGGAACGTCGAACATTTTAAAATAGCTTCCGCAACATGCCGCCCCACTTTACATTGGTAATTTGCTAAGTAAACACAGACAGAATATTTAGAGCGCTCTTGTTAAGATTGGCTCGCCTGGCATATCGTATTCAGTGAGATGGGTATTGAAGATTTGATTCCATGCTATTATAAATCGATATCATACTCTTATCATCAACGGATGTGCCTGCCAACTCAGTATGGTCATGTAGTCCGGTGAAAGAACAGTCACATAAGTCGCAGTGTACGACTTTGTCGTACCATTTTCAGCGAGGCTACGGGACCCCCCCGACCATCGACAATCGTTCTGAGCGAAATGTTGTAGGACACACTCTCAGTACTCTCAGCCCAAGACTGTCTAAGATTTGAATCTGCCATACAACGTCAGTATGTGGAAGGTGCTTGAAATAAGCTATATATACGCTACATTAACATTTCGGGTTATCCTGGGATCACAACCTCCAGATGATACCTTTATCGTATCGTTAGTGACGGTTACCATGGTGACCGTACTGAAGGAGGGCGGGGTTGAAGGTCTCCCTGGCTTGCGGCAGACAAATTGTTCAGTCTTAGAACATCACTAAAGATGTTTCACAGTGCCATTTCCATATTGACGGTAAGTAATTATAACTTCAAAATTTGAAGCTCTTGATCAAAATGCACTGCAGTCATTACAGGTGACATAGATAATAGTTATTTGCACAGTTATAACGTTGTGTGCTTGTCATATGTCGATTCATTTAACATACCACGCTTGCATGCTTACATGCATATCTTAGGTTACGGAAGCTTTATTCAATTCCTGCCAAGAAATTGTATATTGAGGTTTGACAGTTACACAATAGAATTATTTTCTTCCTTTAAATCAATTTTGCACGGTCAATCCTCCACCCCTATCCCATAGAGCCCACAGTAACACATTTACCATTATATTCCGTATTCTACCAACTGGGCCTTTAAAACCACCCAGTCCTTTAATGACAATGGCGTTTATTGCATATTCATGCCCCATTGGGGCTAAATGCAGTCAGTTGGGTACATAGAAAGTAATCGGAAAGCTATACATATACTACAGTTTACATGATGCTTTCGAATCATTAAATAAGTGAATCACGTCTGCTCGGCGCAACTATAGCCTCCGTAGCAGGCTCTTTGGGGCGTTTTTTCGGCTCATAATACTCTTCACTGGCCATTTCTTTTTGTATTGGGTCGCTGATTACCGGCCGTCGCTGATCCATTGGCCGACCAAATACAAGAAATGGCCAGAAAAGTGCTTATGAGCGGAAAAGGCCCCAGAGAGCCTGCTACAGAGGCTAGCGCAACTAGAACTTGCTGAGTGTAGCCACCTGTACACAGTGTGCTGTCCTGTCACACCGCATCATGGGACAATCTTTCCAAACCAATAAACAAACAATCACTCCCAAACACCAGAGGACTCATTTGAAATCCCGGAGCGATCGGTCCCTACCGATAACCATCAATTAAAATCAATTAGCGCAGCCATCTTTGAAAAATGAAGTCGCTCTGGTAGTCAGCTGCCGACCGTGAAACGTCCCCCAAGAGCCCTTTGCTATCGTCTGAAATGAATCATAGATTCTAGTCAGGATTGCGTTGACAACTTCAATATTTCAGAAGATTAAGAGATAGATAGAGACAGTCAAGTTGTGCTGTATGAAAGAAAGCGATGTAATGTCTGGAAGTTGTCGTGGAGGCGTTATCTTATCCTGTAGTCCAGACCTTCCGGATTGCCCGGTCTCCCTTGAAGATTGAGCTGTAACCTTGAAGACTCTACCTGCAGACACAGCAGCTAATCAAGTTTTCAATCCCGCTTGATGTAAGAACCTGGCCTGGAAGGTGTGAGAGTTGAGCGGTGCATGCATGAATCATTGTTCAGAATTGTCCAGAATCACCTGAAAAACAGACCTATTTGATCGACAATGTAGTATCTGAACCCCCCAACACCCCCACCGACGTAACACTGGTAAGTGCACCATGCAAGGACGTGGACATTTGGTTGGTTGTGTTGGTACCAGTCACTTCCCCTCCCTCTCCTCTCGACAATGCTCTGACAATTCTTACATCTGAGTGTAAGGGCCCGAGTCAACACATGGCGGTCTGTACATGTGCAGCGATAGATGGGGAGGTGATGAGGCTGTAATTTTCTCATTATTGAAAAATACATGAAATAATACAAATAAAGGTATGAAGACAAAGTGATGACGGACTCAAGTTGTACAATTGATTTTAGCACCGCCACTTGTACAAATATTGAAAATGATATATCAGACAGGACTATGATAGGTAGAATATTTAATGTTTTACTGAAGTACATACTGTAGGCTGTAGTTCGTGACATGATATAAGATTTGTCTCAATAAAAAAATGAAAAGGACATTTCCCCCGGCGTGATTTGTGATCCTATTTTTTTTCTCATGATCTGTCATCCTTTATGTGCAAACCATCATCGGACACGGGCGTTAAAAACGAACAAGACGCTACGTCTCAAGTTGTGTCCAGAGTAACACATTTGCCACTTATATGACCCTCCCACCTCCAACGATGACCTTCGGCCAATCGAAGAATCCCAGTGGTTTCAAATTCAAACTGTCAAAGTCAATATGATAGCATAGCTCCAGATGTTTTGTTTATCTAACTGTTCGCTTGCATCACTACTTGTAATAGTATCTAGGCTTAATCTATCGAATCTAGCCCATGTGGGCAAGAACATGCAAGTATTTTAATACTTATATTTTAATACATATAGTATGATCTTTAAAATGATCATACTATATGTTGGAACTCTCAGGTCACAATTTGTAACCTCCGTATACAAACCTTTTATGCTCGCTCTCCAGTCACGTACTGCTGCTACAAAGGAGATAAAACCCCTTCTTTTCTGCCGACCATCTTTAGTAATCGATGAACCTACTTAATGCTATTATTGAAAATGCGTTCCGTTCATATTGATTCACCGCACTGTTATCGTATGACTTTCTGTTCACCAGTTCTACTCGATTTTACACCCCTTTATTCTGTAGACACTTTGAGTGGAATGAGCACTGTTGAGATTCAGAGTGATTGTTAGACACTGTGGAAGGAATACTAGCAGTCAATTTAAAGTACTAGGGGTGGAGATGACTACTTTCCAAGCTAAGTATAGGTTCGGTTCCGGTTAACCGGTTGTTGGTATTTTTACATGTTACAAGTTTTTGTCGGGCTTTCTATTTTGTACCGTCTCTTTATGTCCAGATCCCGCTGACAGACTAGCAAAAACGCCTGAAACACGTCAACTACAGCGGCATCCGAACCTCCGCTTGGAGAGTACGAGATAAAGCCATTTCTATCCCTGTATTTATATCTAATTCCACACCGTCTCCACTTTTATCTTTGATACCTTTAGTTTTATAAGCTTCAGGTCGTACATATTCTGTCAAATCTTGAAATGTTCGCGCGGTGGTTTGTATATGCGCGCATTATTACTATGCTTCCAACCGCCAACTTAAAACGGCGCAAAAACCTCCTATCCGCCCCTACTACAAAACATTAATGAATTCACAGTAATAAATTGAGCCTCTTTTAACATTCGCAAATGAAACCACCCCCCACTGGAAAAAAACACTAATCATTATGTTACACAAGGGGTTGAAATCTAAACCGTTGTGGTTTTGTATGTTGTATGTTGCCCTGGACACTTGAACGACACGTCGCCAGTCTCCAGTACGTTCTGTCGTGCTGTAGCCATCACTTCAGTGCTGTACAAACAAACTGCTCTATAATGCCTCGGCGGATCTGAGTCCTGAACGTCTAGGCTTTGAGTTATGTCACGCACTTGAACTTGACAGCTCTGGCTGCCCGCCGACCGGAATGTGGAGCCGATATGTGAGTGGAAGAAGGCGGCCAAGAAACGTCTGGTGTCAGAGCGGCTGATGTCTGTGTTTACTTCTTAGGCCACAACAGGTACATTATGGCTTTAAATCTGATGTGAGAGGCCCGGTGGGCATAAACATTTAAAAAAAACAGGATGCCTAAATTATAAAGAATTGACAATAAACGTTGTAAGAATATCTGAAGCCATAGAACATGGTATCACAAACGACCAAGTATTTTATGCCAGTATTAAAGAAATGCAGAAAGTAGTATCCCTAGTATCACAATCACACTTCTGGCTACCACACACACTAGTCACTGGTGTCACTTCTACAACTTGAAACACTCAAGGATACCTCTAGCATTTGGCATACTTTCCCATCTTTGGTGTTTTCTGGTCACGTGGACCATCGCCAGAGGGAACCTTTTTTTTTCAAAATCAAGCAAAAATCAATGCGTGCGTGGATATCTTCCATGAAATGTACTTGCTGTGGCCTTATCAAAGCTCGGAAGTTTCACGGTGAAGTTCAGAGCCCTGACACGGCATATGGTGTAACGTTTGGTCGTGACGCTTCAAGGCAGCGCTGATGGGAAAGAAAGCATACTTAACATGTCTGGCGCACGGTTTAGAATGTTTAGAACCAATGTTGACATTCCCATACGCCGGTGAATGTAGAAATACTCAACATTGGTGTGATGCCTTCGTTCCAAATATCCCAGATAATGTTTGCGGTTTGCGACGGATTTAAGGACCCAAAGTATTACATTTCTCATAAAGTAAAATACGCAAGCTCGAGGATAATTGTCTTCATCGCGAAATATATTAAAAAAAAAACTTTCTACCTCTCCAACAAAATTGCAAGAAGTGAAACATTCCTGCCATTGATAACGCCATATTTCACATCGTATCGGTGACCATCAGCGTACATGTTTGTTTACTTTGTATGAAATGTATCGTTTTTGCACATTCACGGGTCATGTCTCGGTCAAAGTCCAGAATTCGAATTCCGTACCGGCGGTATTTTGTTTATCAAAACGATCGGAATAGTGACTGCGTGGTTTGAAATCTCTCAAGTTGTCTTCACGGCCGATGTAAAGGGGATATATCGGCTCAAAAGACTTTTAACGCTGTCGAGTATGCCAGCTAATAGGGGATGTGGCGCTGTTCCAACTTGCAACGTGTGGATCATCATGGTGGCAACGTGCTTTCGTGTCGTTTTTTGCTATGATTAATATGTGTGAACGTCAGCGACAACTATAGATAAAAGACCCGCCGCGTTTCATTTACGACTTCCATAAATCGCAATATCTAAGCAGATGTTCGGATAAAGGGTCGTAACATCTCACCGACGAGCCTCCCTAGCTACGTGTACCGTGGGAAGAGAACTCAGTAGCTTAAGAAAACGATGCGAGTTATCGGCGGGCTTGGAAAGACAATTTACAGCATTGCTCGGAATTGTCATAAAAGAAAATATGTATCTTTTATCTTTCTCCAAGAAATACAATTCCCTACACAATTGCCACATAGATAACAGGGATATCTTCTATCAAAGACAACATCACCGGTGCATGTCGATAGCAAATAAAACTTATGTTGCATGCATTGCAACGATAAAACTTTTCAGTGCAGCCCTGTCACATCTGTCGTACAACAGCAAATTGTGGACTCTCTTGGAGAGATTGTAGACGTGTCGTACACACTTTGGTGACGTCTGATAAAAGGTTGTCGTGGATCTTGGTAAAATTTGATCACAATAGCCTCACTGAAATCCATACGACAACTTTTCTACCACCTCTGACTCCTAATTCCTGCCACTCGACAAGCTTGTTCTTTGTGGTCGTCTTCCCCCTCACAGTCTGTCACTCAAATAACTGCGGACACACACCAATCACACATCGAAAACATTAACTATATAGACACAGTAAGAAATCGCATCACGCTTGTGAAATTGTGACTGTGCTATTCCACGATAAGACGGATATATTACTCTCCAAGCAGAGGTTGGTGGGGAAAATCGTGACCTTTTCCTTATAATATAATTATATGCCGTACCTAGTGGCCCGTACGTATTTTTTTCGACGCTTATAAGGAAAATGTCACGATTTTCCCACCAACCTGCTTGGAGACGGTAGGATATACTAGTACATCATGGCCAGGCACCTGTGTTCCCTCAGCCACAGCTCGCGTCAGTACGATACAGCCAGACTGGCCCGGCTCGGTCATGGGTAATGAACATTTATGTGGAGCTGCCCCGGATGTAGACGGCGTGGACCACAGACGCGTTGACAAATCTATTACATCTGACGTGACACGGGGAAATTTTGTGTTGGCTATGCGTTTTGCATTCTGTATGATGTTGTAAGAAAACAGTGCGTTCATCATCTCGTCTTTGAGAAGGTAAAACAATAGGCCAAAGGGAGCTTAATTGGCAAATTAAATCACAAACAGCTACTAGCCTTTTTCAGGGCTGAAGATAAATCAATGAGTTAGCGTGATTAGCCACTATCAACATTAGCATATCTATTATTATCACCATTATCATAATGTACCTGCAAAGTAGCCAGTGACGATGGGAGTAACGTTTATGACGTATTCGTACATATGATAAATGTACCATACCGTTTCACAAGCTTCTAGCTTTAAAAGACATCTTTATTCAAAACTTCTACTCAGATCTTAACTCTCCTGGCACGACGGAAAATCAAGGAAATAAGTTAAGAACTTACAGAAAATTTAAGCATTCGTATGAAAGAGAAAAATATAACAAAAGTTGTTCAATTTAACAATCTGCGAAATGCATTCGCTAATGCTACACATATAGATAAAAAATATGCGCACCTGACGAAGGAAAATCTGTTCAAATACCTTATGTCATCATCTAACTACGATATACTGGAAAAACTCTGTAAGCTCGTCCACGTATGTTTTAAGAAGAGAGAAGAAGCATGTAAACTGTAATATATATGTATAGCTTTCCGATTACTTACTATGTACCAAACTGACTGCATTTAGCCCCAATGGGGCATGAATATGCAATAAACTTCATTGTCATTGTCATTTAAAGTAACCTCTAGCATTCAATATATGGGTATTGAATGGTGGAAATTAATATCTCGGCTTACCATGGATCTAAGGGTAAGGTTATTGCGGGAAGTGTTTGGGACAGGCGCCAAGTGACTGTGAACGCTCACAAGTGGATGTATGGTTACTATGGTATCACAGTTGTGTGGTTGTCGTCAGCTCGGCTAAAACCGGCGCGGCTGCCATATCCGTCTTTCAGTGTGTTGGGAAATATCCCGTGGTCATTATGTTTTCGCCCACACACATGGGCCAACAGGCTTCAAACTGAGCTTTCCTCTATAGCTTTCTAGGACTTGACAAAATATTGTAACGTCATCCAAATTAATGCAAAATTGAACATTGGGGTTGTACTATGGGAATGTTGGCTTACATGCTTGGATACGTGGATATTACTGGATAATTAACAGCATTGTGAAAATACTCAGTGTGTTTTTCTTTAATTACCTGAAACAAAAAGACTACAGCTTCACACAAATTCACTACCCACTAAGTGACCTACATGTACCGTATTTGGAGGGATGACGCAAACAGTTTAACAGAAAGATACACGTGTTCTGCTGACGTCAGTACTACAAACATAGGTGTTTCCAGTGGTGAAACCATATGACAGTACACAGACAGCTCGCCAGCAATAGCCTCGGATTTGTTGTTGGCAATATATCTTTTCTACAGGATTTTTCAGCCAAACAAAACCGATCCCACAGTCCATACTGTAAATTCGGCGTTCTGTAACATTAAGTACGCGTAGGCTAGGTGGATGCGAACTGTTTAAAAGTGCGGTACTAGATAGACTAATTGTTGCAAAAACACGATTAAAACACCAAGAGAATAAGCCGGAATCTTGCGTATCTGCTTGGCGATTTGTAATAGAGTTCACAACGCCACAACCCCCGTTGTACCAGTCAATCGATCCAATATGTGCCAATTGAATATGGTTGCATGTCACCTAGTCTCAGAGGACTAATCATAAACATCGTTCCGCATAATGGTAGCAGATGTTGATGAGAAGGGTTTTATTTTCAGCACCTTAAATGTGTGTACGTATACTCGAACAATCATAGTCAGGTTTAAGTCTATTGCCCAACAATTGTAACAGGTACAATGTTCGGAAAAACGTTTTATATGACTGCTGATTAGTTACATTAATCTAGCATAATCTACCCGTAAATGCCATTCAATGTTGACACAACACACGAAAGAGGAGTTGTATGTCTACTGTATCTGTATTGGCCTAGATAGACAGACATTGTGTCGGGACATGACTAGGAACATGAAACGCCACTCTATACCAGTCTTGGGTAGTGTTGCCCGCTAGTCTTATTTATGACCCTCCAAATAGTCCTTAGTGTCGGCCTAATGAGACTAATGATTACTAATCAGGAGTGCTGTGCGCCGTGTCCCACATTTCACCCTGAGTGGTGGCGTGGCCCACTTTGCGGCTTAATTTCCCGGTTAGTACGCGGATGTTTGGAAACTTGACCTCTCCGGTCTAAATCCCCGCCGTGCTCCCGCGACAGTCAGGGCCGTCTTGACTCTTGTGAGCGATCAGAACCAGATCCTCCGCCTCCATGTCCCAGATCCCGCCGCCAGAAAGTGCTGAGTTACTTGTCTCACGACTGACCTGGTTTAGAACATCAGACAGTTGCATGAACAAGTAATTCTCAATACGTGATAGCAGATATATGTGTCGGTTTTGTTCAAGTTTGAATGTAAAATTGGGATCTAAAAGACAGACTGACAGACTGCCCCTAAGACTACGTAGCTGAGTGAGTTAGTGAGAGAGAGTGTGATGTAAAATTTCGTTTGCCATGATACATTACGTAACTGTAACAAATCTTCACTCATGATATAACTTATAAGTAGAGAAAGGCTTTTCCTTTAGTTGGGCATTTCATGCCAATGTGAGGCGACTGGTACATGTAGGTACTAGGTGAATGAAACTAGGTGACCTAGACCCAGGCCTCCTGTACAATGTCTACAAGGGTCTGCTCAACTTCATCCATTTCGTATATCAGTCTGTTGAAACAGCCATGCCTAAACACACGGTAAAATATTGCCACCATGAATTACTTGCTTGAGTTTTAAAAGGTTGCCTAAGGGTTGCTAGAATTGGCGAGTTCCCCAATAGAGATCATAGATTAATCTAATCCATCCAAACATGCCTCAGGATGACAGTTATTTCTCGACAATCGTTAGGCATCCTCGAAGTCACGGTGACAAGGGTGATTTCACGGCGGTCCTTTGTCACTACACCATTTATTTATTTATTTATTGAAAATGACAACAAGTCATTACACTGGGCCAGCCTAGGCAGTCTATTCAAGCTGATGACGGCTGACCCACAAACACCATCCTCAAGTGACGTGAGGAGCCGATCGCGACCATAGACCGTTTTATTGCATCTCGTTGCATACTGGGAGACGTAGGACACTATGAGTAGATTATGGGGCAAAAACTGACATCGTTACCATGACAACGCGTATGTGGTACATGTGTGCTGTGTCAGGCCCGCTCTATGTTACCATGGTTATGATTTTGTTTGCTGCCGTAGCTACCATACTGCTTCCAACATGCAACCAGATCCGTGAAAATGTCTATATGAACGAGCGGCTGATGTGGGCGTCGCCTGGCTGGAACTGTGCCCAGGGACGATCTGTCGTCCAGGTTCCCACGGCGGGAGCTGAGGAAAAATCGCCCGTCTGTCAGGAGACTGAAAGTGAAAACAGCTTTTGAAAGTCACGGATCATCGTGCGATGTGATGTCAAGGAAGCTTGCCAAGTTTGACGTTATTGATGACGAATTTCAGTGAAAGTGAAGTCTGGCTCCACCAGCGCCTACTGTTTCCTTTGATATAGCCTTTCCCTTTCCAAAGTTTAATCTCCTTCAATAACATCTTCCTCTCCAATTCACAATTACTATGACTGAAGTCTGAAAATACTTACTCTCTGTTGTCGGTACGGTACTGATGACGAATTTCTGTGAAAGTGAACCCCGGCTTCACCCACCGCCTACTTTTTCTTTAGCCTTTCCCTAATCTGCTCTCCTTCAATATCATCATCCTCTCCAATTCACAATTACTATGACTGATGACTGAAAATATTTCCATCTCTTACTCTCTGATGTCGGTACGGTACTGATGACGAATTTCCGTGAAAGTGAAGTCTGGCTTCACCCACCGTCTACTGGGGCCTACTGTTTCCTTAGCCTTTCTCTCCTCAAAGTTTGATTCGCTCTCCTTCAATATCATCATCCTCTCCAATTCACAATTTCTATATGACTGATGACTGAAAACATTTACATCACTGACTCTCTGCTGTCGACACACCACGCCCACGCCGAGGCCACGGGCTGGAACTGATGACCTCATTTTCTTGCAGATGCCCAACTTGTTCTTGTTTGAGGTCCCTGACCCCAGCATATATCTGTTGTACATGTCGGATAGGTGTGGTGATGTGCTACAGATAGCCAGATGTTCGCACGTGTCTTCAAACGAACATTAACAGGTGCGCTTCTGTATCAGTTGTGATTGACAAATTCCGCGCGACAGAAATTAACTAGCCTGCCACTCCAGCAAATCACAATGGAAACGACATTTCGGTCACGACCCCCCTCCCCTGTTTTCTGAAATGAGGAAAAAATGAGTATGACCTAGAGCTACTTCTTAGCAGTGCTGCACAAGTATCTTATCTAGCCTAGATCAACAGACATGGGTGGGGGCTCTTCAGCTAGCTTGTGCGGCCTCAATGCCACCAATACCGGGTTTCCACTTATGATCACTAATGGCTGTAAAACGGGGCTACCCAAATTCAATACTAATGGAAAATAATTGGACCTCACGTCAGGTAATTTATAAGTGTCACAATTAGTTCATTTCATTTCCTTGCCATCAAATGGCCTTCATGTACCCACCTCCCCCTCAACATCCAGTGCTTAGCGGTACCACTTCCTCAACTCATTCGCTTTCTGGCCAACAGTAAATGCCGGATGAAAATTCTGAATACCTTGACATTAAAAGACCAATGCATGTAGAAATGGTTACCAGGGTACGTATATCAGTGGAAGTACTTCCAGACGCCTGAGCTACGTACACTACTTGTTGTCATGATTGATGGGTAAGGTCGAGGCCTTCCCACCGGGCTGTGCGATATTGACCTCTCCTCATCATGTCCTCACCAGTTGGCTTCTTGCCTATAAAATTGAATGTCTGCATGCCCGTAGCCAGGGGGGGTTCGGGGGGTTCGGAAGAACCCCCCCACACGCTGAAAAGGTCCGCTTTTTCATGCATGAAGGTCCACTTTTTCATGTCCAAGAATTTTTTTCAAAGGCATGACTGATTTCCATTTTTTACTTATAGACATTTCATTCAATCTTAGTGAGTCTATCAGCAAAATTTGCCCAAGAAAGTGCAGGAAATGGCTTTTCAGAGGGTCCAGATTCAAAAATTTCCCCGGACCTCCACTCAGTCCATTGCGACGCCTCGCGCCTTTGCTGTCAGACATGGTGAAAATAACTGCCTCAAAGACTTATGCCAAAAGCCTTGTGTATTTTGATAGAAATTCCATTTAACTTAGCCAGCAAATTTTGCCCGTCAAAATGCAGGAAATGGGGTTTCAGAGGGTCAATATTTGAAAAATTTTCCGGGGGAGCATGCCCCCGGACCCCCCTAGGCAGCTCACGCCTTCGGCGTGAGTCTCGCGCCTGCGGCGCTCGATGGTCCCACAAGTACTAAAAAGAACCCCCCCAACCAAAATCCTGGCTACGGGCATGGTCTGGACAAACGTGACCTAACCGACTTGTAAGCCGAACAGGAGGTATATGATAGAACAGGTCAACAGGTCGTCCTGCTTATGTCCGTCACGGCGCCAAATGTACATATAAGTACATTTGTAACTACTATAGACCAAACCCTGTTCAAACTGGCATATACAGGGGCATACAGGGTAAGATGAATTTCAATTGCAAAGAAACATTGGCGACCGTGTAAAGCAGAGGATTGTACCTATAAAGTGTAATAGGTGGGGATGTTGTCAGACTTTTTAAAAACAAGACAGTGTAAGATACCCATCGGGAGTTTGAAAGTGGTGAGTGAGTCCACCGCCTGACCCAGATATCGACTAAACCTTGAAGCCTTATTGTGTGTTATGAACATATACGACCGTCCTTACATCAGGTTTTTTTAACACCAAACATTCAAGTTCTACCATTTCAGTTGGTATGAATAACTGACAACGCAGGTGTTCGAAGATGCAGTCTATGCTCTTATTCATGGGTTTTCTGGCTAGAACCAGGCCCACTGAGTGAAAATTATTATCTGTCAACTGATATTAACCTGTTGCCCCTTCTCTCTTGAAATGTAATTCTTCATCGGAAAAGACAAACTTAAAACGCAAAAAAGCCAGGAAGGGACACCAAAAAAAGAGTCCAACCAGTCTTCCTTTACTCCCTAAATTTTCCCAGCATTATCTAATGCGTCGGCGCCCATTTTTATCAGTGCGTTAGTAACAGATATGGTCGGGGCCCTTTTCAATTCTCACGGACCTTAATTGGGTACGAAGCACAGACAATCCTCCACCGCGTGGGACCGACTAATCACCCTGGCGGTTGTAGCTGTGCGCTGCTGGAATAGCAAATTGATTTGACCAACCCTGGCTACCACCAAACGTGGTCGGCATGGTTATACATACTTTCCACTAGGACGGCGCTCTCGCCGCGCTCTCTCTGCGGCCTTAAATTTGACAGATCGCCCAACGAATTGTATAGAAAAGAAACGAATCTTTTTACACTTTGTGTGTTTTGATGTCTTCTCGGTCACACTTTTAACGTTACATTTTGTAGAATATACCGAGTGTGAAAGTGAAGGATACACATATCCTATGTAGATCGCAGTGAGAGCGCAGCGCGATCGCCGTCTAGTGGAAAGGGGGCCATGACGATGATGCCATCGTCTGTCGACGGTGAAATTCTGAGGTTATCCGATATCTGTAAACGAGATAAGGGGTCGGTACACTCCGAAATGTATAGCATAACTTCTGCCTGGATGATATGTGCGTGCCGAGCATGCTTGTGGCCAGGCCTCCCGGGATGATTTATTTCCTATCTATCTGGCGAGAAATAATTCCTGACAAAATGATGGATTACCGGTCCGTCCCACATACTAGATCATATTAGCCGTTCCCGCTGATGTCAGTCACTATCAATAACTTCATTTGATTTTTTTTATTTCATTGAAATCTAAAAATAAATGGAAGGTATTGGCAACTGAATTGAACTTCAAGTATTGGTCATGCAATACCTTGGTTTAGGGTTAGCATGTGGACTTCCATAAATCGCACGTGCTAATTACTAACACTGTTACTTGCACCACATTTTGCTTGCATGTTGACTCTTTGTTGCATGTTGATACAGACTTGTTCTTCATGATCAAATACTTGAATAATTAATTGAAACATTGTAGTAGGCAACAAGGCAAAGTAATACATATTTAGACAAGTTACTTTACATTGTGGCAAAGTACATAATGTAATTTCTATAGCTATGTATTGCTAACCAGCATTGTTACAGGCTTGTCAGCTCATTGGCAATGTTCGTTATTTCCTGTTCGTTGTCTGTGGCCTTGGCAATAGCCATCGCGGACTGATAGTGAGATCTGGCATGGTCCAGT
The DNA here is from genome assembly GCA_019207045.1 of Branchiostoma floridae x Branchiostoma belcheri. NCBI lineage: Eukaryota > Metazoa > Chordata > Leptocardii > Amphioxiformes > Branchiostomatidae > Branchiostoma > Branchiostoma floridae x Branchiostoma belcheri. The sequence goes on from CM033027.1 coordinate 10,082,030, forward strand.
TGACCCAGTAACCTGTATGTATCGCCCATGTTTGTATGCTGTACCATCTGCGCTTCCTGGTCGGCATCGTCTTGCTGCATCTTCAGAGCCCTTTCATACCACCTCAGAGCCGCCTCATAATCTCCCATGTCAGTATGCGTCAGTCCAAGCCTGTTGTAAGCCAGTCCTTCATTATTCCTGTCCATTAACTGCCTGGCTAGTGCAAGATACTGTTCATAATACTGCATGGCTGTTTGTGTGGCGTGGAGTTGTTCCCTGTGCATGTCACCCATCTTGAGGCAAACGTCCATCTGGCCATGTTGATCTCCTGTCTGCTGTGCCATCTGTAAGGCTGTGTCGAAGTGGGATGTTGCCTGGGCCTGTTTACCCAATAATCTGTACGTATTACCCACATTTGTGTGTGCTGCTATCTGCGCTTTCTTGTCTCCGTCATCCTGACTGATTTTTAGGCCTTTCCGATGCCACTTTAGAGCTGACTTGTTGTCCTGCATGTCCTCACAAGATAAACCCAGTCTGTTGTAAGCATGACCCTCCTGGTCCTTCCTCCCCAAGTCCCTGGCTAGTGCCAACATCTCGGTGTGATACATGTGTGAGACTTGTGGTTCCTCTAGATGTTCCCTGTGTAGATCACCTAGCTTACAGTTAATATCTAACTGTTCAGTCTTGTTTCCTGTCTCTGTTGCAGCAACCAAGGCTGATTCATAATGACGTTTTGCGTCTGTTACTTGGCCTGACATTGCCAAAGATGATGCCAGGTTCTTGTAAGCTGTGCAAGTGTCAGTTTGCTTTCCTGTCGCCTTAAAGATGCTTAGAGCTCTGTCGTAGTTTATAGACGCTTTCTGGTGCATCCCTAAGATGTTGCATGTCAAACCTATTCTGTTGTAGGCCTCGGCTTGTTTTGTGTCGTCTGACAGTGCCTGCGAACACTCGAGCATCTTCTGGTAGTACTTCAGAGCTGACTGTAACAGGTGTACTTTCGTCCTGTAGAGGTCTCCTATCTGACAGTACAGGTCAAACTGGCGCACTTTGTCTTGTTTCACGTGGGGGCTGTTCAGTTCGATATGTAGGTGATTTAAGCTGACTTGGGTGTCCTGGTCATCTGAAAAATATGAAAATTTTAAAGCCACAAATATCTATGGATGGATCCGTATAGGCATCTCTGTCATATGTATTTCAGTACTGCAACATGTCTGTTGACTGTTTTAATATTTGATCTTTAACCCAAAATAAAGAGTGACTATTGGTAATCATTGATAAGAAGCGGTTATTGCTCTCATAACTCTGAACGACTTTTTTCTACTTCAATCAACACACCTGCAGCTGTTGAATTCAAGAACTGGATGTTTTCTGACGTTTTGCTATTTCCATGCGATTGAGTTTTTCTATTCAATTGAATGGTTTCTGATGGTAGTTGACCGGTTGTTGCCGATTGGATGGGTGTTGTTGTAGATTGGGAGGTTCCTGATGACTGGGTTGTTCCTGACGGTTGACTAGCCGTTGTTGATTGGGTGGTTCCTGTGCATTGGATAGCCTCCTTTGTTTGAGGGGACCCAGTTGATTCGGCGGCTGCTGGTAAATGTGTTGATGGGGAGGCTGCTGTTGGTTTGGCAGCTTCATCGGATTGGCTGTTTCCTATTGTTTGGATAAATGTGACATTGCATGTTACCTTACAGTAATGTTGTATGCTTTTATTTAGATATTTTGATACTATATGATATCATTCAAAGTAAGTCTTATTCAAAAGCATCTATCTCTAATGACAAGCGTAAGAACAGTACGTGTACATCTTGAAGTGTTTACGGTGGCCGTTTTTGAAGTGACCCCTCTACCTTGAATGTATGTATGTTTCCTTTGTATGTTTACAACAGGACTGTTCTAACCATGAACTCGAAAATGAATTCATAGTATTGAGAATTATGATCAAGTGCCATCAACATTTACCTTTTGTTTTCTGCTCTTGTTCAAGGAGTTTGACTTCATCTGCCAACTTTTTCTTCCCAAAACTCCTTAGAAGCTGCTCAAGGAACTCCAGATTTCCCTCTCCTATCGTCCTGTTGTCGTCTAACATGTTGAAGATTTCCAGAGGTGTCGCACGTTCAACTCTTGCCTTGCCAAGAATCCCTTCATGAACTACTAAAGAACGTAGATTTCTGACATCTTTCTTTGACAGGTTGTCAGAAATCTTAACGAACAGTTGGGCTAACTTGGATAGTGGCATGACTGGTTCGGAAGTCTTTGGTAGGTCAGCTTCAAGACTGTAACCCAGAAGAAGGTGACTTTTAAAATATTTGGCATAACTTAATGTAGTATGTAAGAAAGGGGAAACTTTCTGTAGTGTCCTTGACCCTTTTAACAACTCTGCATTTTACATGACTACCCAAACCAACATTAATGATGAAAAAATCTTACAGCAATTAAATGCTAAGTCGAAATAAAGTAACAAACAGTCGACATTTTCCATCAATGGGGAAAATAATTTTCATTCAGCACAATTGAGGTATATAGAAATACTTACTGGCTTTTTAATCGCTCCTGTTTGTCCTGGATGTTGATCTTTAAGGTCAAGAAGACTATAATACATGTAGTTCTTCTTTTTGTTGTTGTGTTTATGGTCTACCGTAGTTTTCTGTCCACTTTAGATACTGCTGTACCTCCTGTGGTGGTCAAAGGTAACTTTACCCGGAAATGCTACATGCACAATAGAATGTACAGAACTGACGTATCGCCATACATACCACACGAGTAGTACTGAAACCTAGCAAGAACAAAAGTCTAACATTTTCTATTGGTCACCTTTTCAGGATAAATACCTGCATATAATTCGATTTTCATTTATTTCAAAGACTGTTTCCTGAACAACGTCTTTTATTCAAAATATCTGTCTCAATGAGGAATTATGGGTAAGTAAAATGTTCAATTGTGACCTTAAGACTGGAACTTGGACTAGCAGCTACTGTACAATTTGTTTTGTCAAGGCATGATGGGAAAGTGTGCAATGAGTTATTTATTACTCTGCACCTTGCCTTCAGTCACCAAGGTCACATCACCCCCAACCAGTGTTGCTTTTTGTCCGTCTGTCTGTACTAACTTATCTATGTAAGTTTTCTTAAACACACCAAGTTCCAAATAAACATTTTGTAAGTGAGTATACACCTCTGATACTCAAAATACTAAAACTGAATACAACCCCAGGTTATGTAGACAATTAAAGTCTACTTATTCATGTCTAAGGTTTTCAGCTATGAAATATTCACTGTAATAACATTACATTTTGTGGTTTGCTTTACCTTGTGTGGATTAAATTATTTCATTTAATCCACACAAAACAACTTGAAAACACAAAATGTAATGTTATCGTTTATATCTAAATGGAGCAAAACATTTTGTCTACACTTAACAATGTAAATTCTAAGGACCATTCAAATGATGTTGACTGGCTGCTACAACTCATCAGTCTATTAACGATGCAGGTGATATGATTATGCACCTCAGTGAATGTTAAGGGATAAACTTAAATCCATATAACATTTTCAATACCACATTTATACTATTCAAACCCAGGTGGTGGTGAATGTAGACTGAGCTTTTACCATAAGGTTATCTCATACACACACCTGCTGAAAAGTGAGTGACGTGGAATTATGTCGCATTAATGTGCATTACTGGAACTGCACAATTATGCCAGCATATTGCTCACTCCATCTATCGTCTTTACACACGAATGGAATCCTCCTTGAAATCCAGGGCTTGAAATTCAGATTAAGAAGAATTTCTCAAATATCAACTTCAGTATATTCAGTGGAACATCAAATACAACTCAATGCCTTAGGCTCTAGGAAGACTGCATATATCTATGGAGTATAAAGGAGGTATTGAAGGAAATACATGTACATTTCATTTTCTCAGTATTCTTCCTGTGATGGTTGACATCGTAGAAAAGTAAACATTTTGGTATGCATTCCTCTCGAGTGCTTAAGTGCTGTGGGCGAAAGCTTGGGGAAGAGCTCAGTGCTCACATTCCTGTGACATATGAGAGTAAAAGTGCCATTGGATACAATGTTAAGTCCCCTCCTACATTCAAGACTGGTGAATCATACATACGTAGCTAGTGCGGTTCAGTTATGCAGAAAACACTGGCAGAATTGTTAACCTGGCTCAGCTAACACAGGATCCACCCACATGTGATGATGTACAAGTGTGGGAACTAATTCTACAGTTGAGGAAACAAAGCTGGATATGTTAATTGGTGTCAGAGGTTGCAATCGTGGCAAACAGATACACTCTAACACAGGTGGTGGGAGGTTAAAACTATTTGTAGGTGACATCACTGCCTTATACCACATTCTGCCCAGCAACCCACAAACAACAATCAATTAACCCCACCCAATGCACATGTGAAGCCATAGGCCCTGTTCACATTGGGGTTTGTTAAATTGGACTCAAATTAGATTTTGGTCAAATTCAATTTCTAAATGGGGTAAATCTTGTGAATGTGAACATCTCACATCAGCTTTGATTATATGAATCCGGAGGAAGTTTGATTAAATCTAATGAATTGACAAAAGTCCATACGTGATGGTGGAGGGGCTATTGTCTCCCTACTACATGTAGTACTACTAGTGCCTGTTGGTTCATGGGACACATGGCACTCGGAAAGAATCACATTTTCCTGCACAAAACCAAACTGGAAACGAGATCATACAGCAAACCCATGCAAAGAGAACACTGTGGGAATGTTCCTATAAATATTGCCATTTCCTTTAATGTTGTTTGAAGTTGGTGATACTCAGAAACCCTCTGATCCTGTCAGTGCTGGCTTTTAGCCAGACGTCTGCAGCAGTGATTTAGAAAACCACCTGTTACCCCATCAATCTGGTGTGTTTACTGTCCTACTGATGTGTCTGCTTAGCAGAGCACTGTAAATCTTGTAATATTCATCATATAATGGTTTTATGTCGAACTTGGGTTTCTGGAACCCTAGAATACCAGACGTTTCACCAAGGCCGGCAGAGAAATTGTTGGGCAGCCAAAGCAGGTCTTCCCGAGGACCTTAGATAAGCACACCAGCGATTTGTCATGCAGGGAGAGTTTGCCAGCTTATCTAAGGTCCTCGGGAAAACCTGCCTTTACAAATTCTCTGCCAGCCCTGGCTAAAAGTCTGGTTTTCAGAATAGTATCTAGATCTGTGACTGAGAATGTTTTCTATACCCTAACACTGCAAAGTTAAATTTCTCCACACTGATTTACCAAACAAATTACATGCTCAGCAATAGAGAACAGACTACCTGACTAGAAGATAACTTTATGCTGCCATAAGGAATGATCAAAAGAGGTAAGAGACACAACAAATATACGGCAACTTTGTTCATCTTGCAAACATCAGCTATGTAAATATAGGGACCTAGAGAATATTATGAAGTAGAAATCAAAAGGATATACATGTATTGAGTAAGTGCCAACCTTATCATTATAATTATAGGAGTAAAAAATTACAATTAAACTAGATTTTAAGTTACAATGTACATGTAGCTCTCTTATGTCCTATCAAAGAATTAATTTGTTTCCCATATACTATGTATAAGTATAAATAGGGAAATATACTGGATTTTGCACCCGTGTATATTTATGTCATGGTACAGCATTGCACAATGTTGTTCTGGTTTAACCTGCACTAAGCCTTTACAAGCTTGGTTATCTCGTACACATCTGTGTACACCAAACCTACACTAAGTCTACAAGTTCATGGGTCCCCTGAGGCAACCATGACTCCACATTGTTGGCTCCAAAACAGTAACGTTTATCCCTGGCCAATGGTGAGTGATCAATTGTCCTGTTGTGTCCAATAATTGTTTCTGTCTATCAATGACAGCAAGGTTCCTCCAGGCAAGGTACAGGGGTCAGCAAAGTTCATCTTAAATCCTGATGATTGGCACACCAAGCTTATCATTTTACTGCAGTCCTGGGTGATGTCCATGGCCCTAGGCACTTGACCTTTGTACCAGTGCATCTAGAGGTACTCCTCATATGGAGTTGATTTGAAATTCTATGACCTTCCTTACAAAGCAGTTGAACTTATTTTTCAGTAGTTGACTTTGAAATAGGCATCAGTTCACACTTCTGCCCACACTTGAGTGAGTTCGAACACATACCGCGTTTGAAAGTATTTAGCAAATAACCAGCAAAAACATGTTTTAATATTTCATATACACTAACGTTACATTTTGTATTTTTGATTTGAGAACTGATGCTACATTTCTGGCTCATACAATTAAAAAAATCATTGTTGTTGCATGAAAAAAAATACATAAAGTGAGTTCCTAATGATTGAATTTTTCAAAGGGACAATGTTTGAACCCCCCCCCCCCCCAAAAAAAACCCAATGCAGCTTGGTGCACTTGGTGTAAATGTGAAAACATCTATAAAAATAGATTTTGTACTTCTGATTTAAGGACTGATCATTTCTGGCCCATTTAATTGAAGAAATATCCATCCTGTTACATTAGATAGTTCAGAAAGTATATTAAGTAAGTTCCTGTTGGTTGAGACTGGCAAATCCCATTCCTGATGTTCCCCCAGTTTGGCGACGTTCCCTCTGTAGATTCTTTCTGATCCTTAGTGGAGTGGCACCAAAGATGTCTCCATCCGGTGAGAAGTCTGACGTCACATAAGGCACAGGTCCTTCTACAGTCTGTAGAGAAGACAAACAAGGTGGAAACAGGGAATTAGAAAGTGGAATCAGCTGCCAGGCCATCTTTACCCTGGGTGCCAGCCAGTTTCTTTGGTGGCCCAAGGCAGTGTACCTGCCAATCTAAAATCAGTGCTCTAGGGAGTTAAGCCCAAAGGAGGGTTTTTGGTGCCCTTTCCCTGAGCCAGGAGCCTGGCAGAACTCCCTTGGACTAAACCACCCCAAAGCCATGAGTTAGATTGGTGGACAGACTGCATTGAGCTGCCGAAGAAACCACTTGCCACCCCTGGGTGTCAATCTGGTTCCAGGCTACATGTAGGTCATCTTGTACAGGCACTGCGACAGTAGAGGCCTTGCCAAGGAATTGAAGAAGAGAAGAAGAACCCAAGACGCAACAAATAAAATTGGTGTGGCCTAAACAGGTACATGTACATGTACATGTACATGTACCTTAGCAGGAAGAGGGTTAAAAGGTCAAGTTGAGCTATGCTGGTTTCTATGCTACATGAGGAATTTTTTTACAGGACCCCCCATTCTGTTCTTAACCACCTGTACTTTTTCTTTGTAGTTCTACTGACATCATCCAAATGTATATTTTGCTGTGCCGCCCTGTGGGGTAATCAAAGACTAATTTATACTAATAAGATTCTACTTTTACCTGGGCTTGAAAGTCTGCATGGCTGTACAGCATTAAAGGTAGGTCTATAAATCAATCCGAGTTCAAACGTTTGTCTGACCACCAGGTATGCTTGACTGTGTTACACGTACACTTTTTGTGCTCAGCATGGGAACAAGGAATGTTGGGACCAAAACCCATTATACCTCTTCTAATCTTTGTTGACTTACCACTGTACTGGTCTTATGCTTTTAATTGATGGCATTGACTAAAACAAACATTGACAAAGGTCATGTTGTCTTCTCAACTGTAAGTAAACATTGACTTGTGATAACCGGTAATTGATTCAAAGTGAACTACCGGTTTAATTGCTTTACACAGGGTTATACCAACTATCTTGACCATGGAAGGTTCTTTCAACTGGTTAAAGATCACTAAACCACTTTCTATACCCATTTTGTTCAACCATGCCCTTTGGCATAAGTAGTACAGCTTTTACCCTCCAAACTCAGAGCAGGCAAAGTAAACTTGTCACTGTGTCTCTGTATAAGTAGTATCTACATGCATTTGAAATGTAAAGATAAAAAACAAAATGTATCTACCCATAACCTAGCCATGGATTTGTCCGCTCCTTTCTGATACAACCCTGGACCTAAGCTTGAACAAGCGGCACTTCTGTAGGAGGAGGCTAAGATCATGGCTGAAGGTGTTAAGTCACATTTGTGCGGGAAACTCAGAGAAGAACTTTGCTGTCGCATCTGCCTGGAGCTGTTCTACATGCCCAAAGTGCTGCCTTGTAAGCACACCTTCTGTCAGGACTGTCTACTGGACTGGGCTGAGGGCCAAGAGTGTTTCAAATGCCCTGTCTGTCACATTTGGGCAGGGCCGCCGACTGAAGGGGTACCTGATCTACCGGACGACAAACTTGTCGAAAACCTGTGTGAACAAATCCGCATGCAGGCAGCTGTTATGGAAGAAACTGCTGAGCAGCCACACTTAACACACAGGTGCAACAATCACCCACAAGAAGAACTGAATTTGTACTGTAAGGATTGCCATAAAGCAATCTGTATTAAATGTCTGGAAAAAGTCCACCAAGGCCACAGGACTGAAAACTTGGAGAAAACTCTGGAAGGAAGGATAATGGAAGAACAGGGTTTGATCGCTGAGGGTAGGAGTGTACTGGAGACCTATTGTGACTTTGTTATAAGTTTGAGAGGCACAGAGAAACAGTTAGAGGAACAAAGGCAGCAGACAGAACATTACATCACTCAAGCCTACAATCAGAGCATGCAGAAACTCAGGGAGGCAAAAGATGACACGCTCAGTAAGGTCGAGAAAAAGTACAACCAGAACTTGGACTCGATACAGAGTCAGCGGAATGGCATTTTGGCGGATTTATCCGAGCTGTCCGCTGCCTGTGACAGTGCAGAGAACAACATACAGCAGGGAAGGATGGCGATTTTTGAGCAGGACAATGGTCTTATCCAAGTTGTGGGGAAACATAGAGATAGAGCAGCTCCTTCCCCCTTACCAACAGATGTTGCTGTCTTCCAACCTGCAGACTTAAGCAGTGTTGTCCAAACTTTAGGGCAACTTACCATTCAGCCCCTGCAGTCTGCATTACTAACTGAAGAAGCACATAGGCAAGAACCAATAGGTAACAGTGACAGTGAAATCCAGAGTCCAAATCTGCCAAAGAGACTAACATTTGGTGGGAAAGGTGTCAAGAAAGGCAAGTTTACAAGACCTCTTGGTGTGGCTGTGTCAGAGGATGGACATATCTTTGTAGCAGACTGTGGTAACAACAGAATCCAAGTCTTCGATTTACAGGGGACATTCATGCACAGCATGGTTACAAGCCTGTCAGGCCACGGCAGGAAAACCAAGGGTTTCCTCCGCCAAAGAACACGGCATAGATACAATGAGGTGATGTCCCCACATGACGTAGCCATAGACGGAGATGGAAACTTGTGGGTGGTGGGAGATACAGATAGTTCTGACTTTGCAGTTGAGTACACCACACAGGGCAATATGCTGACCAAGATAGAGCTACAGAAGACAAGAGCCTGCAGAGGGATAGCAGTGGACAAGACAAGAGATTGTATCCTTGTCACACAAACAGTTGGAACGTATCTACAACAAGGGGTTGTACTTGAGTTCAGGCCTGACGGAACTCTAGTAAAAATGGTGGGTAAGCAACAGGGCATGAACCACCCTCAGTACATGGCTGTGGACAGGGAGGGGAACATTTTCGTGTCGGATTTCTTTCACGACTGTGTCTATGTCTACGACAACAGCGGAAACTTCCAGTTCAAATTTGGAGATGGTGCAAGCAGTGGGCATCGTCTGAAGTATCCCCGTGGCATCTGTACAGACCTTTCAGGTAACATCATTGTTGCTGATAGTAGGAATGGGTGCTTACAAGTATTTGACAAAACAGGCAAATTCCTCAAATCCATAACTACAGACAGTAGTGGACCCAGTGCCGTTGCCATGGCAACACAGGGCCACCTCGTGGTGACTGATGAACAGGAAGATACAGTCACCATTTTTGAGCACTTCTGATCTGGAATGAGATGGACAATAAAACACTGCTGCAGCAGTACTAGTAAGTGACTTTCCACTATACAGCTATTCCTGAGTGACAATTGAGTGACCAAAATCAAACTTGTGTGAGTCTTGTTTTAAAATTCTGGATATGAAGCTTAAATGCATGATGAAAAATAATGATTTAAAAGGGAGAAAAACAAAGAAAACATAACAATGATCACCAAACGAAATTCATTAAATATGTGTCCGCTCTGTGGTCACAGTCTCTAGTGGAATTTTAGTGTCATGTACTCATTTTTTGCTATTTTCAGATGATTGAGGAACATTTTGTCTGTGCCGGGTGTGTGTGTGGTAATTTTAGAATGGATATATGTGTACAAAAATGTATATAAGTTATAATGTCCTTCTTTCTTGCTTTTACTCTGCAATGCAATTTTGGACAATTTACTATAGACACTTAAAGTTCATCATTACTAAATAAATGTATTAAACACAATGTATTCAAACACAAAATACATCTAAAATGTACTAATACTGTAATCTACAGAATGTTTAGAGACTCATGCATGCTATATGAGTCACCCTGCAAACTCATGTGTTTTTAATTGATTAGATGTACTAAGTGCTGTAGACAGCTGTAAATAGGACTAATGATTGACATGTCTAGCCTGTGTGCCAATGACCTGTTCAACAACCAGCTTAACATACCTTGGACTCCAACACAAATGCACTTAATGTGAAATAAACTTGCAACTTGACAAATACACTTAATGTGAATTAAACTCACAACTTGACAATTTTAAATGCAGTAGTTTGTCTCATTGCCTATCGATGGGTTGTTTTTGTAACTTGCTACAGGGACCAGAAAGAATAACGTGTAAAAAAATTCACAATGCTATCACATGTATCACCAAATACATTTCTAAGTGAAAAATAACAAAGAAAAAATGTATCAAATAAGAAGGATTGCCATTAGCCAAAGTCTGTTCTGACAAAGACCATTTTGTACAACAGCTTGTGTGTAGTTTTTAGACGTTCACCATTAAGCATGGGCTAGTCAGACCACCTTCTCTCCATGCAGACAGATCCCTACACAAAATCGCATTGCATTTACATTAAATCTGAAAAATGTTCTTTGCAACAAATCAAGGAAACACTCCAAACCTATGGCTAACAAACTGTTTTGATATGTATTCTATGTGACAAGTACAATATAATATCAGCTTTAAGTTCCCTGTAAGATGGCAACTTGTCAGTCATGCTTGGCTGAACATCTATTCAATATCCAGACTAATATAATACACTGCTCCCTGCCATCCTTGCTGAACCTCTATTCTCAGATTCATTTCACAATCCTGCAAGTCTTTATCTGTGCTGCATACAAAGTGACTACCTTTATCAAATGTTCACTGAGGTATGGTGAACTACTGACTCATTCAGTATAGCAGTTGTAAAAGAGTAGTGTTGCTAATGCATCAAAGATATGGAAAAATCTGCAGAATATTTTGTAAAGGGAGCGTCTCAAAGAATTCAAGCTGTTTTAACGTAAAAATATTTTCATGCTATTACGCAATTGTCATTTGAGATACATGTACAGGCAGTTAATTTGCAAGGTACTAATTCAAATTTAAAGCAGAAAATATGAAAGATGGTTGCAGAAAGACATGTGGGGTCAAGTGGTATTTTCTCTTTTGTCACATTATGCATTCATGTGACATTGTCAAGGGAAATTTTAATTGGCAGTTAATCTGTAACACTTTTACACTTTTGAAAAAAAACTTGTATCATAAGAATGTTGCAACCACTAGAAAAAAACTTTCATCAGTACTAATCTCAATAAAATTTAAAACATTTATGTAAAAACATGACAAATCTTAAAATGCCTGGATTTTCAAAGCATGTTACTGATAAGAAGTCTCGAGCTCATTTGTTTTAACAAAATCAAAATCAATGAATATGAGAACATGTACAGAGCCAGGACTTTGGCCTACATGTGGGGCAAAGAAATGACTGATTACGTACCATGTGCTCTAAGAGCTGTAAACTTGTTACAACATCAAAACAGCCATTGCATTGTTTTCTGAGATGAAATATTTGAGGGCTGGAGTCATGGTTTACCTTAGCCAAGGAATAATGCATTAAAGGCCTTGGAAAAAAATGTTGTGTTTCTTGTTACTCGACCTGCCCTGCAGAAACCTGTCAACCCTAGCCTTTTGGGGGGCAGTCGACCCCTGGCAAGGGACATAAAATTTTCAATCTCACATCTGAGTGATGAAATTGACAGACTTCCTGTACTTCACACTCAATCTGTTAAGAGATGAAGGCTTTAAACAGTTAATATTATACAACTGTACGAATGTGTAATTAAACACCGTGTTTCTCTGTCCTAATTATTGATATACTTGTGCTTGTACAATGTACATGTATATCTGCAGTTATAATATGATACATTTCATATTTGCATTGAATTTGTTAAACTGTATTTCAGCAGAAATCTATAAAAATGGATAAAAAAAGAATGCCTAAATAAAGACCGACATTTTTTTCACGACCATAATCAGAAACAAAAAATTAATTTTCCCAAGCCTAATTGGCTGATGGCCACACAACTTGGCAGTGCTCAACATACAGCTTGCACATATCAATGACTCAATCCTGGACTAAGTACAGAATCTCCCATTATTCTTTACTCTGGAATGTTAACACCCCTCACCTTGACCATCTTTGAGGGTCTATATGGGTGGATCCTTCTAACATTCAACGGTACATTTAGCAAGGCTTACAACTCTTAATTCAGGAGAACCACTGACTTTTATCAAATTGTGCTGTATCTGGCGAAATTAGACTACAAATACCGACTTGACCAGACACTCCGTTGTGATTTCTGGGCAACGTCCCAATGCAAATAATTTGTCAGTAACGCATTATGATTAATTCAGGGTGACAACTAACATGCTATGTTGACTTAAAGTGACCAATTATTCTTCACTAATAATTTTACAGAGAACACATACATTGAATTAGAATATTATAGCCTGGCTATGATTAATAGTGAGTTAGAATACCTCACTATTCCTCAAGATAAAGGAATGCAGACCCCCATCTTTAATTGGTCAGTTCTGACTACTTTGGTCTTAATTTTTTTTTTCTTGTGAGTAATCCAAGATAAATATACAGTTTAAAACTAACCATCCAAGAAGGTCTAAAGTAAGCTCCTCTGATGGCCACCAGACAAATTAAGTGGGAGTGGAGACTTAAGATTAGCATAAGGTCAAGTTGTCAATTACAATTTTGAGTTTTCAAAGAGGACTTTCGTACAGGGGGATTTGAAAAAAGCATTTGTCATATACACTGTGGCATGACTGTATTTACATGTTAATATTGTAAATCAATTAATTAGTGAGATGTAACAATACATGTCTGTTACTAATCAAGTAGTAATACCTACTGTGTCATGTAGGAATTGGGCACCAGTCTAAAAGTATATGTAACATGTCAAATTGTTAACAGACAACAGACATTACCTTTGAACCAATGCAAATCAAACGACTACAGTCAAAACTGGCTGGTCATCCCCATGGCACAGCAAACCACCTCCAGTCACAAGCCACATTAAAACAGCCCCATCCAATTTTACACTGCTGAGCAACCAACTTTTTTTTACCCCACCAGCAACCACTTTTTTGCAGTCCCTAGGGCGTGTTTATACCCCACTGAACAGCAAAAATTGGTTGACATCAACACGCAGCCCAGCAGTGGCCATTCTAAGTTTATAGGATTTTTGCAGGCGCTGGCACCATTGCTTTTATTATAACATCAGGATTGGAAACAATATGTTCTGGTACACTCTCACACCCTGTCATCTTCATAACGATAACACCATCATGGTAAAGATTGATGCAGTTGAACAACAGATTAAACTGTAACCTTCTTTTTAGCATCCCTTTGTCTGGGGCAACCACCCCTCCTCAGCAACCACTTTTCCTCAGTCCATTGAGTGGTTGCTGAGGTTTGAGAGTGCCATAAAACATTCCATGGCTGTGCAGGTACATTCAGACTGGACCTGTACTTACCTGCTGTAACATGAGGGATGTGGGGACAGACAGGGCACCACACAGTAGGACGTTAACCCTTCGTTGCCTATCCATGGTTGTGCAGGTACATTCAGACTGCACCTGTACTTACCTGTTATAACATGGGGGTGTGGGGACGGACAGGGCTCCACACAGTAGAACATTAACCCTTGGTAGCCTATCCATGGTTGTGCAGGTACATTCAGACTTACCTGTTGTAACATGAGGGGTGTGGGGACTGACAGCGCACCACACAGTAGGACGTTAACCCTTGGTAGCCTATCCATGGTTGTGCAGACCGGACCTGTACTTACCTGTTGTAACATGAGGGGTGTGGGGACTGACAGAACCCCACACAGTAGAATAATAACCCTTGGTTACTAAGCCATGGTTGTGCAGGTACATTCAGACTGCACCTGTACTTACCTGTTGTAACATGAGGGGTGTGGGGACTGACAGTGCACCACAAAGTAGGATGTTAACCCTTCGTAGCCTATCCATGGTTGTGCAGGTACATTCAGACCTACCTGCTGCAACATGAGGGGTGTGGGGACTGACAGAGCTCCACACAGTAGGACGTTAACCCTTGGTAGCCTATCCATGGTTGTGCAGGTACATTCAGACTTACCTGTTGTAACATGAGGGGTGTGGGGACTGACAGCGCACCACACAGTAGGACGTTAACCCTTGGTAGCCTATCCTCCTCCACAGACGTAAGGAGGTAGAACAGTCTCCTCTCCATGTCTATGCCTCGGATTACACCTGAGAGGTGCACAGTAAAGGGATCAAATTACAGGATTTTTGCTTGCTAGTGTATATCCTCCATGTTGATTTTGTGTGCTCTTTGAATAGTGTTATCTTCATTGTGTTTATTGATATAACTTTAGTTCAGCTTTATCCGCAGAGGAACCTATATCCATTGTTTTCAAAAACAGGGTTTTTAAGGGATAAAAGTTGATGGATAGTGGTTTCAAACTGCAATATTTGGCAATATTACAATTGGACGCCATTGTCTGTCGACCTGATATCCACAAATGCCCTGTTTCTAAATACATCTAAATACATTAATTCTTAAACATGGGCTAGTTAGTGTCTGAAGCATGTATAAGCAGATAATGAAAACTACACAAAGGGATTATACAAATAATACACAGACAAAATATTAGGTCAATACAGTTTATCAAAGTCCACAAGGTTTGAGTCAATAGCACTGACATGGTCAAAGAAAAATTGGTGTACAGCATTTGACTCAAACATTATTAATTATTTTTTTGATACGAGCCAAAAAAGGTTTGAAATGAGCGGGGAATTCAAAAGTTTTAGTTCTTTCCTTACCTATGCCAACAGCCTGGCAGATGGGTGTGTCCTGTAACACGACTGGCCCATCAGGCAGCGCCCTCTGTCTCAGCCTGGACAACTGCAGCAGACATGAAAAGAAGGACATCACCTACTTAGTCTTAGCCTACAATTGGCTGTCACTTTGAAAAGAGGGACATCACTTACTTTGTCCTAGCCTATAATTGACTGTCACTTTCTTCTAAACTCAAGCAATCACAGATGTTGTTTTTGTTTCACATAATCAGAAAATTGCCTTTAGGCATAACACACCCGGGGCCCCCTTTTGTACAGTAGGTACAAGCTGCATAACACCAGACTGTAAGGTTTGATCCACTCACACTAGAATAGACCAAGGAAGTTATATATAATGTCCTTGGATAGACCATACTCTTTTGATAAATGCAGTATTATTTTCAATGTCTCCAATGAATTTTCTAGTGCATTTGAGTACTGACATGGATCAGATTAGAGAAAGGATATGTAATGAAAATTCTAAAAATTCATTTTCTTATCCATGTTAATAACAGAAAACTGGTGATTACATGTAAGTAAAGAACTACCCTGTAACCACACCAAGAAAATCTTCCATCCAATCAGAAAAAATGTTGATCTTATTCTTTACTACATGCACAATTCACATCAGAGAAGAAAATGAAAAATGTGTACCTCAGTGTCATCTGTCTGGCACAAGGCTACCACACTGGCGTTCAGCACATACATGATCTGTGCGGGGGGAACGTCAGCGTTGCAGGCGTGCACAGCCACCGCCCTCCAGGGGACCACCATGGGGGTGAGGGCGTTCAGGGGGAGGGGGACACCTCTGTCCGGCTGGAGGGAGCAGAGAGTGGCCATCAGAGCCATGGAGCGAAACTCGGAGGCTGTGAACCATGTGCTGACAAAGGGACAGACTCATTAGTATCAGTCAATGTATGCTATAGCTTTCCAACTAGCTTTGGAACACACAGGAATACAGACACTGAAAATTCCACAGTTGTTAAGTATATATTTGTATACTCATCATGTTATTGTTATACAGCTATGTAAAGTCATGTGCCAAGAAGTAATGATTGTACAATGTATTTTCTTTTTTTTCTTTCAAAAAATTTACTTTTCTCAAATCAAATTCACCATGCATTTAATCCGTGGTAATTATCTTATCTGGTTGTGAAAGGTTCTGAAAATGTATGATCATAGAGAAAGTGAAGAGAAATGTCTGAATCAAACAGCCCTCAAAAAATCCAACAAAGTCCTATAGTTGAGAGTTTAAACAAACAAAGGTGACATACTGTCGTGGCATGTCATTCCCAACTTGTAGGTACACCAATTCTGGGTTGACAGGCACAGTGTCATCATCATTATCGTTCTTGTTTTCCTCTCCCTGTTAAAAGAAGATCCAAACATTGAGGGGAATCATGGTACATCTTATGACCTACAAAACAAAGTTACATTTCCACACATTTCCTCTTGCAAATGCTTCTGAACTGGACAGTTATAGTTTTTAAGAACAAAGATGTGTTTTCACCCCTTAGGTCACACCAATTTGATTTGTTGGTCCTCGGGTTTAAAAAAAAAGGATTTATAAAACCCTTAACTCGAAAAACATATAAAAATAATGAAGCCAAGTTTGTGCCTCGGTGCTCTCAGTTTTATGGGGAATACAGTCATATTCGAGTTTTACTCCCTACCCTCCTGCTTTATGATGTCCTCTTGCTATATTTTCACTTTTAAAAATCTGAGAACCAAGAAATTAAATAGGTACAGCCTTACTACTGGAAGACTAGACAGCAACTGTTATTACCTGTATATTAGCATATGTCCAGCCAGGCTGTGTATGTAGGAACTCAGGAGAGAGTTGTGGCAAGTCTTGGGCTGATTTCCTGCCCTTCAGCTGCAGAATGTGGGACGGCTGCACCAGGTGTATCGTGTCCATCAGCAGGTGTAATCCCATACCTACCAGGGAGAGATTGCAGTGTTGGCAAAATAACCGCTTCTGTCACTACAGCAATACTAGTCTATTGGTTTTAGTCAATGTATACATTCTATGCACTGCTATGCACTGACATCTGTAGTACATTAATATACTTTCCACAAACATCATCAGGGAATTCTGCACATAAAAGAAGTATGTACTGAAGTAGGTATACATGTATTTTAACATACTAAATAAAATCATTATATCTTTGGAGAAATATGTAGGATTTAACTTTCAAAATTATACCTAAAAAATGGTTGCTCATCATTTGAAGTCAAAAAAGTGTTTGAACTTAAAAGTTGAAATGTTTCTAAGAACATGAACAGTTTCTCATTGATTATGAAAAACCACATCTGACTGTAACTCATACAGATGTCTTATAGTTTCTCACCTTGTGTCCATCCCATGGTGTTAACAATGAGTGGTGCATCACCCCTGTACCCCTGGTGCACATACCTCACCGTCCTGACATACCTGTCCGGGTCATCACCTGGGCTCAGGTGACCATAGTAACAACACCTGAGGAGGACACAGCAGATTAGGGTTTCTTTGTCTTCCTAAGTCAATAATATGTCTGATGATAGAATTTTCATAAAGTAGCTATTCAATGACTGATAATTGACTACAAAAACTTGTTTATAAGACTTCTATCAAATGTCCAAGTAGATTTTGGGTTGGTAGATGTGTTCTGACCAGCTAGTCTGTCTAAAAGTCCATCACCTGTCTGAAATATCAGCTGGTCAGAAAATGTTACAATCTACAAACTCAACATCTGCTTGGAAATAAAATCTTATCACTGTTGTTTCACTTGGTTACAATCGCAATAGAAATTGACTAATCAAGATATATAAATAGACTATTTATTTAAAAAACACTAGTCAGAACATTATTCTCCCATTCCAAAAATGGACTACCCCATATGTCTTACCTGTCAGGTGTCTTCTGATGGGTGAAGGGTGGGCCGACCGTGGGTGTGTTCACGTGGGTCAGGGACACAAACCCAGACGGAGTGAACTCTGTCTGCCCAATGTCACACTCTAGATGGTACACCTCTCCACAACTTAACATGTGCAGGGGGAAAGAGGAAAACTGTGTCAGGCAAAGACAGAATGCAGGACTTTTCAAAGACTGCAGATGCAGAGTACAGTGAATGATGATGATGATGTATCATGCAAGTTCTCCTAACTGAGGCAACTGCAATTTGTTTACTTACTTCCTGTACATTACAAAGTAAAATTCAGTAGGAGACCAGTGTTTTTCTGCAGTGGATGCCTTCAAAGATTACTAAAGATATGTAACTACTGACTACACATTCATCATCATCATCGGTCGACGTGCTTACACAAGACAGGGTTAAATCGCCCCTTACGGGGTGACATACCATTTTGCTGGCTAATTACACATTATAATTAATTTTTCTCCTACCTGGAGAGTATAAGATTGACAAGAAATCTTGCCAGAGTAGACTTTCCTGCATTCTTGCCACCACACAACAAGATCACTGGAGCCGTGGTGCCCTTGGTGACTATGTACACATGTGAAAAAAAAGTAAGATTTTCTTATTACTCTTTATTTGCAATTAGCCCAACATTAAACATGTACATACATATCAATTAAACATTACATTCCACATATAGCTAGACAGAGGCTTACATGTACAAGAAATGCCCATGAAATACAAAAACAAATGTAAGACTTGGCGACATCTATTGTGAGCCTAGATGCCTCACTCACTATCCAGTTTATTTCTGTTGTTCCCAGACAGGCAAGGAAAAGACCTGTGTGCACATAGATGTAGATGCCTGCTACACAGATTTCCCATCCACTATTTAGCTAAGTTATCAAACCTGTTAATAGTGACCATTGATATGGCACAAATTGCAAAATGAGGACCCACTTTCTGATGGTCCCTATGACTTCTCCCACGGACACAAACATTAAGAGTCATGTCTATAGCAGCCACTTCTTTGATGTGAACAGTGGTGACATGTTACCAGTGTAACGGGCCAGAATATATCCCAGACCAGAATGTACACAGATATATTGTGGCCAAGGGTATATTCTGGGCTGTTACACCAGTCCCATTTATACTACTGTAACAACATTTTGTTCCTACATTGTATGTCAAAATGCAAGAACAAAGGAAATCTGCCCACCTGCAAGTTCCACCTGTTCCAAGACGTCTGACAGAGCTGACCTGACAGGGTCAGGTGTGAACAGCCGGGGTGAGGAGAGGTCATCCACCACGTGGAAACCGATGGACTCCAGGAGCTTACTATCCTCCAATGACATCACTCTTTCTACCTCTTTATCCTTGCTCTTGTTTTCCTATATATGAGATGAGAATTTTGTTAAATGGGCAAATTCAATAAGAAACAACATTTGACAATCGTATTATGAGTGGCTATACAACATTGAGCAGTTCAAATCTCCAATAATTTACATTGTTTAGTAGGACAATTTTTCGCTATCTTTCTAGACATTAACAGTTACTGTCAAAATGATCTTAATGAAAAGAGACTAAGATGGAGAATCGGTTCAGTATCCAAGAATCTTACGATAATGAAATACACATGAACATGCAACACAATGTACCATCAAACCTGTACAATTGACCACCTGGCGAATGTGCTACTTTTTGGTGGTCTTTTTTAAAGATGATTTTCCCTGTTGATGAAATCCTGTCTAAGTACTGACCATCAATTCACATAGTCCAGATTTACTGGGGTCAGTTTTTACTGGAAATCACACCTAATGACAACTTACCCAGTAGAAGACATTAGCATACTCCTTCACACTTGTCACATAATCCACCATCGGACACTTCAGCTTCTGAAGCAGCACAACAACAGTGTCCTCCTTGATATCCTCCCCTAAAAGTTGTTTCACATGCTCTGACACTACTTCTTTTTCCTCGTGTGGAAGAGGAGTGATGAACAGAGCTGAGTGAGTCCTTGGTGCATAAACAGGTAAAGGTTTCTGTCCAGGGTGGAGGGTGCATCCATAGATGAATACAGATCCATGTAGACAGCTGACCAAGGCTTTTCCATGGAAACAAACCTCCTAAATAGAAATCAAAATACAAGCATTAATGTCAAGTACAAAACAATGTAGCAGTAGAAGTGGAAGTAGTGTCCAGTTTTAGATTATATTGCAGTGTGTATCCCTGACACAGAGGTTGGCAGCAGTCATCTAGTCTTCACACTGCCCTTCCTCAAGTTCCTGATTAAACTGTACAATAGACCAATACTGGTTGTCAATCAAATTTGGCAGCTCAGTCAATTGGACAGTACAGTGTAGCTTCTTGGCACAATCAGTCAGATTTTTGCATTAGTAATTCTTTAAGGTAGGGAAGCTACAAGATTAGTCACATCTGCATTCTGATCAGATATTTGCTGTAAATCAATTCCAAAACAACCTTTTCAACTATTCAAATTCCAGTTCTAGCTGAAGTAATTTAAGAATTAATGCTTACAAAGACTTCATAAATACCTATATCACTACAGCAATTACTTTGTTTTTACAGCATAATTTTGAATACATGATTGTCTGCTTGTAGCATACAGTATATTTCTATTAGTAGAATTGATAACATCAGTATTTTTGGCACCTATAAAAGATCATTACGTACCTGGCAATGCTCTATCACTAAGATATACTCCTCTCCATGCTTCTGCTCAATTACCCTAGACAAACAACAGTAACATTTATCAAAATCATGAGAGCACAATACAATATAATAAAAGAACGAAGGGAAATTGAGTATTCCTCTATTGTTACAGTACTGTAGTAAGATACATTTACAATTTGCAGAACAAGATACATGTACAATACTATTGTCAAACTTACCTACAAGTTGCAGGAACTAAAGTTGAAGACGCAGTTGATAATGAGGCAGGCGAAGTAGAACTGCTCACTCTATTCCCATGTTGTGTGTCATGGCCGTTAGGTGCCAGAGTCTTACTCTTGGCCTTTTTAAGTTTTAATCTCTCATGTTTTGTCCCCAGTTTTGACTGGAAATTTTTTACCATGTTCTGGTTAGGTATCAAGCTGGCTGCTGTTGCGATGGCTTTCCGTGACACGGTCGTCTGCACGTCAGAACCTTTGGAATCTTTTATAGACCTGTTGGCATTGACATAGGCGAAAATAGGTCATAGATTTAAGAGTACAGTACAAATAAATGGTTAAGGAGACTTCACCAAGTAACATGTGAGATATAAAATTAAAAAACACATTCCATCACAAACTGATTTTCTCAACTTATCATACTTTTATAAAAGAGTAAAACTGGACAGACATGACATCACATAATCCAGGGGTCGTAAACTCTGAGGTTGTTTAACACCACCACTTTTTAAATGTATTGATTAACTCTAACCAAGGAGGTTTTATCAAGAACTAACTAGTCTAAAGTTTAGCTAGGCACATGCCCCCCTCCCCCATCCCATCCCCCCCTCCCCCATCCCATCCCCCCCTCCCCCATCCCATCCCCCCATGCATGTGCACACAGATGGTCACACAGATGCCCTACCGCAGAGCCTTTGCGCGTTGTTCTGCTTTCGACTTCCTTGGCCTTCTTTTCCTCTTCTTCACCATTGCGTGATCCATGTGGTCTTTGTGCTTTGAAAGTAGCAAATCACCGAAATATTGCTGGGAGCAAAACACGGCGAAACTTTCACATGTGCGCCGCCATGACAGTAGAATAATCCAATAGTGGAAAGGGTTGTATAAAATTATTTGATAAGAAGAAAAAATTATCAAAACACTGTTATCTATCACATTTCTCTTACTACAATCGAGTTGTAAATGATAAATTAATTGTTTTCTTACAAAGTTAGCGTTATCTTTTTACTATGAAATACATTATTTTCATCACCCCTATCAACGTTGATTTAGTATGACCCAACATGGCTTCCAAAAATGACGCTTTCGTTGCTACGCTGTGTTGTTTCCTTGCGATTTCTCCATGTTTACTTGCGGCACAGAGTTCCTCGACACTTCAAGATACAAAAGCCTATTCCCAGACTGTAGGAGGCCCTAAAGATGACATTCTAGAGATAACACTAGAGGATGGTTCCGTTTCTTTTGAAACGAAGCTGGCGCGAACGCACCCGGAAGCAAATCGACCACCTGTTGCAGGTGCAGCTACGACCACAGGTGCACCTGCAAGACCGAGCCCTTTGTCAGGTGTCAAAGAGGGTGAGATGTTGTTGTGAGAACGTAACGCTATGAATGTACTTAACACACCATTGTGGTATACATTTACTTCAAAATGTTGCTTTGGATACTGGCCGTTTTATGATGTAATAAAAATTCTTGATATGTAAATTGTCGACACAGGCACTTTAACTGATGTATACACACAGTATCAAAAGACGTATCAAAATGCACTTGAACAGAACCTTAGATAACGGATCGAAATTAGCAAGTCCATTGAGAGCCCATTGTAACTGTTAATGTTATCATTCAGCTTCATCGAAGTAATAAAACATTAAGGTTTTGCTGTTGCTTTACTGTTCCTATCATATTTCCCCACAGATACAGCTGAAGAATCACCATCTTCCCCAAAGCTGTGGGATATAAAGGAGCTGACAGCCTCAGACTACGACTCACTGATAACAAACGCCTTCTCCCAGCCTGCCTGTATCTTATTCTCATCACAGAGAAGGGGAGCATCAGTCATCGAAAAAGTTTTCCTCCAAGTGTTGGCAACTTCTGAAGTGCAGGAAGAGCTTTCCTCTGTGTTCTCTGTTGGAAAGATATATGATCCCACACTGATGGACGTAGCAAGTATCATCAGCATTCCGCGAGCGCGGCCGTCGTTGTGCTGCTACCGGGGAGAAACTCCTGTCTGTTTCTATGGCGATCACTCTGCAGCAAGGTTGAAAGACTGGTTGTACATGCAGAAGAATGAAGCAGAAAATTTGAAGACCGACATTCATGCTATATCCGTGGACAGAGAGCTGCACACCAATGAGGTCACTGTGCTTGGCTTTGCGAGAACAGAAGACCAGTCCGTTCGGCTGCGCAAAATCTTTCAGCGTCTTGAAAAGCTTTTTCCAGTGAAAGTTAAGACCTTGATTGTCCCATGGGAATCACCTGATACGAGGAAGATTACTCAGCAGTTTTCTGTGAACACTTTTCCTGCTGTCTTACTTGTCAGTAAGGCCAATCCGCATCAGCCATTCAAGCATCTGATTGGACACGATTTAACCTTATCAACCATTGAGCTTCACATAGAGGCTACACTACAGAAGGTTGCAGTGCAGTTGACCTCAGAAAATTTTCAATCCAGAGTTCTCGAGCAAAGATATGCCGGACCAATCCTGGTGTGCTTCTACTCCCATAGAGAAAAAAGAAGCCTCGGTTATGTCCAGTCCTTCCTGTTTACAGCAGAAATGATAAGAAAACTGGGAGCTGCCTTTAGATTTGGACTTGTGGACCTTTCTGAACAAAGAGACATCTTGGCAAAGGGTTGGGTTGACTCAACACTTGTCCATCAAATCCCATTCATTGTCTTGTTTAGCAATGAAAAAACAGACCAGGACGGGAACACACTGACAAAGCAACGGTTGTTTTCGCATAGCTCACCAGAACCAGTCAACGTACTGATGTTTTTGGAGGAAGTTGCCATTCCATTGAAGGATCACAAAGGGATGCAGATTGTCACACACTTGGACACCCCTATGTGTGAAATGGGAGCTCCCTTTAGCCCAGGAGTGTTGAACAGTATGTGTGTCATGTGGCAAAACGAGACAGCTTCAACTGAAGTACTTGGCTTACAGATACACAATAAAAAATCTGTTGGTAAAAGAAAGAGAAAAGTATGTATGCAGTTACATCAAAAAACTTTGTCACTAAACTTTAGTTTGTAATACATGTATTCTGATTGGTAATGTTGTGGAATTCTTAATAAGGATAGATGTAGAAAATGTACCCACATGAAGATGTGATATCATAATCTTAACTTCCATGCATGGAATTTTCTTAGATATCGGGTAGACTTTATCCATCTGCTCATCATTCCATCAACTAATTAAAGGTTATAAAATGGAATGCATCTGTCTCTTGCACTTCCCAAGCAATGACAGATGAATTTGATCTCATGAATACTGTATTTTTTTACCAGGTCAAAGCAGTGAAGGAAACAGGAGGGATACCGGTTCTGACAGGCTCAAACTGGGACCAAGTCATCAGCACCACCCACGCCGCCCCTTCCTCTTATGGTCTGCCAGGAAGCACCAGCCTTGTACAAGTTGTTGCAGTGACATTCATCAAAGCCAACTGTGGCACTTGTGCTAAAAAGATGCCTGAACTTGAACTTGTTCACAAGGCAGTAGAAAGGATGACAGGTGTTTCCTTTTACATTTTCAACTGTTCCTCAGACCCTGGGAGGTGTGAACACCAAGGGATTAGAGGGTTCCCCACACTTACAGCATACAGAGTTGTTCAAAACAAGAGAGTCGAACATTGTACCCAAGACAGTACGTACAACAGTATCAGGCTTGACTACCATGATGTATTAGGAGCCAAAAAAGTCTTAGAATGGCTGTCACAAGTGACGGAACCAGCAACACGCTACGTCTCAAAAACGAAGGAATCTGATTTTCAAGATGTCGCCCTATTTGCAGAGGTAGCTGCTGACATAGCTAAGGGTTATCCCTTCAAATGCTTAGAGTATTTGTGTGAGCAGCTCTATGGCCAGGTAGCTTGTTATGTCCTGTCCAAACAAGATGCAATCGGTGAAGCAGCAATGTTACGTGTATCCTTGCACCGCAGTGATGGTTTGAAGGCACCAATCTTTGTGGCAGGACAGCCTCTTGCGTTGGTTATGGAGAGTGAATCAGAGACGCAGCTACACCACTTCCACTCCCCTCACAAGTACAACCTCATGCCGGACACCCTGTGTGAAGATGACGCAGCGTTCTGTACCGACACCCTACTGAGTTTCATACGGGACCACTCGAGACTCCCTGTCATGCACATCACCCAGCAAGTGTTCCACACGCAGCAGAGACAGCTGCTCTTCAACACAGACATGCCCATTCTCATCGCACTAGGCCATGCCAGTAACTTCACACAGGAGTCTGCCTTCTATAAGAATCTGTACTCTGCAGCCCTGAGCATGTACAAGTTCATGAGCTTTGCTACACTTGATGTGGATGTGTATCCAATGTGGGCGGGACAGTTTGTGCCATTGGGGTACAGGAGAGAGATGCTGGAGACCACAGACACCGGCTCGTTGCACTTGAACCCTCCCACTCTGTACACCTACCCCCGACTGTGTATTGTAAGGTGGCATGACCACAGATTTGCGGCTTTTTATCCAGACTTAGAGGAGAAACGATGGCAGAGGCAGCACAGGAGCTTCACAAGCAGTGAGATTGTGAAGTTTGCTGAGGACTTTCTGGAGGACCCAGAGAAATTACTGACTAGAACAGAAATGTTCTAGGACGTTTCTCTGTGACAAAAATTGTGTAACTAAAGGGAAAAAAAATGGTCGACAATGGGAACTGCACTTTGTACAATGTCATTCAATTTTAGGTATCCTTCAATGATGGAACATTTTGAGCTGTATGTTCAGTAGGTACTTTGAACTGCAAAATGTCGTAGCTACAAGCATAGTTTTTGTTTCCATGTATATTTTTTTTTATATTTCCAGACCAGCTGTTATGGGCAGTTCAAACAAATCTCCAAAATAGGCCAAAATATTACCCAAAATTTGCCATGCAATAATGTTCATATTTAGTTTTGGTTTAATGCACATTCTTGGTTGTACTTTTTGATATATATTATGTACTACATTGCAAATACACCATATATTGTTCGGTTGCATGGTTTGACACTTATATTCTGTAAATACGTGTAAGCACATAGAGCATAATTAATCTTGGGAATATTTTGGCAAACCTGGAACAACAGGTGACTTTTGCTGAAAACAAAAACAGACAATAGTGTACATATTGCTGACATATTTATTACAACATAGACTATCCAACAACCTTAAACTATGCAGTAATAACATTTACTATGCAATCCCAACACAAATGCATTGGTCTTTTAACCAACAAAGTAAACATGTATCTTACTGCAAAGGCATTGCACTTTGATGATTGAAATGTCCAATAAATTGATATGATACTGCACTATTCTTTCACTGAGGCACATTCAGAGTCATGTTTGTCTCCACATTCTATGATGAAACAGACTATTTTGGCTAATAGTATTTACATAACTATGGGTAAAATAAGTTAAAATACCTGTACACACTACATGTACATTTTGTATTCACAATAAAAAGTATCCTATAAAGATGCTGAATATTTTAAATTTCTGTGTACTGTCCAATCGGCTTTCCTTCATTCTGTACAACTGTGTATTAAAAACCTCCCAGCGAAAATAACATTTTTTTTTGGTTTTCATTAGAACTATAGAGCCTAGAATACATAAGGCAGCTTTTGTTGGGCACTCAAGAATTAAAATTCAGACTTCATACATATGTACAAGAGCTACAAAATGCACAGAACATTTTGCTGTTCAATTTTTCCATTGACAACATTGGGAAGAGAATTGGTTAACATTACAGTTCACAATCACAAAAATTTCATAACATCTCTCTCCGGTATCCTTTCATGTTTTCAAAGTTCTATCAAATCCACAGCATCTCAAGTTTTCTACTAGTCATGATTTTTTTTGTCATCCTTACAAATGAAATAGAATCTTAGGCAAATCCAGTCCATTTATTATAGCAAATACTGTTATTTTGAGTATGATTCGAGTTGAAAAGCATCCATCCTTGTTTAGATTGTCAGTAGTGTTTACACTGGGAGTAATGTTCAGCTAGACTAAGTCTTCACCAATGGAAGGCCCTTGCCATGTACATCGCCCCATTGCTTCATCAACATTGACACCACCCGTTCTCGATCCTTCCTACTCTGCATGATCAGTATCCAGCACATTTCATTCTCGTCTCCTGGCGTTCCCGGACTCCTGTCGTCAGCCCTGAAGTACTCTTTTGCCACGTCAACGACAAAGTCCCCCTCGTTGTGGAACACGAGTGTGAGATCCTGTGGGGACTCGTCACTCACTGCAACCCGCTTGAGGTTCTCGATGGTTTGGATGTCCAGAACCTCGTGATGGGGATGCTCGGGAGGGCTGATGACAAAGTCAGGGAGGGGATAGCTGACGTGGTCTTCGACACAAAGAGCAACGTGCGAGTCTGTGATGACGACGGTACGTGGCTCCAACTTTCCAAGCGTGAAGACATCGTCAGATCTCTGCATCTGGTAGGTTAACATGTACATCAGGATGGTCACCTTGGCGTAGTCTGGTTTCGGCCCAGGCATCTTCTCTACCAGAAGATAGGTGAGATCTGACACAAGCTCCTCGTTAGGGTAGATAAACTTCACCCCGCTAGGATGAGTGTACTCATCCAAACTGTTCCTAGCCTTCAGAAACTCCTTATAGATATCAGTATCGGAGCCGCTGGATGTGAAATCAGGGGTTGGCGTGGTGGTTGTTGTGGAGGAAAGACCCAGACTCAGCACACCCATCAGCTGCTCGATGAAGTTATGGGTCGAGTCAAAGTCGCGCGAGACGCAGGCAAACGTGTTCTCACTCGAGTCACCTGTCAGACGGAAGCTCTGGTCAAACAGCCCCACAGTCACCTGTTTCAGGTCGGCGATGTACTGTGTATGGATGCACCTCACGACTTTTCTCAAGGAAGGTGTCCCTGGCTCCACTATGCCACTTGAGTGAGGGGATGTTTTGTGGACCTGTTTGTTGCTGTGAAGTTTCCTCACTCCGGAGTAGTCTGAAGATATTCGCCTGTGCGTACGGACGTGGGACGGCACGCTGAGACGTGCCTTCTTTGAGATGGATTCATCAGACAAGAAGTAAACTGCTTTTGTACTCAGCATGATGCAGGATGTGATTTCCTGTTTGGGGTCCACATGAGGCACGACCACGCTCCACATCACATGCTTTAACTCCTCACTGTCTGTACTAATCTGGGCCACCTTCTCGTGGAAATACCTGACCAACGCCATACCCTTCAAACTAGCTAGCTGCTGCAGAGGCTCACTCACACTCAGAGTTTTGAAGTCGTTGCTTGCAGATAATCTGTCTAAGACATCCGGACTGGAGTAGAGGACCTCGATGCTCACAGGCTTGCGACTTTTGGGTGTTCTTATCTCCTTCACAGGAGACATAATTCTTCCTTCGGCTTCATCCCATGGCCTGTCAATACCCACTTTCTGTTCTTTGTCACCAACTAGCTGCGACAAGCATGCCAAGAAACTATCTTGCTGTTCTTTTGTTCTGAAGTTCAAGTCTAACCCTTGTGTGTTCTCCAGTTGTATCTTTGAGATACAGGTCTGAAATTGCTGCCCTGATTCCCTTTTCTCTGTCTTCCAACCCAGGATGCTGCTCAACTTGTAAGACTTGGACAATGTGTGTCTGAT
The DNA here is from genome assembly GCA_019207045.1 of Branchiostoma floridae x Branchiostoma belcheri. Lineage (NCBI taxonomy): Eukaryota > Metazoa > Chordata > Leptocardii > Amphioxiformes > Branchiostomatidae > Branchiostoma > Branchiostoma floridae x Branchiostoma belcheri. The sequence goes on from CM033027.1 coordinate 10,110,729, forward strand.
GACTGGCCAATAAGAGTGGTCCTCTCTGCAGATGTACAGATACTTCTTTGTGAGGATAATGATACAAGGATCCTGATTGGGTCCTTGTATGACCACAAAGTTGTTGATCTCCACTGGTGACTTTCCCTCTCTGTTTTCTGTGATGCTCAAGATCTTTGTGAGTCGGTCCAAGTTTTCATCTTGCTGTGCTACCATAGCCTTTTCATTAGTTTCCTCCTCAAAGCTTTCTGATATCACTTTCACCATAGCCTGTGTTTTGTCTGAGCTACCAGTGATCACAGTGACTCTTGTGTCTGTACCTTCTATCGTGACAGTCTGGCTGAACAGGCCGACCACCAGTTGCTGCAACGTCGCCAAAGGCAAACTGCAGAAGTGTTGCATCATGGGTACACCTACAATGGCTGATGGGAATTCCAAAGCTTTCAGGACATGCACAGCTTTGCTTGTTGCCACAAAGCATGCTGGAAACTCCGAATAAGGACTGTCTTTGGAGAGGCAACCGGCAAAGAGAATGTGCTTGAAATGTTCGTCTTGTGAATTTTCAGTTTCTCCGTGTTTTTGGTGGATGACCTGTTTCAGATAGTCAGCAAACCCAGCATTCTCCAGGGTTGCTAAATTAGGCGTTTCTTTTGGCTTGTCCTCTTCCACACTGACTTTTGGCAGGTCTGTCTTTTGCAGCAGCGGAAGAGAGGTTGGCCTACATAAAGAAAGAAGGGCAGAAACAAATCACTTTACATAACTATATCATAGCAAACTGCTTACTGCTTTCTTCATCTACTACCTACACATTGTTTATAGCCTTGGATCAATACCAATGGTACTCCATTGTTGATAGACACAAAAAACACTTTCACAATTTTGTAAATATTTCAATAGATAATGTAGCTTTACCATACCAAGTCTACTTTCAAAGATAAATTTTTATATGTGAAACACATTAATGTGGCCTGTAGCATGATACAGACACTCCAATTTCTTTCTTTGGTTCCCAGACAATTTCAAGCGGAATTATAGCAAGAGGACAAGATAGAAACAGAGGGCTGGTAGTCAAGTACTATGGCAAAAAATGTCCTCTCAAGTTCTATTTTCATGTTGTTGTCCTCTGCCCAGTCTAGCATAAGTCTTTAACATTAGGGAACCACCAAATCAGATAAAGAGTGTCTTTGCAATGAGTGAAAAAGATCAGCACCTAGCTAGAGGTGAGATGTCAAGAGTTGACTTGACATCCTGGATGGGGTGCACATGTGCTGTGTTACTGCCCTGAGATGGCGCAGGGGATCGTGCCCTGGCTGGTGACCTGTGACCTGAATGACGATGACGTGAGCGGCGCTTGGTGGACGGAGATGACGCTGGGGACTGGCGTGGAGACCGTGTCGGACTGAGAAGCAATGGCTGCAGTAAACAGAGGACAAGCAGAGCTTAAAGCAGAGCAAAAGGGATGTAGTAGTGAGAATGGTGGAAATTTTGCAATGGGTGGATCAGTTTGTTTGAACCTTTGTTTATTCATGAAAGCTCAAATCGGCCTACATTCAGAAACTTCAACAGCAAAAAAAGGTAAAGGGAGAATAGCAAAATACTCCCTATATCTGGAAAAGGTTTATCTGTCCTTGGTGCTGAACACTATCTACACACAGACACACACTCCTGGCCTTGGTGCTGAACACCATCCATACATACACAGGTTAACACACCTGGTGTTGAACACCATCCACACACTGGTTAACACACCGCTCCTTGGTGCTGAACACCATCTATAAACAGGCAAACACACCTATCCTTTGTGCTGAACTCCATCTACAAACAAGCACACATTCCTGTCCTTGGTGCTGAACACCATCTACACACACACACACATTCCTGTCCTTGGTGCTGAACACCATCTACACACACACACATTCCTGTCCTTGGTGCTGAACACCATCTACACACAATCATTCCTGTCCTTGGTGCTGAACACCATCTACACACACACATTCCTGTCCTTGGTGCTGAACACCATCTACACACAATCATTCCTGTCCTTGGTGCTGAACATCATCTACACAAAGACAATCATTCTTATTATTAGTGCTGTACACCAGCCAAACAAAGCCAAAATTACTCTCCTTTGCACTGAACACCATCCACACACAAACAATCATTTCTGTCCTTAGTGCTGAAAACATACGTACAAGCACAAATAACTTACCTGTGGATCTTCTTGCCTGACGTTGAATGCTGTCAACCAATTCTCTCCCCCCTGTTGTCGGAGTGCCTCAACTTCAAACCGTAAGTACTCTTCACTGGTGGACAACACATCTACTCCTGCAGAGGGAACTCGGCAGTTTAATCCTACTAGTATTTCTTAACCATCTCAATACCATCATGGTCTCTTGGTACCTAACTTTGTATAACTCTGTCAGTTATCAAAGAAAAGGTTTACAGGAAGATCTTGGAGCTTCTACAGAGAAGAGCAACACACAAGTAAGACTATGATTCTAAAATAGGCATTTCAACAATCTGAAAATTTGTTGTCATGATTTTATTTCTTGAATAGGGCACTAAGAATCACTTTTTTTGAATGAAACAGATGAAGAAGAATGACCACAGACAGAAGAATTTTGTTTAAAAGTAATCTTACTATACAATGTGTCATGTAGCAATATGCAAACAGCAAAATACTACAGATTAACAATTGCAGCATTTATCTAAATATGATAAAATTCATTTTAGTTTACAGAAAAGGAGGCATCACAGCATATACATATAGCACAACAAAAAGATTTGCTAAAATCACAAGCAATGGTCCAGGATACAAAAGTTAGCCTTATCAGAAAGACAGGGTCTGTACACAAAGAGAAAAAATTACAACAATAGGTTGTATGCAGACAATATGTCTAGGATCAGTAGCTTTTGATTCAGTTGCTGATTTAGTAGCTAACAAATGCACTACCTGTGTGTGCGTAGATGTTAGTTACAAGCTAGGTAAGAGAAGCATCAGTCAGCCATGCTGAAAGTTTCCACACACAGACAGCTGAAGTTAGAAAGAAAGAAAGACGAATTAATTCTTTAGGAAGACATTTACACATGGAATCTTGTTCCTGGATTGCACCACTCTGCATACAAACCCTGTGACAGCACTGCAGCTAAAGGCACCCCACAGTAGGCCTGTTCATAGTCTAACTGCACACACATAGTGAGATGCATTATAGTACGTCATAGGTGAAGGCCTCTAACTTGTAGACAGTTTTTACCTGGGCCTGCTTTAGACATGTCGTTTAAACATGTTTTTATCAATAAAAAATAAAAAGACTCTTTTTACACAACCCTTGTTCTCAGGGACCTTCACCTTTGACACATTACCCACAATGCATCCCTTTGAGCATGCCCAGTTGGGCCCATGAACAGGCTTATAGCACAGACACAGGAAAGCAACAGGAAAGTCCACATACATTTATGTAGTACCTTGGCTGACGGAGGAAGCATTGGAACTTGTGTCTGCCGAGTCAGCGTCCACTATGGACGCAGCATGCAGCTTCTGTGGGGAGAGAGAGGAGCAGAGGAAGAAGTTGGGCAGTTCCTCATCTGCAAGGCCACACACACCAGCACAGCACCACCGCAAACCGCAGGTTAGTTTTGCCACAACAGCCTTCTCCACATCACAGAAAATTAACAAAAAAAGACTCCAAAAGAAAATACACAAAAATAAATTACACTGTCAGGTAGATAGTAAAAAAATATAGAAAGAAAAATGAAAAAGATGGAGCATTCACAGAGATTTTTTTTGCTTTATGCTTTGCTCGACAATTCTGATGACTTAAGATCTGCTGGACACTGGGCCTTAACAGATGATCTACTGAACAACTGTAATACCTTGTGGTGCCTCTTGGAATCTCTCTCTTTGGCTTGTTTTGCCTTCTGTATAGCTTGCAGTACTGCAACTGTGTCCTTAGGGGGAAAAGAGGGAATTAAGGGAATGGCTGTGGTTTTTGGTTAATCTGGACAAATTGTGTTACAGAATTGTACCTCAGAAATACGGCACATTGTCTGACACAAATGTAGGTTGGGAATTGTGGCTGACACACTCGCTTATTGGCTAAACTGCTACTGTGGTGTCATATGAGGCAATTTGCATACCTGTTCCTTCTGACTTGTGGTGACACCATCCAAACATACCTGGGTGAACAAAAAAATTACATCTATTTCTTGCACATATCAAAAAAATGATTTACATCAATCAACATCCATAAAACCTTATCAACATCCAATAAAATGTCAGTATCAGAAGTAAGCCAAGTCTCACCTCTTTTGATCTGTCGTTAAAAGTAGCCAGAACTTTTGTGCGGTAGTCAGTAACCATGGTTACAGGGTTTCCAGTCAGGAGAACGGACTCGATGCACGGCAGGGTACCAATGTGCTTCATGTCGGACACCTGGGAAGAGACAAAGAAAGTTAGTCATCATCATCATCATCATGGGTCTTTCCCCATAGTCGAGGATGTGAGGGAAGTTCTGAAAGGTCTGCAGGCCCTCATGTGATCTGCATACTCTGTTAACGTTGCACTATTGACAGGTAAACTGGGTCAAAGACACGAATGGATCAGCTGCCTCCTTTTGCCTTCTCCTTCTATATTCAGCATTTCTCAAGGGCCTCTGTGCCCTGTCTTGTCACAAGTATAATGAAGAAGATTTTGTTGAGGTGTATACATTTGGTGTGACACTGAAATTTTGACAGACAAAAATTATTAAACTATTTTGATTGCAAACTTTCTAAAGTATAAACGAAATCTTTTTTTAAAATAAGCATAGAGATGAAAATTACAGAGAGATAGAGATGAAATATTTTTTGTCAATTATTGTAAAAATAGATTTTAATAATGACATCTGGTTCTGTTTATCTCTCTATGCAGCAAATAAAGTATGCAGCATGATAATGTTTATAGAAATGAGTGACCTTTTTGAAAGTGTAATGGATACTGTAGATTCATTTACTTCTGCAGCACATGTTTCTCGGCAGGAAGGAAAATGATTTTTTTGTGGCATTTTAAATTCGCAATTGAAATAGTTCTGTAGTACAGTAGCAATAAAGAGAGGTCACTGCAAAATAAAACCATTGCCAAAGTATCACAATTGTTAGTAGTCTTATGTTACCTGATAGATAGTGTTGTGCCCCACGTCCAGTGTAACAAGTGAGTACAACTTAGACAGTCCCTCTAACGTCTCCAGCTTGTTCCCTGCCAGGTTGAGAGTCTTGACGTTGCCTATCTTAGTGTGGAGAGCCTCCACTGTGGTCAGGTTGTTATGGGACAGGTCCAGGTGTGTTAAACATGAGAGGTGCTGAAAAAGTAAGTAGGAAACAATAAAGTTAGATGCAAAAAAACACAACTGATTTCGTAGTCTACTGTTGAACCATATTTCAAATTCTTCAAAATCTAACCAATCAAGTGAATCAAGATGACAGGAGAAGGAATGAGTGAAATATATACAAGGAAGGCTTAGAGATTCATGAAAAGATTTCTGTATCTGTATCTATATAGCCGGTATAACCGCCCTTCGGCGTAACACACCAGCTAATTTAATCTCTTTTCCTGTCTTATACTAGTATAGAAGTATCAACAATACGGAAACAGGTAGACAAATGTACTTTGGTACTTCTGTATGACTAACCTGTAAGTGGTCCAATGTGGAGATGGCATTGTGGCTTAGACTAAGAAACTCCACCTTAGGGATCAGTTTCTGTAAGAACAGTTCAGTTAGAGAAAGTTCAGGATAGATAAAATCAGTTTTCATAGAGTCCATTCCAAGACACCATGAGGGTTTTTAGGCGATATTTATAATTAGTCTGAATTATTTTGAATAAAAGAATATCTGAGCGACAATAATTAAATTATTTTCAAAAATTTGACTAAGAAAATACTCATTTATTTGATTTTCTTTGAATATTTTAGAAACATTTTGAAAGTAACTGTACAAAAATATCTTTATTTAGAATAATTGTGAAACCTCTCTGTGATTATTTCACATTTACAAATATTTACAATAAATGGTAAACCTGGCCAAATGGTAAATTAGTTTATTGCCCCCATAAAAGTAAGCCCTATTGTTGCAGCTGTATATTTTTAGATTTCACAGCTGGGCACTGGTGGATCCTTTGTGGTGGGCCATTGTTGCATGGCACCCAACCATACTTTGCAAGGATGTGTGAATTGCTATCTTCCCAGCCCACCGAACCATTTACAAAAAATGCTAGAAAATGGTAGAAAATGGTAAATAATGGCAGAATGCTGTTATCATTCTTTAGAAACCATTAGAAGTATCCAATTCCACATCATGAATATTTCCAAAGTTTTACAGGACCAGGGAAATATTTACAAAGTTGAAACAGTGTTAGAAATATTTCTGAAGCATCAAATGTCCTAGACATATAATTACAAAACTTTAAAATCAATTCTAAACATTGGCAACAAACATCCGCATGGTGTCTTGGAATGGACTCTATACATTGTAAATATAATTATAGTGAAACAAGCATCTTGAATGTGTTTGCTATATCTGGTTGTGACCAAAGTAGCATTATTTAGATCCGTGATTGTAAAGCGATGTGGCCCAAGGGCTACAAAAAGAGGGATGGCCACTGCTCTATCATGTACACCATATGGTATTGTGAGGACTTTCTAAACTTACCAGTGATTCATCGATGTGTTGAATCTGGTTGTGGCTGAAGTCTGCTGTAGTGATGACACCCCAGACAGGCACCACGGTGGACAGCAGGTAGTCCTGGGTCTCCTCTTCTGTCTTCCACTGGCTGATGGAGGATGCTGCTGGGATCAGGACATCCTGAAATACAACATCATAGACAGAACTTTTACTTAATATAAGGCCATTTACTTAATATCCCTAAATACCCCAGTTTTAATACAACAGATAAAGGTTAACTGGCATTGCTTACAATGTCAGACAGCTGGGAAGAAAGTTAGACTAGAATTTTTTATAAGATTAAGAAGTTCAATTGAACTGCTTTACTGGAAATATTTGAGATTTCAAAGAAAATTTAACCTTTTGCTACACCTTTTCTGGAATGATTTTGTTGTCTACATTATGCAATGTCTCCAAATTCAGCACGTCTAAACTAGCACTGAACTTTGCAGACCATCCAGTACTGAGGTTCTTCCCCACGAAAGTGAAGGAAATGTTTACCTTGATTGCTGATGTAGACTGATGCACCCCTAATGTTGCTAAAGTCTTCTTCAGAGAGTCTAGGCCTGTCACCAGCTTGGCATTGCACTGAGTGATCTATGGAAAAGACATGAGGATCAACATATATTATTCTGGAAAAAGTAGATAAGATAGAAATAGAGCAATTTCAGGTTTAACCATTAAACTGCTGATGCTGCATCTTTGTGTTGTCATAGAAGAACTCAGCAGTGAGGAAGTTAAAAGTTGATGACTCACACAGCAGTGGAAAGTTTTATGTACATCTAATGTAAACATTAGCTAATAGTTTGGGGGATTATTTTGGATCAAACACTTTTTATTTTTATTAACTAAATGGCTAAGCTAGCGATTTTCCTGACATACTTTTTGTAGTGTTCTTTCACTGCTACAAGAACCATTTGCACATTTCAGGAAGATTGCTTATAATAAACTGTTGATGGTGCCTGAAACCAACCAACCAACCAACAAACTACTGTAAATGTATTTAAGTTCGCTGGGATTCGATTTTGCGGTAGCGTGAAAAAGGACTTTTCGCGGTGGTTTTAAGTTTGTGGTAGCACCATGCACTGTAGTCTCTTACTGACATGGAAGTTTGCGTTGAAGTGGCCATCGCGAAAACCGTGAACATCTAACCACTGCGAAAGTTTCTGCATTTACAGTATACAACAACTTACCTGTACTTGTTGCAGACATTTAAACATGGCCATGTCAAACGACAGACTGCTCACACTGATATTGCTGCTGCCCAGGTTGCCTTCAGCACCAGTTACCTAGGTAACAACAACAACAACAACAACAATATTAATGCAATGCAGTAGGTACTAACAGCTACCACCTTTCAGACTAATGTAATACAGATAAATTTTCATATATTTCACATGCTGCTCTAACAAAAGCAAAACTACACGTCTAATGTTTCAAGCAGCATGATATGTAAATGAATTGTACCTAAAATGCAACTGGGGTAACACTAAATACTAGCCGTGTAAAAGTACTATCAAATGATTATAGAATAGAGGAAAGCACTGTTGCATATACTTACCTGGAGGTATTTCAACTTGTAGACAAAGTCTAAGACATGGCTGAGATCACTGCGAGCATCTTCTGAGTCTGGTGGTGAAAAAATAAAGAACATATCTAAACTGCATGAAGTACTCTTGTTAGCGTGCCTAGTCCAGTGGTTAGCAACCCTTTCTCTTCAATTAGAAGTAATGGGATCAAGTCCCGACTGTGTTCTTCACACTACGTTGTGCATGCCACTGGAAAGGATTGCAATGCTCATCATGGGACATGAAACAGGGGTTTGTCACTTGTGCTCATTGAAAAGAGCAAGGTAAATTTGTTACAAAAGAACCTGCAAAAACTGTACATAGCGTCTTCTCTGACATGACAAAAATAGCTCTTCAGTTAGCTAAACTTGATCCATCACTTTCATTTCCAACAGGCTTCGTGAATGAAATTTTAAGGGCATTGTCCATGTCTGGAAAGGCTGATGCGCACCATGTAAATTGTAAATAAATTGAACAATATTTTTGCTGACTTGCTGAAGACCTTAGGTGGTAGGAAAGTGTGGGATATCAGAGGCATACTTACGACAAGGTGATATGGGCATCTGCAGCCTGGTGGAGATGGCGTGCAGCTGCATGGGGGTCATGTGGAACACCTCGCCTGCTGACAGGATCATGTCACCTGCAGGGGCACCAAGCAGCAGGGATGAATCCAATCTTCATAAGATCCTAGACTTACAGTATGGCCTTGAATCACACCACCATTTTCTGGGTATAGTTTCAAGCCTCAAAATACTTAGCCAGGGAATCATCCTCTTCCATCACCAGTAAACTACATGTAAGTAGGATGACACACAGGCTACAAAATACTGGGTACATATATAGGCACTTTGGTGCAACTTGAAACTTCACACCTAATTTAAGGTGTGGTACACCAATGCTTCCATACCCAAAATTGAATTTCGGACCCTGAGTTTTTTTTTTTAATGAATACATGATTATAGAAATCAGACTTACCTTTAGTAAAGAGCTCCTCAGCCAAAGCGTGGGTCACCCCAAATATTTCCTACAGAAATGAAAAGGTGTTAGAGATAAAACAGATAGGCAATATAATGTGGGTCTGCAATTCTGCTTAGTCTTTTCTGTAAGGCATAGGCAGCCTACATAAATTTTGATTTCCCACAATTTATTGGGAAAGCCATCTTATCCACATAATTTGTAGAGAGGCGACCAAATTTTGCGTAATTGCCTTCTTTGATTTCAGTGTAATATGCAGTGTGTTCTGAATTCAGTGTAAAGCATTGCCAGAACACCCAGTGCAGCCCTTGTTTAATATTTTTACATACTTAAGTAGCCATGATGTCCATATGTCTAGGACCTATGTTGTAGAAAAAATCAAGGCAATGGTCTTTAATCTCATATATGGTACTCAATCAATGTCACCTGATGATGTCACCTGATGGATGACTGAACTGAACTGATGGTAATCAAAATAGACACATGTACTAAACATATCCTTCCTCAAGAGAACGTCTTTTGGCTCTTACAGAACCAGAAAATATGCAGTGATTCATTTTGACTCATCAGTGATTTTCAAACTTAAAGAACAGCTCCAATGGCCATGCAGTGGGGGTTGTTGAGTTCTAAGAAAAATGTTAGTAAGACAGGAAGGGGCTAGGTACTCGAACTGCGACTGTCCCAATTGGACAGGGGGAGAAACCCTTGTGTGATTTAAATATTTTGGTGCAGCTCTTCAAAATGCTTTGCAGTGGGGATAAAAAGACTCGAGGTTTGAACTGAAGGTAAATAAATGAGCTTTGAAGTGACTGTTTTTCCTGGCTTCACTGTCTTTTAATTGGAGAGTTACTTTACCAACCTCACCCCTGTATCTAGGTGAATGGGTCCTTCTGCATTCCTATCATACACTTAGTGCTGAGTCAGGTGCAAAAGTTGAACAGTAGGCAAAACTTGGCAAGCAATTAGCAACTGCGCATTGTTGGAGAATAAACACTTACAACAAGGTCTGCCACGTTAAACGGAGGTTAGAAAAGTTCAGGAGTTTCTTGGCAGCCAATTATAAGGTGCGTAGTCTGTTTTATCATTATCTCTTTGCTGGGGGAAGGTTGTGTTTTAAGTGCTGTTTACTTGTACATGGCTGTGTTTGTTTCCACTATAACATGAGAAGCTGTTCATAGATGGTAATGATAATTGGTAGGTACGTACACAGGCAGGGTATTTGAAACAAGGTTGATTTGAAAATGGGCCTCTTTGCAGCTTTCTAACCTACTGATACCATGCATGTTGCATATGCTATGGATGGTGATGTTTTTTTGGAGTCTGTGGTAGATAGCTCTTGATAGAGTTGTTAGAGAAGTGGAGGTTGTACTTTTGTAGGATATCTGGTACCTGGTAAAATTGAGAATACATTTTGCAGACAAGAAAGTCTGTATGCAAAGGCTATGCGTTTCTGGGACCAGATTAATTAAAAACACATTGGAATCCTAATGGGAAAATACATGTAGGTAACACTATTCTTTGGTGGTGTTTCTGTGTGGCTGTTTCTGTATATTTGTGGGCCATGATAAGATAAGAAATGACTGAACTAAGGTAATATTTCATATATGGATAGATAAGATGAAAGGCATGTTTCAAGTATTGTGACATAATAAGGAAATGAATCACTAGAAATTTGAAGTAGATTTAGCATTATCAAACTGAAATGAAATCCTGCCCCAAAGGAAACGTGTAGGTGGTGGATATCTTTTCCTGACCTGTTTTTGCTGCATTCCATCAGGTTTTCTGAGGCAACGTGCCAAGGACCTTACTCAGGGAGTTGATAAGCTGGACCCATTTGGCAAGCTACTTTATCAATGTGACATGTCCCAGCTGTATTCTTTGACGTCATAACAGTGAACCCATTTTGCCACCAGCCAATTTTTTTTGTTTTAAATCAATGTATCAACAAAAGAAACTTGCTTTAGATTTGATAGTTTCCGGTGTCGTGTCAACTGCATGTGTGGTGTGAATTTCAGTCTAATGATTTTTAAATGTTATGGAGATCGATACCACTTTCAACTCCAAAATAAATGCATGTCCAGTATTGATGGACCTTGGATGAGGTTTTGCTTGTCAAGAAAGAAGAGAGCTCCTAGTACTTATTTCATAACGGAGTACCTGTAGCAACGGATTTTCCCTTTTTCTTGTACCATGCAGGACACAAAGAGCATCATGGGTGAAAAGCTGCCAGGTTTGCTGTTATCCCTTCCCATCATCCTGCGGGTGTGTGGATTGACAGCAGCTTCCTGCCACCTGGTTGGTTTAACTGCTGACTGCACCAACCAGGGTCTCACCAGCATTCCTCAGAACCTCCCCACAAACGTCACTAGGTCAAACTTGCAGCACAACCTGATCACAACATTGAATCAGTCTGACTTCTCCCAGTACAGGAGCTGGATAACTCTTGATCTAGGGAACAATACCATTGCCACGGTCGAGCGTCAAGCATTCTACTACCTGTCAAGTTTGACCTTCTTGGATCTTTTAGGGAATGACCTAACAAACCTCCTGTCTGACATGTTTACAGGGCTGGGAAACCTGCAAACACTTTACCTTGATGATAATGAAATCAGCAACATTCAGGCTGGAACTTTTAACTCAACATCTCAACTGAAAACCTTGGCTTTACATCATAACAAGCTAACATACCTCAGATCTGATATGTTCACAGGACTAGGTAATTTGAAGCAACTTTTCCTGTACAATAATGAGATCAGCGACATTCAGGCTGGAACTTTTACTCGAACATCTCAACTGACAACCTTGAGCCTAGATTATAACAACCTAACAAGCCTCAGACATGACATGTTTACAGGGCTGGGGAACTTGACAACCTTGGGTTTGCATCATAACCAGTTGATACATCTTAGGTCTGACACGTTTATGGGGCTGGAAAACTTGCTGACCCTTTACTTATACAATAACGAGATCAGCAACATTCAGGCTGGAACTTTTAAGTCAACAGCTCACCTTAAAACCTTGGGTTTGCATCATAACAAGTTAACAAACCTCAGATCTAACATGTTTACTGGGTTAGGAAACTTGGAGCAACTTTACCTGTACAATAATGAGATCAGCAACATTCAGGCTGCAATTTTCAGTTCAACGTCACAACTAACAGTCCTGTCTCTCCATAATAACAAGTTAACAAGCCTTAATTCTACCATCTTCAAAGGGTTAGAAAACTTAGAGCAACTGTACCTGTACAATAATGAGATCAGCAACATTAAAGCTGGAACTTTCACTCCAACATCAACTCTAAGGAACTTGAACCTGGATCATAACAAGTTAACAAGGCTCGGACCCGGCATGTTCACAGGTTTAGGAAACTTGCAGAAGCTTTTCCTAGACAATAATGAGATCAGTGACATTCAGGCTAGAACTTTTGGTCCAACATCAAGCCTAAGGAGCCTGAACCTGTATCATAACAGATTAACAAGGCTCGGACCTGGCATGTTCACAGGGTTAGGCAACTTGCAGAAGCTTTTCCTGGACAATAATGAGATCAGCGACATTCAGACTGGAACTTTTGGTCCAACATCAAACCTCAAGAGCTTAACACTTTATCAGAATAGACTGATGCTCTTTAAAGCAGAGATATTTCCAACAGTATCTGAGCTTCAGCTTCAGAACAACCAAATAGAAACTCTATCCTCAACAGCCTACGACAAGCTGTCCTCTATCTCTACTGTATACATTGACAATAACCCCTGGCAGTGTGACTGTAGGATGCTTCCCTTCAGGCAAAAGATGATGGGGTCTCGGGCATTTGAAAACCAAATAAAGTGCAAAGGACCTAGCAACTTTTATGGACAAAATCTTGTTGACATCAATCCTGAAGACCTTACAAGTGTCTGTACAGAGCCAAAGATCATGAGGTTTGGGAGGAGTGACAATAACACAGTAGTGCAGGGAGAGACTCTTCACTTGCTCTGTGAAGCTTCAGGAATCCCTACGCCAGACATAACAGTCATTCTTCCATCTGGACTGAATGTAACTGTTGAGTCAAGTGTGAGAGTGACTGTGGATGTGAATGGTACCATCACCATAACCAATGTTACTGCAGCAGATGCTGGTCTGTACGTCTGTACTGCAACAAGTCACCTTGGCTCCACATCTGCCAGGCTGTCTGTAGATGTCCAACTGAACGTGGTACCCACAGCTGTCACAAATACAAGTTATACTACAAATACAACTCTGCCACCCCCTTCAAAGAAACTGCAGTCTACTTCTCACACCTTCTCCCTGCCTGTTCTCATTGGCTCTGTCTGTGGTGCAGTCCTTGCCACTGCCCTGCTTGTTGCCATTGTTCCTACCATCTGGCTCAAGAGGAGGTCCCAAACTCCTCATTCCGGCTCATACTCAAGAGTATTTTTCAAAAACAAAAACACAGGAGGCACTGTTATACTCCGCAGTCATGATGGAGAGGAGGAGTATGAAAGGCCATATACAGGCAGAGGCCACAGAGACAACCCTGCTTTTGACATGTTAGAAGAGGGTGACTATGAGGTTATACCTCCCTCCCCTCCCCCTAGAAATGTGCCAGGCCCCCCAGGTGATCAGCATGGGTCAGCAGGTGTACATCCTACTGATAGCTATAACCCACAGGAGCCAATATATGAAAATGAATACGAGGCTGTAAAAGACGATGTTCATTATGAAAACAGTCACGTGACAGCATCAGCCACTAACGATACTGAGGATGATGTACGGGTAATCGTGGAGGATTACGACGGCCATGACTACCTTTCTTTTACTACAACCAAGAAATCTGATCCTTAGTCCTGCAAATATGAAAACAGCCACATGACTGCAGCTTCTAAAGATGCTGAAGCAGGTCCACAAGATATAATGGCAGGTTACATGTCTTTTCCTGCAATGGAAAAATACATGCCATAGCCCTGCAGAGATAAGAACAGCCAGGTGCTAGCAGGTGCTAAAGATGCTGGAGCAGCTGCACAGGTTTTTATTTATGACTATGAGAAGGATGATGAGTCAGGATCTGAAAAGAAGGACCACACTCCGACAAAGATGAGAGCAACCAGGTGAAAGTTGTTGAGTCACTTCCACAGGTTCTTATTTTGTAAAAGGCAAGAGATTATGAAGGAATTCTGCATCTGTCAACATAAACCTAAGGGGTATGAAGGTGCAGATAGTTCTCTACTCTGGATTAATCATGTATTCTACATTTGGGACATTCCTGTCTTTGATTTATGTTGGCTAGCTGACATAACTGCCATGTGGCACTAATTCTTCCACATCCGCTATGCAAGCACAAGTCAACAGCTGGTTATAGCAATAACTATTTGAGTACATGTATAATGTATAATTTGTCAGCCCTGTGCCCTGCTTATGCAAAGCTATGAACTGTTTAATCTATTCAAATTAAAAGGGACTCTACCATCTCTGATGACAGCATATTTTGTACTCTATACAGTGGTCTCCTGGCTTACAATACTTTTATCTCTAGTGGCAGTCTACTTATCTTATATCCTGATCTAAGTTATCTTTCTGTGCAAGCTCGTCTGACAACCATTTATGGTACTGAGTGGATAGAAGGCCATGAAAACTTGCTGACGTTATGTTTTATGAAACTTAAAAGACTGTGTACAATTCAGAATTTCTTCATATTGTATGTGTAGATTAAGTTGTGTTGTTTTCAAGATATCTTTCTTCATTAGTTTTTATCCATGGATCCCACACTGCATTTAACTTTTTAAGATTGTACGTTAGTTAGTGCTGCTGAAAGTGCTAAATATAATGCTTCAAATATCAAAAAGAACAGGGTCTAGACTCTAATTGTATCTTTGCTATCATCTAAAAGGTTTCTCTAGTAAGATCTAATTATGTCCGATGGTAATCTGATTGTGCTATACCTAGCAACCTTGTCAGAAGTAATAAATCATGGGTAGATGAATAATTGCCTAATTCAGTGAAACATTGTATATTTTGAGTTTAGTTTTAACAAAATCGACAAATCTTAAACTATGTGCATATAGAAAAAAACTGCGACACTTACATACAAATGGAAGTCTAAAAACCGTTCGAGAACTTTGGGGATGCAGTCTTGGTGTTTTTCTAACAGCATCTGTAGATAAGCTTCCAGTTCCTTCTGTCTCTTCTCCACAAAAGACTTAGACATGTTTCCCAGCAGTTTCTTGGGAGGAAGTGCATTCTTGTCTACTTTCTTCTCCGACAAGAGCTGGGGAAAAACAGTTTACCAAATATGAATTTGATTTTGAGTCGTTATTGTCTTCATGATATTGCAAATGCATCAGAAAAATATCGCCTTTTAAAAAAATGTGAGCATTCAAGACTTCTAAAAGAGATGAATGATACAAGAACATATATACTACAGGTATGAGCTGGCAGTTATCTTTCAGAGATCACCTGATCTACTCAAATTAAAAGTAAAAAAAAATGGAGTACCTTTTCATGGAGTTCACTGAATTCGCTGTAGCGATGTCTGACTGTCCAGGTGTTCGTTCCTGCAGTCACTTCGATTACATACACCTGTCACAAGTAACATGGCAGGAAAAGATCAGAGTCTGATTGTCATTTAAAAATGGCATTTGGTTACAGCTAAGTCCTTACATGATGCTTTTGCAAAAGACCATTCATTCATTCACTGGTTCAAATTATAACTTAAGTTATATGATCACACTGCTTACAACTCTAAATCATTGTGTCAACTTCTTCCGCTCATTTTTTTTCTGATTCCAGATCTGGCCAGATCTTCGCACAGACACCTTTTATCATCAAGGCCAGGCTACGCCCATCCAAAATCTGAAGGAGTCTTCAAAATAAAGGCACAATAAAAAGCCTAATTATAACACTTTTATCTTATCTTGGAAGTGGGGTTGTATAAACACTAATCGGGGAAGTATATAAAAGGGTCGACGAACACGTGTGTCTGTCAATTTCTATAATGTTTACACGGAATATTTATTTTTGAACAGGTCATCAACGAACTTGGCAACATCTGAATAAAATCGGACACACCTACCGTATAGTTTTCCACCTGCTCTGCTGAAGCTATCCGAGCTGTTTTCGCGCCCAGATATTCGCTGTAATCTTCTGCAGCTCCTGCCATAGCGATGGCTGATTTTCTGTTCCTCTTTTCGACTTAATTTCGGCTGAAATGAAGGGAAACACGCCGATTTTACTCCTAACTAACAAACGGCAGCCATCTTATCAGTCACATGACCTTGGACGATTCGATTACATCATAGGGGTAGATAACATCAACGTAAAGATATTTTGTCCAAATAAGGTCAGAGAAATTGGAAAAAAGAATTACATAGTGCATAAAAATAATTTCCTTCGTCATTTTGTCAATCTTTCTGCCTCTCTTGGAACTTATAAATCCAGGCTTGGTGCAAACTGAAATCCAGCTCAACTTGATATCACTTCGTAGTAAAGTCGCTAGAGGTCGCTCGTGTACGGTCCCATGTGGGGCTGTCTTGTGTAATATTTCCGCTAAGCGGCGCTCGTGCACGGTCCCATGTGGGGATTGTCTTGTGTAATATTTCCGCTAGGCGGCGCGCGTGCATGGTCCCCTGAGACCAAGGTTCTCCATGACAACAACAGCAACAGCGAGACGTCGCCATCTTGTGTAAACGCACTCAACAAACTGTGCAAGGGTTTCAGCAATATGAGCAGTTTCCCCTGATTTCTCTTAGATAGCGGGACGAATCCTCAAAGATGTCGCACGAGTAAGTTGACTACGCTTTGTTGTTTGGTTTTGTGTCGTTTTTGCGTAACTATGGCATCGAAAAACTAAATGTAGAAGCACATATTTGTGGGCAAGAGTTGTACTTTATTTGTAGAATTGGTCATAATGTAACAAACCCAATTTCTTTACTTCCTCAGTACCTACAACACCTTGTGGAAGCAGGCCCACACGACCATCACCGACCTGCTGGAGATAGAACAACCAGAAGAACCACCAAAGCCTGAGAGGGTGGGTAAAAAAAAGCCACTTATTTCCTCAGCATAATTTGATATATCAGCAAAGTTTGTAAACAAAGTGTTTCTTTGCAAACACGTTTAGAAGAGCGACATGTTGTTGTAATTGTATGTTTTGGAATGTAACGTTAGACCAAGGTTATTGGTGACAACGGTAAATTATTGAAGGCAGTTGGCAGGGGGGCGTTTCGGTAGTTCAATTTTTGCCTGATCAATTTCCTTTCTATCGATCTTCAATTTTACTGTAAATCGATATCTTATTTTTCATTACCTCCTGCACCCATGTAAATCTAGTCTCTCCCTCTTAAAAGTTAGATAGAATTTCCTAATTTTAGTTTCAATTTGATAACTTGCCTAAAATGCTCTGAAATGACACAGAGTCTCATTCTATTGTTTCAGGACCGTCTGACAGCCTTCCAGAATGTTGCGACCATGTATGTCAGGTACATCCAGATATTCCGAAAGCTGGAAAGCTCCTACGACCAAATTGTCCACCCACAAAAAAGGTACAGCACTCACTATACCACAGAGAGTTTGACAGTTGTAAAGCTTCAAATCATCATTTTCAACTTTGACATTGTCTATTTTCATAACTTTGCATAGATAAAATTCTGTTACTGACTGTTTACTCATCGTCATACTTTGCAGACGCGTGTTGCGCCACGTGTTGGACGGTGCCATCGGCCGTATTCTCGAGTTGAAGGGCGAACTGACTGGTCTGGAGTTCTCGGAGTTCCACTACTTTGACGACATCCTCTCAGATTTAAAACTGACTCCGGTAAGCATAATGCTCTAAATTTCTACTTAGTGATAGAAACTTGTCAAAATTGTCATGCTTGCTTAATTGTCATGAAAATACATTATTGTCAGATACTTGTGAATGTTTATTGCATGCTGAACTTGACTTTGATGGCTATTTTTTCTGTCCTTCATAGAATGACATTGAAATGCCGATCCCCAAGTACTTCACCTTGGAGCGATCCAAGATCCTGAAGGATCGGGAGAAACTTCTGGGCCAGATTCTGGCCAAGCTGGGCCCACAGGATAAGGACCTGGTAAGGCATACGACAAATTTTCAAACTGGGGCCCGTCCGAGAATAGTAATGGGAATCACTAATGTTTTTCTTTTATATATACATTTCTAATTTTCGTTTCCACAAACAGACTGGCCAGGCCTCATATTTCAAATATAATGTTACAACAGCATCCTACTGAAGTACATTTGTTAACCCTTAGAAAAAAATTAATTAACTTAAGACAATGATGTTGATTAGTGGGCTAGTTTATCATCAATCCAACTGCTGTAATGTAACATTTATTTCCCTCACAACAGAAAGAAGAAGAGAAGCCGATGTCTCTGGAAGAGTCCATCAGGATCATCCAGGTCCACGAGCGAGCGCGGCAGGGTCGGCTCCGTGCCAAGTTCATGCGCGAGATCCGCATGCAGGAGGAGCGGGAGAGGCAGGCGGCCAACCGCGGCGCTCCGACCATCGAGCCCGACACCGCCGCCATCCGCATTCAGAAAGTGAGTTGGAGTGACCCATTTCAGGGGAAATTACTGTAAATGCATTTAAGTTAGCAGGGATTTAATTTCGCTGTAGTGGGAAAAAGGTTTTTTCGTGCTGGTTAGTTACTATGCACTGTAGTCTTTTACTGCCATGGAAAAATGTCTGCGGCGGTTTTAAGTTGCAGTGAAGCTGCCACCGCTAAAACCCGAACATTAAACTGCCGCAAAAGTTTCTGCATTTACAGTATTTGGTTTTTGGTGATACCTCAGGGGTGGTGGACATTTTGCTCATTGGACAAGTATTCACCAGTTCACTTTATCAAACTGGTACTGCTTCAGAGTCAGGAAAAGTTGAATTGCCATAGAGTAAAAAAAAGGTAATTTTTTTCCACTGGTTAAAGAAAGTGTTTGTATAATATTATTCAAATGTTTACAATTTGTAAATTTTCTCCAACTTCAGGTGTGGAAAGGTTTTGCTCAAAGGAAAAGGACAAAGAGAGAGAGAGAAGAGGAGATGATGTTTATTGGGATGGTAAGTCAAACTTTCTTGTGATATCCATCTCTTTTTTTGCATGTTCAAAATCCTTTGTAACACTCAAATCCTTAATGCCAATAGAGTTGTACTTATGTAATTAGTATTTTTGTTGAGACTTTTGCTGTTGCTGACATCTCTTGCTCTTTCCCCACAGACACCGTTGCCAGGTCAGCCTGCAAAGAACACGCCACAGTTTTTAGCAACTAAAACAGAGGTAAACCCAGTTTGTTGGATGCTGACAATTGTATTTAAAGTACGGTCTATGCAGTGTTTGTCTAGAACATCATTCTATACTAGACAAACAATTGAATGTAGCAGTCCAGCCTTTACATTGAATGGTGATTAGATTAGATTAAAACAAAGCCTGGGATCAGAAATATAGGACTACTGTGGAAATGTTTAATATGTGTTATTTTGTGTGTAATATGAGTATGTGTGCCAGTACTTGGAGAGTGAGTCAGGAAGAGCATCGAGAGTCAAGTATCATTTCAAATTTTGTAATGTATTTTTGGTATTTAGTCCGCCTGTAGAGTGACCCAGGAGGAGCACAAGCATGTAATGTGTGTTTTGTTGTGTGTAATTGTTGTATGTAATACAAGTCTTGTGTGATACCCAGTCCGCCCGCAGAGTTACCCAGGAGGAGCACGAGCGGGAGTACCAGCAGGCGTTGGTGACCATCAAAGAGAAGCTGCGTGAGGTGGAGGGGCCGGAGATGAAGGAGAGCATGCAGGACCAAATAAGGCAGTGGTTCATCGAAGTCAGGTACGCAAAGTCAGGAAAGAGTGATATCTTGAAAGACTTATTCAATTTTTTGTCAGTTTTGTTGGATTTCTTTTTCAGATATTGCCTGCAATTGCAAAACAGCATCCCTTTGGTGACTGTAGTCCTTTAAAATGCAAAGTACAGCCATTAAAAGAAAAGCAGGTTTTTGCCAATATTTATGATAAGATTTGTTGTAGACCAGTGTAAAATTGTCCTTGTGATGCCCTTTTTTCAGGGATGCCACAGGAAAGTTTCCGGACTACCCAGATGAAGATGAAGGTGGCTCGGCCATGATCTTCAAAGAAAAAACTCCAGAAGAGGTGAGGAGGAGAAAAAACACTTTTTTCCTGACTTTTCTGAAGCCTAGTCCTTAGCTAACAATTTTTGCTATTGTCTATAGGTTTTGTTCTACAAGGCATTGTTACTACTAACTGGAAATTAAGAATCAGTGTGTCAAAGTTAAAAAATGTGTTCAACACATCTTTGCCAGACTGTCCAGGAAGCATGAGCCCTTTTGTAGACTGAATTGTTTCTGTACTCAGATCTGGATCAGTTTTAGAATTCACAGATTTTTAGAGCATCTACAAGATCAGGAAGATCTTCAGATAAGCTTTTCATTTTCAACATTTATTAACATTCTTCTTTCATATCTCCTGTATCATGTTTCATGTAGAGATATGATTTAATGTGTTTCTACTGTCATGAGATGTCATATAGATACAGAAATATTCAATGCTTTTGTATCTTCTGCAGGTTGAAGCTGAGATGGCAGCCAAGGCTGAAGAAAAGGGGAAGAAAAAGGGCAAGAAGGGGAAGAAGGGCAAGAAGTCTGGCAAGAAAAAAGGCAAAAAGGGGAAGAAAGGGAAGAAGGGAAAGAAAGGAGGTGACGACGAAGAGGTATTACATGATATCTTATTGTCAGTTTTTGGAATGAAATTACAATTATAATACAATGAAATCAAATTAGATATATTTAAAACAAGATAAGAAACAATTTTTGGTAAAGAATGGAGAAAATATTAACATTCTTAGAAATTCAACATCATGTGAAATACTTAAAAGGATCTTTGCGTACTGGTTTTCCAGAGAAAAGAATTTGTAAGTTTCTATTAAGTAGACTGAATTCTAAAGATGTGCCACTTTGTTCAGTCCTATATTGCTTCTAGAGGATCTTCCAAGCAAGAGGTAATGTTTATTCATGGTTTCACAATGTGATGTCAAGTGTGATGTCTTGTTCTCTCTTGGTTGCCTCGTATAAACAACTCTTGTTGTGACTTTCAGAGTCAAACTACCAGCCTCACTGCAAAACTTAGTGGCTATCACTTTTCACAATTATCACAATTATATTTTGTTCAGTCGTAAGGTTTATGACGGGAAAGTAAGAAACAGGAGAATGAAGTACAAAAGAACGGTGCAAAGTTTGTGTCTAAGTCCATGTTTCTATTGTCCTGCTAGGAAGAGGAACCAGGCTTCAAGTTGGCGCCTTCTCAGTTTGTTCCAGCTCTTGCTGAGGGAAACACTCAGTTTCAAGGTGAGAATGTATCCCTATTTCTTTACAGTTTATATGCCAAGTTCTGATTGGCTGTAGTACCTCTGTCCTTGGTGCTGATTGGCTTCCAATACTTTGGTTAATATGATTACGTTTTCAATGATTGCACTGATTGAATAATGGTGCTCTCCTTGGTGCTGATTGGCTTCTTATACTTCTTTGGTTGGTGTGGTTATTGTCCACTAATTGGTCAATGTTGTTCTTGTCCTTGGTGCTGATTGGTAACTACATTAGGTTACATATTTTGATTAAATGTTACAGTCTCTTTTCTTTCTGCTGATTGACTACCAAAGATAGATAGAGGCATCTCATTTCCAAGTTACTTTTGATTTTGTGATTTGAGAATTATTTGGTATTTTTTTTATATTTTGCTTGTATTGATCTAATTTATTGGAATGTTTATTGAAGGGGATATGTATCCCCCTGGTTAAATGAATAAACAAACAAAAAAATAGACTTCATCAGTTCTTATGATTATGTTTTTCTGTTGATTGCACTGACTGGTCATTGTCCCTGTCCTTGGTGCTGATTGGTTACTAGTAGTTCAACTGGTTGTCTTGGTGCTGATTGGTTATTTCAAATGGTTGTCTTGGTTCTGATTGGTCACTTCGACTGGTTGTCTTGGTGCTGATTGGTCACTTCAACTGGTTGTCTTTCCTCAGGTGTGTGGAAGGAGCGAGACGAATGTTTCTAGTACCTCTTTTCTTCTGATTGGTTACCAAATGCTTCCTCCATTGTTATGACTGTATGTGTTTCTGTTGATTGCACTGACTGGCCATTGTCCCTGTCCATGGTGCTGATTGGTCAGTTCATCTTGTTGTCTCCCCCAGGTGTGTGGAAGGAGCGAGACGAGTCGGACAACTTCAGCCAGAAGCACGATGCTGAGCTGATTAAGGAAGATAAGAGGAAGGAGGTGGAGGGGGAGGTCCGACTCCAGGTGGATGAGCTGATGAGGGAGGAGCTCAAGAACCTCAAAGCTGTGAGTGACAACTCTGTCAGGCTGCACTATGTTTGTCTCTCAAACCTGGCAATCTTAGAAATTTTCAGTCATACATTACATACATAGTCATACTTTTATCAAGTTGTAGCGTTAACAAAATTCCACTTCCAGTGTGATTTATCAAATTTTCACTAATACACGCTATAATATCATTTGTTGTATGTCTTTGGCTGTTTGTTTTATGTTATGGTTATCAGTGTCAAAATAGATCTCACATTGTTTGGACATTACGTCCTTCTCCTTCTTTCTGACTCAAATTTGTTCTCCATTTTTCAGGCTGTGGAAAGAGACAAGGGAAAGAAGGGAAAGAAAGGAAAGAAGAGTGGAAAGAAGAAGGTAAGTTACAAAGTTGAAGTCATTTTTTGTTTTAATTCTATTCTTCAATGCCAATGTTTATTGTAGAAATATTCAAAGTGACATGTATTTAAAGTTACAAAACAGGCTTGAGTCACTATACAGGTCTTCACCAAGGTAGAAATGTGAAAGAAAATTTTTGCAATAAGCTTAAAGAAGACTTCATTATAACAGTTACATTAAAAATTGAACATGTATTCCTGTACTACTGTGATTATTCCAATGCTTAATGTGTTCTCCCATTCTGATACAAGCTGCGTAAAAGGAGTAGAAGTAGAAGTAAAAGTAGAAGTAGAAGTAGGAGTAGGAACTCGTATGACACGTTTATCGGTAGTGCCGTTACCAAGAGGAGGAAGTCACCGGTAATGTGTTGTCCTTATATCACCACTCTACCTACTGCACAAAAATAGTTTTCAGAATAAGCCTTCTCATGGTTTAAACTGAGCACATGCAGCAAGATGTATTGTGGGTAATATGTCAAAGGTGACGGCCCCTAACTTGCTTAATTATGTCCAGATGTGTTCTGTTGATGCCTTTAACTTTGACATATTACCCACAATGCATCTCACTGAGCATGTGTAGTTTAATCTGTGAGCAGGCTTATAGCATCAGTTAGAATATAGCTGCACAAAAAATAGTATTTTTGTAACACCTGTGGATGTTTTATAGAATTTGACCACACTGTGCTGTCACTGCAAAGCAACGTAATAATGAAAAAGTAGAAACCCCTATGTTGTGTACAGTAGCATGGTAGCTGATGTTAAATAATCATGATATAAACGCTATAATTTCTTTTAGAAAAAATCCTCCACGGCTGACGACTACTTGTACAGCAGTTTCAGTGTAAATAGTTTAGAGTGAAAGTGTTGAAAAAAGCAATCTAATTCGTAGATAGTAAATCACATGTGCATCATATATCAAAAGATAAAACTCGCACAGTTCTACATGTATTTGCACATTGTATTTTTGATTGATAGTTTTGTGATGTAGGTCACTTAAGCAGTGAATTCTTTGCACAGTAATGAATTTGTGCCAACTCACGATGTTTCTTTAAGCTGTAAATTGCACTGATTGGCCACTGTGATCCCTGTCCTTGGTGCTGATTGGTTAATGGCTGCATATTCTGGTTGGCTGAAAGTGTTGATTGCACTGATTGGTTAATGTCAACCCTGTCCTTGGTGCTGATTGGTTAATGCATTAGTGGCATATTCTTATTGGCTGACACTGCATGCAATTAACAAGATACAGCAATGGCACCTATAAGTTTATAACAAATAAAGGCTGATCTTCATCATTTGGCAATAATTGCATCTTCTCTTTTTTTCCAACAGAAGAAGAAGGGAAAGAAGAGCGGGAAAAAAGGCAAGAAGGGGAAGAAGGAGAAGGATCTCACTGCTGACAGGTACAGCTCATGTCAAAACGGATTTGTGATGCAGACTGTTCTTTATACTTTTACCAATCATTCATACCCCCCCCCCCCTTACATGAATGTAACACTTTAGAACAAAGTCATGAAAAGGTCCTGACTGTGACACGTGCTACTTATATATTCACTGAATTTGCTCCTCAGTTCATGAACTTGTTCAGTACTCTACTCTTGCCTTCTGTCCCTCTCATCTTTATTGGTTAAATCTTCATCTCCATTCAATTTGATTACTTTCCTTCCCTAATTCCTACTCTTTGTTATTGTTGCTTCATTCATATATATGTTGTATTATGTATACTATGTGTAATTATCATTTCCTTAATTTCATTGTACATTCCTCAGTTTCCATTATGTTAATTATGTATGATTTTGCCATATCATTTTACACTTATGTTTTGTTACCTGGGTCGCCTTGGAATTTGGCAAAAAATGCTAAGGGGCTACACACGAGTCCTCGTGATGAAATAGGTTAATGATTTTGTTTCACCCAGGACTATTGAGTCCCTGTATGAGGAGTTAGTGCAGGAGGGAATACTGGTCAGGTGCCCCAAGGTGCACATGTCTGACTACCTGGGGGAGTACAGCTACCTGGGCACCACCCTGCGCACCGCCAACATCGAACCCATGCCTTCTCTGCATGACGTCCGCAGAGTGGTCACGGAGTACGGGATCCTTCCGCTAGGTGGGCAAAACTTTTCTGTTGTCACTCTGTAGCCTGGCCAACATCTTCTGCATCTTAAATTATTGTCATTCATATAGCTTAAAAAGAAGATTTAGAAAGAACAGGTACATGTAGAATGTGTTTTGCCAGAAAACAAAAACAAACAGAAGAATGATTTTGTTATGCCCACATCCCTGTCCTTGGTGCTGAATAGTTGATTTGTTTGATTGGCTTTCAAATTGACCTAAAGGAAATTCTTACAGAGAAAGGAGAAAGATTTGCTCAGAGAAATTCCATTCTGTGTAATTAATGATAGTCCATTAGTATTGGACAACATTTTTGCTGACAACATCACCTTCATGTATCTCACCAGGATCTCAGGCTGTCCATGAGCAGGCACCGCTGGTCAAGTCCCTCCTGCTGACCGGTCCGCGCGGGACGGGGAAGAAGATGCTCGTCCACGCCATCTGCACGGAAACCGGCGCGAACCTGTTTGACCTGACGTGCACCAACATCGCGGGAAAGTACCCCGGGAAGAGCGGCCTGGCCATGATGATGCACATGGTCTTCAAGGTGGGGCAGCTTTCTTAAAGAAACTGTGACAGTCGTAAATTCATTTACTTTTGCGGTGATTTTATTTTACAGTAGGAGGAAAGAGTCTTTTTTTGCATTGTTTAATAGCAATTGAAACAATTTGGTAGTACATGGTGTCATGAATTTGTGTTTGTACCAGAAAAACTCCTTGATGTCTTTTCCTTACAATATTATTGAACTGTTACAGTTTTTTTTCGTACGGATATATTCATCTCAAGATGCTCCAACTGACATTTCTTATCTTTTATTTTGATATAAACTTTCACCTTTTACAATTATAACAATGTATCTAATCATGTATTCACCAATAAAACAGTTACATGCAGATAAGACGGAAACACTGATCTGTTCTCCTTCCCAGGTTGCCCGGCAGTTGCAGCCTTCCGTCATCTTTGTTGGAGACGCGGAGAAGACATTCTTGAAGAAAGTCCCCAAGACTGATCCTGTAGGTCATACTTCAAACTTCCAATGACTCTTGTTTGGAATTATGAACAAAAATCTGCACAATAGAGTAAGTTTTATTGCCACAGACAAGTAAAAAAGCCTGTAAGATTACTGAAGATAAGTTATGTAGCAAAATACTTGTGAACGATTTCTTTGAAAAAAAAAACAGTTTGTATAAAGCATTCTAGTTTTCTTCTCCTCTCACCCTGACGCCTGTAGGCCTGAGAGCCTGTGAATTAATGGAAGACGATGGAATTTTCTAAAGAAATCTGCATAATGCACAGGTTTTGTTACCTCAGCCATGTGAAATAGTTTTGTGCCAATCAAAGATAGGGCATTCTCAAATGCCTCTGAGAACCATCTCTTTGTAGATAAAAATTTTGTATAAAGCATAATAAATCAGATAGGTTTCATTGCCACAGTCACATGAAATAGTCCATAAAATTACTGAAGAAAGGGTATGTAGCAAAATCCTTAAAAGCATTCTTATTGTCTTTTCTTCCAGACTATGGATTTTTTTATTTGCACATTCAGTAAGTTTCCTCATCTCAGCCAAGTCAAGTAGCCCAAAAAATTACTTAAGATAGGGTATGTAGCCATATATAGCCATGTAACCATATAATCACATATATAACCATTTCTTTGTAATAAACAACTTTGTATTAAGCATCCCCATTATCTTCCCCCCAGACTGACCCCAAGAGGCTAAAGAAGGACCTCCCGAAGGCCATCAAAGGCATGAAGGCGGAGGACCGTATCGTGGTGATTGGGACGTCACGCCAGCCCTTCGACTGTGAGCTGAAGGCTCTGACAGGCTGCTACCAGAAGATCGTCCTCATCCCGCGACCAGACTACGCCTCACGATTCTGTAAGTTTCACTTTGTACTGGAAATTGAAGTCTGTGCCAAAGACATAAGTCCTAATTTCAGGCACCTACCACACATTGGTTTAATAAAAGTAAGTAAAAATACTGTAAGTGCAGAAACTTTCACGTTTAATGTTTGCAGTTTTTGTGGCAGTCACTTCACCGCGAATTTAAAACCGCCGCAAACATTTTTCTTTGGCAGTAAGAGAATACAGTGCATGGTGCTACTGCAAACTTAAATACACTGCGAAATCTCCCGCTACCAAGAAATTAAATCTCCACCAACTTATATGCAGTTACAGTTTGTTGCAGCCTTATATTCACCCAGTATACATGTTCTGGAAGGCATAAATCTCAAATAGTCCATCAACTGCACATTGTTGCTCAGAAAAATGCAAAAATGGTTGACCAAGTCAATAGATATCAAATTAAACCCACCAGTTTTTTCTTGTTTGACAAGGGAAGGTGTTCAGAGATTGTCAACCATGCCAATGCCATCCCTGTCCTTGGTGCTGATTGGTTAAAGCATTCGGTTGCATGGTCTAGTTGGCTGTTACTCCCTCTGTTCTTGGGGCTAATAGGTCAATGAATTTGGATGCATAGTGTGATGTGATTGGCTGTTACTTCATCTGTTCTTGGTGCTGATTGGCCAATGAATTTGGATGTGTAATCTGATTAGCTGTGCGATCAAAAGTTACTCAATCAACAAGCTTTCAATCAGTACTCTGATCCTTACCAAGTTGAAATGAGCCAAGGCCTACTGTCACAGATGAACTTACATTCAAGTGTTACCAGGTTGTTTAATGTAGTGTTATTTGTTTCCAGTGATGTGGCAGTCCATGATCCAGAAGGGCCAGGGGATCCTCACCAACCACCTGGACGTGAGCTCCCTGTCCAAGGTGACAGACGGGTACACACCTGCGCAGATGTGGACAGCTATACAGCAGGTGCTGACAGACAGACGCATCCAACAGGTGAGACACCTGCGGCTGAAACTCAGATATGCAACTCAGGGTCCTCTCCAGTTTTTTTTTACAGCTAGGGGGTATCTTATCGTGACTTGAGTCATGTAGGAGGGTCTGGGGGTATCCTCTCTCTGAATTTTTTTAATCGATAACCCTCAGAAACATGACTTCCTGCATTTCACGAAAGAAAGCCAACATTTTTTAAAACTTCGGTTCAAAACAATAGAAAAGCACCCTGTGTAAACACAGTTTTAAACACAGTGTATGGGTTCAATCTCAGCGTACGGGATGCAAATTACAGCGTAGGGCCCCCATGCTCAACTGCACTGGGCTAGCAAGAAACCTGCAACCTTCTTATTGACACATTTATGATATCCACTACTACCACTGGTTCTTTGTATCGGCACAGTTTTAGCACTGTGCTAGAATTGATTAGAATGGAAAAATAATTCTAAATTCTTTGTTACAGTTATCCAAGAGGCCACTAACGTCTGTGGAGTTCATCAGTCCGTTGGCAAGGATAGATCCTATCTACAAGGAAGAAGAGGAAGCCTTCAAGGTATGGTATACTCTTAACTTTCACTCTCTATGTTCTATTGTAGTCCCAGCTGGGTGGTTTCTTTCCTTACATTGCAGATAACCAGACAGAGTAACAGATTAAGCTCTGCTAAAAAGCAACTTAAAGTTTGTTTTATTCTCAGACATAAGACTTCCGTTTAGCTCAATTTCATCAATGAATTCTTTGATTTGCATCTTTCTCAAGAGCTTTTTTCCATATTGAACCTCTTGTATCATGAGTATACAGTCAAGCCTAGGTCAGTTTTCCAAGAATGAAGCTGGCATACTTAATGATTTTCTGAATTAGGACCACCCTAGTTCTTATGACATAGAGAAAAAGAGGTTTGGAAGAGAATTACTGCACCACCTGTATAGCTAGTCAGGAAATATGAAGCTAGCTTCAGTCTTAGCTGTGTTGAACCCATAGGACTGGTTTGAGATCACCCCCCTTTCTAAAGCCAAGGCTGCAGCCACGGCAGAAGATGACGAGGACGAAGAAGACGACAAGAACAAGAAAAAGGGCAAAAAGAAATAGACAGGATTAGGCAGGCTCAGATGTGATTGGTCAGGCAGGTGGTTACCATAGTTACCAAAAGTTCTAGGTTTTGATTGGCTCAAAGTTTGGAGCCAAGTTGTTTCAGGTTCTTTGGCAGTTTATATGTTCTGTTCATGCTGTCCTCTTGTGGAGGTGATTGTTTAAACCTAATACTAGTATCTTTTTTGTTTTTGTTTTACAATGGCCACGGTCTATAGGCTAATTCTGTTTTTCACTCAAGGGTCTTGCTAGTCATCAATCCTCTTCTAGCTCCATCACTCCTTTGATCACTTCAAAGCAGAATAGCCTGCCACCTATTAGTAGAGAAATTTTTGGCATTTGAATAATTATTCATCTAACATATAGGCAGTGACCCAGTCATCCTAACGGCATGGTGATGGGTTTGAAACAGGCATTCAGAAAGAAAAGCAAGACACATGGATCAAACCTTCCAGAGGGGACAGGGGCCAGGCTGATCTGTGCAGAAGCGATCATTGAAGCAAATTGGAGCTAGAATGAGAAGGATATTCCAGATTATAGTCATGTTGGGCTATGTCACTGACGGTCTTTACACTGTGTTTGAAATCTAACATTTGCTAGGCTTTTGTAACAGTGGTGTTCAAGGACTGCTAAACCGAAGACGCCTAACGGCTTAAGCCTTTATGGCCGAACGGTTTGCACGTTCGATTTGTGATCCGGCTGCCCGGGTTTGGCGCGGGTTCGAATCCCGGGAGTCGGGGTGTTGTTTCTTTCTGTTCTTACTCGCCCCTCTGAATTTCTACAATGGTTCCCACACCGGGAATCGAACCCGGGCCTTGGCGGTGAGAGTGCCAAATCCTAACCACTAGAATGGTTCCCACGCCGGCCCTGTGATTAACAGGCTAGTATGTGCCACACAGGGATGTCGATCTCGGAGATTCGAGCACGAATCTTGAAAAGAAAAGGGGGAGTAGTGTAACAGTGGTGTTCAAGGACTGCTAAACCGAAGACGCCTAACGGCTTAAGCCTTTATGGCCGAACGGTTTGCACGTTCGATTTGTGATCCGGCTGCCCGGGTTTGGCGCGGGTTCGAATCCCGGGAGTCGGGGTGTTGTTTCTTTCTGTTCTTACTCGCCCCTCTGAATTTCTACACTTTTAACAATGGCAATTAGGAACTCTTCACTGCCTGTGCTTTTCAGGAAGTAACGTATTGTCCCTCCATTTTTCAGAGTTGGAATGAGAAGACTCCGCTGGGGAAGAAGAGAGCAAAGGCTGCCAAAGGGGATGATGATGAGGACGGGGGAGGGGGGAAGGGAAAGAAAGGCAAAAAGGGCAAGAAGAGTGGGAAGAAGGGAAAGAAGAAGAAGAAGAAGTAAATGCCACGTCACCCAGGATGAGATTAACACTGTGTATAGTATACATACTCCTTATATTGTGTATATCAAGCTGTACTATATCATTAATGTTACTGTGGAGATAAATGCAGTGGGGTTTAGCCATTAACAGAAACTCCAAGTGAGACAGGAATTAAAAAAAATTGTAGTTACTAAGCTTTGTAGAGAAATCAACTGGGATGATTAAAAATTTAGAAAAAAATTCTTCATATAGGCAAAGAAAAGTTATGACCTATTAGCTATATACTGGGCGTGGGTGGTAAACTATTGTGACTGCCCTGTATTGGTATGTTTGTAAAATGATGCATACATCTCTGCAGTTTTGTTATGAATTGATGGAGGTAAATGCTACTCTATGTGAGGCAAATATTGTTGTTCCTTCACCCAGATTGTAATTCCTGATTAAATACATTGTGTTTGCACAACTAACTTTGTGGTCAGCATGACTTATTTTGTATCATTATACACTTTAAATCACTAACATGTAACGGCTATGCCTATGTGACTTCACTCATCAGACCAAGGATCAAGCCATGTTGGAACATAGTGAAACATCTAGTATCCAGAATTTCTTTCTCATCTCCTTTGAGTGTTGAATTGACTTTTACATCATATGACATTTACTTAGGATCTGTTTTTTTATATTCTTTTGCAATTTATGGCATATATTAGCTAGTTTTGCAGCTGCTCTGTACAATTTATAGTATGGTCGACCTTTTTGCATGGTGAAAGGGACAAAATTTGATGCACATGCAGATGTCAACCATATTATGATTAAATGAACATTGCCTTATGCAAACATGAAAACCATGTTTGTGTTTGTTATGTCAACGACACCTCCAGGCTGGGGCCTTTTTGTGGGAGGGCAGATCGATGCACTCAATGGCATTGTAAAGAAATGTCCTTGATGCACTCAAATGTAATCAGGTGTTTTTAAACCATTTCCTAAAATATGTGAGAAAATAAAATATTACATATTCTATTGAATTTGAAAGAAGGTAATGATAAACCATCATATTATAGCACAAGTTCTAATAGTAGAATGCATTTCTCCTTGACCTTTGACATGCTGACAACCTGAAATACTCGCTCATCCAGGTAATTAGCAAAGGGTCATAGGTCACTGAGTAACATTTTGCAGAGAAGCGCCAGACAGAACTGCTTCGTCATGGTCCTCAAGGCCATGGCCATCCTCGTCGGTTCGGTGCTTGGGAGCATCCACTTCGAACAAATGGCATGTTTCAGTTTGTTATATTTAAGACACTGTTTACAGCGTGTGTGTTTACAACTCCTATTTGACTTAGGAAGGGAATAGTCAGACTGAGTCTCAGTTCTTTACATTGTCATGTTGTTTGACTTCATAATCCAGACCAAGTCTTACTAAAGATATAAGAAACAGTGGGATGAGAAATACATTTTATAATGTACAATACCAACTTGACAATGTGTTCTAATACTTATAATATACAGTAATTTGGAACAAATACTGTTAGTAGTAATTTGGAACAAATACGATTAGAATGTGCACGTTAGTAAGTCTGTTATCTGATATGTGCTGGTCTATTGGGTTTAAGTTGCTGCTCTATTGGCAAATCTAACTCTGTCCCTGCCCCTGCAGTCCCCTGATGCTCCAGTGCATCTGACAGGGGAGGTGGCAAGACTGACTCCAGGACCACATGGCTTTCATGTGCATGAGTTTGGGGACACCTCAAATGGTAGTCTTTTTTATTACATGACCATTTATGTTTAAGCCAAAATTTGTCTGCAAAAGGTAGATTAGAAAGAGCTTCGATACAGACATTGGCAAGCTATATGTCTCTGCATTACTTTTACCCTTTTGACTTGTAATATAGGTTGCACCAGTATGGGCCCACACTTCAACCCCTTTAACAAGGAACACGGTGGTCCCAATGATGCTGAAAGGTTAGTGTTGATTGACTATTTGTACAAGTACAAGATCTTGTAGGAACTACAAATTAAAGTAGGAAAAGACAGAGCCACTGTTGACAACTTAGATTATAACTAATAACTCTCATCTGCCATGTTGCCTGGTGATGTCATGGTACATGGTCAGTTGTCAAATACTGAAAAAGAGGCAGAATCTGGTGGCATAACAAAAAGATTTTGATACATAAGAAGAACTTAAATTCATATATAGCATATCTATCATCAGTTGGTCGATATTGCTGAGAAGTTCTTTTCTGAATAAAGATTTAGAATCTGAATTCTTTGTTTCCCCTTGTCCAGGCATGTTGGGGGCCTAGGTAACATTGTCGCTGGCGATGACGGAGTTGCCCTGGTGGACATCACAGACAACCAGATATCCCTGTATGGGGTAACCTCCATCATCGGTAGGGGTCTGGTGGTAAGGCAGACCAGAGAACTTAGTTTATTCCGATTCAAAATGAATAACCCGATACATATTCTGACCTTTTAGTAACGTTACAGGTGTTCTTCAATTTGACTTCATGATGAAGTTTCCAAAGGGACTATTATGAGATGCTGGCAATGTACTCATGTACTCTTTCATTCATTTATTTATTCATTGATCAGAAGTAGATCATCAATGAAATCTGGAGGACAAAGCTAAGTTGACAAGGACAACAGAAAGGATGGTTGGCCATTGATATGTTTATATCTTAAAGTGAAGGCATTGTCAACAAACTTTCCTAACTGCATGTCATCTAATCAAACTAAAACTGGGACCAGTCATTAATTTTACTAAACTTGCGCGGATCACTGTAAACATTTGTAAATATCAACACCATTCAGGATACGATCCCTGTATGTCTGCTATTTTGGTATATCAAAAAGGACTTGCAAATGCAAAAGAAATGCATGTATGCCATTTTTATTTTCATAAAACTGATATCTTGCATAGGGCATTTTATTGGAAGAGAATCTTCAATAAGGAGGGATGATAACTTATGAAAATGATGTATGTCTACATGCACATTATACTGATCATGACACCCGCAGGTGCATGCTGATGAGGACGACCTTGGGAACGGTGGTCACGAGTTAAGCAAGACCACGGGGAACTCTGGAAGACGTTTAGCGTGCGGTATCATCGGCATCACTAAGTTGTGATGTGGCCACCTATGAAACTCTTCAACTGGCTACAGAGTGAAACAAAAGTTGTGCCTTATCGTATGACACGCCACGTGCTAAAACTACAGTACCAGATGTTAAAACTTAACTGCAACAATAAAGATAGTTTCTGCAAGGACACTGTTGTGTCTGTATACGACTTTGTGTCCGGTGCTGTCCAGTTCTGAAATGGTAGTTAGTAATACGGTAATAGTCGTATGAACCTAGCAAGAAGAAAAGACGTAATGTTCGTTCTGACATGTTTACAGCCTCTCAATATGTGTATGGTTTGCGTTGTAAATTTCAGAATAAACTGGCTGCATGCTCGGGGAACTATTTTTGACGACGCCTCAGGGGAGTTGTCAAGTGGTATATATTGCGTTCAGTCTGCAAAAATTCTAGGAATTGCACAGGCATTGTTCCACAGGAATGCTGTATGCTGGGTATGCAAGCCCTCCCCCCCCCCCCCCAATCTGTTCCAGATGTATCTCTGGTATGCAATGGTGGGATGTAGGTCACAGTGGCTCCCTGGAGGAATCTGTCCTTTGAAACTTAAGTGGTAGACAGGGAAACTCTGCACAATGGATCAAGTTTTCTTAGTTGTTATGTTAGAGCTTGTTCAAGCCATACGCCACAGGCAGACAGGAAATACTTCATATAGAGGTCATGATCTTGAATGATGGCATCCAAATGGTTATCATATTCAGAGCCAAATGTTCAAGGCCTATTATACTATCCAAAGACTGGGATATTACGAAGTAGGACAGCCATGTGGGTTAGGTGTAAGAAAGTCATTCAAGGACGGAAGTGCTAGAAACAGTTGGTTCTTCCTTATGTTTTATTCTCCAGTACACACGGTACTGTGCTCAGCTGTAGGTTTAGGTTTCTGGCAGACCATTGTACTGTACCAGGGATAGTACATTTCTGCTGGCTGTAGGTTTATGTTACAGGTGGGCTAGTATATTATGCCAGGGATAGTGCGACAGGGAAGTTCCAGTCTATTTCTGATTTGAGCTGTATTGTTGTTATCCTCAATCGTCGTCATGGCAATAATATTTTTATTGCCAGTCTTGTTGTTTTTAATCCTCACTACATTCAATCAACCCTTCTGTAGACTAAGTCTCCTTGTGTACGTCATTCTCTTGTGGTTTTTCTGCTGATGAAAAACGTGAGAGGATTCAGACATGACATGGCATGAGAGAAGCTATACCATAACTCAACTCGACCTAGGTTAGAAACGCCAAGGTGACTTGGCTTATAGGTGATACAGGACTGATATTTTTATAAATACAATGTCACAACGAAGCAAAAAAGTCTTATGTTTGCTAAAAAAAAGGTGGACTGTTTGCAGCAAATTCTAAATCATGATGTAATACTAGTATTTCACCATAGCAGACCTATCAGGCGACGGTGGGTATAGAGATGGTTGCTGTACCCGATCGACTGACGTCGAGGAGTTATTCTAAGCTCGATCCAATCAAATGCTCCCTGATAGTTGATTGTATTAGTCTAGTCTACACCTGTCGGGCTTACATTCAGATCACGGGATGACCGTAAACACAACGAGAAACTGCCGACTTGTGACGACCATTCTGTCCTGACAGGTACGATATTTTCTTGCTTATGTCTTGCATCTCATACAACTGTGCTTACTTAGACTTGTACATGTTGTTCACCTTGTATTGCCTAGTTGTAAGGGACGTGCTTGGTCGTGACCTTCACTTCGAAGGCGTCCCTTACAGGATTCGTGGGATAGCCTCAGATCTTATAGTATGTGCGACGAACCAGGGACAAACAGAGCCAGAGCTATATAGAAGGCGTCTGTATTCTCTCTCTCTCCAAAGCAGAACTGAGTACATGGGTTCTATTTTCTTATTTATATGTTTCCTATACGCCTACACACATATTTCTCAGAAAAAGGTAACGTTATATTCTTTTCCTTAGAGAACTAGAGTTCGGCGACCTCATACCTCCATGAATATTTAGAGCTTTTGTTAATTTCATGCAAATGACTTAACATTAACATGATTTATGCATGGTGTTTTTCATCATTGAATAATGTACAGTACACATGTCACAAGTAAAATTCCCAATTCAAATCATTAATCATTAAGTTGTTTTGCAATTTGTGCATAAATTATGCAAATATTTGATATCTGCATATGTTCCACCGATTATAATTAACAAGTGTTACATTTATCGAAGTCCAGTTATTACAAACAATGGAATTATATAATTTCCTCATTAATTATGCAAACTAAGTCCTTATTTGCATAAAATGCATATCATTATGAACATCTTTGCCTAAGCTACCTGCATACCTAAAATTCAGGCAATCCGCCGTTCCTTTCTGCAGTTATCCTCTTTGGAGTGTCTTGACAAAAACGCTCCTGCAGTTCCACAATTAAATGTTAGGGGACTGAAACTTGCCCCTCTTTGCCATGACGCTAAAAGCTATCTACCATCCAAATGTCACGACCATATCACGTACGGGACAAGAGATACATTGAAAAAACTGCTATGATAGAATATTCTCATTAATTATGCAAATGTACTCCTATTTTGCATAATTAGTATTTTATCTTGTACAACATTGTACCTACATACCAAAAATCATGAAAATCCGTTGTTCCCTTCTTGAGTTATCCTCGTCAGAAGTTTTTGACAAAAATGCCCTGCTATCCCAAAACTAGACGCTAGGGGGCCCAAACTTATGTCATTTTTTTCCTGAGCACAAGAGCTATCTAATACTTAAAAATCTTGACCATAGCATGTTCAGAACACCGAGATAGCAAAACCGGAAGTTGCGCTGCAGTACCAAGGTCACACACCAGGGGGCCCAAAATTGACCTTGACCTTCGTCTTCCCAACCCCTACCCACATACCAAATATCATCGTAGTCCATCAATAGGTTCTCAAGTTATTATGTTCACAAATATGCGGACACACACACAGACAGACACACTCAAAACTATACCTCCATTTTTCATGGAGGTAATGAATGTACCTTTTTCTGAGAAATATGTGTGTAGGCGTATAGGAAACATATAAATACGGAAATAGAACAGTCTTTACATCATCATGACATCATCAATGACTTAAACTTCTATGGTCATTTGTGGTCAGTCCCTGGGTGTACCAAATATGGTTGTGTCCACCAGAGAGATGAGCCCCCCAGCAAGAGAGGTGATTTGGCTGTCTTCGGGTCATTAGTCAAATGGCTACTCGGCCTTTTTCTCAGAACAGAGCAGGGCAAAAGTGACTTACCCAGTCTTCTAACATGACGATCTTGGAAAGTACAAGGAACTTAGCTAAATTACAATAGTAGTACAGGGGCACCCTGTTACATAGCGCCACATATCACATCATGTCTTGATGGTGTAGTAGCCGCGTACATTCAAAGGAGATTATAATTGCCATTCCCATTTACCGTTTACGCCTCTTCCGTTGGGCGGGTGCAGCCCTAGTCTGGATACCACACCCCAGCCCGATCTCAATGGATACCACACCCCAGCCCGATCTCAATATCTATCGTGCAGGGGTCTGGCAGGATGACTGTAGAAAGGCTCTCGAAGGCCCTTGATAAGAGGGAGGGAAAAAAATAGACAGGACAACAGGACAAGTAAGAATTTTTGTCAATTTTAAAACACATACAAAACAAGATAGTCAGAAAAAGGATGTGTCAAACTACCCACGATAGTCAGTGGTCCGTCGTGCATACAAGACAGTTAACATAGAATTATACGTCAATAGATCCATAGATTGACTCGACAAGAGGGAAGTAGGGGATCACAATCACAGCTTTCCCCTGTCGGCCCTCGCCCAATGTGATGAGGTACACCACAAAGTCAAAGAAAAAAAGTTGGCCCTCGAACTTAAGATATATTGGAGCATACAATCATTACAGAACTATAGCGCTGCTATAAATGTTATAGTATTCAAAACAGTTCCTCAGTATTGTTTATGTGATTCTCAGTAGACACCTTCGGTTTCAATACTCCTTCACAAGATAATGCCCTTCATTACTCCTTTCTCTCCTAGTTCGACTTGCTTTTCTATTTCTATTTTACGAACTTTCAGTAGTAGCAAAAGATCAACAAACTGCCGTATAAAGACATTTCGATTGTGACATTCTCTCGTTTTGTCACTTTTTTTTCAAGTTCGACGTCATATTGCCACAACGAACTCGGTCTGGGCCCATTTCTAGCAGCTGGGTTACTCTATCCGGTAAGTGAAGTCCTTTTCTTATTATCCTACTGCAAAACATCGGGACCACATGTCTAGAAAGGGAGGAGTCGTGCTAATTGGTCATTGGCTCCATTTTGCCTAAGGCCTAGCAAAAATGTTGTGTTTCCAGTTTCAGTCCTGAAAAAAATAGAGTCGGTCGGTAGGTAGGGATTATCTTTTTTTTTTTCTTGTAATTCTTTTTGGCTGGCCCAAACTCTGGTGATACATATTACAATACAGTTGAATAATCCACCACCTTTCGTTAGTGCCACTTAAGAGATCTCGTTGGAGAGCAGGTTTATATATCCTAGGTACGAATAGGTATGCTAAAGAGATTTAGTTGAAGAACAGGTTTTTCTATCCAAACTATGAATTAAGATGCAATCAAACAAGACGATGTCGATGCAAATGAGTTAATCAGCTCTTTGAATTACTGTTGTTTTGTGTGTGTGTGTGGGGGGGGGGGGTCCCATGTGGAGTGATGTGGAGTGATGCAAATTTCAATCATATCCTAAACAAGATTTTTCTACACACAGCAGCGTTCACCCCTAGGCCTTTCAGCTTTTGAAAACTGAAGAAAGACAGTTTATAAAATGATTTGTTCTTAAAATTGTATTGCTGCAGGTTAGCACTTTCACGTTGATGCCAAAGTCCTCATCAACTGCAGACCAATCACCGCGTTGTGTAAGACCCATCGAGGCGACCAATCCTCGTTGAGTAAGACCTATCGAGGCGACCAATCCTCGGACAGTGAGCAAACTAGTTCGCACAGTGGGATATCCATAAGAAAGGTTTTTGGTTCACAAGCCAGATATTCACAACAGACAGCAGATGTTTCGGTGACAGTCTGTCACCTTTCTCATGGCAATACTGACTTCTACATACTGGTTCAATTTCACACTACGGCTAGGTGTCTTTGCTAACAATACGGTCAAAAACATAAAGTACTGTCATATCTACAAGTATAAATATTGTCCAGCAGCAATCCAGCAGTTCGTTCAGCATTAGGCAACCTCACTAAAATGGTCCACAGCTTGAAAATGATCATGAAATGCTTTATGTTTCTCATTTTCATGCAGCTATTTATATTGGGTGTTTCGCTCCCAACTAGATGTTATGTTAAAGATGGTCGTCTCACTGAGATTCGTTGCCCACGTTCCAACATAACCCGTCTACCAGCTAAACCACCGCGCTTCTTGCAAAATATATTCCTTCAGCAAAATCGCATCGAAACCATCCATGACTTATCTGGCTTTCCCTTTGTCAGCAAGATGAATCTCAGCCATAATCTCATCAAAATATTCCCATGGGAATCTTTGAAACACATGAAGAGCCTTCAGATACTTGATTTATCTCATAATCGGATAACCTCCGTTAGGCTTGGCCTGGTCACAGAAGGTGCGACGGGTCTATATACGGTGAACATGGCCTGCAATCGGCTGATGGCCTTCTCTTTGGCAAACCTAGTCAATCCTTCTCTAAGCCGTACCATATACCAGCATACAGAAGGAGGGATGAGGTATATAAATGGTAATCCGATTCTCTGTGACTGCCGCATGTCGTGGTTGTCAGAAATGGCCCTCGCGTTTCACAAGTGTTGGCCACTCACTTGTACACCTAAAGTCAGGAAGGGGCTGCTTTTTGACGACTTTCTTGTCAACAGTTTGCCTAAATGTCGGGGTCCTGAAAATCTACAAGATGTCCCGCTACACGAGGCAAACTTAAATGTCTGCCCAGCAAAAGAAGAGAAAGTGACCGGAAAACAACTTACAATATTAGAAAATACCACGACATACTTCGTCAGTATTTCTGAACCACTTCTGCCAGCCGAAAGAAACCAGACCAAATTCACTCGACAACATCTGACGCTGATAGATAACACCATAAAACAGCTTAATGTATCATTACCTGGTCAAAGCGAGTCTAAAGCTACGGATACTTCAACGGTGGGTGTGACCACTACAGTTGTTTTCGTTTTACTTGTAGGGGTGGCTGGTGCTGTTGTCATTAAAAAAAGGTCATCCTAAACAAACAGAAATCAGAATTATGGATATCAGTTCAGTTCAGTTTATTGATAACAGCAGTCTTGCAAGTAACCAAGGCTCCTTGAATTGCACGGGAGTTTACAATAAATAAGACATTACCATCAGTCACAGCAGCATACATTCTGTTGTTTTAAAAAGATATACAAACATTTACCAATCGTAAAGACAATCTGTCTATACCAATTATTCAGTAGAATGAGACGAAATAAAAGTCCGGGGGGGGGGGTATTCTCCCTTAGTCTCTATGTACGGTGCTGCCTCTAGCAGCAGAGCATGCTGGGGTCATCAGTCAGTGGCTTTATGACATACTATTTAAAAGTTCAAGGTAAGGGATTGGCGAGTTTTTGTAGCGTGATGTACGGCAAAATGGGGACAGACCAAATCAACATTGTCATATGGAATTATCGGAAGGTGCAGACGGATCTGACAGAAATCCAACTTCAACCATGCGTCCTCAGACGTGTAAACTCAGCGTACGGGAGGGAAAGTGATTATTTCTCTCAGTTGTCCCTTGGACAACACAGATGACAGGTCCTAATGAATCGTCAGAAATTACGAACGTATCGACGCACGACAATCCAGACAATATCTTTGTCCTTGCTGACCCAACCCAGAAGGACATGGCTTGCAATATACTTCAGACATAGGTAACTTAGCGAAGAAACAATCCCTCAAATCGCAAATAAACTAACAACGCCATGAAAGAATCTACCCGCTACCGTGACAACATCGATCGACAAACACAAGACACCATGTACGAGAGAATCATCGGTAACTGTCTAGCTGAACATTGCAGCCTGGAATCCACCAAGAATGCCATTAGTTACGGTACGAATGCACCGTACCGTAGAATGTCCAACAATCGGCAGCACTCCGTTACTTCGCGTACAGAAGGCGTCTTATACGGAAGCAGAAACTAGTATGTTAACTTTATACACCACTTACAACAGGTTAAGCATCAAACATTTTACATTGCAGGAGCCCAGGACATGTGAGGCAAAATTTACAGGGTACATTCTCTGAAACATAACTAATGTTCGTAGTGGTGAAGCCCTATTATGAGATGGCCATTATGAGTTGTTGGATTTAATAATACTTCAGAAGTGAAAGTGATTGAGTTCTGTAGACTAGTCTATTCGCACACGTCATTCTGCTCATGAACAACTTGGGAAGATAATTAGACTCAGATATCATGCGGAAAGAAGAAAAAAACACAAACTCAAATCGACCGAAGTGGTTCAGCTTTAAGGGGTTAAAGGACTAGTATTTCTGTCAAATGACACAACGAGGCAAAAAAAGTCTTAGGGTTGAATCTATTGAAAACAAAGGTAGACAGTCTGGAGCTAAATCTGAATTACAATCTTAGAAAAAGTGTAATATTGCGCCATACCAGACCTATCATGTGTCGGTGGGCGTAGAGAGATGATGCTGTGCCTGATCAACTATGTCGTGCGTCATTCCAAGCTCGATCCAATCAAATGCTCTCTAACAAGTTCCTTTTATCAGCCTAAAGCTATTTTAGACTCAATTCACGGGACGACAGTATACACAATCTGAAACTGTTGACCTGTGACGACTATTCTGTTCTGGCAGGTATGGTTTTTCTAGCTTATGTCGTGCAACTTTTACAACTGTGCATGTTCTTACTTTGACTTGTTGTTGCTCACCCTATAGTGCCTAGTGGCACATAGGTCAGGAAATTCCCTTGCTGTTCATGTAGCCGGGTATGTTTTTACATGGAGGGGTTGCTGGCCCTCTTAACATGCTTGAGGCGCCTCCTCGAATGTGGTGAAATTATGTTATTTTTTAAAAATCAAAAGCCTGCATGAAGCAAGCCTTTAGCAAACAGCTTTTAGAAATTGAAGCAAGTTCCAAGAATGACTTGTTCTTAAAATTGTGTTACTGCATGTTAGGACTTTCACGCAAGTTGTCATCAACTGCAGACCAATTGCCGCATTGTGTAAAACCTATTGAAGCGACCATTCCGAGATCCTCCGACAGTGAGCATTTCATACTTCATCATTTCAGACTTCATAACATTCGCACAGTAGGATAACAAGGTTCTTCATTTCCAAGCCAGA
The DNA here is from genome assembly GCA_019207045.1 of Branchiostoma floridae x Branchiostoma belcheri. Taxonomy (NCBI): domain Eukaryota; kingdom Metazoa; phylum Chordata; class Leptocardii; order Amphioxiformes; family Branchiostomatidae; genus Branchiostoma; species Branchiostoma floridae x Branchiostoma belcheri. Next base: position 10,152,524 of record CM033027.1, read on the forward strand.
TATTTACAACAGACAGCCGGCGTTTCGGTGACAGACTGTCCCCTTCCGCGGGGCAGTACTTACTGGTTCTATTTCGCACTGCAGCTAGTTGTCGTTGCCAATAATACGGTCCCAGACATAAAGGATTGCCCAGCAGCAATACAGCAGTTTGTGCAGCAATAGGCAAGCTCACTAAATAGGTCCACAGCTTGTAAATGGCCATGGAATATTTGATGTTTCTCACTTTTTCGCAATTAATATCAAGTACAGTATTGAGTGATTCGTTTCCGACCAGATGCTATGTAAAAGATGATGTTGTTACAAACATTTACTGCCCACGTTCAAACATAACCAGTCTACCAGCTAGTCCACCATGTTTTTTGTACCAGATGTTTCTTCAGCAAAATCGCATCGAAACCATCCATGACTTATCTGGCTTTTCGTTTGTCTGTAAGATGAATCTCAGCCATAATCTCATCACAATATTCCCATGGGAGTCTTTGAAACATATGAAGAGCCTGCATACGCTTGATTTATCTCATAATCGGATAACCTCCGTTAGGCTTGACTTGGTCATTGAAGGTGCGTCGATTCTATCTACAGTAAACATGGCCTATAATAAGTTGGAGACCTTCTCTTTGGCAAACCTGGACAATCCCTCCCTAAATCCTGCGACATTCACGTACAAGCGTACAAACTGGCTTACAAAAAGAGGGTACAGATACATATCTGGTAACCCATTTCTCTGTGACTGCCACATGTCGTGGTTGGCAGAAATGGCCCTCGCGTTTCACCAGTGCTGGCCACTCACTTGTACACCTGATGTCAGAGAGAGTCTGCTTTATCACGACTTTCTTGACAACGGCTTGCCCAAATGTCGCGGTCCTGAAAGCCTACAAGATGTCCCGCTACATGAGGCAAACTTAAAGGCCTGCCCAGCGAATAAAGAAGAAAAGATGACTGGAACACGACTTCCCATATTAGAAAAGACCACGACACACAATATTTCAGTACCACGTCTGCCAGCCCCAAGAAACCAATCAAAATACATCCAACAAGCCTTAGAGATAGTAAATAACGCCACAGAACAGATTGCAGTATCATCAGTTGGCCCAAATGAGTACAAAAGTACACATCCCTCTACTACGACGGTGGCTGTCAACAAAATGTCTATGAACACTGTACAAGCTATCAAGATTTCCAGCATAGTTGTTTCCATTTTACTTATAGGAGTGGCTAGTGTTGCAGTCACTAAAACGGTCATTCAAAGCAAACAGAATAATGAATACTGGGACGGACGAAACCAAAATACTCAGCTGTCCCTCGGACAAGACCCTATTGCACAGATGACAGTTTCGAACGAATTGTCAGAAATGAGTAACGAATCGAAGTACGAGGATCCAGAAGGCATCATTGCCCTTGCTAACCCCGTCCGGAAAAGCCAGGCTTGCAAAATGATTCCGACGTACGAAAACCCAGAAGGCACCATTGCTCTTGCTAACCCAGTCCAGAAAGACAAGGCTTGTAAAACGATTCAGAGGTACCTTAGTGAAGAAACAATCCCGCAAACCGAAGGCACGAATCAGTCTAACATTGCCATGATAGAATGTACCCGCTACCGTGACACCGTCGATCGACAAACACAAAAAAACATGTACGAGAGAATCATCGGTAACTGTCTAGCTGAACATAGTCGTCTGGAATCCGCCAAGAATGCCATTAGTACCGGTACGAATGCACTGTACCGTAGAATGTCCAACAATCTGGAGCACTCCGTTACTTCGCGTACAGAAGACGTCTTATACGGGAGGAGGACCAATGGTGTTTATACACAACTAAAACCAGGTTTAGCATCGAGACGTTTTACATTGTAGGAGCTCCGGAAATGTAAGGCAAACGCCATGACGATCAAGCATCCCATATTTACAGGGTACATTCTCTGGAACATAACCAGTGTTCGTAGGGGTTTTCCCTCTTTTGAGATGATCCTTATAACTTATGCTATTGAGCTCTGTAGACTAGTCTATTTACACATGTAATTCTGCTTCTGAACAATGTTGGAAGATTACTAGATCAGATATAACATGGAGAGAAGTAATACGACAAACTCAAATCAACTGAGGTGGCTCAGTTTTAAGGCGTTATAGCACTAGTATTTCTGTCAAATGACAGAACGAGTCGAAAAAAGTCTTAGGGATGAATTTGTTGAAAACACAAGTAGACAGTCTGCAGCTAAACGTCAATCACAATCTTAGAAAAGGTGTAAAATTGCACCATACCAGACCTATCAGGTGCAGGTGGGTGTAGAGAGCTAGAGATGATTGCTGTGCCTGATCAACTTTGCCGTGCGTCATTCCAAGCTCGATCCAATCAAAGGCTCTCTGACAAGTTCGTTGTATTAGTCTAAAGCTACTTTAGACTCAATCATGAGACGACAGTGAACACAACGAGAAACTGTTGACATGTGACGACCATTCTATCCTGACAGGTATTATATTTTCTTGCTTATGCCGTGCATTTTTTACACTTGTACATGTACTTTATATATATACTTTGACTTGTTGCTGTTCACCCTATAGTGCCTAGTGGCACATAGGTCAGCAAATTTCCTTGCTGTTCATGTAACAGGGTATATCTATATATAGTGGAGTTGCTGGCTCTCTTAGCGTGCTTGAGGTACCTCCTCGAATATGGTGAAATCATGTTAGCTTTTTCCTCAAATTTCAAATACTGTACTATCCGAGGCTGGATTTGTTTTGGACACAAGAACATTAGCTCTAAAGCCTGTCTGGAGCAAGCCTTTGTGAAACAGCTTCTAGAAATTCCTATTATTTTCCAAGAATGATTTGTTCTTAAAATTGTGTCACTGCAGGTTAGAACTTTCACGTTGTTGCCAAAGTTGTCACCAACTACAACCAATAACCACGTTGTGTAAGACCTATCGAAGCGACAAATCCTCCGACAGTGAGCATTTCATACTTCGTCATTTCAGAGTTCATAACATTCGCAGAAGTGGACACTAGTTGGTACAGTAGGATAACAAGATTATTTACTTACAAGCCAGATATTTACAACAGACCGCTAATGTTTTGGTGACCGTCTTTCAGACAGGGGTTAGGACTTTCACGTTGATGTCAAAGTTGTCATCAACTGCAGACCAATCACCGCATTGTGTAAGATCTATCGAAGCGACCATTCCTAGATCCTCCGACAGTGAGCATTCATACTTCATCATTTCAGACTTCATAACATTCGCACAGAAGGTTCTTCATTTACAAGCCAGATATTTACAACAGACAACTGGCGTTTCGGTGACAGACTGTCCCCTTCCGCGGGGCAGTACTTACTGGTTCTATTTCACACTGCAGCTAGTTGTCGCTGCCATGCAATAATACGGCCCCAGGCATAAAGGATTGCCCAGCAGCAATACAGCAGTTTGTACAGCAATAGGCAAGCTCACTAAATAGGTCCACAGCTTGTAAATGACCATGGAATATTTGATGTTTCTCACTTTTTTGCAATTAATATCAAATACAGTATTGAGTGATTCGTTTCCGACCGGATGCTATGTAAAAGATGATGTTGTTACAAACATTTACTGCCCACGTTCAAACATAACCAGTCTACCAGCTAGTCCACCATGCTTGTTGTACGCGGTGTTTCTTCAGCAAAATCGCATCGAAACGATCCATGACTTGTCTGGTTTTTCGTTTGTCTATAAGATGAATCTCAGCCATAATCTAATCACAATATTCCCATGGGAGTCTTTGAAACAAATGAAGAGCCTGCATACGCTTGATTTATCTCATAATCGGGTAACCTCCGTTAGGCTTGACTTGGTCATTGAAGGTGCGTCGATTCTATCTACGGTAAATGTGGCCTATAATAGGTTGGAGACCTTCTCTTTGGCAAACCTGGACAATCCCTCCCTAAATCCTGCGAAATTCACGTACAAGGGTACAAACTGGCTTACAAAAAGAGGGTACAGATACATATCTGGTAACCCATTTCTCTGTGACTGCCACATGTCGTGGTTGGCAGAAATGGCCCTCGCGTTTCACCAGTGTTGGCCTTACACTTGTACACCTGATGTCAGAGAGAGTCTGCTTTTTCACGACTTTCTTGTCAACGGCTTGCCTAAATGTCGCGGTCCTGACAACCTACAAGATGTCCCGATACACGAGGCAAACTTAAAGGCATGCCCAGTAAAAGAAGAAAAAGTGACCGAGACACAACTTCCCATATTAGAAAAGACCACGACACACAATATTTCTGTACCACGTCTGCCAACCCCCAGAAACCAATCAAAATACATCCGACAAGCCCTAACGATGGTAAATAACACTACAGAACAGATTGCAGTATCATCAGCTGGCCTAAATGAGTACAAATCTACACATTCATCTACTGAGACGGTGGCTGTCAACAAAATGTCTGTGAACACTGCACAAGCTATCATGATTTCCAGCATAGTTGTTTTCATTTTACTTATAGGGGTGGCTAGTGTTGCAGTCACTAAAACGGTCATTCGAAGCAAACAGAATAATGAATACTGGGACGGACGAAACCAAAATACTGAGCTGTCCCTCGGGCAAGACCCTATTGCACAGATGACAGTTTCGAACGAATTGTCAGAAATGACTAACGTATCGAAGTACGAGGATCCAGAAGGCATCATTGCCCTTACTATTCCAGTCCGGAAAAGCCAGGCTTGCAAAATGATGCCGACGTACGAAAACCCAGAAGGCACCATTGCTCTTGCTAACCCAGTCCAGAAAGACAAGGCTTGTAAAACGATCCAGAGGTGCCTTAGTGAAGAAACAATACCGCAAACCGAAGGCACGAATCAGTCTAACATTGCCATGATAGAATGTACCCGCTACCGTGACACGGTCGATCGACAAACACAAGAAAACATGTACGAGAGAATCATCGGTAACTGTTTAGCTGAACATAGTCGTCTGGAATCCGCCAAGAATGCCATTAGTACCGGTACGAATGCATTGTACCGTAGAATGTCCAACAATCTGGAGCACTCCGTTACTTCGCGCACAGAAGACGTCTTATACGGGAGGAGGACCAATGGTGTTTATACACAACTAAAACCAGGTTTAGTATCGAGACGTTTTACATTGTAGGAGCTCCGGAAATGTAAGGCAAACGCCATGACGACCAAGCATCCCATATTTACAGGGTACATTCTCTGGAACATAACCAGTGTTCGTAGGGGTTTTCCTTGTGCTATTGAGCTTTGTAGACTAGTCTATTTACACATGTAATTCTGCTTCTGAACAATGTGGGAAGATTACTAGATCAGATATAACATGGAGAGAAGTAATACGACAAACTCAAATCAACTGAGGTGGCTCAGTTTTAAGGCGTTATAGCACTTGTATTTCTGTCAAATGACACAACGTGGCAAAAAGTCTTACGTTTGAACTTGTTGAAAACAAAAGAAGACAGTCTGAAGCTAAATCTGAATACCAATCTTTGAAAAAGTGTATTATTGCGCCATACCAGACCTATCATGTGTCGGTGGGTGTAGAGAGATGATTGCTGTGACTGATCAACTATGTCGTGCGTCATTCCAAGCTCGATCCAATCAAGTGCTCTCTAACAAGTTCGTTTTATCAGCCTAAAGCTATCTTAGACTCAAATCACGGGACGACAGTGAACACACGAGAAACTGTTGACTTGTGGCGACCATTCTGTCCTGACAGGTACGATATTCTCTAGCTTGCTTATGCCATGCAACTTTTACACTTGTACATGTTCTTACTTTGACTTATTGTTCACCCTGTATTGCCTAGTGGCACATAGGTCAGCAACTCCCTTTGCTGTTCATGTATCCGGGTATGTTTTTACATGGAGGGGTTGCTGGCTCTCTTAACGTGCTTGAGGCGTATCCTCGAACATGGTGAAATTGTGTTATTCTTTTAGAATTGAAATATTATCCAAAGCTGGATTTTTTCACACAAAAAGATTAACTCCAAAGCCTCTCTGAAGAAAGCCTTTAGGAAACAGCTTTCAGAAATTCCTATCAAGTTTCAAGAATGATTTGTTCTTAAATTGTTTTACTGCAGGTTAGGGCTTTTACGTTGATGTCAACTGCAAACCAATTACCACGTTGCGTAAGACCCATCGAAGCGACAAATCGTCCAACAGTGAGCATTTCATACTTCATCATTTCAGAGTTCATAACATTCGCAGAAGTTGACACACGTTCGTACAGTAGGATAACAAGATTATTTACTTACAAGCCAGATATTTACAACAGGCCGCCAATATTTCGGTGACTGTATGTCACTTTCGTCAGGACAATACCAACTGGTTCTATTTGCACTGCAGCATAGGTGTCGCTGACAACAATACGGTCCCAAAAATATTGTTCGTTTTACAAAATATTGCCAGCAGGAATCCAGCCGTACAGCAATAGGCAACCTCACAAAATAGACCCACAGCTTGAAAATGATCGAGAAATATTTGATGTTTCTCCCTTTTATGCAACTAATAACAACTACAGTACTGAGTGATTCGTTTCCGACCAGATGTTATGTTAGAAATGGTTGGGTCATTGAAATCTGTTGCCCACATTCAAACATTACTAGTCTACCGGCTAATCCACCGCGCCTCTTGAACAATGTGTTCCTTCAGCAAAATCGCATCGAAACCATCCATGACTTATCTGGCTTTTCCTCTGTCACCAAAATGAATCTCAGCCATAACCTCATCAGTATATTTCCATGGGAATCTTTAAAACAAATGAGTAGCCTTCAAAATCTTGATTTATCTCATAATCGGATAACCTCTGTTAGGCTCGACTTGGTCACAGAAGGCGCGCCGCTTCTATCAACGGTAAATGTGGCCTACAATCGGCTGGCGACCTTCTCTTTGGCAAACCTGGACAATCCCTCTCTAAACTTTGCGAGATTCACGTACAAGGGTATAAACTGGCTCAGGTACATATCTGGTAACCCGTTTCACTGTGACTGCCGCATGTCGTGGTTGGCAGAAATGGCCCTCGCGTTTCACAAGTGCTGGCCACTCACCTGCACACCTAAGATCAGAGAGGATCCGCTTTATCACGACTTTGTCGAAGGCTTGCCTGAATGTAGCGGTCCTGAAAACCTACGAGATGTCCCGCTACACGAGGCAAAATTAAAGGCCTGCCCAGCGAAAGTAGAAAAGGTGACCGAGACACGACTTCCCGTATTAGAAAAGACCACGACACACTACATTGATATTTCTGTACTACTTCTACCAGCCGGTAGAAACCAATCCAAAAGCATCCGACAAGACCAGATGCTGGTAAATAACACCACACAACAGATTACTGTAAATTTAACATGCCCAAATCAGCATAAAACTTTGCATCCTTCTACTATGACAGAGGCTGTGAACACTTCAGTCGCCATCGTAACCGTTGCAGTTGTTTTGATTTTCATTGCAGTGGTCCCTGGTATTGTATGCATTAAAAAGGTCATCCAAAACAAAAAGAATGGTAAATATCGGGACGGCCCAAACCAACATATAGCTGTAGAATCATCAGAAGCTGTACAAGGGTCTGGCACAAGTCCTGAATCAACCAGCGTCCTCACACGTTCAGACTCAGTGTACAAAATAAACAGTGACTATTTCACTCAGTTGCTCCAACACCCTATTCCACAGATGACAGGTCACGTGAACGAGTTATCAGAAATTACGAACACGTACGAAGATCCAGAAGGCCTTATTGCCCTTGCCAACTCAGTCCAGAAAAGGAAAGCTTGTAGCAAAATCCCACAGATGACAGGTTGGAACACGTCGACGTACGAAGATCCAGAAGGCATCATTGTCCTCGCTAACCCAATGCAGAAAAGCAAGGCTTTTAAAATGATTCACAGACCGTGCCTTAGTGAAGATACAATACCGACAATAGCAGACACGAATCAGTCTAATGTTAACATCGCCATGGTACAACCTAACAGCTACCGTGACAACATCGATCGACAAACACAAGAAACCATGTACGAGAGAATCATCGGTAACTGTCTAGCTGAACATTGCCGTTTAGAATCCGCCTCGAATGCCACTGCAACCGTTGCGAATGGACTGTACCATGGAGTGTCCAGCAATCGGCAGCACCCGGCTATTTCGCGCATAGGCGTCTTGTACGGAATCAGGAACAATGACGTCTATACACCACTAAAGGCAGGTCTATCATCGAGACGTTTTACATTGTAGGAACTCAGGAAATGTGAGGCAAACGCTATGATGACCAACATATGAAAGCTTTTTCAAGCAGGTCCAGACGTCTTCACATACATTTAGAATTACCTTTCAGACAGTAAAAAACACAAGTTGACATTAAAAAATCTTCTTTTTTTGGCATCGCGCGAGAAGCCTGTATAAATAACGCCTACTACACTGTATGTCCATGTACAAAATTCTTGTAGTGCGCAATTGTCAAGTTAAAGATATGGGTATCGTCCGTTTTCTTTTAGAGGACGGTATGACAAACTGGATTTATCTTTCCCATCTTCTTTTCGAAAATTTTGTTGGCAAAATCGACACGCGAGGATGTCACCCTTAGAATTAAGACAGTGTTGTCTAATAATGCTAGAAACATGTCATACGTTACACGGCAAGTATAGAATTTACAATGGCCTCAAATTCTTTGTGGATTGGCCATACTTAATTCTTTTCAATGTTTTCCTTTCATCACATACCTAACATGTGGTAGATTGCAAAGTTTATAATAGACGAGTTATTGTGACACTTGTCGAAGATCTGGAAGCAACAGCCTCCAAAGTATGGCAAGTTTATACCTCCAGAAGTCCTTCCCAAGCTGGTAAACTAGCTTAATCATTCATTTCAAGTCTACGCCACTGATACTCGGTGGGTTGAATCAGAACTGCAACTAAAGCTGCCAACATCGTGATGTGGAAGCTGATTGGCCCGATGAAATGACCAATCAGTGTAGACGAATGATGTATGTATGTAACGTTATGTATGTACTGTGCTAAATATTGATTGGCAACTGAAACCAATGGTGTATAATCACCATTGTAATGCTTATTCTGATTGTTTAACTAGATTACCATGACGTTATAGTCAATCTGTAGCGTGTATTTTTCTAGCTGCAATAGGTCACATTTATGTACATTGAATTTAGAGTTTTATTGGCATATGTCGCTGTCATGTCATTCTTTTAAATCCAATTGATGACCTGCTTGATAGACGCTTGGAATACTAGTATCTGGTGTTAACTACCTGTAGTGCATACAGTGGCTGTTTTTATAACAAAAACCTATGGCCTTCTATTTCCAGTGCCCGGCAATGTTGGATGGCGTCATTTAATTACTGAAAGTCGCCCTGAAACTCATGTTAACGTAGTGTTGATGCCCGTACATGTATATGTTAATTTTTCATTATTCTGTTGCCTTAAATGTCTATGATTAATTCATTCATATGTTCAATCTATGAATAAAACTGCATACAGGAGGACAAGAAATGAGTCTAGCAGTGGAATTCTGGACACTACTAAGCTTTACTGGGCTGTTATGGTTTAATGTTGCAACATCCTGCACCAAAACCCCCATTCAGACTCCTTTTACATTGAACCTGATTCTAAATCATTCTAGATCTACAACAGGTCAGGTACATGCCCATTGTCATACAGTATTCTGTCAAATTACACCACACTTCCAACAATCACACGTGCAGGGAGGTAACATATATTTCCAAAACCTAACTCTGTCAGCAGCCTTTCGTAGAACTGTATGAAATACAGTAGGTTTGACTCAGAGCATTTTCAACACGTGACCTTATTGGAGTGAATACAGCAGTAAACAAGGTTACATCTTTCATTTCTTCCTTCCTACCAACAATTCCTTTTCTCCAAAATTCATTTTGCAGTAACATTATACCAATACCTAAACTTAAATGTACAAGTTCCATACAGAATAAAAACATTTTCCCATACAGTCTATTTACAAGAAGTCTATAATGAACTAAGAATAAAAAATCATAGGCACTTACATTTCCAAGAAACTAATACATGGTTACATATATAACAAGAGAACATGGATATATATTTTCCCTCTTTCCCTACAATGTTTTATAAATTCTGTAACTTTGACATATCTTCATGTAAACTGCCAATCAAAAAATGTGAGAAGTGAATTTGAGTCTGACATTGTTGATCCATGATGTAATGAAACACTGAAGTACATGAAATAGTCTTTTATTTACAGTAGAGATCTTGCCAGTTAATTGGCAAAGTCTTTGTGGACTGTTATACTTTCGAGGGCCATATTCACATTAACAGTGAGCAATGGATATGACAAAGTCCAAATGCTTAAACAGAGTAATATCAGGATCTTGTTGCTAATGGTGACAAGTGGTTGACTGCAACACTTTTTTGTCTCTCATCTGCTTTCCAAACTCTGTAAACCTGTGCCAGACCAAAGTCCTTTTGGTGTACAAATGGCCTTAACATTCACACAATGCTGAATTTTACACATACAAGTAGTAACATTTAAAATCTTTCTTGTTTATCATACATATCCCCCCACCCAAAACCTTGAACCTTTAATCAAGGAGCTTTTATCAGGCTTTAATATGCTGCTTCACTCTTTTTTTCCTCAAGATGATGTACACTATAATATTGCAGAAAGGGCCTTTTGCAAGTTGAGAAAGAAGCGGGAGAAAAAAATAAGAAAAGACACCCACTGGAGTTCCTAACTTTTCCTAACAACATCACTCTTGTAAAGAACCTCAAAATAGAAAAAAGAACACATTCTACTATTTACATAGTGTTGGCCTTGTCATACAAGAAAATAATATTGATTATTCTAATTGATAAGATTTGGTGAGACAGTTATAACTTTCAGAAATCAACCATTAAGTTCTGAGGTAAGGTTGGCGAGATATAATAAACAGCTTACTAATAAGAAAAAAAACAGTAGCCTTATGAAAAAACAGTGTTAATAATAAGATATCTTACAACAAGATCTCAGATAGAAGTTCTTTTGTGAAAACCTCTGCATGAGACCAATCACAATGGTCCCTACTGCTGAGCTTGTTCGAGGGTCACTACTTCCACTGCGTGCGTTGCCATGGGAACATCACCCGTGCCGGAAGACTCATTTGCCTGCTTGACAGACACAGAGATGACGGAATCAGGCACCATGGCAACCTGAGGTACGGCTGTGGTCACCTGCTGAGGCTGTTGTTGTTGTTGATGTTGCTGCTGCTGTTGTTGGTGGTGGTGCTGTTGCTGGGCAACAGAGCTAACAACACTTTGGTACATCGTCACTGGAATCACAACACCTCCTATAGAACACAAACAAATAAACGCCAGGAGCCCAAATGAGACTTTTGTTATTTTCTTCTTGAAAAAATGTAACCAAAACAAAACATCAAAGACAAACACTAGACCGATCCTGACTGTCCATTGCAATTTCAACCAACGATGGTATTGAAATTAATGGTTCAACCCATGAGAAAAAGGCTACATGTCCATCAAATATTAGCATTTTCATGTTTATATTTTACTACATTTCCACATCTTGACAAAAGTGGCCAGGGCTATGGGATCAGTGGTCTATGGTGAAATATAGGAGTCACATACCTGAGTTATGATAGATGAATGTCAAAACCAATTGCTACCGTATTTCAGCTTGTTGTAGAGTTAGGATTATGAAGTCCTTTACCCTACTTCTACATCTGTACTTCAGCCCCAAAGACTATAATGAAGTGTGTAGTAAGATAAATCAGTTAACCATCATCATTATCATCACACAAGTTCACAGAAAGAAGGATAAGGAAGGAAACGTGGCACCTACCAGCTTCCTGACCGCTCCCGTCCAACGCACCTTCTGTGGACAGCATGATCTGACTCCCGTCCGACAGCGTCGCCTCCGCCAGCGTGGCCACGCCCTGCGCCGCAGCCTCATTCTGGACCTGAACAGACACCGGCGTGATGTGGGCCTGGGTCAGCCCCTCGTGTCCCGCCTCGCCCTGGGGACATGGAGAAAAAAGATTAATTCAGAAATATATTATTTGAAGCACCTACTGTAATTCCTGATTTTTTCAATGTACTGTTATGTTCACAGTTTTCACTGTGACAACTATAACATCAACTTATCATTACTGATAACAAATAAATCACAGACTTTTTTAATGCGCACTTGCCACGACAGTGAACATTTAGTTCCGAGAACAAGTTAAATTTTCTCAGACTGTGAAAGTTTGGTACCAAGAAGACAAAGTGAAGTACAGTACTTTTTGAGAGAAGTTTTCCTATAAATAACGGAGGAGTATGTGGTTAGAATTTCAAGTAGAAGTTTGTGATTAGTCTGGCAGCATGAATAATCTCTGTCCAAAGAAGTTGCATACAGGCAGACACACTGAGCACGTACACACACAAACATGTGCACACACTATGGACATAAATACACACACACACAATCTACACACAAACACACATACACAGACATGCACACGCATGAAAGTTCTGAAAGCTCTACATATTTACACATACACCACTACTCTACTTCTACAGCTCCACCCACCTGTGTAGCCGCTGCCACCTCTGCCAACGTGGCCACGGCCTGAGTGGCCTCTGCCTGTGTATTCTGGGTTGTTATGGTAACCGTGGGATGGGCAGTATTCAGCGTCTGGAAGTTAGGGGCGACCACAGTCATGGGCTGCTGAAAGGGCAAACACAAACTTGTATCAGTTAAGGCTTGGAGTAACCATATAAGGGGGAAGGTCAGGAAGAATTGAATGAGATAGTGAGAAAAACAACAATACAAAGACATTCCTCGACACTGTCCAGTCACGTGACCTGAAAGAGAGTGACCTTCAACCCTCAGGTCATGTGACCTTTGAGAGCTGAAGAAACCATGGCGGATGCCAGGTGAAAGCTTCTCACTGCAAAATTCCAGTCATGAGTACTAGTTTAATTTTTTAGATTCCTGAAGACATTCCTACCTGTGACACAGCAATGGCTCCACCATCGACAAGGCTAGATACAGTCCCGTCAACCTGTTACAAGTTTGAATAAATGCATGTCATTCAAAAGTGTATTTTTACTCCCATGTACCATGATATATCCTGTTTTCTGTCAAAATATCATCATTATCATCACGGGCGGATTGCCTGGACCAGGTCCACAAAATATAAGATATCTGATATCCTTCAGTTCAGTTCAGTCTGATATCCTTGACTTGTTATAAAGACTAAAATTTAGAGCCTTTCTGAACTTTAAGTGACGTGTGTCATCTTAAGAACACTGCCAACAACAGCCTATGTTATACAACCAATAAGTTTATTTTCATGTTTCGACTCCTCAAAGAAGGCCATCTTCTAAACCTGTCGCACTCACCCAAGTGTACGTGTTCCTCTCTCCTTGAAGGTCACCACCCTGCTTTAAAACAAAACCAAAAGGTCATCAGTTTTTGTAGGCATGATGAGTTTGAAATGAGAGGTCACTGTTAAAACAGCACACTTAAAAACACCGCAAATAGTTTAAACCTCCCAGTACCGGTGACATTCTTAAAAATGGTACACATCTGAGTATGGAAGCTAAATGCACTACACTACCAGGGGACTAGCCCCTTGCTGTAGTGCTTACACCTAAGTGTGGCCCAGGCCTAAGAAGCAGATATGGGTGCTGGACCAGATGCATCTTCTGATCAGGGAGGTTGAGCCCCTTGTTCTGATGTAAGGGCAACTTAAGCTAAGTACCTGTGAGACAGTGATGAGTTTGAAGTGAGATGTCACTGTTAAAACAGCAAACTAAACCCATTTCCTGCCGAGAATTTTTTGCCAGTTTAACAAACTTAATCTGGTTACTTAAAATCAGATCAGTAAAACTTGACCTGTTCTGTGCTGCAAATTTACCTCCCCAATTGATGCGATTTGCTGTGGTATGCCAGATTTAGGTTGGAAATGCCCCAAACCTGTTAAGATACTGGCACCACATAAAGGCACCGTGCATGTGCATCCTGAATATATGCAGGCTCAGCAGGACAAGGGCTTTAAAAACACTGCAAATATGTCAAACCTCCCAGTACCTGTGAGACAGTGATGGCACTGGAATCTGTAAGAGTGGCTTTAGCTAAGTACCTATGAGACAGTGATGGCGCTGGCGTCTGTAAGAGTGGCTTTAGCTAAGTACCTGTGAGACAGTGATGGCACTGGAATCTGTAAGAGTGGCTTTAGCTAAGTACCTGTGAGACAGTGATGGCGCTGGCGTCTGTAAGAGTGGCTTTAGCTAAGTACCTGTGAGACAGTGATGGCGCTGGCGTCTGTAAGAGTGGCTTTAGCTAAGTACCTGTGAGACAGTGATGGCGCTGGCGTCTGTAAGAGTGGCTACAGTAGCGCCTGTGTCCACCTGGATGAGGGAGACGGTCCCGTCGGGGTTGTTGATGGTCTGCACCATGGTGTGGGGCTGCATCAGCTGACCCTGGGGGAGAGGGGGGGAGGGGGTCAAATAGATGTAACAGCCAGGTGATTGATGTGAAACTCTAAGCTGTACACTTTGCTCAAATGTGGCATGAACAAAGTCCTGAACAACCTGGAAATAATGATAGGGAATGTACCATACACTGCATGCATTTTTCATCGTTCAAACTTTAAAGTGAATGTGCATACTTTTTGGTTAAAGAAAATATGCAAAGGAAAACAATGCATATTCTACCAATGCATAATAAATGTATAATGCATAAAGGCATACGTTACAATGTGTGCTTCTTTTGCTTGAGTCAATATGTGTACTTCAGGTTGTTCATTAAAATACTACCACATGCTTTTACACCATGCTTTCGTCAAGTCATCTTCAATTAATCAACTGATCTTTTTAAAATGCCACATTGCTGAAGCATATATTATGCCATAATATCTCACTCTATAAGTACCCCCAAAACAAATCTAGTGTCCTTACGTTGACTTGGTGCACCTGCAGCTGTGTAGTCGCCTGCTGGTTGTCGGTGCCAGAGTTGATTTCCGCATCCATCATCAGATCCTCCCGTCCGTGGTGCTTGTAGCAGTTCTTGACGATTGTACGCAGAGCATGAGTCCAAGACACCTGAGAGAATGCAACATATAGTCCACAAATGTTACATACAGGAATATGTGTTATCAAGAAGTGTTTTGAAACATGAAGTACTAATAAATTAGCTGTAAAAAAACAAGCAGTCATTACAGCATTTACCTATCCTTTTTTAGAAGAAACAGATAAAGTAATTCTTCAACACATCAAAGTCTTTTACTACAAGAATACAGGATTAACTCGCACAGACATGAAAGACACCCTCTGAAAGACAACAACTCCTTCATTATTATTCACAGGCTTCAGCTAGAAATCCAGCCTTGTAATCCAAAACAAGTTTCTTACTGCTAAAACACAGTAAGACACTCGTAGGGCTAGGGCATAGGAACTAACAATGACTTGTCATAATCACACACAGATAAACAACTTAAAGCCAGGATGTTCACCTGTTGTTTCTGTTCTTCAGTCCGGACATCGCTCCTAACGTTGGCCCAGGGAAGGTCTGAGGGCCACCATACGGGCCGCGTGGCCTCCTTCCCCCACCCTGGCTTCCCCCTCCCTGTAGAGTACTTCAGCATGATGGGGATAAAGGCACGCAGCTGGGCCTGGGAAAACAAAATACAAACTTTATATATGATTTACAATTCAAGATGGCCAGTCAAAAAAGGTAATGAAGACTTTCCACTAAATATGTTCCTCTTATGAACATTTTCTAAACAAAACTTAAACGCATGGGGTATTTTCATCTGTCATATTTTTGTGAAAAGAAAATGCCCCAAGCTGCATAATATTCAACTTGTTAAACAATCAGCAAGATAATTCAAAGAGCTATAAGGAAGCTCTCCCATCCTTTAATTTAACTCTTACATTTCTTAATGTTTACAGTACTGCAGCTGACCTGAGTCATCTTGTCCACAGGTACAGGGATGCCCTCTATGACCAGAGGGGGGAGCTCGTGTAGATGGGGGTTCTCCGACTGAGGGGGTGGAGCCTGCTGGGCTAGGGCAGCCTCCAGGTCCTGCATGATGACCTGGCGACAGTTACGCACCTGTAGGGTACAAATATACAACTTTCAATCACAGACGTCAGACCCTTATCAGTCCCTAGTAATTCAACAATGAGCTGGTTCAATAATTCAATAGCACTCTACCGCAACTTCATGACACTGGGCATAAGCTTTTTCAATGCATTAATATTGTACTACAGAATCATTTAAACCATGAAATGAAACACAGTGCAAACTTTCTTTTCCCTCCTACATAAAGAAAAAAGAAAAAAAAACACTGCTTTTACTTACATGCTTAACGGCTACTCAAGTACATGAAGTAACAATGTAATGCTAGTTTTAAAAGATTTCAAATCTTACACGGTAAATTCTAAGCGCACTGAAAGAAGCCATTTGGTTACCAAAATTCTCTATACGCTATATGGCCAGGAAGCAGAAAGGGATAAGTGGTGTCTACTATGACTTCCACATGTCAAAGCAGTGTAAAAAGTACATGATCTGCTTTACGTACCACACTGTCTAGTGGAGAAGCCCCGAACACCTTGAACGTGCCCTCTGGTTTGCCAGGAGTACAGCACAGCACCACTGCCTGCTGTCCCACCCTGATGATGTACTCATCAATCAGGTTCTTCAGCTTTCTAAACACCATACAACATATCATCAGATTATACTGCAGTACCCAACATATACATCAGGAGGCAGCACAACACCAATGCCTTCTATCCCACCAATGATTATTCATTGACCAGGTTCTTCAACTTCCTAGACAAAATACAACGTATCATCAGATCATACTGCAGTACCCAAACTACACACCAAGAGGCAGCAACTTGACCTATAAGACCCAGCATTCTGATGTGTTACTAAGCCAGAAGTGATCACTTCAATGTACATGAAAATGCAGAATTCAGGACAATGGACCAATCTCATAGCCAAAACCAAAGCCAAAACACGGAATGGAAAAAAAAAATTGAAAACATAAAACTAAAAGTGCAGTTTGACGGACATGCAGCCACTCTCTCCTTGGTCGGGTCAATAATGACATTGCCATGCTATCATTGGCAGCAGTGATAATTGTGATGGACAGTCGAGATTGGTCCATTGTGAAGATGATTCTATCACACTTCCAACCTCGTGAGTCGAGTCTGCTGCCTCTTCCTGATGGAAGGGTTGGTCTCAAACTGGTGCGGGCGTTTCCTCTTCCTGCCTGTTGCTATGGCAGCAGCTGCGGCCACGCCCACTGGACCTGA
The DNA here is from genome assembly GCA_019207045.1 of Branchiostoma floridae x Branchiostoma belcheri. Classification (NCBI taxonomy): domain Eukaryota; kingdom Metazoa; phylum Chordata; class Leptocardii; order Amphioxiformes; family Branchiostomatidae; genus Branchiostoma; species Branchiostoma floridae x Branchiostoma belcheri. The sequence continues at coordinate 10,169,799 of CM033027.1, forward strand.
ACAATGATAGCAGTTACCGACTTAATAAGCATGTATCTAATTCTAACTAAGAATGAAGTATGCTTGGTGTAGTCAATTCTTATAGAGCTTGCCTCTTGCCTTGAAATAACAGGAATGTTAGGCTAACAACTGATTAGTTTTAAAATTACAGTACAATGGACAAGAAGTACTCTTATCATTATGTCCTTAATTCAGTGGTACATTGCAGTATTTTTTTTACCTTTTCTAGTGTCAAAAGTGTCACTGAATGATGCTGATGGAAGGATGTGTGTTTTTCTGCAATTTATTACTCCTTAACAATTCTTACCTGCATTAGCCAACTGGGATGTCACGTCGTCCTTATCATTGGGGCTGAGCAGGCCGGAATCATCAAATGAGTTTCCGCCCTCGTCTCCCGACGACACGTCACTGGCGTGCATCGCGTCACTCATCATCTCGTTAATCATCATGGTGACCTATGACACAAGTAATGGCGACATGCTCTTATAATCTTACCAAAAAGCCAGCCTGAAATTTTATTCCGTCCCCTGGATTTTGAACGGAAATCCTGTTGAGCGCCAGAAGCTTCCACGCAATGGTCCCAGAGTGTCCAAGAAAAGGTTGACATCTCTGAAATGCTATTTCCTTCATTTTGAGAGGCAAATTTTGCTAGTAGAGTTGATTCAACTTGGTTCAATGGCACAAGTTCTGAATTTATTTGCAAAATCTTGGCAAAATTTCATTTGTTTCATATCTTTATCTGCCGATTTTTGTCCATCCTCAGCTTCAAAATTCCATCAAAGTACGGATGCTGGCTATAAGTTTAACGTTATTTATCTGCAGCATTTATAAATGTATCTCATGCCCATTTCTGACCAAGGTTTTTGGGACCACCCTTTTTCTGCATATATGGTAAACTAAAAGTTGCATCACAACACTCTTTAGTCATCTAAAGTGAGACCATGGACAATTTAGGCCAGACAAAATGTTGCTGCACATTGTCTTTCTCACATAACATGAGAAGACTCAGGATAACCAGAGTGACAAACAGGGCTGTCTACAGCTTTAATTCTTTTTTTACCCCATTTAATTGTTATTGATTGTTGTTTGAATCTGTTGTTGGCTTACAAAAATACAAGTTCAGATTTTGGGAAGATGGACAGGGCAAAAATTTTGTCCGTCCTAGTACTACAAGCAAATTTCCATCCCAGGATGGGTCCTGGAGAGTAGGACCTGTTAACGAATGAGAAAAAAAAGCTCAGCATGCCTTTCAGCCTGGTAAAGGAATCGCAAAGAATTGTTCCCGAGATAAATGCTGTCTGGGTCCTGTCCTTTGTACTGAATGACACTCTGTGTAACTGTAAGGGTGTTTTTTGGAGTCACTAAGCACAAATGTAAGCAGTGGTGAAAGTACAAAATACTGTTACAGTAATTTTTCACATGCAGATACTAGTCAGAAAGTAAAACAAGGAAACTCTCTTTATTTATAATATGCTCTTTGTGAATATCTTTTTTATAAAAAAAAAATAAATAGATGATGAAGATGGCTGAGTGAATATCTTTCACAGGAGAGGTAAGAGAGCTCAGGTAAACTAACTAGGATGGCATTCAAGCCATGGAAGTGCAACATTGCAGCAGCAACAACAATCCAGACCTACAACTTACGTAACATTACCCATAACCAGAAAATCATATGTTGCATATCTTCACATTCAACTTCAAGTGAAACTTTCACTGAAAGACATTATTCAACATATCAATGACTTTTTTTATCCTTATGTAACATTTCAAACTATAAATTCTACCAGGTACAGTCTGTACTAATAACTAGTGTCTTGGCAAAGCAATAATAAACGTACCGGGACGTTTATTTTTTTCAGCCTCACAATCCACCCGGTACGTTCTTATTTTGGACGGTACGTTTATTTTTTTCTGAAAATTGGGGCTTTGCTAAGCCAGGACCCTCAAAGAATTGAAGTTTTTGGGGTTTCTGCCCATATTTCCGCGGTATTTTTGCTCAAAATTCACTATTTGTCGGGCGAAACAGCGCGGATTTCCCCGCGTTTGACCCGCGTACGCGGTACACTTTCAGTGATTTCGTTCCATCTCGCTATGACGCTACGAAGTAAATGTTGTTCTTGGGGGAAAATAAGACACCGCATTGACGTTTTGAAATACAATTTTTACATAAATAACTTTTAGTTTTAATTTAGTAGTAGTTTACAGTCTCTGTTTACATCGTAAACCAGCACCTTGCACGATGAATTTCCGGTCTTGTGGTTCCATGCTCTTTCGTCAGCGAGGCGGAAGAGTGATTCGTTCACATAATAAATACTGGACGTAAAAATAACAACTATAAGTTCGTTTCCCTTGTGATATGAGTTTTGACGCCGCATATTCTCCAAAACGGCAGGAATTCGTCGGTAAAAACAGCAAGTTCATAATCATTTCTAAGCTTCAAACCGCCACAAACACTTTCCTCTGTAGATGCATGTGCCATTATGCCGAGAAGGTCACGTCGAAATAAACTTTCTGTACGTAGGCTTATTTCTCCGGCAAAAAATCAGCCTTAGTCTACTTTTCACATAAAAAAGTTTCATGTAATAGATTTTAATCGTTTTTATACCGTAATCACTGTATTTCATGCTACACATGAGAATTCTTTTAGCGACATTTTACCTTGGAAAAATTGAGTCGCCCACTGACCCCTAGTGACCTTGTTTATCTGCTGCTGACGCCATCTTGGAAAATTACCGGTGACGGAGATTTCCATTTTGGCCCGCGGAATACGAAAATTGGGACAGCGTACATGCATTTCAAGAACCTAAAACATCAGATACATGAAGGACGGTCTATTTGTAAAATCTGTCCATATGGTCTTCCAGTTTGCACAGATATGACGATGTAGAGAAGGGTAGAGTGCAAAGAGTCTGAGACGAGAAAAAACGCCGCGTGAATTCAACACCACTTTGGTGGAAAAACTTCGCATAAAATCACATAATTTTGTATAATGTTTCTTTATTCAAAGTTTCCTTCGTAAATCGTCTAATTTGAGCCTACAAGTAACATTTTGCTGATGTAGTGCAGAAATTGAAAAAAGTGAATCCCGCCAGTCGCGCCGCGCCGGTGACCGCTATCGGCAGTGTTGGCATAGCGGCCGGACCAAAAATCGTCTGGCCGCGTGCATTCGACAGGTGACCGCTATAGACTATTTCTTAATGATTAGTTAAAAAATCCAACGGACCGACGAAAACTGACCGAAATGACCAAGTGGCCCCTATACTCAGGTTACTCATAAGGCAGGTTTCACTGTACCTTTTATTACAAAATGGAGAAAATATCATAATTCGAACAAGATATCTGTTATAGTTCTAATCAGCTCATTATTTATACAACTGATGTGGTTCTTAGGCATAAATAAATAAAAAGAACCTACCTGCTTATCATCTTCTTTTCTTTGGACAGTAGTAGTATGGACACAGTTAAATACTTGTCAATTTGGTAATTTTCCGGGGGGTATGTTTATTCCGGGGGGTATGTTTATTAGATATTGAGGATTTGTCCGGGGGGTATGTTTATTCCGGAAGGTATGTTTATTAGGGACATGAGAGTACACATTTATGTCATGCCTGGGCCACAATAAGGTTCAATTTATGGGTGTTCTGGACTGACTGATGATTCTACTATTAATAGTATTATTACAAGGGCATCCAGACAACCATTCAAACGCACTTCAGTTCAAGTGCGTAGAGTGTGCCATTGTCACTTGAATACCATTGGAATTGTCTGTTTGAGGATACCAAAATCTCCTGGTGCAATTCACATTGAAACGTGTGTGTTCTTAGGACTGTAAAAAAAACAACACAACAGTGTATTTTGCATGAACCTCGGTCCCAGCTATCCCACGGGTTGTATCACCCTTCATCCAACACACAGTCAGGCAGGTTACTGAGGTACCTCGGTTGACATGAAATATCAGTACACCATATTCAATTCTATATGTAACGTGCTATCATGATTGAGGCAATTATGTTTCTAAAAAATAATAAAGTAGCCAATTTTTTTTCTTTAGAAATACAATTCCAGGCACAAGGCTGTACAAGTCAGATTAAACATGCATTCTATGCTGCATACTTGCTCTCTATTGTGCAGGCAGAATGAAAGTCATAATTTGATTAATAATTTAATACTACAATGACATGAATGATTTGGGCCCCCATAACATCAATCATTTCAATATTATGTAAAATTCTATGCCTACTGCAAAGAAGAAAATGAGCGATAATCTAGGCAAGATAACAACAAAATATATATAAAGGACGAACAGGCACAAGACAAGTGTGTGACATAATAACGCTTCGTTTTATTTCATAATTTGTCTGGCCTTGGTTCATCTAAATCATCAATGGTCAGACTGGTCCCGCACCCCAAGGCCCCTCCCAGTAAATTCGTATCTGGATTTGCTTCGACTTCTGCGCACAGTTCTGTCATCGCGACTGCGTGCTGGTTTGGGAGTGTACCCGAAGAGTACACCCCAGAGTACACCCCAACCCAGAGGGGGAAAACTGTCGGATCAAACGACATTTTCTGTCCGAGTCAGCCCAAAATGTCCGGGCACTGGTGACGCACGGGCACGCATAGCTGGCATTTCGGCCATCATGGAAGGGCTCCGATTTCGTCTGGGGTCGCCGGCGCAACCCGGGCTGGTAGAGCCGCCGGGAAAGGCGCTAACGGCCGTGTATTCCGGGTTTTAGTGAGGAAATTTGCCTAGCAGAGAAGCTGGCGGGCCAAGGACGCATGCGGCGGCTCTACTGCGCCGGTGCAGCGGCGGGAAGGTGTCGGGGAATGCGCCCAGGTGTGTGCGTCTGCGCAGACAGACATGGAGGGATAAACAAAAAACTCCCGCCCGCGACTCTCCGCATTCCCGCCCGGATTTTACGGCTTCACTCGACGGATTTTCACAAGCTAGCCGGCAAAACGGAAGGGGATGAAGTGCTTCGCGTTTGTGTGGTGAAATTTTTCTCGATTTTTACGCCGTTAGCGAGTAAAGGGACGCTAAAGTTGACTCCAAACTCAACCCCGATCGGGTCGTCTGAAAATCTGCTGAGTGCGTCTGCGCGGGGAACAAAGACAACTAACGGTGTACCCTCACTTTTCGGCACTTTTTCTTTACTTTCGTCATAGATAAAAAAAATCTGAAAACGGTTCCCCGTGGGAGACATTTCTACCTATGTCATGCCTGAGTTATAATAATTTATACTTACGGTAAAGGTTTAAAAACCGTGGTCAAAGTTGGTGATAATAGTGGTGAATGGCTGCGCAGTCGTGTTCGGAAACGGCGCTCGTCTGAGCAGGACGTCGGCTGGGCTCTGCGGGGGGTCTACGGTCACGTGACGCGGGAATGTGGCTGTTCCCAACACTGACAACCCTCCCGCGTACCCCATCTAATGCATTGGTCCATTCATCATACCTTCACCATAATAAATATCATCGTTGTTCTTAGCTATTCTCGTTTGTCTCTGTTGAAAGTTTGAATATCGAAAGCCATACAAATATGTTTGCATGTGCAGCTGCCAGTGTCATCAGATGTTTTGGCATTTGTCTCTTTTTAGGACCAAAAAAACATTGCCATTAGATTGATTTTGATAAACTCAAATTGTCTTTCTATACTTGAAATTCAGTACCTTACAAATAAATATTTCAAAGAAATATTGTAGATGTAGGGAGATGCAAGATAAGATGAAAGCTCATGGTAGATGTCATTTGTCCATAATTATTGCTTTCCTATTGGAAATGAGAATTTGGTTAGTGAATTGATCATTTTACACAAGGTTTTAAAACAAATCCACAGGACATTCCATAGGTACCACTTGTATGGCTTTATTAGGTACATACATCTCTCTAGAACCCACTATACTCTAACACAGACTGTATTTAGTCTTGCTCATGTCCTTATGAATAATGCTGAAAACCTCATATTTCTCTTCATAAAGCAACCATTAAATATATCATTTCATTCACACTGAGGTCTATACATTGTGTTAAGTAATATTGTACATGTAGTAATGAATGCAAACACACTGGACTGTGATTTCTGTTTGCATAGTTGACCAATGTTTGCAGTTGGGAATTGCATGTAAGTAACGTTACTGTAAAATAATTGACTTGGTAACTTTTTGGTCCAATTAAAATTTGGACAATTTCAGAATTCAAGATAAGTTTTAAGCACTGTAATTCAATGTAAACCATCTCTGTATATAGTATAAAACTATCATACGGCACCAAAAATTACTTTGATTGGATAAGATTATTGATTACATTCTGCAACATATACATGATTAGATGATCAATTGAGACTTAGATTGCTTGATTTTCTTGGCTGAACTACCATAACATTAACAGTACCGCGGGGAATATATCTTCAAGACGTTGACAAAAAACTCCTATTCTAATAACACTCCAAAAGTTGTCCTAGAATCTAGTTTGTCAGGCACAAATTTGTTGTTATGATAATAGTAAAGACAGGAGGGTTTCTGGAAATCACCCGAAGACAGGATCAGATTTTTACAATGAGTGCAAATGACTATTTACTCATAACTAAACAGTCTATTCATCAAGTAGCTTCAACATGATTACCCATATAATATAATTAAGTCACCCGGATTTGCTCTATTTCATTATTTCCACAGTTTTCATTGGTTAGAGAGACAAAGTGATGAACATGTTCCATTTACAAAAACCTGCATTTAGTTCAAATTTCTACCTAGATAAAAAACTGCATATATAATATAAAAATCCAATGGCAACATCATTGACATCACTTCTTTTTCTTCTTCCCTTTCTTCCCTTTTCCTTTCTTGCCCTTGGCAGACTTTGCCCCCGACCACCCGAATCCTCTCAGTTCTAGGAAGTGTGGTGCATTGTGGGCTATGTAGTATCCATTTTCCATGGCGGCGGGACTCATAATGTCCACGTCCCCCGCGGACTTGCTCCGAATGGGCGACAAACTGGCCGAACGTTTCCCCTTCTTCTTTCCCTTCTTGCCGCTGGCCGACCGACTCCGCCCCTTTTTGCGAGGCTTGACCTTCCCACTGGTCGTTCCCTTCCTCCCTTTCTTCCCAGGCTGGAAGGCAAATAGAAATGATCAGAAAAGGTGGAATAGACAAGAATAGAAAAATCTTAGTATTCTTTCCTTGCCTTGTATCTATTCTATTTCAGCTTCAGTCCACTCCTCTCATCATGTTATTCCCAGCAGAATAGTCTGACTTGAACAGAACTATTTGACAGTCAAATATCCGCCTAAAATATAAGTGAAATTTCTAATTGGCTCCGAGTCCGAGTAATAGGATCTCCACACGGGCTTAATTAGTAACAGTGGGGTACAAGCACCGCCAAACTAACCATGCCAACGTGTCTGACCCTTTTGGCATAGTGGTTAGTGCAGATTTGAGTCCCGGGAGCCAGGTGACCACGTAACTGTTTCGCTTCTTACAGGTGACAGGAATAGAACAGGCATCTGGAAGTTTGATCCCTGTTACACTGGTTCAGAGAAATATTTGATACACAACTTGATGATCTCTGGAGAAATGAGCAGAGCAGTGGACTAGCCTGGAGTCCAGTCTTGTTAGCTTTTCCATTTCCAATGGTCCCTACTGTTCAACAATGGACTCCAGCTTATGGTGCACTGGAACTATATGTACATGTAGAATTATTTTCAGACTATACTTACTTATCCTACCCTGTTCACAAACAAAAACATAAGAATCAACAGCTCCAGTCTCACATACTCTCCAAGCAGAGGTTAGGCTCAGGCTGTTTTTTTATGTTTTTTAGGCATTTTTATCAGGCTTTCTATTTTGTACCCTTTTGTTGACGTCTCGCAGCCCGACAAAACTGTACCAAATAGAAAGCCTGATAAAGTGCCCAAAAAACCTTTAAAAAAGCCTGTGCCTAACCTCTGCTTGGAGAGTAAGTCTTACCATGATGATACACTAATGATGGCGGCTATCTGGTCCTGAGGCTGTGGGCTCCCTGCTGCGTAGGTAAGGAATCCCCGATCATGTATCCCACAATCCCTAGAGCTGGTCAGGCTATATGCTGGTGGGTCATTTCCAGCACCTGGGTGAAAAGTAAAAGATAGAATTGTAGAAACCATCCATATATTTTATCATTCTATCATTAAGGTGTTCTTCCAATCTCCAAGCAGATGTTGGAGTACTGTAAAAAATCATCATGTAGACAATAAAAGGACTGCCAGAAAAAAACAGGTTGTCAGAAAATATTTTTCTACCCCAACATCTGTTTGGAATAGGGGAGCTGTTTACACCTACAAAATGTGGTACAGTTTGGGTTGCCCCAGTTCTGTCCATATGTTCGGCATGTTTTTATTTTCTAGGTTGTAAACATCAGTTCTGACCTTTGCATCCTTTATGTCGTGTTGTCACTTTTATTACTCAGGTGTCTTATAATAACCTGACCGGACTGGAGAGATTTGAATACCATAGATGATATGATTCATACATCCATTCATTAATGGAGCACTCATTAGACAAAATGGCAAATATAATTCTTTGATTCCACCATACTACAACAGAAAATGAAACAGTATTGCTGATTACTCTAATTGTCTTTCCTGGTAAACAAAAATAAAATTCTTAAGTTGGCCTCATAATGTAGATCATACCTTGCTGCCTAACTCTTTCACCAAATTCTTACCCTATTCTGGCTTATATGTTTTCAACCACTAAAGAAACAGCAACTACTCAGACTCATTAACTCTATGCACTAAATGAGAGTCTGTGTGAAACTAAATATTTATTGGTTACCTTGGAAATTTATGGGCTTAAAGTTAAACAGGTGTGCCGACATAATAGAAAAGCAGCATATTTCACAGACAAACAGTCAAAGTATTCTTGAGGGAACAAAAAGACATCCTGATTGTTTTAACCCGGTACTTGAAGAACAGGTGTGGCTCCTTGTTCGTTTTTCCAGTGCCCTTAACTATTTCCTTTGAATAGGACCTGGGCTGACCTTAAGAAAGTAACACAATCAGCTGCGCACCACTTGGGTTACTTCTTCATTCATCCCAAGTCACCGGGTCAGAAGTCAGCCATTGTCGAGAGCGTGACATTTCGCACTGTCTCTTTTCAACGTTTTCTTTAGTTGCCCGGGGTCTGGTATTGTGAATTTCATCCATTGACAGAGCTAGTGAGAATGCCAAGAAACCATTTTGGTATATGCTAAGTTTAGAAGTTGTCTTTGGAAGCCCTGAGAAATGTGACCTTCCTTATCAAAGGGACTTGTAAACTGTTTTCCAGCTGACTTTAAAGTTTTATCAGACTGTCAGAGAATCTTTTTTTTCTTTCCTGAAACATATTAAAGACATTTGTGTTCTTCAAATCCATTTTACTACACTGGATAATTTGAAGTAACATAAGTCAGTTGAATCGCTCACTTGTGTGGCTGGAGGGATTAAAATTCTGTGTATTGTTGCCATTTTGAATGGAAATGGTTACAATTCAAAGGGATCTTTAAAGCTTTGGTTACCATAAATAGTTTTAGCCACACATAAGATACTTAAGACCAAAGTCTACACTTCTTACAGGTAAATTCACCCCACCTGCCAGCCTTTCAAAGTTTCTCACAGTTTCTAGTTCATAGATGACAAAATACTGCGGTAGCTACAGTAAATATTTAACGTTAGGGGATACAGTTTACATAGATACAAATGTCATGGGCACCAAATGTTACAACAAAGCACTTTTGTTACACTTGTCTTATAGAATTACAACAAATTACTTCGCTCCAGTCTAGAAGGAGTTTATTAGGTATGAATTAATTTTTTATAAAGGTGGTTGGATACAAAGTTGTTATTATCAATGCACTGAATTAAGACAGAGGCTATTGTGGAACAAAAGCAACATTTCCGCAACAATGAAGTGGATTTTGGCGACACTAAAACTCTAAGGTTAAAAGATCTTAAACCATCTGGAGATTGGTTCTTTTAATCCCGTCCTCGTGTCTTATCCTGGCTTGTCGTCCTTAGCAACCGGCACTTTAAACAAACTTTAAGAATTCTGACAGAATCGTTAGCAAGTTCCGGAAGTGATTTGGACTTGGATACAGACCACAACAAACATTTCCTTCTAATCGATGCGATTGTTTTGTAAAATGTAGCAATGCATAGGCGTTGTAAGTATGCTACACGGTATTTCCAAAATCTACAAACCTTCCTCTGGCGTTAGAATGATTATTAAGCTTTTCTTTGCCATTTTAATTAGCAGAAGCCGGTACCAAGTGTAACAAACCGTGTTTACATGCAACACAGTTCCGATGTTGCTGGACGCTCCAAACCACCAGTCTGGACCTGTGGGCTGCAAATGAACTCAATTATGACAGTTCCTCCGAAAAGACTTTAAAAAATGTCATGGTCATAGCAACACACCTGTTGATCTCCGAGCTCTCCTGATTTGCAGCCCTCCTGCGAAGCTAACCCGCAGAAATCCCGTCGGGAGTTATTAGCGTGTTGCGTGCTTAATTGCCGCCCAAATAAGGAAAGGTCATCTCCCAGGAGACGACATGGTGAGTTGGACAATGGAAGCGCCGCCTAGTGATTCATGTTTGAAAAGCAGGGCATTGTTGTGTAATTGTGTCGACACAAAAGAGGGCGTTGCTGTAACACGGATTGCACACAGACAGATACACATGCATCAAAATTATGTGAAATGGGAAATAACTGGTTGATCCATAGGTAACAATGCAATAGATGGCGGGGCATTGTTTTATTCGTTGGACTTTGGGAATAGAGCGAGGGTCCATATATTTTTGAACGTCATACAATTTCCTTGGAACAGTATGTTTGTTGACATTCTAGATGTACTGTAGTTTACAGTTCAAAGAGTGGTGTTCAGCGTTCAGTATGTTTGTTACTTTAGCTTAGAATTAGATCATGAATAAAACTCAACAGCAATTATGTTTGTATTGAATTTCTTGAGATTCTTGTCCTGACTTCTTTTGCAAACTTTATACAAATTACTTTCACAATCTTGTACACTTCATTCAGCAAAATAATTTTAAAACATTCTGAATTATCAACATTCGTGCATATAAAACATCATTAGTTTTCCACAGTACCATATTATATTAGTTATCCCACACCAAAAAGGAACCTAATTCCTTAACTTTACAATGGGTGGGGTTTTCTATTGCATTAAGGCATTTCAATAGCAAGCTTGTCATGCGTGAAAACATGCTCAACATTACTCTATGTACATATCTGAGAATTCTTATCTGCACATAAAAGCAAAAATATGTTTCTGAATCTCTTTTGGACATTGCTGCAAGAAAATGTTACTATTTACACTTGTGTGCTTGACAACAGGCATATAGATTATCTATTATACATGTACATTCAATATGCTGCAACAATCCCATATTTGAAAAGACTCAGAATCAAAAACTGGAATTCGCATACTTACAGCAGATGCTAAAACATCAATAAAAGATTGCCTTCTGCGTGTATGCTACTAACATCAGCTTCAAAGCTAATCAGCTGCATTTTGCAGCTTCCACTGACATAAATGACAAGCTTAATTGTTAGCAGGAGCAAAGTGAGTCTACACCAAATGCATATGCATGTACATAACTTTTCACAAAGATTGTTCTTACTACAAAATGTAATAGACTTTCTCATTGTTGGCAAACACATTGTCTTTTGAATTCTACATTCCACTGCCTTTCTATTCTTTAACCTGGCCTACAACACCTTCACACCCAACAGTGTCTCTTGCCAAGGAGGTTATCTCTATATAAACCTCCTTGCTCTCACCAACTAGCAAACCCAGGCTCAGTTTGAGGGTCGTTCCATTTGCAAGCTGGGTGGGGGGTGACAAGAAAATTTTAGTGCATGAAAGGGCAAAAAAAAGGACAAAACTAATGACACAGAAGGGAACAGGTATGTCAACCACTGCCATAAAAAAATCACATTAAAAAATTGGTTAACCCCCTCAAATGGAACTTCCTGAGCAATGCCAATTGTTGTCCTTTCTGACCTTGCTGATGGTGTTTTTCATAACTCCTCCTGCACAATTATCCATACTCTAGCCACTCCTGCACCTAACCACACCTGACATTGATCTATTGTTGACAATGAACTATCATTTGATCAAATCTGAAAGGAAAAGAGATTTTTTTCACACAGTCCATGATTTAACCAAGGTCACCTAACCCCATAACTAATACACATTTGGTGCAAAGGAGCTACCATAGCAGGCTGAACAGAAGGTTAAAAAAGACAGAACTATGATATATTAAGATATCCCTTGGGAAACCACCAGTACTGAAAATCTACTGTTAAGTACTGGCCGACTACTGTTTAGTACTGAAAAATCTACTGTCTATCTACTGAATAGTAACTATCTAGTACTGTCAATATCTACTAATTATTCACACTTTATGCAAATTTCCAGTACTGACATAGTAGAAAAACAGTAAATACTCAGTGGAAAATCAGTAAATGATCAGTAGATACTTATTGGGGAAACAGTAGATGACTACTAAATATCTACTGACACACAGTAGATGACTACTAAATATCTACTGACACACAGTAGATGACTACTAAATATCTACTGACACACAGTAGATGACTACTAAATATCTACTGACACATAGTAGATGACTACTAAATATCTACTGACACACAGTAGATGACTACTAAATATCCACTGACACATAGTAAATATCTACTGACACTGACTACGAAATATCTACTGACACACAATAAATCCAAGAATTGTAAACAATATGACCCTCAAGCATTCATGGAGAACACAGAACATGTGCAAGTACTCAGCACAAAAGCAGAAAATGGACATTAGCAGTAATTACATCATTAACTTAAGAAGTAATTTCTTATCAAGTGTTACATGTATGCACATTGATAAGATACTAAGTGTAATGTTCAAATAACCCATGCTTGATACAATATCAAATTGACTTTGGCTTAGAGGATGGGGGGTAAACACTCAGTCAATCATTTTACTCTCTGATACATACTGTTGCATTTACTATTCACATTTAACTTACCGTTTCACTCAGTATGCTGTGCCTTGTTCAATGTATAAATCTGTCTAAATAACTGCAGTTACAGTAACGTTATATGAACAACGAAGGTCATTCTGGGGGGAGGGGGGCAGAAGTGGACTCATAAATTGTTGCAGCCGGTAATTGGACAATGATACATGTAATTATAAATTTGTTGAAACAATCAATGTCTGATTCAATTAACACTGGCTGGGGAGGGGGTATAAACTTTGAACTGGTGAAACAGAACCTGGGCACCAACCAGGTGCAGAAGCTGCCTGTCACATCCAACAATTCTCACCAACCTGGAGACACTCTCTGCAACAACCTGCTCAAGGTCAGGCATGCATGGGGGAGGGGGGCAGAAGTGGACTCATTGTTACAGTATATGGACTTCAAGGTCATTCTGGGGGGAGGGGGGCAGAAGTGGACTCATTGTTACTGTGTATGAACTTCAAGGTCACTCTGAGGGGAGGGGGTGGTTGGGCAGAAGTAGTCTCATTGTTACAGTATATGTTACATGTCATGTATCAATTTGTCCAAACAATCATTAATTAATGTCTGATTTCAATTGACACTGGCTGGGGAGGGGGGGGGGGGGGGTATTAAACTTTGAAGTAACTTACTTTTTTGCTAAATTTTCCTACCTTTATGTTTTGCTATAATCTTCACAGCATCTCCTTTTCATTTTTACCATAATCTTCATTACCATTAACTTCAAAACTGTCTTGGAGTTTTTATAGATAAAGTTTACACACAGAGAGACAAGCAGACATATTACCCTGGCTGGCTCCATCTCCAAAATGGAGCCAAAATGCAACTGACATTTGAAGTACAAATGGACCAATCACAGATTGACAATTTAAAGACTGTGATTGGTCAAAAGATATCAGTAGATGTCCAGTAGTGATCTGATTGGTCGATAACTCAGTAGATGGCCAGTAGTTGAACAGTAGATGTCAGTAGTGATCTGATTGGTCAAACTATTCAGTAGATGGCAAGTAGTAGAACAGTAGAATTTTAGTACTGTTCTGACAGTAAAAGAACAGTAGATATAGGCGTAGTACTTGTCAGTAGTGGTTCAGTAGGACAGTAGAAGTCGATTTACTGAAAATCTACTAAAATTCTACTGTTAGTAGTCAATCAGTACTTAACAGTAGAGTTTCAGTACTGATGGTTTGCCAAGGGATGATGTATCAATGTCAGTAGCTAATAGACCAATGTCTGACACTAACTTTTAACATCCCATACAACTTCTCTCAAGTCACATTTGTTACATACTAATTCCATTAACCAGATTCTCCTATTACATATACATGTACATGTATGCTGACAAAAGTTGAGCAGACAAAAATTGAAAACAGTCGTGTTTTCATGAATCAGACCGTTATCTGCATTATTGTTACTTTTGTACAATTCAAAAATACAGAAAAGAAACCAGGAACATCATGTTTTCCACCTTCATATGCCTATTTCAGCCCATCATTTTCACTGACCATTGACCATATCCCTTTGAAGTACAAAACAAAAACTTTTCCACAAACGTTTCAACAACTTTTCAACACAGCTGTACATTCCTCCCTGACTATCAAAATGTTTTTAAAATCTACATACTAGTATCTAGATCTAGATCTGCTAGGCTACTACCTGATTGAAAATGGACGGATGCCAGTGAAGGTCATTCATACAAGCTCCTTGATTCATACAAGCATTAGAATTAAGTTATATACAACATTGCTTGTACAATTACCATCCTTATAAAGGGATTGTTCTCAGAGCCATGATTTGTTTTCATAGGCACAAATTCCGCTTGTTGCACATACACACAAAATGAAGACAATCTATTGTGCATGTACATACACAAACACAGAATTGTTTGCATGGTCAATTTGGTGTTAGAAGGATGACAACTGAGAAAAAACAATTGCCTGTTTCACCCTTTTATTCAGAAAGTCTTCATCAGAATGACAAAGATTGGTACCGCACTTCTCAAGATACAAGGATGAAGACTTGCTGAATAAATGGCCAAAACTGGTCCCGGTAATCGTGTCTCTGGTGTCATCCTGAATCTAATTCTTAATCTGAACCTGATGCCAAATCGACAGGATGTTTGCATAGTTAGAAACTTTGAGACTTCAACATCTGACTGGTCTTCTCAGCCATGAGCTCGGCCCGTTTCTTGGCGTCAGCCTTCATGTACTTGATCTGTCGTGGCAAGTCTCCGTCCCACAGCAAGACGTGGCCGTACTCCGCATCTATCATGGGAGAGACCAACAGAGAACTCCTTACAATGACAGCAAACAGCAACCAATATACTGTATAGTATTGTACTTGCAACTGAAGGATGAATGTGCAGACAGCTAAGATTAGGTGGCTGGGTGGCCTTGTGTTTAAGTTTGTTGATATAAAATATAGACTTTTGAATCCCTAGCAGTCCTGACTTTGTGCCCTTAGGAAAGGCACCAGGTCCTACATTTTCTCACTTGTCTCTGGTGCAGTGCATACCCAGCTTTGGGTAGGGACATCCTCTTTGAGTGGAAGTGAAGACGAAGTCCTCGTGTTTTAGGAGAGCCACACCTTGAGCATGTTAAAGATCTCACAGCACTTAAGGGGTTAACCCTGTCTTATAGAAAAGGATAGTATACTTTCTGATCTATTAACATAAAAATGTTTCCCTACTCTTATCATCCCTAAACATAGTTTTTTGCCCCATGATATCACAGGACCTTGATAGGCCTGTACTCACCTGACTTGTAGACTCTGTGTCCAGGTCTCTTGACAAACCCCATCCCAACAGTCAGCACAGACGGCAGAGGCTTGAAGCCATGTCCTATAGTGGAGGTAGGGTGTGAAAGGAATACATGGTACCTTTGTTAGCAATGCACAAGATGAGAACTTAATCATGTTGTACTACTACATATACAACAGCCAAATAATAAGAAGGGATATAACCCTCAACTTTGAGCACTAAAATCCAGCAGAAAATACAAAACTGTCAACAATGAATTGCTCAATATCTTTCAAATTAGTGGCATAACTAAAGATCGTATTGACTTCTAACTCAAAAACAAAGACCACAAGTCAAGGAGTTGGAGAAAATATTCAACACTTTCTTGGTAGACTATCACTACAAAATCAATTGAAATTTACATGAGACCACAACAAAAAGATAACTAACAAAGTAGAATGTTACCTGGGTAACAGAACAACCATTACATAAAGGTAAAGTTGATATAAAAATGTCCTAAAAATGGGAAACAGCAATACTCACTGGTTTGTCTTTTCCTGGCGACAGTGACCGCCCGCACAGCGGACAGATGCCGGTGGATGACGGCAAGCGGCGAGTGCGTCTGAGCGTCCACCAGCACGAGATGCCCCCCTCCCGTCCCGATCCACAGTGACAGGCTGGCCTGCAGCATGAAGGACTTGACCCTGGTGTCGAAGATGGAGACGTTGGGGTCATGCTTCTTCACCATGGGGTGGACGTCGATGCTGTCGCGGAGTCGCTCGCGGCTCTCCTCCCAGACCTCGACGACGGAGCTGTTCCGCTTCCCCAGGTACAGCAGCTTCCCCTGGTGGGCAATGTGCATCACCATGGCGTCTACACTGTGGCTGCAGATGGGAAGGAAGGGGCATGTTTAGAGTACTGTAAATATTTCTTTCTGAAACATTCACGGGCACCAGACATTTTTTGCTGTGACCTCTCATGGCGGTAACAACATGTAAAGTGAGATCTAGGACAAAGTAAATGTGAGAATTGACCAACATGTTGCATCAGCATGGCATCTACACTGTGTCTGAAGTTGGTAAAAAAAAGACATGTTTGCAATGTTCCTCAACAATTTCATAACAACATATTTTCTCTTTTTTCTAACCTTAAATGATCTTCTATTGCTTTTTGTTAGATTTTCTGGTACTGGTGCTGGTAATAGAGAACAGTACCCAAGTAAAGGAATTATCCATCCATATGTAACGCTAGTTCACCTTTATTCGCAGGGTAACCTATATCCGTTGTACCTAAGAACAGGATAATTAGGGATATCACGGACGTACAGTGGTGCCAAATTGCTTTTTTCCAATATAATGCAGTTTGAGATCAGTCGACTTGATATCCCAAAATACACTGGTGTTAAATACGACAGATAAAAGTTACCCTGTGAATAAAGGTGAACTAGCGTTACGTCTTAACTTCTTGCATGTGTACTAAAGTGCAAAATGTACGGTTGCCTCTCAGAATTCTGGGATTACTCCTACTTGCAACAGACTCCAAGAGGAATATGACTTAGTCAAAACTTGAAAGTCAGACCGAGACTACAGTACAACATGAGAATTGACCCCTGACCCCTTGTTTGTTTTCCAGCTCCTCTCCACGGCCAGCTTCTCCAGGTTGACGGTGACGATGTTCTTACTGCAGCCCAGCCACAGCTGCTTCCCGTTCAGTGTCATGCACGTCACCGGGTCATCACCGTTACCAACCGTTACCTCGTACGTCGGTCGGGCCTTCTCGTCCTGGAAGTTTTGGATCAGACTTTACATTTGGTTTTTTGTAAGCCAATAACATATCTTAAACTTGGTTCTTGAATTTATTCCCCTGTCTTAAAATCCAATTTCTAATCAACTGCATGACTGTGCACTGCTGTGGCATTGTTGATTCTTTCAAATTTCCACAGCCTTTTACAAGATCACATATAACATTGATACTGTTGGCACTGAAAAAACCAACTTCAAAACATTAGGTAGCCTGTGCAAGCCTTGTGAGGCAATACTGGAATAATTTGGTATACCATAGTCTCCTTGCCACTTATATGGAACGCTTCACAAATTTGCATTTTATCTTTGCGCAGGGGCAATCCTTGACCAGACTTCCTACTTAATCAGTCTAAAATAGATAAGTTACAGAAGACTATATACTAGTAATTCTATGAGTTACTGACCTCCAAGGTATGTCTGGGGAACACTGCCACGGTACCATTAGCCAGGCCTACAAACACAGCATCCGAACCCAGCCACCTAATTCGTAGCAAGAAAAAGTCTATTACATCAGCACAATTAATACTCATATCACACCAAGGTAAAATATGTATGAACCTTGCTCCTTTAGTGAATAGAGTTACGTACAATTATATCAATTTTGATACAATGAATGGTAGTAAAGAAAAGTTAATTTGAAAAGCTGCCGTTTATCATTACAACCACTCTTAAGTACTTACTTTGCGGCAGCCCCTTGCACAAAGCCCCTGTTGTACTCCATACACAAGATGGCGTCTCTGAGCGGAGACAGGACAAACTTTTTGGTGTGGGTCACTGCATCGTACACCCAGAGCCGCCCCGACTGTGTCCCCACCAGCATGGTGCCCTGTCCTATAGCAGTCATACAGAGGATACGCCGGTCGTCCAGCATCACTCCCTATAAAATTAAAAAGCGAATTTAATAACTTTTCAGAGGAATGAAAGTTTTAATTAAATTAGTACTAGACACTTCTGACCATGTCCCCACAGAACTTTTCATACAGAGAAATCTATGGTCTAGAGGCAGCATACACATCACAAGTTGTTATACCACTCACACAATTTGCATGCAACTGGAAGGTTGCACCCCCATATTCCAACACCCCCATGTTCCGACAACCCCATCCCTATGCCTAACCCTTATGTAGGGGTGTTGGAACATAGGGTGTCAGATATGGAAAGTCCCATACTGAACAGGGTTGCAGCCTTTAGGATGTTCATTAAACTTCTTAAGAGGAATTTCCCCATTTAAGATGTACATGTATGTACTGCAGATAGCATCTGTCTTTCTTTTCACAACCAGTGGAAGATAAAGTAAACCGTAGTGGATCAAAAGTATTTCCATTTCCACCCACCCACCTTGCATGGCTCATTTTCTGTAAGAGAGAACCAGGCCAGTTGTGCAGACGAGCCGTCACCGCTGCCCACCCAGACTTCCACACGCTCCTCATCCTTCTCTCGGAAGTTCTGAGTTAACAACAACAAAGAAGTTATTATCAATAACCAAAATTATCAATAACTGGATTGTTAAAGAGATGTGTTTGCACTGCATCTTATCAAACAATTCTAAAACTTGTTTTGGTGGAAGTGTCCATTTGACTCTTCTTTAACAAGTACTTCTTAAATATTCTTAAAATACTTCTTGCATGTTCAAAACAATTGTCCAGCAAACTGATATGATGAAATTAATACTGAAGAAAACATTTTTCACCAACTTGCTGATACACTATAAACAAATGACACAATTAAACTGAATCTTTTTCTATTGCCATTTATAGTCAATTTTTTAAAATTCTAAATAGTGCTTAGTTGAACTTAACAACCATAATAATATTTCTCCCATAAAACATGCAAAGTTCAAAGTTTCCCTGACATTGACACAAATTACTTATCTACATGTAGTACCAAGAATGTGACTATTAAAGGTTGCAATATTGTTGACTTGCCATTATTATGCTCTCCCTAACAATGCTGGTCCATGTCCACCCAAAATAGGTCTTTTACTTCAGAGTCAAATCTTTTGTCTGTCAATGGTCTGTGCTATGGTCAACATGTGATTTATTCATTCAAAAGTCTCATCTTTCAAAAGTCAGCAGTAACTATACAGACGTTTTCAAGCAAAGGAGCAGGTTGAATTTCAACCAGAATTGTCTAATAAAGCCATGTCCATTACATAGCACAAAAAACATGGTTTGAAATAAAGAAACTATTCTTCTCTTCCCTGTGATGCCCACAATCACATAGTTCATTATTTTGGTATGTTGGGGGTTGGCTGCTGCCTTCTACATGACAAAGAACATGTAGACAATAATCCATTAGTCAATAGTCCAGCATCATAGTCAAAGTCCATATAGTCCGTGCCAAGTTCTTGCCATAAGGGTACTGGGTACTGTTGGGTTAGTCACTTAAGTGACCAGCAACACAAAAGTGTCCAATGAAACTGCCTAGGTAATCTATTCCAATTCTTGATGGTCCTGGGCAAGAAAGCTCCCCGCTGTACTGGGTTCTAAACTTGACAGGTCAATACGCTGGGAGTCTAAGAGAAGATAATGTGGTGGGGTGAGACGAGTTTACTCCTATGGGGCAATGTACTACACCCTTGTAAAAAAAACAGTTCATAATGAACTTTGACATATTTCCGTGCTGCACTACAAGGTTGCGTCACGGGTTACGTGAAGGTTGCGTGTTACTGCTCGCCATCTTGGATTTGGGGGGGAAACAAATTCAAGAAGATGGCATTGAATACCACCTGTCTCAGATTACTGTTAGCAAAAGTAAAGCAGCCCATGATTTTATTCACACAGTCCGCACACCTTCATCTGATTTCATCGCCAAACAATCCAGTGGGAAAGGTAAGGCTTAAGTAGACTGAGTGGGGAGGGGGGGGGGCAGCCATGTAACTTTGGAAGTGAGTAACTCACAAGAAAAATAAGATTTATGATTTTGGGTCTCTAGGTACCTTTGATGGAGATGCACCTTCAGTTACTGTACAAATCATGCAAAAAAGGCTTCATTTACATTAAGAAAAGTTCAATAATCTCATACCATTACGTCTGTTACAACATCTTGTTTGGATAAGCTTTCTTTACCAAAAAGACAACTTTGCACTATCAACTAATTTAGACTGGCTTTTCGTCCATGTGAAACATTTACTTTTTCCTCTTTTCTACAGTCGTATTGCACTTATCTAGAACACTTTACCATTTAGTCAATACCTTTTGCACTTATTATTACATGTGTAGTTAGATTTTGGTTTTCCTTATATTTCATTGTTTGTTTAAATTCTTTTAGCATATGGCATACCACCTCCAATTGTAAACGCAATCAAAATCATGTACACAATGTACAATGTATGACAACACAACTGCCACAGTTCTCACACCAGAAGGGGAAACTGACTTCTTCAAGATCGACACAGGGGTTCTACAGGGCGACCCCCTCGCACCCAGGCCATCAATACCAATGATGGCCTTACTCTGCAAAGAAGATGGAGTTCTAGGCACCCAGCAGTGGTCATTTCAGATGTGGACTTCACAGATGATAATTTAGTCTTCTCGAAGACACTATTCAAGCTGCGCAAGACCTCCTGCATAGCATTACAAATGGCAAACGCTGTGAGACATTTTGGTGTGGCCTTAGATTAGTGTAGACATAGTATAGTTACATAAATTTATCAATTATTTTGAATGTTAAATATTCTTTGTCTTTCAGATGGCTTAGTCATTGGAATTCTCCAACCTGCTGCACAAGAGTGAACACTGCTGGTACCTCCATACAAGCCTCTCATTGACAAGCTGCTACCCTCTGCACCCGCTGAACGCTTGACAGCAAGATCATAAAAAACTGCTGGAGGCCAAAGAACCTTCTTCCTGAAACTGACATCTTGTCCCCTGTCTTATGATGCTTTAAGGAACTGTACGTTATTTACTGGGGGGAGGGCTGGTGCAGAAAGGGTCAGGAAAAAAACATTTTTAATGACCCTCCCCTCTGTCCAAATTTTTTTTTTCAATGGCACTCTCCCCGCCCATAAAATAATCTGAAATTTTCCATCCCCCCCCCCCTATTTTCCAAGATTTCCATTTCTCCATCCCCCTTTAATAAACAAATTTCAATAGCGGTTATCACTTGAATAGAACAGCCGCCTTTTTATTTTGATGACATGTAAAGTGTAGAGTTCTGTACTTGAAGGCGCTACAATCTTAGGGCCTCCAAGTGCATGCTCCCCCACGAAAATTTTTTAATCTTGACCCTCTGAAATGCTTTTTTCTTACTTTTTAGAGGCAAATTTTGCTGACATACTAAGCTAAGACTATAGACATTTCTGTGGGAAAATTCACAATACAGCTGGTGTGTTATGCTGAAGGGCGGTTATACAGATACAGACAGAACATAGTGTCACCACTTCCAACACCAAAGGTGTCAGGTGCAAGAGAAGTCCAGTGACTCCGGGAAAATTTTGAAATCTCCACGGACCCTCTGAAATGCCATTTTCTGCATCTTGGGGCAAATTTTGCCGGTAGACTATGTTAAGTGTATGGAATTTTTAAAACAAAATTAGCCAGAACTTTGGGCGGTATCTTTTTTATGGCCCTCTCCCAGGGCTCTAGCCAGCTCGAATTTTTTTTCCGTCAGTTCCAATCGTCGTGAAAACCGCGAAAATTCATTTTCCCTATGATGCTACAAAGTAGTAAATGTTGCCATTGATACCTTGAAAAATGGGTTTTAATGAGATTATCGTATGCGAAAGAGTGCCGACACTCATTGTCAACAAGCATAACAATAGCAAAACAGTGTGTGGCTTTTACAGCGATATGGATGGCGTCCCCAAGCCATCTGTAGCTGACACTAAGGATCTTTGTCTGTCAATGCTGACGGATTGGTTTTAAATTTTTTCCGTCGGATGCAGCAAATTTCCGTCAATTGATGGAAAAACGGACGCTGGCTAGAGCCCTGCCCTCTCCCCAAGCCAAAAAAAATTTCAATGGCCCTCCCCTGCTGTGCACCAGCCCTACCTCCCTGATAGATATTGTAAGGTCCCTTAGAAAACCCAAGAACTTTCATTTCTTAAAACCTGTGAAACATAATCAAACTGTGTCTGCTGAACTGTCCACAACTAATCCGAATAGTCTACAAATATATCTCATATTCAAGTACATTCAACACAATATGGCATCTGCCAATAAATCAAAAGTAAAGCAAGTTTCTGAGATGCAACAATCATTTCCAAGACTGCAAAGAAATCCTGTAACAGAAGACTTTATGCAGAAAGTCACTTCCAAGATTCAAGAACTGAATAGTGCCATACGAGACAAACGTTGGGAGGATCTAAGCACAAAAGTTGAAGAAACTAGCCAGTACATCTGTCAGTGCCCTTCAGACATCATGGATCCACAGTTCAGTCATGAATTTCAGAAGTTTGCAAAAGTGGTACAAGCTGAGGGTAAAAGCCCATCACAAAAAAAGCAAAAATCGTGGAAGACGACTCTGCGAGACTTCCAGCAGAAGTGGGTGGAGCTGTGTTGCACCTGGGCAGACCAATCCCCACCTGCAGCTGCAGCAGAAAAGCCTGACCCAGCTGAGTTTGGAAGTACACAATTCAGACCATCCCAAGAAACAACAGAACCAAACGCATCAGAACAATCAATGTCAGTTGCTCCTGTGCTGAAGGACAACACCCTGTCAACAAACGTGGCTAGTGGACTTGCTAAAGCTGACATTTTGGTGCCAAATGGCCAAGGCATTTCTCAAGTTGACCCAGGTTGTGAGAAAAGAAGTGAGCAAAATCTAGGTGCATTCGTTGAGACCAAAATTGATCTGATGATTGCAAGAGGTGAAAATGATCAAAACATGAAAGAAGTAAATACAAAGTCTGAGGTAAATTCCTTAAGCCAGTCAGAAACAGGGAAGTCTTTGGTCTCCGACTGTGAAGATTGTTGTGAATACATCTCTCTGATGACTGATGCTCTAAACGATAAACGTTGGGAGCATCTTCGCAAACATGCTCGACTTGCATCCAGATATACCAGTAAATGCAGCACAGCTGTGAAGCAGTTCAGTATTCCATTCAAGCACATAGAGCTCCAGGTGCCCAGGCAGCCTAACTTCACAGCTATACCAATGGACATCCAAAAAACATTGAAGAAAACATTGGAAGATCTACATCACAACATACACAAGTTAAGGCCATGGCAGATAGAGAAAGAAAAACAAGTAACCAAGAAAGGCAAGGTCCATGACTCTACAGAAGAATCAACCAATTTTACAGTAATTGGTACCAACACAGACCACACAAAATGGTGGAAGAGCGCAACATGGGGCTCGAAGTTGAAAGAATTGTCCTCGATGAAGTCTGAACAATGCAAGATCGTAGGCCCCTTGCGCATGTGTACTGACAAAGAGTTCTGTCTCAGAACTGATAAGAGGGAGGGAATCAATACATATCTGGGCATCATGGATGGTAAAGGAGCAGTGGCAGTAAAGCAGTTTGACAGGACAAATACTGATAGTGTCAGGAAATGTAAACAGGAACTCTCTATTCTAGCCATGCAAGGCAACAGAGAACACATTATCAGTTACTATGCTCGCCCTCAGGATGAGATGTACAGGTATCTGGCCATTGAACTTCCAGAGTACACTCTACAGGAGTATGTGCAACTTCTGAAAGAGCAAAATGAGCTGCACAGTAAGGCACATCTGATAATTCATCAGATACTTGAGGGACTACAGTCATTGCATGAAGGGCCACGACCCATCTTACACAGGGATCTCTGCCCTGCAAATGTTGTGCTTAATGCAAAACTATGTGTCAAACTGACAGGCTTTGGCAACAGTAACATTCTGCAGAAGGAAGTGCCTATCCAGGACTACAACGAAGGTACACCTTGTTGGAAGGCCAAAGAATCCCTTTGTTATTCTACATGTTCAAAGGAGTCAGACATCCAGGCTACAGGCATGCTGGTCTACTTTGTTCTGAGTGGTGGACTGCATCCATTTGGTGACCTGGACCAGCCCCATATTGTGGAGGAGAACATCAAAAAGGGTCAACCTACTGGCCTACCTCTTATTGACAGTCAAGAAGCGAGAGACATGATAGAATGGATGCTGGAAGATAACTCTGCTTATAGGCCTGATGTCAATCAGGTACTTAGCCATCCCTTCCTCGAACAATGGAATAATGGAAAAAGGATGGAGTTCCTTGAGAGGGTAGGAAATCAACTTGAAGTGGCTAGTGGGAAAGACAACTCTAGTACCTTGTGGGCAATCAATAACAAATGTAACAAGACCTGTACATGTGTTGGGGACTGGAAAAACAAAGTTGACGAAAAGCTACTGACTGAAAGTACACGGCCCTATAACCAGTCAGTAGGAGATCTGTTACGTTTGATACGGAATGTTCGGCAACACTACCAGGAACTGTCAAAGGAATTGCAAGAGCTAGTGGATGACAAATACTTCCTCCGACTCTTTCCTTCTCTTGTGGTGCATATCTACAAGATTCTCAGGAAAAGAGCACTAGCGGATGGCAGCTGGACCAAAAGGGAAAGTCTGAAGAGATACTTCATTCCAAAGTCTTAGATAGTGAAAGCTATAAGCAGGCTTCCTACAGACAATACCATTCACACAGTACAATGTACTTTTAATGTGCCTTCTTCAAGTTTGCATTTTAAGGGAGTGCAGGAGCTTTTTTGATAACTATATAATATGTAATTATGTTTCTATTCCAAACTGTAAAGGGTAACAACTTGGGATGTAACAACTTGGGATATAACAAATAATAAGATGCTGTTGACAAATACAAGTATTAAGGATTGTATATAATGTCCCTGTATAACACTGCCATGATTTTGAAAGGTGTATAAAAAATGTATAATATATTTTCAGAAGATGGTCTAAACAAGTTTTGAACATGCAACACATTGTCTGTGTCTGATTGGGAAGCGGCTTGTAAGAAACCCAGATGGAAAGTTTTAAAAAATTACAACACTTGAACAAAGGAAGAAACAGCCACTAGATACTAGATTTGAAGGTGTGCAGCCTTGAATTGAGACTGGGATGTGCCCCCATTATTTAGTCTTTGGTTTTAAAGTTAAAACCGATGGAATCTGTTTCATTCTGATTTTTCAGAAAAAGAAAGTACTGAATTGATGCATGATTCTCTGGCATATACATGTAAGCTGTTCATGAAAATTCTATTTTTGAAGCAGCCTCATTCATTTCATAGTTCCACCCACCCTGATGGCGATACATTCCGGAGACAGGCCCTTCCCCAGCGGCACATTCCTCCGCAGACACAGCAGTTCCCCGCTGCTGAGCCGTGCGAACACCTCGGCCGCGGTGGGCCTGTCATCAGGGATGGGCTGCATGCAGTGGGTAATCAGGTCCTGCACGTCAGGCCAGGGGGCGCTCCCGCAACTCGTGATTGGGTCCAGCGGGCGCCCCTGGGGATGGAAAAGGCGGAGAAGACATCATTACATACATGTAATCTCCAAGCAGATCTACCCCTGGCAAGACAGTATCCATGGGCCAAAACAATATTGTCTTGGCCCATGGAAAAAGTCTTGCTACCAGTGTTATGTTTTGGCCGATGGATACTGTGTCTTGCTGCCTGTATAATTTCATGCAATATTGTTTTGGCCCATGGATATATACCTGTTAGATCTGCCTGTAGATTAATCATTACACTGACAGCCTGTACACTTGTTCCTGCAATATCCTAATGATAAATTTGATCAATAACTACATGGTATAACTTCTACAACAGTACAGTTGATGTCTTGATATCCCATTGTTTCTATGTGACATCAAAACAAACACATAAACAAAGAGAAAAGTTTCAATGCTATATGCCTTCACTCAAAGTGTTGAAGAAGTAGTACTACACAGAATAGAACTTGTCATGATAAAATGCTGTATATAAGAGGCATCTTTTTTTAAAGTTTCTCACAACATTCAAATGTACTAAGAAAATAGGGGTTAGATGTGGCAAGCTATTCCATACAAAATGTATTCATTTCAGCAGGGATTCCTAGAATATTGTGCAATATAAGGAGAAAGGAGGTTTCCGCAGTGTTGAAATTATTGTAAGATACCTTAATGATGGCCTCGTCCAGCTCCCCCCTGAAATGCAGGTCCTCGAACGGCTTCCTGCCAGTCACCAGCTCAAACAGCAGGATACCGAAGGAGAACAGGTCCACCTGTACACACAGTAAACTAGGGTTACATTTTTAAACTGTTGAGCTAGATACTAAACTTAATAACATTTGGTTGATTTAAGAAATAACAAGTCAATTTCATGTGCTCTGACCACGTGACCGTTAAGTAGGATACCAACAGTCAAAGGTCACACAGCTACAACTGAAGAAAACGTTACATCATTCTCATCATTACCTTTAAAGACCCGTGATATAGAGTAGTTCAAGGGAGGGGTTCCTTAGAGAGAGCAACAACGCCCTGCCATGAGATATATTCCAAAGGACTAGTAATTTTAGAAATCCAAAAGGGGTAGTCAGGAACATTTTTTTACATGCAAACACTAATCTCCAAGCAGATGCTGGGGTAGAAAATTGCACCATTTTATGATGTGCCAGCTTTTCTGGGAGTCCATAACTACTACTCCTAGGAAGTAGACTTCCAGAAATTAAAACCACCCAACATCTGCTTTGGAGATCATCCCCCTCATCTGTTGCTTTTGGTACCCATTTTTTTCACTTTAAAAACATTTCAAGACTGTCCAAATGATAAAAGACTATGAAATCTCCCACCTTGTTGTTGTAAGCCGTGTCCCCACGTGCCACTTCTGGTGCCCGGTAACCTGGCGTGCCCTCAGGAGCTGTCAGACCCAGCAGGGTCGCAAACTTGGAGATGCCATAATCTGAAATTTTAGCATTGACCTGCAATGACACACAAATTATGGAAACCTCAAACAAACAAAAATGTTTACTATTGTGCATGTCACAGGCAAACTGTAGCAGATTACACATTATACCTCACTGACTCGACCTTGTTCAGGGAGAGTACCATATGCAGTATTCCTGGGAATCGCTAGATGGTGCACAACATACAAAGAAAAGAAAAGAAAAGCATGATGGGACCTCACGTGATGACGCCCCTTCCCAATCATCATTTCCTTTTGTGCTTCGCGCAAGGTGCACGCATCGAGTTTGCTCCGGTACGATCCGGTAGTGACTCAGTTTTTCGTTGTTGGAAAATTATCAAGTGGTGGAGCTACGAGAAGAACCACTTTCGGCGCACCATGCCGCCGATAGGGTAAGCCCCTATCGGTCGGCTACTATCGTCGCAGCAGGCCGTAAGACCGGGAAGGGTGAAAAGCCCCTATCGGCGGGCTACTATCGGTACTGGCGGTCGAGCTTAGCGCTCAAGGCTTGCCAGGCGCTGGGAAGGACCAAAAGGCCCTTTCGGCGCAACATGCACGGGAAGAATTCGGGCCAAGCATGCCGTAGAACCTGGAGGTTATCGGCGAGGCTACGTATACAGACGGCCGTCATACCTTGTGCCTTACACGGAGCTGGCATTATCGGCGCACCAGGCCGAAAAACCTGGAGGATAGCGCAGCCACAGACGGCCGCTATGGCCATGGTGCCCGAGGTTGAGGCACTGGCCCTTTCGGAGAATTGAGGTAATACCCCACGTTCTTTGCGCCAGGTGACGCTAAAGATTCGAGAACGGTGGAAGACTGTTCTCGTGGCCCCATCCATATTCAGAAGGAGCGGCAGCCGCCGTGCCACGTGGGCCGGTCGGGGTAATCGACATCTCAATGGAACTGTAAGTAGATTACGGGCTCCGGTCGCTCCGTTATGGTTGCTCGGATAAGCTTCCATGTTGAACACGCTGTTAGGCATGTTGCCGTTGCATTCTACGCTCGTCTAGGAGGAGCGTCCAGCAGTTTAACCCATAATTTAAAGTCGTTTATGAGCGGTTGACTTAGGAAAGACGTCAATCGGCACAGAAAGGGGCCTCCCCTTCTTCTTCTGCTGACTATGATACGTCGCAGTTGTCTGACAAGAGAAGCTCCAGGTGAATAAAATATTGGGAGCTTATGTTAAAGCTTGTCCCTGAGGGAAGCTTTTTTATGGCAATAAAGTTATCAATTACTTAGCCATACTAGAGATGTGATCAATATGATGAGACATGTGATGTGATCAATATGATGAGGCATATGATGTGATCAATATGATGAGACATATGATGTGATCAATATGATGAGACATGTGATGTGATCAATATGATGAGACATGTGATGTGATCAATATGATGAGATATGTGATGTGATCAATATGATGAGATATGTGATGTGATCAATATGATGGGACATGTGATGTGATCAATATGATGGGACATGTGATGGGATTAATACGATAAAACTTGTGATGTTTTTTGTATTATGTCAACCCTTATAGTCTTGCTGGTGTCCGCAACATGACGAAGGCCCACAATGTACCTTGTCCTTCAGTGCTACTCTTGATGTCAGTTGATATTGACATATTGCAAGTACTTCTTGCTATTAATGTTTCTTAGTGAAATATACAAGTTCACACGTTAAGGGTGGAACTGTACTCATGTGTGAGTATAAAATGTTCACTGTTAAATTAGGTGTTGGGGAACAATGCAAGTTACCAGACACCTTTCTGAATGTCACTATCCCGAGCTTCCGGTAGGTGATGGGTGACAAGTGAGCCATGCAATTTAGGCTCACAAGGCTGGCTTCTGGCAGCCTGCAATCCACTTGACTGGAAACATTAAAATGTGATGTTCAGTTACCAAAATTGGTACTCACTTCGATTGTATTTGTAAAGATTGCCTTTGCCACAGATGAGGCTTCTACTTGTTACATGTTCAGTATGTTTGTTACACACGTTATGGGGATTCCGGAGGAATCTAACACAGTTGACTTCATGTTTTGCATGAACCACACCAATTCAAATGTATTATTGGTATGTTGGTACTCTTTGGTTTATTTAGAGCCACAGTTAGCTTGAATTTCAGCTATTGTTTCCTGTGGTCGATAGATGGCTTGGGCGCTCTTATATTAGCCCAGTCGTTCAACACATTCATGCTATACATTGCCTTACCTTACATGTACATTGTACCCGTTACAATTGTTGTGCAATAAACATTGATTTATTTTATTGTTATAGGCTGTTCTTTCACGAGGATCAGCCACTTCATCTAATGGGTTTCTCCCCTCTATGAAGGGAAACAAGAGGTTTGTGTTTTTCTCCTCAAAGGTGACTTGAGGATGGCTCCTTCCCCTTGGGAAAAGGGGGGGGGGGCAAGTTGATGGGACTGGACAATGTGTACCAAGTCCTAAGGATTAATGCTTTTTCAGTGTTTGTTCATCAGGCACTCGGTGTTATCTAACAGTTATACTGGTAGGACATTAGGTCACGAGAACTGACCTTCTTAGACTATAACTGATACTTCAGTTGATACCTGTGCTGTCCAAATACAGCTTTGGAGTCTGCATATGGTACTCTCCCTGAACAAGGTCGAGTCAGTGAGGTATAATTGGGGGTTATGCTAAGATGTACTTACCATCTACAGTATAATCTGAATTATACCTCATACGAGACCTTGTTCAGGTATATCTTCCCACCCTCAGTAACTTATGTTCAGCTGCAGGGATTTAGTGAACATTACCCACCCATGGACAGCACAGACTTATTTATCTACTCTCGCACTCAGTCAATGATGATTGGGAAGGGGCGTCATCACGTGAGGTCCCATCATGCTTTTCTTTTCTTTTCTTTGTATGTTGTGCACCATCTAGCGATTCCCAGGAATACTGCATATGGTACTCTCCCTGAACAAGGTCTCGTATGAGGTATAATTCAGATTATACTGTAGATGGTAAGTACATCTTAGCATAACCCCCAATTATACAGGATTCTTAATGCTTGTGTCAATGGGAATGGACTTATATAAATGTTCACTACAAATGCCTTAAAGTTTGAAGTGAGAAGTAGGGAGAAAATGGAGTGTTTGTGGTGACTTTATGTTCAGCAATTGCTATAGCCACATACTGTACAGTAACGGAAACACTGGTCTCAAATTCATGGTGAAGTTGTCATCGCAAAAAAAACTACTGTAAAACCACTATAAAATGTCAATATTGTCATTACAGTCTTTAGGCAGGCTATCAAGACTGTATTATGAAACAGAGCTAGACAAACTGGGCTTTTATCATAGAAAAAAATAAAAGAATTACCGGACTATTCTGTGCGATGGAGAAGATGAGGATGTTGTCTGGTTTCAGGTCTCGGTAGATGATCATGTTGGTGTGGAGAAACATCAGGCCCTCTGCAATCTAAACACAATGTCATGTACAAAAGTTGAGAAGATACACTGTGTATTTAAGCTTACGCTCATTAAGATGATGATACATACATGCAACTTGTAAACTCTTCAGTGAACGGTCGGACAAATTTCCTCGAAAGATATGTCAATAGAATATAAAGCTGTAGTGGAAAAATTGCTGCAATTCATCTAATTAGCTCAGCAATAACAGATTCTGTAAGTGCACTATAGATTGACTAAACCATTAATAATATGCTTAACCAGAAGTCATCAAATAACTTTCTGAATCAGCTATCAACGGATTAACCAAATCACCTGCATGCATTATCTTTCCTTTATTGTTGACCTCTGCTCATCTTCCTCAAGAGGTTTTGAGGTCAGTGACCCCATGGTATCAGTTCTAACTCATCTTTGTGGGTGCCAGTTCTAACACTAATGAGCTTAATATGCCATCAACCACCCCACCTGCATGGCTATCCTCTGCTGCAGACCTCTGCTCATCTTCTTGCAGAGATGCAAAGTCATTGACAGCATGGGTACCACTTCTAACACACTCATTTGTAATGATAAGTTTGGACCATAATGTACAAAAACGATTAACCTATTCAAGCTATTAACCAGCCCACCTGCATGGCTATTCTCTGCTGCAGACCTCTGCTCATCTTCTTGAAGAGATGTGAGGTCAGTGACCCCTGGTATCAGTTCTAACATAGTAATATCCAGCATTTGTCCTTGACACAGGGGTGGGCAGCAGTGGGCTAGTCTTCACACCACGCTTCCAAGCTCATTAATGATAGGCAAGTTAATAATTATTTAACCTAGACCATCAACCTATCAACCCATACCCACCTGCATGGCTATCCTCTGCTGCAGACCCCTGCTCATCTTCTTGCAGAGGTGTGAGGTCAGTGACCCCATGGGTGCGAGCTCCAGCACCAGTAGGCGTGGCCTGATCCCCACGGCCAGGAGCGAGATGACGCTGATGTGCTGCAGTCTGGTGAGGATGGTCACCTCCTGACGCAGCATCCGGTGGGGGTGGTCCTCTCCTACCTTACTGAACACCTTCACGGCAACATCCTGGAGCATTGGGAAAAAAAGCATATTCTCAGTTCATCTATCTACAATATCAAAAAATATGGAAAGCTCTTGCTGTCCTTTCATTTCCTTTCTTAGTTAGGAACCACAGTGGTTCAAAGTCTCTCAAAGTGTCACAAGCCAGTTTAGTCCAAGACATAAACACAACTTTTAGCATTAAAAGTACCAGTGATTAAAATGATGATAATACAGATTTGACTGTACAACTTTTCCAAAAACTGAAGGCAAGATGTATACCAGTATAAAATCTTAAAATCTACCATGTTCTTGTAGCTGGCCCTGTACACGTTCCCAAAGCTGCCGTCACCGAGCTCGTTCTCCGGGATCTGCTCCAACTTGAACTTGTCCTCCTGCAGCTGGTACCTGCTGTCAAGGTCACTCAGCATCACATCTGGGGCCTGGGGAAGGTCAAGGAACAGTTCTATCTTAAAGTGTGTTTTGGATTCAACCTTCAGCAGGATTAACGATGCTTTGAAATACTTTCATTGTAGAGTTAAAAGATATACAATTTTTGTGAACAATGTACAACTTTCAACATAAAGCTACTTGAAAATCACATCTGCTCACACATATTGTAGCTCAGGGAAATGTGGGCTACAACTTTGGGTTGATACATCCCACAGTTATGTATACATGTACCTCAAAGCCAATGAACACAGGTGTATGTTAGAAGTGTAGCAGCAGCTACACATAAAACTGCTACTTTAGACTCCTGTCATTGATGTGACATTGCACAATATTGCATCTACACCCTTGTATGACATTGCATACAAATGAAAAGGTTTGAAACTACATGTACTGCTGGACTTGAGCTTTGGTGGGATAAATGGAACCAGTGAAAACAACTATGGTATATTTGGTCTATATCAAGTTTCTCAACTGTAACCCTACCAGTTTGTGCAGGGGTACGGGCATGTCGTGGTTAGGACAGTAGATGATGTCATCTCTGTCTGACATGACCAGGATCTCCGGCAAAGTGAAGACGTGGGGCGGGTCCGTCTCGCACAGGACACACGGCACCTGGCGCTGAACCAGGGTCTGTCCCGACACAGGGTCGATCTCGCACAGGCCCGGGAACCACTCCTCAATAAGGTCATCCACAAGGTCAACAACATGGCCAAGCAGTCGGCTGCCTTGTCTGGGGCGTAACCATTACATAATCATCAAAATACTTTGAAATCGTTGGTTTCAAATACAATGTGATACAGTTTTAAGTCCTTCAAACCTATTTTGAAGAAAGAAAACATAATCATTCCTTATTTTTCCATGCAGAATATGTTCATCTTTGAGAATAGCAACATTTACTGCCATCAATGCCATATTGTGATCCACATTTTTTGAAGAAGGGCACTGTGTTAACAGTGCATCTTAACATGTTACAAGATACAGTAATATTTGATATGTTATCTCTATTCTATGGTATTTTAAAATTTAAGTTATGTCATGATCTACAGATTCTGAATTACATTTTTTATTACTATAAAAAAAGTTTTAAAATGCTCAAATTGTCCATTCAGATCTACATCAGTGTTCCATACCTAGTAGCCGGCACAGTGATGTCCATGGAGTTTTTCTCCCCCTTGATTCTCTTGACCAGGAAGTACTCCTGAGTGGACCAGAACACGTAGATTCCCTCCCGCCAGTACTCCTGCTGGAGAGGGGGGAGGGGGCCAGTCTGGGGAGAGAAGGGAAACAAGACATATCGGTTGTCTTGATAATACAGTGTGAGACAATAAAGATCAGAAAAAGCCAACTTTTAAAAGTACCCCAGCTGGAGGGATGGAGACAGTCTTGGGATAGATGGGAAACAAGACAATACTGGCTGTCTTGATAACAAAGATGATCTTATCCTAACTTTAAGCACCTGTTTTTTTGTTGTTGTTTTTTTCAAATAATACAGTGTTGAGGAAATAAAGATTAGACAAAGCTATTCCCAACTATCAAAAATACCCCTGCCAGTGGTGGGCCAGTCTTGAGATAGATAGAAACTGTCATAGCCTGGGTACCATCCTCTGTCTTTTCAGGAGGCAAAAATATTCAGCCAGTGGTTCCTATGGAAAATGGTGCCCAGGCTAACAGTGTCAGGCAATTAAGATCACAAAAAGTCATTCTCAACTTTTAAAAGCATTCTCTTCTCTGTCATTGCTATTCAGGTCACCTCTAGAAAACAATTGTGTTTCGAACTATAATCACAAGTAGTTAACATAAATACTAAGTAACCTTAACATATGATATCAATGAGTTTTTCTTGTGAAGCAGTTCGGTGTGCAACATACTGCATAATATACTGTTGACAAAACCAATGACCATCCGCATACCTTGAGATACATGGAGAAGACCATGAGTCTGGTGATGAGTCGTGACCAGTAGCCGATGGGGATGTACGGCATGACGTACTGCCGGTACACGTGGCCGGTGAACCACGCCGTCTTGTCGATCGGGGGCTGGACGAACGGCAGTCTGCAGGGAATCAGCAGCTCTTCCTCTGTCTGTGGGAGGGCAATCTCAAACCTGCAGGAAGGAAATGACGATCCTGATTTTTTTCTGTCTTACCCGACCACTAACCACTTAATTGCAGTCGACAACCAAAATTGATGATGATTGCCCCACAAGTAAAGCAAACTATGGGACAACCAATGTTTCCTGGGAGGTGTATAATGTGCAAAATGTAACTTTAACTTGCTAACCAACAAATTTGTTGGGAGCAACCACTCCCCCTCATCAGCCATTTTTCCTCAGTATACTTGTGTGGTTGTTAGACCAGGTTTGACTTAACTTGTTTGAGACAATTCTTTTACCCCTTAATGTTTTTAATTTAACAAATAAACAAATTTCATCTACCTCTTATGGCAAAATCATGACAACAGAATTTTAAACACATGACAACTTTTTTCCAGCAAAATAAAATCATCACAAAAGTAAATGCATTTACAGTATGCACAGCAACATCTCTACAATCATTTGCATAAGCTGTCAATCATTCAGCGAGCCCTACTTCTCCAGCAGCCTGAGGTACTGTGGGATCAGCTCCGGGGGGAACGCTCCTCCCTTGAACAGGTTCCGCACATCTGACTTCTTCAGGATTCCCTTGTTGTTGACAAAGGGGTTTCCCTCCCGCACTGTCACCACCTGGGGTGAATCAGACGGCAATCAGATTATGTTTTTTGTCAATCATTGTGTTTTTCACGACATCTGCACTTGGATTCTGCAATGAACTTTAGTTTCTTTTAAAAGATAAAACATGTGCAAAATGTAGGTGCCACTGTCGCAAACTACATGTGTCAAAAGCTGACTATATGCTATGATGGTTTACATGTAGATCTAAATTCAGCGATATCCCTGCTGCCAATCCTCCGAAGGTACCTTAGCAGGGAGAGGGTTGAAAGAAATGCTTACTACAGTTATGCATGTACATGTGCCTTGCTTTAAGTAAAATACTGTATATTTACCTAACACTTGAAAGGTTATCATGATAAATGCCAACCCACCTGAGCCATCATCTGACAGAGCCACTCCGGGTCGATGAAGTACAGGTCCTTCAGCTGGAGGGCGGGGTCATCGTAGTGCAGCAGGACTCCGGACTCATGCAGGAACCTCACAGCCTGGAGGGGAAAATAGTCAGGAATCAATCTTATACATGTGATATCATTTACCGGTAGTGTGTGTGTGGATTTTGCAGCAATGCTCTGAGAAGGATCACTTGCATCTGTTTGCATGAGCATGTGCGCAACAGTGAACTTTGAGAGCTGACTGGGCAACTTCCTGCCTTCTGCGTTGCAGCCATGAGACAGGTCTGTTGGTATGAACGTGTCCTCTGTCTTCCTTCAGAGCACCCCACCAGAGTCCTAGAAGACTTCAACCCTAAGCAGGCCGGGGGGTACCCCGCACCTGCTGAATGGATGCCGTGGCCCCAGACCTGCGCAGAATCAACATCTCACTCCCCCAGGTGTAACGCTAGTTCACCTTTATCCGCAGGGTAACCTATATTCCCTGTGTTTACCCACACGGTATTAAGGAATATCAAGTCGACGAACGGTGGTTTCAAGTTGTAATATGTTCAAATATTGTAGTTTGAAACTATCGTCCGTCAACTTGATACCCCTAACTACCCGTTTTTCAAAAGCAACAGATATAGGTAACCAAGCGGATAAAGGTGAACTAGCGTTACAGATACAGATCTTGAGTTCTTAGTAGAACAAAGAAAAAAGTAATAGCTGGATTCTTGACCCTGCGAGGCCCCACCTGTGAGAGCTCCTCCTCATCCAGCTGCAGGTTGGCCTCCTTCACCAGCTCCAGCAGCCGGCTGTGTCTGATGACGGGCAGGCCAGCCTTCAGACTCTGGGCCTCCTCAGTCACCAGGTCCTCCAGCAACATGTAGCTGTGCGGGATCATCTGTCCCATCACGGGCTGGCCTTTCACCTTGAAACTGAAGACGGGGAAGTAATACATATATTAGACAAGAAAGACTACGTTTTCCTTAGTGTGAAGGTGGAATAAACAGGATTTTGAGGCCCCATCAACAGTGAAAAAGCTCTTACAATTCAACCCATGGCTATGAGAGGAAATGTCTGAGTGCTTGTTTGTGCAAATAATTTTGATCACTACAACTTCTATACAAGATGAAGCAATGATTGTTGACCTACTTGTCGATGACGTTGATGATCTGTTTCCTCAGGTCCTCCATGGCTGGACTCTCCTTGATGCAGGAAACTTCTGCATAACCCTTGATCTCTGGGAAACCTAACAAAATGGAGATAAAAAGAACAATCACTAAGATTTATAGTGTATGATGAATCTATTTCCAGACCAATATTGTTGGTTTTCAGCCCAATGGCCACAGTAAAAAATTATAAATTTATCAGTTAACAACAAGCAACCAGCAAATGTACAATGTGTGACTGCATTATAATCCAACTGGGTCTTACCTTCTAAAAAAATCATGACCATAGCATGTTACATGTACTATGTATGTTTTCAATTTACAGACCCTTGGCCTTATGCTACATGTATACAAACTATAATATATTGTATGTTTTTATTGTTACATGTAGATATATCTGAACTGCAATACAATCGGCTCAAGACTGACCAGGTGTGGTACACAGTGTCTGAGTACTGACCAGGTGTGGTACAAAGTGTCTGAGTACTGACCAGGTGTGGTACAAAGTGTCTGAGTACTGACCAGGTGTGATACAGTGTCTGAGTACTGACCAGGTGTGGAACAGTTTATGAGTACTGACCAGGTGTGGTACACAGTGTGTGAGTACTGACCAAGTGTGGAACAGTTTCTGAGTACTGACCAGGTGTGGTACACAGTGTGTGAGTACTGACCAGGTGTGGTACACAGTGTGTGAGTACTGACCAGGTGTGGTACACAGTGTGTGAGTACTGACCAGGTGTGGCACACAGTGTGTGAGTACTGACCAGGTGTGGTACACAGTGTGTGAGTACTGACCAGGTGTGGTACACAGTGTGTGAGTACTGACCAGGTGTGGTACACAGTGTGTGAGTACTGACCAGGTGTGGTACACAGTGTGTGAGTACTGACCAGGTGTGGTACCCAGTGTGTGAGTACTGACCAGGTGTGGTACACAGTGTGTGAGTACTGACCAGGTGTGGCACACAGTGTGTGAGTACTGACCAGGTGTGGTACACAATGTCTGAACCCTGTGTCTCATCTCCAGGATGATGGTGTCTGCCTCCTCCCTCTTGATGCGGTCCTTGTGGGTGCCGACCACAATGACGGGACAGTTGGGAGCGCGCGCCTGGATGTTCAACAGCCATGGCCGCAAACTCTCAACCTCCTTCGGGCCCCTGCTCAAGTCATACACCACCTATAGTGGAAAAAAACATATGTAAACACACGTTATGAACAATTGTCAACTGTGGGAGGTATAAAGTATCTGTTGTCATCATCATCCGTTCATGCTGGCTGCACGGATCCATCCATCCATCCATCCATCCATCCCTATAATCCATAGCATTGGGCAGGTCTTCCACTGAACAGCAAGCATAGATATTGTAGTAGTTATTCTAAAATGTTAAAAACTAAGGGAATTAAGAATTTAGGAACAGGATTGTTCTCCACTTTCCATGATAAGAAATAGCTTGTTTGATCATATCATGATTCATGAATCGGGACTCACCCAGGCATAAACGGCCTGAATCAGAAAATTCTGATTGGGGATTAATCCGCCCTTGCAGCCTGATTCAGATCGTTCATAACTGGATTCGCAAATCAGGATAAATCCCTGTTCTTGGGTGAATTTTCATTTACGAATCCTGGTATGAATGGAATTATAGTCATAATATTTTCTTTTATTATGAAAAAGTAAAACATGAATGTCAAAGTCAACTGTGATGATATGATGTGTGTGGTAAAAAAGGTGCATTACTGACCAGGTAGAGGGAGCGGGAAGACAGGAAACACTGGTGAGTTGAGTAGAACTCCTCCTGTCCAGCAAAGTCCCAGGTACTCAGGGTGTAGGTGTGGGTCTTACTCCTGCCCTTCTTCACTGGGATCCTGGGACATAGAAGTAGTTCTTTAGAATTAGAATATTTCTTGATGTTAGTCATTGAACAAACATGACTTGAATATCATCATGATAACAGTATCTTGAGCTACCAGTCAATTTTTTGGCATCATTGTACACAATCCTACAAATTA
This sequence comes from Branchiostoma floridae x Branchiostoma belcheri, assembly GCA_019207045.1. Taxonomy (NCBI): domain Eukaryota; kingdom Metazoa; phylum Chordata; class Leptocardii; order Amphioxiformes; family Branchiostomatidae; genus Branchiostoma; species Branchiostoma floridae x Branchiostoma belcheri. The sequence continues at coordinate 10,208,446 of CM033027.1, forward strand.
ACCTTGAGCCTTCTAAGGTTAGCCTGGGTACCATTGTATTTCTAAAGGGGCTCACTGCAAAATCTTGTTAGGGCAGCGAGTGCAAGGAGCTCCATCAGAAACAGGATGGTACCCAGGCTATTCTAAGGTAACCTTTGGGCATCAAATTTGCATTGATCATAGCTTCAGGCAGCAGAAAGAACCTTAAATATTGAATAAAAAGACTTTTGAAATACATCTTTGCGAACATTAGTACAATGATACAAGTTTTCATCATGACATGCCTTAAAGTTTACTTTAGGTTGGAATTGTCAATACCTTATCACAGCTTCTTCTTACAGTAATCGATTTTGCAGCATAAAAAATAATTCCAAAATGACTGAGTCATTGGCTGAGTATTCGCCTTCTACTGGTGTTTTGAAATCTTGTCTTCATGTATTAAAGTTTGACTTACTAAACTTTGTAGAAATGACTATAACAAATAACTTACTTCCAGTCCTTGACCAGCACCCCTATGGTAGCAGTGTTGAACCTGGGGTCACCCTTGATCTTCTGCAGCTGCCTCAGCAGGGTAGACTTCCCCCTCCCTCCAAACCCCACCAACATCAGCTTCATACGGTAGTGGGGCACAGCCTGGGTGGGATGAGATGGCAATGAACACACGGCTAATAATAAGCAATTCAATTAATCATTCACAGGCATCATAGTCTGGTGCATGTTGGCTACAGACACTAACAATTCACGCCTGGTTGGTACTACCTCCTCGGTTCTGAAGACCCAGCTCTTTGAGTGTGTTGAAGACCGGATGTCAGGGATCGAAATACCTTTTTTTTGCTACATGCAAAATTGCAAGTTGGCAAAAAATTTTACATGCAATTTGAAAAATTTACATGCAAAATACAACTAGGCGCGATGGCGACGAGTATCGCTAGCTTGAATCGGTGAATTTTTATTACATCTATTAAAGCTACCGGAGAAAGTTACTGGCAAAAACAAGAAAGGATAAAGACACACGTCCTGTTGTCTTTTTGTCTAAGAGTACGCGGTCTAATTCCTCAGTATTTTTCCAATAGGCCAGGTATTTTCAACATGCAAGATTGCAAGTTCAGAATAATTTTACATGCAAATCTCAAAAATTATGTGCAAATTGCAAGTTAAGTATGTGTAGTTCAAACCCTGGATGTCCACATCACCCTCTGGGGTGGGCTCTTGGGCAATTGGATGATAATAGGGCCGTCTGATAAGCAATTGGATGATAACTAATTTTGACTTGTTACTAAAATAGTTCTCTTTAACACTTAGGAGGTAATGATAAAATGCATTAAAAAATTCTACAAGCAAACAAGCAATGTAATTTCTCTGAGTTCGGCTTTTAGACAACGATATGATTTTACCTGTTTGAGCCTCTGACTGAGGAAGCCAATGACGTCCTTGGTGCGACCTTTCACTATGGCAGGGTCAAGGTCCAGCCTCAGACCATCCAGTGGAAGCTGGGGGCATCAAGTACACATTGTTTATATCAGCAAAATTAATTCATTGCACTACTGGACCAAATTCATTCAGGTGTACCAAAGCCAATGCACAATTGAAAAACTGATGTGATAATGGTGTGAAAATGGCACAACTATTTGGAAGCTGACTCCCTATGATACAAACAGTATACGTTTTGAAGCATGCCTTTAATACAAAAGTAAAACAGCATTTGAAGCATGGAATTGGTTTTTAAGGAAGCATTGGTCTTTGGTTTTAGTTCTAACAGCTTCTACAGTTATGGAGAAATATTTGGGTTTAGATACTTGTACATACAAAACACTGTCATTGCCATGCAATGCAAACTACATGTAGCATAACTGCCACAGTGGTGTGTATGTCAGATGTGCTTACCTCCCACAGTTTGGACAGTCTGCCCAGCTCATCAGGGAGTGTGTTGATGCCCCTGTTGTGGCTGAAGTCCAGGGAGGTGAGCGAGGTGAGGTAGCCGAGCTCCCGAGGCACCTCCTGCAGCTTGTTGTGGCTGATGATCAGTCTCTCCAGCGTGGCCCACTGTTTGGCACTGTCTCCAAGAACAAGCTGACAAATGTACAAAAATATCCCATTTTTTTACACTGCACTTGTTTTATCTCCTTGAATGGAGGTACTTTTTCAGTGTGTCTGTCTTTTTGTCTATTTGCTTGTCTATGTTTTAACATTTTGTATTTTGGACTGGAAGTGAACTTCAGAGTTTGCAGAAATAGTAATTTATCAATTGTGTGACAACCGAGAAACTAAATATTCTACTCACCTGCACACACACACACACATATACACACATACACTCTCACAAACAAACACACACATACATACACAAACACATACAAACTCTCACACACATAGGGACACACACAATGGCACACACATTACACACGCAAGGTGAAAGGATGGCATTTCAGCACCAAGGACAGTGTATCCTTTAGACAGTCATCTTTGTACTATCTGGCTCTTTTTTTTTCCTCTCTCTTTGGCAAACAGTCCAAACCCACCTTCCTGATGTGGTTGCCCCCCAGCATGAGTTCCCTGAGTGCGTGAGTGTTCCAGTGCGAGGGTGGGGGGAGTCCCTGCAGCTCGTTGTTGCTGAGGTCCAGCGATCGCAGCCTGTCCAACAGCAGCAGGAACCGTGGGATGTACGTGGGCTCGGGCTCCGCCAGCTTGTTGTGGGCTAGCTTTACTGTACTGAGGTTCTGTAGCTTCATTGCAGCATCGTAGGGCAAGTTATCTGTGGGGACAACATGTGGTAGAAGGTAAACAAAGGTAGTTACAAAGCCTTTTTGAGGACATAGGAGCAGAAGAATGCTAGTAAGGTGGAGCCCATCCCTCTTCTTGTACTGCCTGTTACCTGCCAATCGTACCCATTTTTATACTTGGGGGGGAGGGAGAAAAGGATACAATACCTAGCAAAAAAAAACAGGAAACAGTACATTGTGAGTAATATATCAAAACTAAAAGCCTGAGGCATAAACCAAGCATGCCTAGAAAAGAACTGTTTACAAGGGCCATTACCTTATTTGACCTCATGCATGCGCAGTCAAAGCAGTCGACCAGCTTATTTACAATAATAACAAAGTGGGGTAGAAAATACATGTACTCACCAAGCTCATTGCAAGATGCCACTAATGTCTCCAGCTTGGGACATCCAAGAAAGAACTTCAAGGGCAGTTCCTTCAGTTGGTTCTTGGAGATGTTCATGAACTTCAACCTCCTGAGTTGGAACGTTTCCTCGTCGTCGATGTTGGCTATTCTGTTCCCCTCCACATTCAGAACCTGCAGCATCGGCATGCAGACGCCGATCCAAGACGGCAGCGCTGTCAGGGAATTGTGGGAGATGTTGAACTCCTTGAGGCTGAAGCTGGTTTTGGACGGCTTCTTAGTCAGGTCTGCGATCTTGTTGTGGGAGAGATCCAGTGAGTCCAGGTGTTGGCAGGCGAGAACGTGGGCGGGGAAGGTCGTGAAGCTGTTACCGTGGAGATCCAAACTCTGCAGTTTGGGCAGAGCCTGGCACAGCCTCCATGGAAAGTCCTTCAAACTGTTCTGGCTGAGATCAAGCTTTTCCACCGCCACCAACGAGTTCAGGATGTTCGTGTCAGATTTGGTGAGGCCGTCGAGAGAGACGATTCCGTTGGCGGAAATGTCAAGAAGCCTCACTGTGTTTGTGGAGAGCGATCGAACAGGCTTGTCCGCAGACGTAAAGGCCCGTTTCCTGAATGACTGCTTGTTGTCTTCTTCTATCTTCATTAAAGACAGCTTTTTTACTTGACTAGGGCTGACCTGATCCATGTTATCTTTTTGGGGGAGGTCAGCATGGGGTTGTGGAGGGACTGCTAGGCTGGGTGACTTGGACTGGTCCATGCTGTCCCTTTGGGGAGAAAGTGGTTCCTCCACAGTAGAATCAGTTTCTTCAGCTTCTGATATAGAGACCTGTTTGTGGGAGAATCATCAGTTAGTTATAATTGCCACAGTTGGTGATTTTTTAGTGTAAGAGGACATGTGGCCACTACAGACAGGATATTTTGTGCTTGGGTCGAAAATAGTCTTAGGCAACAGCTAAAATAGGCCACAATTGCAAAGTGACGCTTATGTAGAGGTGGTCACTAGCATGTAAAAATGTGTGACTCTAATTCTATACAGTACGCAGAAACATTATTATGTTAGGGTTGTGCATAGCATGCAGTGTGCTAAACCAGGTGTATTTTAAGCACATTGAACTCTGAAAAAGACCCCTTATCCCAGCCACCTCACCACCTAAACTTTCTCCACTACACCCATCAACACCATCACCCTGGAGGGGCAATAATATCAATCAACATCACCTCTCGTAACCAGTCCTATGGAAGCATTGGGGAAAAAAGGAAAGATTTATTCAGCATACCTGGAAAATTTTCTGATTTGTGCAAGTACCGTAGTCTGGGACATTTCATCAGCAGCTAGTAAGTTTTCTCATGTCCAACACAATCATGTTTTTTGTCTTGAAGAATATATATTAAGGAAAGGTTGAGATTTTTACAAACTTAAGGACCTCTTTACTACAGTAACTATAAATAAATACAATATGTCAGGAAACAATGTGCTCCAATTAAGTTTTCAAACAAACTGGAAATGGAACTTCTAAAAGCCAAACACAGGAGTATGTATCACTGTGGTTCCTTCATATGAATGACCACATAATAAAACTTACCCAAGTCCTTTCTCTTCGAAGAACATTAGGAGAAGGTGATCGGATGGGAGTTGATGTGTAAGGGGTTCCCACAGGTGTCAACTGTGTGGGGCTGCTGTCCACACTAGACCCTGTCCTGGACTGTGCAAATGGGCTGAAGCCGAGAGAGCTTGCTGTTACAAGAGGCCGATCCTTTCCCTGAGGTATCGTGGCCAGCGCCTGGCCGAACTTCTTTTCCGTCATGTTGCGCGGATCCCAGCGGTTGAACGGCATCTCAGACCCCGTCTTGCTGTACTTCCTTCTCAGTTTTTTCCTTGGTTTGGCCGGGGTTAGCTCGAGGTCACTCTCCCCAGACAGTCTTCTGGAGGAATCCCCTAACCCAGTCAGCTCTGAGGGAAACACAGAAATGTGATATTCTAAAAATTGACCTTAAGTTAGAATGTACTTGCACGAGTAAATAACAAAGGTTAACAAATGTAGAAATTATCTAATGTTAATACATTCCATCCCAAGATACATCCGTGCCTGTTAATATATGACTGTGAGAAAAGAAAAAAAAGTTATTGGGTGACCAAAAAAACAGTTAAAAAATAAGTTACATATGACTACATCACCTTGACATATTGTTAAACAGAGTAAGTATATTAGTATCGACAAAGATGTTAAGAAATATAGAAGTTATCTATTATAATGAATGTTGCCAACAGGCATTACCTTTGCTTCTATTTCCTATGTGGAAGCATTAGAAAGAAGCACAGGTCAGAAATGGTCAATTGTTAGAAATACAGAATCTAGTAACCAGGAATGGATCACAAAGGAATGGCATGGAGTAGGGCTGGGTACCGGTACAGAAAATTCAGGTCCAGGTCCGGTTCAGGTCCAAAATATCAGGTCCAGGTCCGGACCTGAACCTGGACCTGTTTCAGTCTGACTCATACCAATGGTCCATTTCACTAGAAAGAAATCTGTTTGGTGGTGTATTAGACGTACACTGGCGTTTTAAAATCCTACAATGCTAGCTGGACCTGTACGACCGGCTGTAAAACTTGGTAGAAATTATTATAAACTCTACTCTACTTCACTCTTGTTATTTTTTTCCACCTGCAAGCGCCAAAACGTTTGAATGCCTTATAAAATAATCTGTTAAATTTCCAATCGGTCCAACATTCGGTCCACCCAATTTTTTCAGGTCCGGTTTTTCTGGACCGGTCCAATAAGAAAAACCGGTTTTGTACCGATACGCTGTACCGATACCAAGCCCTAGCATGGAGCATAAGAGGGGATCTGAAATCTCTTTCTTGATACCAGTCTATGCAGAATTCTTATTTATATGCAACTAATTGTCAATGGTACATCTGGTCTTTTGTGAATAAGATATCTTTTTCCAAAGGGAATTCAGTAATGTCTCTCCATTTCTGGACCAACCCTCTCTAGTCCTTGGCAAGCCATCCCTGAGTGTAATGAGGTTGCGTGCACCTGTGTGTTTTAAATGATCCACCTAGTACAAAAGTTTATTCAATTTTAATGCACTTGTTTCCCCAATACATGCAATGTAATGCTAGATCCATGGGGTAATCTATATCCGTTGTGTTTCAAAACAGAGTATTCAGGGATGTCAAGTCGCCAGCGGTAGTTTCAAACCTCAATATTTTGAATTAGCCAACCTGATATACAGTATTACCTAAATATATAATACCCTGTTTTTAAACACAACGATTATAGGTCACAGATAAACATTAACTGTTACAGTAGGATGCCCACCGGCCTGTCCCCAGCATACAAACAGAACAACAGGCAAAACACATGCATTGCAGAAAAGAACGATTCAGAAATATACTTATGATTGAAAAAAGCAAGTATGATGATTGACTGTAGAGACGATTTGTAGGTACCAGAGAAGACAGAGAAGATGGGATAGAGCATTCGGTTCCACCATTTATCAGAACGGCTGGCGTCAATCCTGTCATCTGGAAAAGAACAGGTAAAGTGGAAAGAAAGGAAAATATAAACATCTGAGTAAATGACTACATAGTTTTTCAGCATCATTTGTTAATCTCCAAGCAGATGTTGGGATTTATAGTGTTCCAGTCCCCTTATTTGACTGATCGTTGTTTGTCAGAAAACGGCAGCCAGAAAATGTTATGATTGTCCATCCCAACGTCTGCTTGAAGACTAGCCGTCTACAGATAGATTTGATCAAGGGCACTGTAAAAAGAAATAGACTTCAATCTGACTGCGTCTCCGCTCAAAATTCAAATTTTGAACATAGATGCATTATGATAGTACATTAATATGCATTATGATAGTACATTAATTTTAGGTTTGACATGGCTCTTAAGAGAACTGAGGTACTTTGGACAACATTTAATGCAGTAAAACATAAACAACTTTGCAAGCAATTTTTGAGTTCTAAAAGAATTCAAATTTGCAATAGATAATAAATCAAATATTACAAGTTGAATGAAATAAAGAAGGGCCCAACCCTAAGGTATCATCAAAACATATTTCACGCCTACTTTATAATGAGGCAACAGATAAGTGTTACAAACAGACAACACTAAAAGTGAAAAGGTTGACAAAAACAAGGAAAAGTAGTACATCTTTTGCCGACTTCTGCTGACTTACCCAGCAAGCTGTCTTCTGAGGGAGACCTCGCGTAAGCGAAACTCTTTCTCCGGATGTCTTGGACCTCATACCCGTCAAAGGAAGTGTCGCTGGTTATGCTTGCTAGAAAATGAACATGATCCCATTTGCAAACTCAGCTGTCTAAAGTAAATGCAATGACTCAAGAAATGATGTCACCGAACTTTTGACTTCAAGTACATGAAATTAGTAGCACACACACACACTGATTTCAATTACATTGTTACCAGTAAGCAAAGTTGCAACGTTAGTGTATATTGCACACGCAAAGCAAAAGCGCAAATGATGCAAACTAGTACAACAAGCATGAGCAAACAGTACCTCTAACATTACTGCCTCGCTGAAGACCTGTTCATGTGCAAAGCAAAAATGTAACATACATGCAAGCAAGCCAGCAGGACATGCAGCAAGCAACATATTACAACAACGTAAGTTCAAATCAACACAATAAAGCTTGACACAAGAATTCTCAAAACTTGATTTTGGTCAATCATCTTGGTGAATATTCTATTAAATACATTGTATCATACATAATTGGGGAGCATAATTGGCGTTTAAAATGAAATCTTTTTTGTTATAATTGTACAAATAAATGTTGGCATCAATTTCTTATTTCTGTTTCTGCTTGTGTTTGTATATGTAGGTCTGGTCTTCAACCTCTGAATACAGGATCATAAAAATACAGTATCATTGCCAAGGGTCATATATAAGCTTTCCGAAAACGGAAAATATGATTATCAAATTCGAGTTTCCAAATTTCTTGTCCTAAGTGAGTACTAACACTAACAAGCACAAAAGAAAAGAGGACAAACAAACAAAAGGAAGAAGACGTCTACCTTTAGTCTCGTCGTTAGATGAAACTGAAAATGTTAGTAAAGAGTGTAAGAGAGAGGGCTGAAGGGTAAGTTTTCAAAGTCAAGATTACTAAAAAGAAAAGCACCAAAATTCTCAGAAAGGTTTGCAGAATGGAAAGTTGTGCAGTACCCTTTACCTTGGTTAGTATCATCTGGTCTGGCAACTGCAGGAGAAAAGTAAAGCAAGAAACTGAGAAAGTGCCTTAAGGTCCTGTCACACATAGCTGTAACCACTTCCCTCTAGACCTTCTACAGACCATGGCTGGGAGCTAGTGTGAGCAAGGTCATTTGTGGTTGGGAGTTTGACAGCAAGGTTGCTGACCATAATAGTTCTTTTTGAATTGTTGGCACTGAACTGAACTGAAGTGTCACTTACGAAAACTACTGGATAGTAGTTGAAACGTCTGACCATTTCCAAAACCATATCCAGTTCATTGAGTAACTACTTTTTGGTGTATCTTCAGTTATTACTTGCATGTCTAACCTACATCGACGAGTTTCGGCTTTTCAGCTTGCTATAAATTTTGAAAAATCAAGGAAATCGGGAAGGTCACATTCTGCTTGGATGTTATCGAAGGATCAAACAGGAGCTAGAATTGGATGGACTCCTGACTACTCCTAACCTAGCACCAGCCTTCAATGGGAAGTGGTTGGGAGCAAAGTAATGGGGAGGTCTGGATTGTGTGACACGGGCTTTACCTTTAAGTTAGAGGATGCCAGTATACACGTACATGTAGACATAGAGACTTGACATGTTTATCATTTGTACATAGTTTCAAGGCACAATGAACAGCACTGTTTTGACAAATTAATCATCATAGTGTGTTTTCCGTTGAACAAACATCGACAGTCGTTTATAGAAAATGCAATCTACAATAACTATACCACTGCTGTACAATGGCAAGGTAACAAATACACAAAAAATCATGTGCATCTATCTCGGATTTAGTTGTCATTTTTACATTTTCTTCACTATGTGCGTTCCCACCAACAAAATGCTATAATTCTTATTTACAATATAAATGAACAAACTATTTACCATCATTCTTCCTCCATTGATATATCATTGCTAATCTTAATGTGATAGTTGATGCAAAACATTTTGAAAATCTTGATTTAATCTTAAGCCTTCTCTCAAAAATAGATGCAATTTTGATCAATTGAAAATCAGTGGTGACCGTCACAAACACCACATACCTGAACGGTAGAGTGGAAATCTCCTGTCCGTGGAGTCGTCCAGCGGGAAGGACATTTTAGCCAGAGAGGGGTCGCTGCCTCCAAAGTGGTTCCTGGTCAGCGGAAGGGGGCGCATCTCCCGCCGGTTACGGACGTGTTTTACCATGGCTGCCATGGCAACACCCGAACCTGGAACATTCCAAAAAAGAAAGGTGGTTTTGGTTGAGTTTCTGTTTGTAAATGACAATGGTTACAGAGGACCGATGACAACTAACAACAGGATTTTTATTGCTTGTATCATCAATGGGTAAAATGATCTAAGTGGTTATCATTAAGTGGCCACGATGGCCAGATTGTCCTTATGCAGACAGCTGTACACCAAAAAGCAGTTACTGAAGTAACTGGAAATTATGATTTTGGAAATGGTCAGATGTCTCAAACAGCTATTCTGTGTCTTTCGTCAGTGACACTGGAGAAATCTTGTTGAAGACAGTTTGTAATCCTAGCTGTGAAGATTGTCGACATAGACAGATGTAGTCACAGAATTGACAAGTTTGTAGTACATATGTTTTGATGGTTTGTTAATAAGCATTCTAATCCCTACCATCCATGTTTTCGGTGATGTTCCTGTCTACAAGCATGGGCTGTAACCACTCGGCTCTCAGCCCGCCGAGACTGAGGCCGCTCCAGGACACCACGCCGGCCTCGCGGTCGTGCCCCATGTGCTTCAGGAGCAGGCCGATGATGCTGTGATGCTCCTTCTTCAGACTCAACTGGAGAGCAGGCTGCAGGTCACTGATACCCTGGAGGAGAAAGACAAATTTAAAGTTAAAGTTAAAGTTGCCCATACATCTGTCACAGATGCTTAGGGGTAATGCTCTTTTCCATTTCTGTAGCCCCTGGAGCACACATCTATGCAAGCCACTATGGCAGGGGGCTAGTCTGCTGGTAGTGATTTGTGTTTTACTCCTATACTCTTCTACATTCGTGCTGAGTGCTAAGCAGAGAAAGCAGCATGTACCATTTTTAAAGCCTTTGGTATGACTCGGGCGGGTATCAAACTACTGACCCCCTAGATGCAAGACAAACAGTTCGGAACACTCTACCCAGATACCAGAGAATGAAAATCAAAAATGCAACAAAAATGTCCTGCAGTTCAAAGGGAAAGCCCAAATCATGTCTACATTTGGTTAAAAACAATTGAAAGCTTAGTTTTGGATATGCAGAGCTTGTGAGTGGTAATTCATTAAATACAATAACAGCCTCTAACATCCACCTAAAAATATTGTGGATTACCTTCATGTTAACTACCAATATCTACAACAAGATGCAAATCCTTGAAATTTAGTTATTTCTAATAGAAAATAATAATTATACAGAAACTTTTCTCTCCTAAATAATAATGATTACAGTTACCTGTTTGAGCAGAAAGTGGACTAAGTGCTCATCACCCCTCTCGCAGGCCAGACAGAGCGGCGTGTTGTGCCCCTCCCCAGTGTTGACATCAGCACCCAGCTGGATCAGACACTCCACACCCTGGTCAAGGGATGTACACTGTTATAATTACATGTACACATTCACGTCTTCAAAAATTACCTGCATATGCAGGTTGGTGCATACCAGGTAAAATCTAGCCTTAGTGCCATATTCTTAGTTTAACAGGACTCCCATACTCCCCCCATAACAGTATGAGAACACCGTCAGGTTTGTGCAGGCATTTCTGATGTCTACTTGCATCTTTCTTATTCCCACTGGTTCGTGTACTGAGTACTTGAATGTTCCAAAATACACATAGTAGGAGTAACTTCCTTCATGTTTGCACATACTTGATTTTAGTATAGAAGAGAAAAGGAGGTGTTCTGCTGTGTGGTACTGGATACAAATTGTGATTTGAAATTTTTAAAGAGTTACATACTACCCTATATACTAAGTATACTGTTAGTGACAATAATTACAAAGCATAAAAAAATAAAAACTGTAAGCAAACCAAGTAAAATGTTTTGCAAAGATGAAAAATCTGAGAACTTCAACTTACTTCTTTCTTTTTGTAGAAATGGTAAAAAAAAAAGTAAATCAGAAAAAAAATTAAAAACAGAAAAAAACATTTATCAGGCAGAAAAAAAAGAAAAATCATCACTTTAAAAAGTGGCAAAACTTCTGAGAAACAATCCTGATTGATGCTCCATAACCTGAAAAAATACTAGTAGACAGACCCTACTAAGACTAAATGTTAATCAGCCAATCAAATTTGTTAAGACTCACTTATTTTTCAAATAAGCAACAAGGCACTTTGCACCTGCTTTTACCCTTTCACTCCATGGACATTTTGACTATTACACATAAATTTCATCAAACAAAACACAGAGCCATGACAGTCACATACCCTGATAGAACCTTTACTACACGCAGACAGGAGCATCTGGGGCTTCAGGTCAAGTTCACAGCTCAGGACATACAGACACTCACTCGCAACGTCCAGGAGACCTGTAAACAAACAAACAAACAAATAAATAAACAAACAAACACAAACTTGCAGGACTGCTCATTTTGAGTCTGCTACTGACATATATACTGTTTCATAGGTATGGATAGCTTCCATTTGGCATAACAGCCATGTTTTGAAACACATCAGCTTCATAACTACATCACTCTGGACTTTCTCTTAATTTGCCACATTGTAACTTCAGTTTGTGTGTACACTGACTGAGCAGTATTCTGTAATATTGTACATTTATGAGCATTGTAGTCTCCATTGCCAGCTCCTTTGCACATAGTTATAGTCTATATAGACTGACAGAAGTAGTAGTCAGAATAGTAGTAGTAGGCTTCGTAACACATCAGCTGTCCATCACAATTAGCAGTTTAACCAAAGATAGCATTGCAATTAATGGTTCAAATTTTCATGTCTCTAATTTGTACGACTACATTTTGACAAAGGTGAGCAGGGCTTACAGATCAGTGTATTACCTTGATTGTAAGAGTAGTACTCCAGTATGTGGAAGAGACACTCCTGAGCATCATTGTTCACCAACACCTGACTCATGTCTGTACTCATCTCAGCCAACAGCTGGATAGCAACACAGCCCTACAACAACACATCAAGATGGTTCATGAAGACTTTAGAGAATCACTAGATTGTCTGTTTGGGAAAGTAAGACTTTGTAAGAATAAAAATATTCTTTTGATTATCAACTACAAAGCTCCATATTTTTTTGATGTTTTTTTCCTCAATCAGAAGTACTATGCAATGTATACACTGTATTTTGCAAAATTTGCAGCCAATTCTACATTCTTTTGATTTTTAAGATTCATCTGAAAGGTTGTCCTCACCTAGATTTTGTTTGCTTGTGCTGCATTTCTGGTAAACCAAATCATGGTGAAACACACCAGGTTTGTACTTTCAGTTTTTGAGTCAACAATGCTATATCCACAGGGCTACTGTACCATCTTGTCATTAGTAGATACAGTTCCGGTAGTTTCATTGGTGTTAAGTATCAAAAAAGTAATCAAACAATCAATACAAAATGTGTATCAGTAGTAAATATGTATCAGTCTGCCACCCTCACCTCCTCCTGTATCCTTATGATGTCCTTGAACCTGCTCATGGCCTCCACCACCAGCTTGCCGACCTCCTCACAGACCTGCGGACTGTTGAACCTCTCCTCATCCACCAGCACCTGCAGCATGATCAGCCCCTTGTACTGGATAGCTGGGAGGGAGGGGGCAGAAAATAGACACAATGTTGAGACTTTGAGACTTTATTAGAAAATCCATTAGTGACGTGCCCTAGGGCACGCCACTAATCTTCCTGGACTTCATACATAGATAACATACATACAGTGGTTTGCTTGAAAGAAATTTCAAACTTAAGTTAGCTTATACAATTACAAGATATTGGGAAAGTGTTCTTCGACTTGTCATGACAAGGAAAGACTCTGTAGAGTATACTGTAAAATAATGAATTTAGGTTCACGGCGATTTAACAAAAATGTAACTATGCAACCTTTTGGCATTACTAGCTACTACTAGTACTAGAAAACCTGTCTTGATTTCTAGGAAATATGTGTAGGTCAGGAATTCTATAAATGCATGGTAGAAAAAAAAGACTGATACAACAAGTCCAAAAGGATGTATCCTTGGGCCTCTTCAATTTTTGATTTATAAATAATTTTGTATATCCCAAAAACAGTTTAATTTTTTATCACCCTGTTAATGTGACAAGCATTCTATACATGTATGTTATGTTCAATGATACAATGTAAAACACAATAAAGAAGACTTACAGTCATCCTCTGGGTTTTTCTCCATGGCATGGATGGTAGTGTGCAGGGCTCCAGCTTCATTCAACATGGCAGGAACACCGGCTATGGTGGGGAGAAAACAAACAGGTGAAATTCTGAATTCCTGTCGATAAATGTTTGAATAAAAAAATTATGGCATTAAATCAGTTTTTTTTGTCACACTAAATTTTTTTTAGCCAGATTAGTCCAGAGGCTCGGTACACATTCTGCTCTTACTGACATAGCCCTTAATGAATCCATAAGTACATAAAATACTTGACCTACCAGCCAATGAGAGAACACCGAGTGCCTCCAACCCCAGGTCCTGTACATCCCTGGATAACAGGAACTTGTTCATGGAGTCCAGCACTATGGTGTGGACCTTCTCTATTATACACTGGTGCCGCACTATGGCTGCAAAATATAAGATCATCTTAGTTAGTTAATGTCATTATGCACCAGATGGCAATAGAGTGGTACCCATCTCCATTGCAACAGCCCTTGGGCCACACAACTTTGTGCAACCACCAAAATAGTCCATAATATCATGTATTAAAATATACAGTGCATGTGTAAGTGTTCACTTATTCATAGTGCTAACATTTTATAACTGGGGATGAAAAAAACTTAAACCTACCAACATCAGACATGGTTGCTATGACACCGATGGCCTCTTCCTGCACCCCGACATCGTCACGGAAACGCTTCAGGGCCGACGCCACCAGACTGAGGGCACTGACCTCCGCTAGCTTCTGTTTGTGATCATCACTGTGGAAAAAGGATCAGGCAGCCTTGTCAAAACTTCTGTTACAAAGGCTGTCAAGTTCAGGACTAACAGATGAAGAGTTAAACCAATCATAGCCATTCTCCTATGCAGAGACATCCAACGGCACTGAACTCTGCTATCTCAACAGTCACCATCAGTTCCTGACTGCCCTGCTTATAAATATCGATTCAATGAGCTATACTTATATATGCGAGATCCCTTTTGAAAACTGAAAGGACTATTCTCTGATTGGCTGACAGCTGGTTTGTGGTCACGCCCACAGGAACTGATGGTGACGGTTGAGATAGCAGAGTACAAACAAGTGGCAGCTTGCTGGCACCGTTGTATGTCTCTGCAAAGGAGAATGATCATAGCTGGCATGTAGTTTTGACCCACTTCAGAAGGGTGAGTCCTCTCAAGGCCCGACAGGCAAACTGCTGTGCGCCCGGGACGGTTGCGTGATGACCCATGTAGTTTAATATGCTGAGGTAGGCACCTTTGTTCATCAGCAAGGTCTGCAAGGGCTCTGCAATCACACAGCAGCAAAGCAACACTGGTTATAGTTGAACAGTTTTAAGATTTGATCCATCACAAGGAACACTCACCATAAACGTTCAGTCGATCTCATCAGTTCAACAAAGGATTCTACCGACACAGATGAGTCTTTATCTTAACACTAGTTATACATCAGAAAGAATATTATGCACATTAGAGTAAAAATGTCACTGGGACTTTCTTTATTTGTTCACATAAACAGTTTGAGCATTTCTCTATCTTTCTTCAGTCAACAAACTGTGACTCTCTTTCATTTTATTCTGATGTAATACGTAATTTTCCACATTCCATCTCCCCACAACCCTCCTCATTGAGACAATGTTTGACAGAAATGTTTAGTACTGAAGGAATGGAACAGTAGTTGAGTAAAAGAACAGTGCTACTACTAGAATGATAAAGGCTCTTGAGTACAATTCTTTCACAATAGGTAGATGCCACAAGAATAACAGAGAAGCTTACCTGTAACAACACTCCCCTACAACACTAAATGCTGATGATACTGGCACATTCCAATGAACCCTCAAAGAACATCTAAATAAATGTACATGTACATACCCCATTCAGCTGTAAGATGGTAGATGGCCTCACAAGCCACTTTGAAGACATACTGGTCCTCTCCATGCATCATAATGGCCGCCAGCACTGCAGAGTGGATGGGCATCCTGGGGAGGGGGGCACGTAATTTAAGCGTATCTAAATTTAATGTAGTAAGAGACTTAAATTTAGTCAATTACTTCAGACCACTATGAAAATTTACTATTCTTGGTATCTATCTGTTGTTAATCGTCTAATGTGCCAAAACTTATTACACACATTAATTAAAAGTTACGAAACAACAAAACCTAACATAATGATGTTCACTTCAGTTCAGTTCAACCTATTTGTTAATTTACTGCTACAGCAGCACTTAAGTGTGTATCTTTTTAATTATCTAACACTGGCAGAAACTATACCAGTGGTCCATGTATGTAATTCTCCCCTTTCAATCTTACTCAAAGTCTAAAAAATATACCTAGTCCTTTAAGAATATGACATGTAGAGTGCAAAAACAATGTCAACGACAGTTATACACTGTTACTCTATCTTTAATTTATTTTTAAAAGACAAACAAACACAGAATGACAACAATGAGTGTGAGATCTGACTAGCTACTGTACAACAAAGAAATATAGGATTAACGTTACATGTTTATCCATGAAGTTTAGACATCTAGGTAATAAGATATGCCCAAAAGCAGTTACTCAAGCAACTGGATATCACTTTGGAATTTTCCCAAATCATATCCAGTTGCTCCTGGACCAGTAACTGCTTCTTGACGTATCGTCCTATGATACCACAAAGTTTTTAAGTAAGGCTAATCTCACAGCAGGCTACACAGTAAAAAACACACATTCAGCTCACACCACACAGCATCTTTCTCCAAGCAAGAGGTAACTTATGCCAGCTGAAATTTTGGTCACTACTCTCACAAAAAAAGAAAGTTAAAGCCACAACAAAACAACAGTTTAGAAAGAAATATGTTCTCCAAGCTTTCCCTCTATCTACTGCAGCTGAAATATAGCATCTAACAGTTATCATGTTACATGTCTGATGACCAGTTATAAGCCTGTCCATGGTTACAACTGCACATGCACAGTAGGTTGCACAGTAAGTTGTCAAGGGTAAAGGCCCCTGAGACAAACAAAAATGGTATCAATGGTCTAGACAGGAAATGTTTACAAGTTGGGGGCCTTCATCTTTGACATGATATCCCAAATGCACCTCTGTCAAAGTGCAGATGGAACAATGGACAGGCCTAAAGTATGCTGCAGTAGCCTGGAGTCCATGATTATTACTATTAGTTTTGGGCTGCTGCAACAGTCGCTATACCAGGCAGGGTAGCAACTGCTGGAAATGGACCAAAGCTAACAAGGCTGGACTCCAGGCTAATTCTACAGACAATGTCTCAATGTTTTGTTTGAAGGGGAACCGATGAGGGGGACAGATGAGTTTAGTGAGTTAACAACACTATGTTGAAGCTGCAGCAACAGAATGACAAAAGGACAGAGATACCAGCCTTTTATGAGTGGCTACCTTCTTCTTTTTCCTGCAATTCAAATCAAAGGTGTAGGAATGGAATAGTTACATCCAATCATATGTTTTTGTAGATTCATTTGATAATGGTCATTCAATGTAGTAATTGAAAAGGTTGACATACTTTAAGTAACATACAATTTCTGCATTTGATGAAAACCTCATCCATTATCTTAGTTTTATCACTTAATAACAATTTTACAATTATGAGGTGGTCGCAGTCAATGATAGTCATAATGTACATGTATGCTTCATCTGCATATTTGGGACTTACTGATTGTCTTCCTCTCCAATATGTTTAATTAGATCTGGATGATGCTCGAGAAGTTTGCAAAGGGACCTGCAGCCAGCTTCCTAAAATGACACAAGAGCAAGCAAGTATCAAAAGAAAATATCAATTACTTATCATGATAAAAAGACAAAGATAAAGTTGGTGCTGTTTAAAAGCAATTTAGTCAGTGTTGAAGCATTGACAAAGTGCATTCTGGGACCAACCTGTACAGCTGGATCGCTCGCGTGATTGGTCAGGGCACTGAAGATGTCCTCCAGCCAGAATATGTTTTGTTCTGTCACGAGCCTGCTCTCAAATGCATCCTCATCGTCAGAGGCATTCAATGCATCACCTGCAGGAAAGATACATGAAGCATATAGTCTATGCCCAATATATTTGTATTTTGCAGTACCTGATAATGTATGTTCACTCCATTTTGTATATTGATACATCTTCTCAGGCTTGCTGCCTCCGGAAAATACATTTTGATATAACGAAATCTGCTGAATGGTCTCTTGAAGAAAAGAACTGTGTTACAATTATTGTGCTGCACAGCAAAGATTTAGCTCTGGGATATGCAATTAATCACATTTACCCAGGTAGGCTAAGGTGCTCAAGGCAAAAGTCTGCATGAAGGCATTTTTTGGGAAGGCCTGCATTCCTTTGAACACCAGCTCAGGCACGTGGTCGTCTACCATCTGCCTCTGACAGGTTTCTGAAAAACATTCAAGTGGTGCATCATGAAAACAGGGAGCAGACAGGAAATTTAAAATAAAAGGGAAGGGGTTATGACTACGGGTACATAGTTACATAGATAAAGAAAGGAAGACAAACATTTCTCATAAATGATTTTCACACAAAAAAGAGAACACAGCAAATTCCAAACCTTTCTCATATAGAGATTACAACAATGTCTTAACTGGTTTCCTGGCTAATTTGTATTTTGTGTTGAGATAACTCGGAACATTTGGTAACAATGGAAAGAAAGCTAACTGTAAACTCCTTTTAATTTATCTAAAAGAGGAATTAAATCGTGTTTGAACCATTGTGTTTTGTAACTTTGCAGTTAAAACAATACTTAAGCACAAACACCCATATTTGCCGCAACTTAATTTTACAGTGCCTGCTGCAAAAATGAAACTACTCCAGATATTTGAAGTTTTACAGTAACTAACCATTGGTGGACAGCATCTCTATGACCCCACATGCGGCCGCCTGAACCTCCCCCTCATGAGCAAACCTCCCCATGGCTGAAGTGGCATATCTGTACAACCTCTCACTCTCCAGCATTCTTCTGTTCACCTCTGGGGAGATAGGGGAAAGTATTGGTTAGTTGTGGTGAATTGTAGTTTTGGTGAATTTAAAGAGCTCTACTTATGCAACATCAGCAATCACCAAGGAATACACACTTCAGATATCCTGGTGTTCAAGACATTCTCGAGGAGACCTCAATTACACCATTTTTTAAAATGACGCAGTGGTAGGCAAAAATATTGATTTATATATTAACCAGTAATTTGATCTGCTAATTTGAATATCAATTTTTAATCCAAACTACTGGCATACTATTAGGCACCAGCCGTCGAATACCCCGGACAGCGATCGCTCGTATAACATTAACATATACTAGTTATATAAACAAATGTACTATGAGGCTACATACACAACAACATAATATTATAATTGATAACAGCACATGTATGAGTGATCTGGCCTATGTTGACAGATATATGAGCTGAACAGGATAGCAGTTCATGATAGACAGAATGATAGAGTCACCTGGAGTGACCAGCACCCTGAGGGCCCACAGCACCTGCTCCATGACAGCCGCACAGTCGGCATGTTGTGCAGCTGCCTCTACAATCAACTTGTAGCCTTTACTGCTGACCAGCTCTGTCAGGTGTCTTTCATCTCAATATAGAACATAAAAGTACATTAAGCTACTAGTACATGTGCTAGACTGCATGAAGATAACTTAATTTCCGTTATTACTTTATCAGTTGCTTTGGAAAAGATATTTACTGCCTTCTACATTATTTTACAATAACATTCTGCTCGTTATGATCTTACATTCATCAGTTGAGCACACAAGGGCTACATATATGTGAGCAGATTGAAAAAAAAGTGTCACTGAAAAAAGTGCCCATTGTTTTTAAATGATTAGCATTATAATGGGGGTTATTGTATAATCTAACAGCTTGTCCTATTTCCTTTCAAAAAAAGGTACCTAAATTATCATGATCGAGGCATCGAGCTCACATCATCATCCAAAAAGGTGGACACAATCCATTACAACATGTTCCATCTGGGGCCAACCCTGGGATTTAACCATCACCATGTCCCAAATCCGCATTACTGCAAAAGCAGAAATGTTCCCAGTTTTTGCGGTGGCCACTTCACCGCGAATTTAAAACCACGGCGTACATTTTTCCATGACAGTATGAGACTACAGTGCATGGTATTACCGCGAACTTAAAACCACCGTGAAAAGTCCCTTTACCCGCTACAGCGAAATTAAATCCCCACAAATTTAAATGCATTTAAAGTACTGTATGAACCTACCATCAAACAGTAGGTGAGTGAGAGCCTGACAGGCGTTGGCCTGGACCGATGGGTTCTCCTTAAACGCTGTCATGGCGATGATCACCTGATCCATGATCTCATTCTCAAGCATAGAGGCCCGCGTTGTTCCTGTAGGAATGCATGATTTCAGTCACACACACTGATCAACACTGCCACAGTGTAGATGTAACACAGCAGTTCTGTACTGTACTTGGAACTGGTAAAGCCACTTCAGTTCATTTTCTCTCTGTGTAAGGAGGCATTGTTTTCAGTGCATCTGTCTTTCCTCATTGTTTACCATATGCTAATTACTATATAGGCATGTCACAGAGTAACACGAAGTGAAGGGTAAAAGGTCAGAGTTGCAGGAGTGACAGTAAGTTAAGTTTAGAGTTGGTAGAACTAATCACTTATCAACCCTAACAAACATTCCTGGTCAATGGAAGAGGCTACTAATTCACAGAGAGGTGTTATTTTGGAATTAAAGCTTTTGGCCTCATTTAAAAATAAAAAAAAAGACAACTGACACTGATGTTTTGTGTAAGATTTTGTAGCAACAAGGTCAACGTTGCAGCCATAAGATTGGAAACAAATGTGACACTTACGTGATATTGCCAGGTAAGCCGCACACCTCAGTCCTGCTGCCTGTACAGCCTCCACCTGTTTATGTCTCTCCATGGCCTCCATAACCAGTCTGGTACAGGGGAAGATAACACATCACACAAAAGTGCAAAACCAGAATATAGGACTCTTTTTAGGAGAATTCTTTTAACGCTAATTCACCTTTATCCGTTGGGTAACCTATATTCGTTGTTTTAAAAACAGGGTATTTGGGTATTTCAAGACAAAGGACAGTGCTATATTTTGGAAATACCACAGTTTAAAACCACCGTCCGTCAAGGTGATTTCCCCAATTACGCCGTTTTTAAAACAAAGGACATAGGTACCCCTACAGGTAAAGGTGAACTAAAGTTACACAACCAGTTTGTACTCACTTTGTTATATTCTCCTATATATATTATTTTTGGAAGTGCAAAACCAGTCATCACCAGGCTACATGTGCCATATTCAGCTTGTTGCTTCACATGGTTGTTCAAAAATTCAGATTTCTTACTTGTATGCTTCAGCCTTGTCTATTCTCTTTCTCTGCCGACTGCTGTGGTGGAACAGTTTCCAGATGGCATTGCAGCCGACCTGGAGAGATGTGGGGAAGATATAAATAACACTTAGACAATGATACACATGAAGATGAGGCATAAGTTCCTTTTTTCAGTGTGGAAACTTTCGCTCTTTGTAGTAAGCAGGCAAAGAAGGATACATCAGATTTATTGTAATGAGTACTAGTAGCATACCTCAGGGTGGTATGCTGTATATACACAATGTCATGTACAGTCAAACCTGCCCGAGTGACCACCTCTTCTCAGCGACCACCTGGCCATTTTGACCGCTTTTTCTCGGTCCCGATTTTTTTTCCCATTGACTTAAGCATTAAGCGACCTTTTCTCAACGACCACCTGGCCAACCCGACTGCGACCGGCCCAAATTGGGACCCATAACGACCGCATCATTTTCAAAATTGAGGTTTTCATCGATTTTTTATGATAACTAGCCAGATTTTGTGCCGAAATCGTTGTAAGAAAATCCGAATTTAGTTGTTATAGAAGTAGCCTGAGTATCATCCTCCGTAGTAACCGCTGGCTCACAGCGGTTACTACGGAGGATGATACTCAGGCTATTATAGAAGTGCTTTTTTTTAAACCTATATCATGATAAAATGAACGAACGCTGAAACGTATATAGCCTCATACTTTTTCAAGAAAGATCTGTGTAGCTCATACCTTTTTAACAAAGATCTGTACGTGTAAGTGCTTTGTCCAACTGTACTGTACATTCACCCGTGCGTAAGTACGCTATCGGGACGTACCGGGCATCGAATTCGAAAGGTGCACCGTAGTTATTTCAGATCAAGAACATAGCGACGCATAAAGGCTTTTTTTGTAGTTACCGTAGCTGACAGCATCAAGGTTCCCTTACTGTCTAAAACGTTAGTGTACAAATACTTGAGCTTTAAAACACTGTATCGTATAAAAACTCGATAAAAGCTTGGGGTTAAATTTACAATTTACAGTGTGCGTGCTGTATTTGACATTAAAGACCTCGCTTCTTTGCGTGCGTGCAGTGTGCTTGCTATTTGCCATTAAACACAACGGAAACCATTTATACTTTGCATCGGGCATGTTTTGAGTCGATACTCTTCTCAGCGACCACCTGTCCAAATCGACCGCTTTTTTGTTATGTATTAGCAAGAACATCTGTTATTGGGGCCCAGTCCGGCCCACTCAAATATTATTTAAATGTTATTTTACCTCCTGAACATCTGGATTTGTCTTGAACTGTGTCATGAGGTCCAGAATCAGCTGGTGGACATGGTAGTCTTCCATACACTCCAGACTGGGGCCTGAAGGGGGGAGGGGGGCAGTGTTAGCTTAGACAGTTCAGCTGTTTTGTATTGTCAGTGTCAGTGTAACATTGACCTTGTCTCTGTCAGCAGGGCTAGCAAGTTCTCATAGCCATAGACTAGTTGGGCAGCCCTGGCTGTGCATGCTGAACAGCCAGA
The DNA here is from genome assembly GCA_019207045.1 of Branchiostoma floridae x Branchiostoma belcheri. Classification (NCBI taxonomy): domain Eukaryota; kingdom Metazoa; phylum Chordata; class Leptocardii; order Amphioxiformes; family Branchiostomatidae; genus Branchiostoma; species Branchiostoma floridae x Branchiostoma belcheri. Next base: position 10,230,909 of record CM033027.1, read on the forward strand.
CCAACAAATAAATAATATTTTCATTGACTCAAGGTTGACATGGGGGTACGTAGGCAATGCTGAAGTGTAACTTGGCAATGCCTAACAGTAGATAATGTTGTTACTGCGAAAGGCATTGGAAACAAGTTCACTAGGTTGTTCCTTTGTATTCATGGCGTGTCTAGCCAAACTGTGGATGCTGACACGTGATTGGATGCTCCACAATGAATTCAAAAAAACTGAATATACTTTCAAATTGTAGGATGCAAAGTGACCAACTTAACTTCATATGATAACTAGTAACCGAAAAAGGTTGAATTAGATCTAGAACGGGTCAGCTACAATTAACTAAAATACCTCTCTACACCACATAGAAAAAGGCAGGAGTGCAGCCAAACCAAAAAGGAGATAATGAAACAAAACAAGTAAACGATTTTAAGAAAAAATTTTGTACAGACCATCTTCTACCAGTCCCATCAGCTCATTCAGGACACTGCAGATCTGTTTGGGGTCGAAGTGTTCCTTCAAGACCAACATCAGGTCCAAGGTTCGGTCCTTCTTGGTCTCAGCAGGAGCTAAGGGCTCCATGGCTGGTGGAGTTCTTCTGGGCTATCTACAAGTCATCTGGAATAGACATTAGAACAGTACAGAAGAAGCCGTTTAATTGCACACCTCATTTGCCAGCATATTTCATGCAATTATCCGGGTGGTACATGGTGCAACAATGCAAAGTTATCCAGCTGGACTGCACCGGTTTGGGATTTGGGGAAGTCGTGCAATTAACAGAAGTGTGCGGTTATCCGTTGTGCAATTAAAAAGTCTTGAAGAAATTACATGCTATTATAGCAACCAGCAACGTTTTGCAAATTATTTCAAATAAGTGGAGTGGGATTCTTAGTCATTGCACTGAGTGAGAGGCAGACTGATGACACAGGCCGCCAGCCGTTTTTTTCGGAGGCCGAATGCAGTATGCCCGCTGACTTAATCTAGCGCTCTTAGAAAGTTAGCCCAAAGGTTTTTTTTAAGGCGGCCCCGTTAGTAATCGGATAGCACCCACCGGCTACACAAGACCTTGCCACCAAGGTTTTAGTTAAGCTGTGTGACATTTTTGAGGTAAGGACAGGTATGGACAGTTAAGGACGAATAGCGTGTCCTTAAAATACCTGTTTTTTTCACCATGAAACTGGAATGACTGGAGTCTGCTGTGGACAGACAAACTAATGTCCTTGGTCAAACTGACAAATAAGATGGTGACCAGACGTCTTAATTATGTCAATCAGAAATTGGTTGAGGTTGAAGATGTTTGAAATCTACATTATAAAAGCAACTATAGCCAGAGGGTAAAAGAAATCACATTTGACAATTCACAGCTGACTCCATCTGTCCCAGTTTCAAAGACACCAGGTATTTTGAGGACATGAAAAAAAGAAAGCAGGTGTTTTGAGGACACGGAACACTCAAAAACGCCACAGTTTATTAAAACTTTTCCAGAATTTTCAATCACCATAGAACTCAACAAGAAGACATACAACCAAAGTAAACAGCACTTGTCATAAATAATAAAGCCACATCATGCAAATTTACCGTCCAAAGTGGTACCTGTTGACTCAGCAGGGGTTAAATGAGGTCACTGGTCATAACTTTCTTAGCAGTTACAAAGCATGTGACCTTAGAACTTACGCCAAGGAGCTTTATATACCTCCTTAGAATCAAATAATCACTTTTCCTCACACTCTTTCTTATAACATTGAAAACGCTGTACCGCCAAACTTCTGTTCAACACCATCTACCAAACACAATGGTCCCTTTCACAGTTGACACAGTTGTGACAATGTTGCAATGTTTTTGTCCGGATGCCCGCCCGCCAAACTTACCGTTCCCCGCTGAGAAAATAACAAGAATCACGCCAAAACATTTCAAACTTCTGGGACGTCCAAATGCATATCGAAATAGTTAGATTTCCGCCACGCCCTTCAGAGAATAATTCTATCTTTAATATTGCATATCAAAAACAGCTGGGACTAAAATTAGCTGACAGATATAGCTCAAACAAGACGTGACCTAATCAGCTGTTTGGGAACAGTTTTAACATCTTTGAGAACGATCTGAGCTCGAAACTAACCTTTTCCCAAAGCTCCAATAGAATAGGACGTCCATGGTAGCTTGTTTCAACGTTCTTAAGTTGTCATGAGTCACATAATAAGTCTTTTGTGCAGGCAAACTTCAGTGAAGCCATGATTCGAAAGTTCGTATGATCACATGAGAATGATCAGAGTACGACTGTACCAATCCAAAACAGGGTGAATAGAATTTTATATTCTCTATCAAGAGCAAAAACTACAACATATTCAATTGATGAATTTTATATAAATACAATTGCTATATTATATTGATATATGAGTGTAACTCAGCTTATTTCTGGTAAAAAAGGGTTTCTTAATTTTAGTTCCACCCTAGAATATTAGTAGAACTGTCCTATGGGGTCATCAGGTCATATTCAACTCACGGACGAGACGATTGGATTTTCGGCGCTATTTTTCATCGTTTCTGCTGTGAATAGCCAGTATGGACCTATCTACGGTGTGTGAGAGACTGGATGAACTAGTTGTTGAACTGTTTGACAAGATGGAGGCTCTCACTGCGGCCAGGAAGAGAATGGACGATCATTTGAAGCAGGTTAGTAAAGGTGGGGAGGGGGGCGGGGTCAGGCGATAATTTTCAGCAGAGGTGTTGACATTTTTATGTACAGCTTGTATTGATTTTCTGAATAGCATGAGTACAAGCAATGTGTTATATTGATAGCATGCTAGGCGTTTTAATTTGTCTGCTTGTAATACGTGTACATTTTATTTCGCAAAAAACTCATGAATAAAACGATTAATCATATGAAAATCAATATTATGATTGAAGAGAACTTGTTTGTTTGTATGTTACCTTCGCTAGAACGTTATGTTATTGGTAGCGTTTGTATGTGTGCATGTGGTTGAAAAGCATAAGTAGAGAAGGCCTGACGAATTGTATGGACAAGGAGGTTAAAAATCATGATATTTAAACTCTTTGGTATGGATTAGAACCTGGAACATATGAAGTCAACACCCGAAGTAGCCATGATAAGGCCACTTTGCCACCCTTGGCTAACAATATATTTGTCATTATTATTTCAGGGTTACTTTAACCTGGCGAAAGCGCGGTACTCCCTGGGTGTGAAGGGTGTGGGACAGATCCAGTATGCCGCCATCATGGACCCGCTGGTTCATGTACATGTCAGGTAATAGTTGCATGATTGATAAATTGCCAGTGATGTGTTAGTAATGGAGCAAGATTATGTATATGGAGTTGGAAAGAGAAAGCTGCATAATTATAAGAAACTAATGTTGCCTTCAATTACCTAGCCTCCATAGCAGGCTCCCTATGGCCTTTTTTGGCACTTTTGCTGGCCATTTCTTTTTGTACTGGGTCGCTGATTGCTGGCCTTTTCTGATAGCCGGCCACAGGCCAGCAATCAGCGACCCAGTACAAAAAGAAATGGCCAGCAAAAGTGCCAAAAAAGGCCTTAGAGAGCCTGCTATGGAGGCTATCAATTACCCATCTCTCTTTCTCAATCAATCAGTTATTCAAACAATCAGTCAAATGCTTTGACAAAATATTCAATTGATTACATGGAACTAACTACTTTTGGGGAGCTATGTTGGTAAAAGACTCTGCAGCACAGGGCTGAATAATGCAGTCTTGTCCATATGGTAATGATAGTTAAAAGAGGGCCCCAATGGGGGGGTCCCGACAACGCTCTACGCTAAATTCGGAGGGCCGGCTACGTAATGCGCTAAATTCAGGAAGCTTCTTTACGCTCTACGCTAAATTACAAAGTTCCCAAACGCACTATGCAAATCTTCACCGTCTTTTGACTGAACTTTTACACCAATGCGATGTTTATTTAAGCCTTAATCGCCATAGCTTCCATTGAGTTCTAATGATACTTGATGCAAAATGTTGAACCAAACTCCCCATCGCCGACGCCAGAACACGTGAAGAGGAGATCTAAACAAGACTGAAATGCGATTTCCTGCATTTTCACGGGTAAAGTTTGCCGGTTAACTAGTTAGGTTGAATGCAATTTTGATTACGCTCTACGGACAATTGATATGAATTACGTTTTACGGTAAAATCCGGTTAGCTTCTACGTAATACGTTGAATTAAAGGGGCCAATATCGCTCGATGCAAAATGTACTGACAACGCTCTACGTTGAATTCGAGCGGTCCATCTACGTAGTACGTAGAATTAAAACCACTGATTACGCTCTACGGAAAAGGGCATTGGGGCCCTCTTAAAATAAAAATGAAACAACAGAGAAAGCCTCAGAGGAGTAAAGCTAAAAGGCTGGCATCCAGGGAAGTGATTGAGAGAGCTAAAAAGGCTGGTACCCACGCTAAGCTTAATATCAATCATCTATTCGTATCTTTCCTTCTATATCTCACAGTGAAGAAGATAGCTGCAGAAAATTCAATCTAGACAGAATCATTCCCAACAAGTCCAGCTCTGGAGCTGCCAAGAAAGTTTCCTTTGATGACCAAGGTAAGAAATTCATTGTTTGTTTTGAGAGATATGAGGATTGAAAACTTTCTTAATTTGAATAAAGATTAGGTCAGAAAGATGAAACAGAATTAATCAGGCAATGTAATTAAAGCAATCTGTCTCTACATGTGATGATTATAAATTCACATTTAGAAAGCAAGGTGCGCCGCAGACACACCGGCAGAGGGGATGAAGAGAATGATGAACAGAAGGAGGGATCTGAAGATGAAGAAGATGATGAGGTTGCTGAGTTGAGCAGCGGTGTGGAGGATCTGGAGTTACATCAGGTCGTTGACCCTCACAGCCTGCAGGACCCCCTGAGGTGGTTTGGCATCCTGGTGCCACCCTGTCTCAGACATGGGCAACACAGCTTCTCCCAGGGTATGGTCTTTTCCTCCCTCTATCTCTTTGGCTGTGTAATCTACAACTGCTTTATGTATACTGAGTGGAAAGTCTGCTGAACATCATCACCATCATCATCATTCATTTAGTACAAAATAGAAAGCCTGATAAAAACGGCTAAAAGAAGTCAAAACCTATAACCTCTATATATATAGATCAAGGACTTTTTCAACCCTCTTGATAAAGATACAGTCAAAACTGTCTAAGATAAGTAAGAAGACCATTCAGGGAACCAGTGAAATCTGGTCTATGTGGACAGGTTATCCTAGAGATCATGAGATAGTGGTCACATTGTCCAGATGGTCCTTGCGTAGAGGTGGCCACTTTTACAAGTTTCACTATGTATGTATGTACTGATAATGTGATCTTTCCTTTACTCTTAAGTCTTCCCATAGAGTTATAACAAGTCAAGCCAACCACCGATCATAAACAAACCAATTCAAACCATGTAATATTTTCCCCCTGCAGTTGTAGCCATGTCCTGCCAGGTGGCCAGCCTGCAGTCCCAAGTTGACCAGTTGCGGCTGGAGTACCGCCAGCTTCTCCATCAGAAACAGCAGCTAGTGCAACAATCTGCCTAACTCTACAACTTGTGGTCCTTTATTGTTGTTGCACCTATCCAGTAGTTATTACTTATTTTCATAATAACCTTCTAACTTAGTACCACAATCAATTCTTCCTACAGTACTTGACTTCTCAGTTCTGAAAATGTCAATCTTACTTCTACATTTGTGTTTCATTTTTATTTGTTGTGGCAAAAGTTAGGCATTTTTGGCACTCCAAGATTTGAGTGTTTTTGCCAGAACTCTGTGACATGTATACTAACATATTTATTAAAGCTACAAAAAAAGAGAGAACCACAACATACATTGTAGTTAGAAAAGAACACATTGAAAATAGAAGCAAATGTAACTGGAGCAAACTTTCTATTTTGACAACACTACATGTATTAGCTTTTCAGGCAACTCTATCCATGCTTCAATTCAGGTTTATTTTCTAAAAGTGATAGTTCCCCTCTAGTGAGATTAAGAGAATGTAGAGATGATATCCGAAATGCTGATTGACACTGAATAATAAATAAGATAATTTTCCAGCTTCAAGTGTTATATCAAAATGAAATTCCCTTCCTATAAGAATTTTGATTTTTTTTCCACCACAAATAAAGGTGTGATTTTCTATTCAAGATGGAATAGGAAGCTAGAAAATGACTTTCTCTACTTGAAACAACTGTTGTTTTTGTACTTATTGAATGTAGAAACTTGTGCAATATAATTATAGTGCCCATGTAATAAGTACATTTGTTTATCGTTTTGTCATACCTAGGCTATTTGATAGAGGTATTCCAAACAGGTCTTATTTTTTGGTTTCCCATGGGCTTCCATAGAATAGTTTGAGCGTGTCTGAAGTGTGCCCCTGTCTACCCCCCAATACCAGATTCAGATGTTGGAATTTATGCTCCCACAATTCCTGTCTTTTTTATGACACCATAGTTTGATTGATTGTGTGTTGTGGAGAACGCACATGTCATAAAAATAAAGCAATATCATGTACATGTATTCTGCACCTCAGAAAGTATTCAAATATGTATTCCATTTGTTATATGGACCATATAGTTTATCCAGTAATATGTATTGTGTTTATATGATTGTAATGTGTATGTCAGTCTTATTGTGTATCGGCTGATCTATGAGTGTTGACATTCCTTTTTTTGTATGTCTAATGATAAGAAAATGCTAAGACTTGAACCCGTGCAGTTATGAACACTCCCAGGCCGGCTACTGAAGGATCTGCTTGGAGATTACAGTTTATGCACGTACGTATATGTGCTCATACATTCGTTTTCACAAATAGTATTGGAACCAGTAGGAAATAAGACATACTTAGATTAATAAAAGTAAAATTACTCTTCAATCATTTGGTTGAATGTGATCAATCAAGGTTGGAAAAAACGAGCCTTCTTGGATCAATGAATCAGATGTAAAGCTATTTATAGCATTAGAAACTTCAAAAGGTGTTTCATGTACCTTCTGTAAGCAATACTGACTAAAATAAACAAGACAGCAGACTGTAGTTTCAGTTCCACATTCCTTCTTTATTGTGATGTCAAGTTTGCATGGGCCTGCCTTCCTCAGCAGACAATTTGTCCTCGCACATTCTCACAAAACTCTACTGGGCTGCTGCAGATTCACCTGCATTTTAAGGCTGTCTTTTTCACCACCATAAATACTTTTCTTTTTTTTTTCTTCTCATAAAAATATTCCAATTTTGAGAGTATTTAAATATTTGTGACTGGTGTTACATGATACAGTTGACATTTGTGAGGGTGACATATACACAATACTTTGTACCAAAATATACGTCCACTAACACATATCCAAATATCTGTGCTCTTCAACTTACTTCATGTACAATTTTCATTACAAGAAAACAGTACATTTTGGACGTTGTCTTTTCCAAACTCAAACAATATCTTCCCAACAGCACACGTCTTCTATGCTCCTGCAAGCAAGTTCTTATCCCATATGCTTGTGCCAGATACATGTACTTTTGCATCTGTACTACTGTGTTCCTTCCAAAACAATCTTGTTTTCTTGTTCTGCATATGTCTGTATCATTTTTGGCATCTCAGAAGCAGGGCTGTTGCCAGGTATTCTTTTTCTTTCCCACTCATAGTTTGGGGGCCAATGTTGCTGATTTTCTTTGTTAAATCTGTCATTTTAAGCTTGTGAAAATACAATTTCATCAATTTTATGTCAGAATGTTTTTTTTATCAAAGTGGTGACATTTTTGTCCAAACACGCAAATTTCCTGGATGGAGGGATAGGTTCTGGAGACAGCCCTGTTCAGACAACCACAACCTGCTGACAGTTCAACAGTCATGTACAAATGTATGGATGGACCACAAATTTCAACAATGGCAAAAAAGTATTCTTGAAATGACTTTCTTTGACCCATGATGTTTGCACTACAACCACGGCCGTGTGCAGGTAAGTTCTTTCTTCTAAACCCTGCGTTTTCTGCACTGCAACGATGTTACCAACAGAATGAACCTGTGTGCAGCGAACAGATCTCGGCCGAGTCCTTATAGGAATGTGAAACCGTTCCTTGCTTTGCATAACTGTCAGCATAAATTGTCCAGAGCATACAGGCAGAAAGGGGTTTGAAAGTCATGAATACGACTGGTCCCAAACCTTTCTAACTTCTTCAAGCCTCATAAAACAAGAAGGTATTCAGTAAAAGTCATGAATACCGGCCCTACTGAATACTTTCTTGTTTTATGAGGTTTGAAGCAGTTAAAAAGGTTGGAATCTTACTTCAGTTTTACTTCAATGTTGGTAAAATTTATGTACAATGATGGTAAAATCTTGTGAAGCCCCTTCATTCTGCCTACAGGCCCCTCAGATTTATACTGACAGGTGCAGCTATAGCTTCTGCATTCAAACATATTTCCTGCAACATTGCATCATACTACAGGGCTAGTGTTGGGTTATTGGGTTAAGGCACACCCGATTCAAGGTAACCTGAAATTGCAAATATTTGCCAACTAGGAGTGTTTTGTTCTAATTCGAGACACAGTGCAGGAAGGGAATGATGACATTTCATAATGTCCGGATCTTGTGATTGGTAAAAAGAGGTGAGGCCATAACATCTTTGTTGTGACCAGATCCTCAGGTGATTTAAAAGGGCACTACATTAGCAGAAATTCATTCTTACCACAAGCAGCAAGCCAAGTATAAGGGTTAATCCATTTTGAAGTTAGGGAGGTACTGTGGGAAATTTTGTTGCAAAATCTAAATTGCATTTCATTTTTACTGTCAGGAAACACATTTGAATGCAGAAGAAGCAGTTACTGTATCACCATCGCCGTTTTCTAGATTAGTCCCACTCTCGAAACTGGAAACATCATTTTTCCCGTCACGTTATGGTCTTACATGTACTTGCCCAAGGTAAAGGATAGAAAGCTGAGGAAAAACTACAATATTATTTTCAATATCATAATAAAATATTCATTTTCAGCCAATAGTACAGTCACCCTTCATTACACCTTACATGCCTACTGATTCAGTTCACTACTGTAATACACCAGGCATATGCAAATTGTGTGCAAGACAAAGATGTCACAAATGACTTGAATCTATTTTTCCATAATTGATGAGTAAATAATGACATGATTATCACCAACAAGCTACTGAGCTTTTCCCAAAATCACCAAGCCATCAGCTAAACTGAATCCTTTATTTTCATTGCACCTAGATAATTATTTATCCTGCATCAGGCTGAAGCAATTAAAAACAATTACTAAAATTATATCTACAATATATATATATATATATATAGCTTTATTAAGAGGATTCTCATAGCCATAATAACACCTTCCACAACTATCAAATTCCACAAGAAGGTCCACAAAAAGAAATAGCATGAAGTTTCTGATATGTTGAAAGAAAGAAGGTAGTGAGTTATCTCATAAGGACAGAATAGCCATGGGCAAGCCGATCGAGTGAGACAATCTGAAAATGGCGAGCTGCGGCGCTAGGCCTGTGCCGTCACGCGGTTGTTGCTCTGGGCGAAGTCGGCGAAGTACTCCTTTTCGCGAGCAGACATGATCTCAAAGTGGATGGGCATCTTGCAGAAGTGACACTCCACGTCCGAGTGCTTCTCCAAGGCCAGGTCGTGCTCCTTCCACTCCTGGGAGGAAATAAAACATTTTTTTTTCACATTGACAACACTTTTTTTCATCACTATTTGATTTATGATCTAAAGATGAAAATGATAACTTTACTACATGTACTTCCTTATTTAACTTTAATAACTTTGAAGTGAAAAGTGGGCAAAATGTTGAAATTATGTAAAATACGATTCTATCTTAAGCTAACAAAACATTACAAGTTAGAGTAAAGAAAGAGATAAGTTTGAACAAGGCTGTCTCCTGGACCCATCCCAGGACAGGAAGTTGCAAGCTGGGATGGACAAAAATCTCAGCCCGTTCATTCAAAAAGTCTGACCTTCATGACATGAAATGAATGAAAAATGTTTTTACATCAGCGGGACAAATAAACATTGAAGCTGGAGAAAAAGCTGGGGAATAAGTAAAAGCTGCCTTTTACACTTAGTAAAAACCACCAACCTTGGCCAAGGCATCCACAAAGTACTTCATCATCTCGGGGGTGTGGTGGGGGGATGGGGCGATGCGGAGCATCTCCTCACCCCGCGGCACCGTGGGGTAGTTGATCGCTTGCACATAGATCTTATGCTTGGTCATCATGTCATTGCACACATCCGTGTTCTTCTCTGCATCACCAACCTGACAGCAAGGACAAAAAAAATACAATAGCAACCCTTGCCTTACACAAAGATTTTTTGGGAGTCAATACATCATTAAGGCATACCATTAGGGCATATCGTTAGGATACATTGTCAGTGTACATCATTAATGGACAGCCACTCCATCGGGGTATGGCGAGTCTACACGTGCAGGTACATCATTAGAGTGCAGCATCAGAGTACATCATTAGTGTACATCGTTAACATACATCGTTATTTTTTTAATTCTGCAATCCTTTATATTGCGTGCATTTGAGTTCACACGATTTGAATATCTTTTATAATTGCATTCTTGAAGTAAGATTGCTATCCACTAAACCCAGCATCCTACAAAGCCATCAACCAGGGTTCTAGCGAGTGTCCGTCCTTCCGTCATTTGACAGAATTTTGATGCTGGACATGGGCAAAAATTTTGCCCACTCCATCCACTGTGACTGACAAAAATCGGCATGTAAAGATATCAATTGAACCAAGCTGAGTCTACCAGTAAAATTATCCCCTCGAAATAATGGAAATACATTGGAGCATTTCAAAGCGTCTAGATTTCACAAATTTCCCAGGGCCTCCTTAAAATTGTCATGCCTTCGACAGGATTTCCATTCAAAATCCCGGAAAAATATTTCAGGCTGGCTAGAACACTGCCATCAACAGTAGTTGCTTTTAAAGTAAGCTTGAGATGTGCATGTAGAACTCACCTTGACAGGAATGATGTGGGAGGGGCAGTGGACCACGGGCAGCCCGGCATCCATCAGCATGGTCCGCATCAGTTTCACAGCACGCTGGTGTCCGCGGCGCAGCTGCACTCCTTCCTCGCTCTTCAGAATCTGTGATCAACGTTATTCACACATTCATTTGCATGTTCTATTGCATTTTTCTTTGGCTCAAATGCCCATACAGTTCACATAGAGGCTGTGATCAGGCAGAATTGATGATTATGCCAGTAACGATCGTGATCAGAGACTCTGCCAGAAATAGTACTATCAGGGGTTCTACCAGTACATCAGGGGTTCTATCAGACTACAAATGGCAATTCTCCCAGTAGAGATCCCAACCAAAGACTCAAGTCGCAATCTCCACCAGTAGAATCACCATTGCTGTCAGACTGCAATCTCTATCCTAACATGCACATCAAATATCCAAAGCATGCAAAGACATATGTTTATTTGGTCAGATTTTTTTAACTCCATCAGGGGCATAAGCCATGTTAGCAAGCACCTAGCATATGGAGCTTAAGCAAGCTTTTCAGACAGTCAATGCTGCATGATCATCACACAAAATCTCATGTTGCATATTCCTACGTACCCTGACGGAAGCCAGTGCTCCGGCAAGCACCATGGGGGGTAGGGCCGTGGTGAAGATGAAGCCGGCGGCGTAGCTTCGTATCATGTCAACCAGGAGGGACGAACCCGCTATATACCCTCCTATAAGGCCAAATGCCTTACCTGCAGAGAAAAACAGATATGTGAATGTTCCTTTTCAAGCAGTGTTCCTTTTGTTAGATGGGATGAAAGAATTCAAGCTGGCGATACATTAATTCAAGAGTTTTAATGCTATTAAAAAGCAGAAAGATTCAATAAATTTGAAATGTTTGCCTACCAAGGGTCCCAGATATGATGTCCATCTTGGGCAGGAGGCCGTCACGATCCCCTATACCGCCCCCACGGGTTCCGTACAGCCCTACGGCATGGACCTCGTCAATGAAGGTGATGGCACCGTACTTGTGCGCCACGTCGCACAGCTCATTCAGTGGGCAAACAGCTCCTACAAAACAGATTACAACACGTATTAGTTCAACATTCCCATAACAAAGATTGGACCAAAGAGTGAAGACTGTGTAGGTGACAAACTAGACACACCAAAGCTGCTGTAAAATACTTGACATAACTTGACTGGCAGTGGAAGGTATTCAAGGTGTTGACTCATTTTATTATAGCCTCAGGTCATGAAAACTTCAACATTGCATTCCTTTTCTAGTAATTCTATGGCTGGCCTTCAAAGAGGACATGTTTTGACAGACAAAACAATATAAAAGCACTGCTTACCATCCATGGAATGCACAGTCTCGAAGGCAACAATCTTGGGCGTGGCGGGGTCTGACTTTTTCAGCAACTCCTCCAGGTGAATGGGGTCGTTGTGCTTGAAGATGAACTTGGGCTGGCCGCTGTTTTTTATGCCTTGAATCATGGAGGCGTGGTTACCTGCGTCCGAGTAGATCTCGCATCCTGGAAATGAGATGGACGTAAATGTACATGTAAACCACACCTATTTCGTCCAGGCTTCTGTTTTGCATTTACAGAGAAAATGTGCTTTGAATTTCAAGTTAAATTGGCCCTTTGCAGGCTGATTTCTGAGTTTTCTGACAGGAAGTTAGGTCAAAAGTCACAGAAAGATAACAGTATATGCTATCTTATTTCCTGTCTTGAATTTCCAACTACATGCATGTCTGTTGCCTTATGAGGGCCATACAAGAAAAATGCATTTGACTGAATCATCAAGAAATTCAAAATAATGAATCGAACAAGAATTTTACAAAAAACTGAAAATATTTCCAGGCTTCTTGTTTAATAAGTTCATCCTCACCCTCATCCTCATTTGCCTTTTCTGACTGTTCCACTAGCCATGTACTACATGTAGTTACCCATGTAATTCGTCCAGGAACACCAGTATGACTGTATTATTATACAGTTGACAGAATAAAAAAAAAGTTCGTCCTCACCAGGTAAAGCCCTGGCCAGGGTGAAGAGGGTGGAGTCGTTAGCGACATAGCAGGACGTGAAGAGCAGCGCCGCCTCTTTCTGGTGCAGGTCGGCCAGCTCGTTCTCCAGCTCCACATGGTACATGCTGTTTCCCGAGATGTTCCTGGTCCCGCCCGCACCCGCACCGCGCCGGTTCACAGTGTCACTGTACAAGTACAACAGGACTAGTCAAATATCTCCTTCAAAGAAATCTGGTTACTTAAACTTGAGATTAAGAAATTTTTTATCAAGTTAACCTTTTAATTCTCAGCAGACTTCTTTTGGATGGGACATTCATAAATACAAGCAAGTTAATCTTACAGAAATCATATAGTTATAGGATGTATAAAGGCTTTCTTTGTTAAGATAACAAGACTTGTAACTTGAATTCTGGGGAACATGTTGAAAGAAGATCAATCCTAGGTAACCGTTAACCTCCTCCATGCTGCCTATACTGATCACCAATAGAGAATTCAAAGCCAAACTATACTCTTATATGCTTAAGGTTAAAGAAGATGCACCGATAAACAGCAGTCACAATTACATAATGTGTACTTACACGATGGTCTCCACCACTTTTGGGTGCCTGCTCATGCCCAGGTAGTCGTTACTGCACCAGACAGACACGTCCTCCCCAGGGTGACTCCCCTCGCTGTAGTTCTCGGCAAACGGGAACGGGGCACGCCGGTTCACACGCTTGAACACGCGGTAGGTGTGGTCCTTCTTCTTCTTCTCAATCTCCCCCTTCAGGAACTTGTCGTAGTTGAACGTTCCATCGCCTGAAGGAAACAATGAGACAAGGTTGTAAGGTTTATTTTATGACTGTGACTTTATTTGAATTTCAACAAAGGGACAATAAAAATTTAAATGTGGACAATAGGCAGCTAACTAGCTGATATTGTGACCACATACAAATGTACATATACATATACAGTACAAAAATTAACAAAGCTGAAATGTTCACTATATTTACTGTAAATGTTGAAATTTTTCAGTTACTTTAATGTTTTGTGTGGTTTATGGTAGTAAGCTCTTCACTGCAAACTCAAAACCAAGAAATGTCTTGTTCTGTCTTCTGTCCACCTATCCCCTAGCCCGTCTCTCTATCCTGATTAACTAAAGGCACTTACAGCACCAATTTGATGCAAAAGATCCCTGAATGAGCTTTCTTCATCACAGAAGGGAACAAAACACAATTGTAATAAACTAAAGGCTGTTGAGTATGGAACTACTCATTAGATGCAGGAAGTTACAGTAAGAGCATTCTTTCTGAGTCACAAAAAGAGATGCAATTATGAGAATAAAAATAGATGGCATCATCTTCTTTATCATGTTTTACAAGGCCACTGCACCTTAGGCAAAAACTGCACAAATCTTTTAGTTACTGTAAAATTATCAAGGTATTGGGTGAACAAGAATGACATTATCGCAGCACACAAATGAGTCTTTGTATACCCAGTGCTTGAAATACCCACTAGCTTTTGCTTGGCGCAACCTGAAATTTTGCAGTTTGAACACCGCATTTCCCCCACTTATGTGCATAAGCTTTTGTATTCATTCCTTGATAAGGAAAAACATATTATTACGTAGTTACATGTAACTGAAAGAAATGATAATTGATAAGTAGCTGATTTGAAGGAAGTCATAACTTGGAAGTGGTGCAACGTGACTTTTGACTCCGGTTCCCGCCTCAGGGCAAGCTGTGTGAAAAAAAGGATTTTGAGCACTGTATACCAAAATGATCAGCTAATTCATGTCTGAAAAACGAGATGTCACACCTTTCAGGGGTCCCCTCGGCGTGTCAACTTTCTTGGCCGTCGCTTTCCCCACATTCTTGTCGGCCGCAGGTGGCAGCACGTCCGTTGCCATGGGAACAGTCGCAGGCAGCGGGGAAGCAGACGCAGCCATCTGGCGGATGACCTCACCAGAGAACGGGCATTTCTCTGAAATTACGCATACGTGTAGGCCATTAATCTTCAGTCCGCTAAGGTTGCCATTTGTTCTCCAAATTTGGTATGGTTATACAGTAAGCCGGCAAGGAGAAGGTCAGGATTAACGGTTACACAATAGCATCGGTAGTATTCATTACACAACATTTCTGGCATATTAAATCTATTCTTCCTATTAAAAAATCAGAACTCTGAAAATAATTTCTTAAATAGTTCAAATATTACTTGAATCAAAAGATGGACTTACTCCGACAGACACACTTTCTTATTGAAAGTGACTCACAAGGTTAGCAATTCACAAAATACTAAGCAAGGTACAAAATATTCAACAGTAAAAACATAAAAAAGATGATGGCATGAAGTAACTTTTGTTTTTAGGAACCCTTTCTTATATTGCTCTAAAACCATTGGTTTTCTCAAGCTGCATCTTTCCTCATTCATACTATAATCATAGAATCATACAAACATGTTTTAGGTCAGACCATTTTTTACCTTATGACAGAAAGTCAATCTGCTTCAAATCTCTTAATGTAGTGCTTAGCACAGAAAAGGGTTCCTTAACACCATTAACCACTTTGCTGACTCACAGTTTTAGTGCCTAAGGGAAAACTATAATCTTCTTTCTGAATCCTACAGAGATTTTCCCCACGCAATGTTGTTTCAACTTCTGGAGCAAACTGTTAAGGAGGACACAATGTCCTTGACAGAGAATTCGTTATTTTGTTTCCTGATAAATTTCAACCAAGCACTCACACAAATCTATCATCTGGATAATAAGGATTGTAACATTCAAACTGATGCATCCAAATGTTCTTGTGCCACCTTGGAAAATTCCCTAGCCTCCTGTGGTCTGTTAACCCCCATACATACCCCCATTATCTACTGGGAGATAATTTTCAGGGGTAAGAGGATTAATGGTTGTCTTTGTGGGAATTCTTCCAGCTGTGGCAAAATGACAGTCCCTGAGCAAGCTAAGCAAAGGAATACAGAAATATTTTCTTAACTTCCTTCTGCTTCACTTATAATAATAACATACACTCTACATTAAGAATACGTTCCTTCTATATCTTATTTTACTCTGGATTTGCTTTCCTGTTAGGCATGGAAAGGTCTCTCTTAAGTGATGTGCTATAGGTGTAACATGAAATGTCAAACTAACAGCGTAACATGGTATGGCATTTCATGCTTCCTGCTGCGGTAAGGTTGGTAAGCTTCTGTTTCAATAAATTCAAGCAAAGCTCCAATATTACAGTTAGGTTTCTAAAGTTAACTTCAATCATTAATAAGTTTCAATCACTATATGACTTCACCATGGGATGTTGCTGCTGCATTTTGTCTGTGTCTATCAACATTGGGTAAACATGGAATTACTGGGTATATCATCATTGGGTATATCTTCTTTCACATGTTTCAAGCTCATATCTTTGGTGCAATTTTTTCCCCATTTAAACACTTTTGATAAGAAAATCTTAACACTGACATACCAGGTATGCCGTCTCCTTGCGGCTGACTGGCCACAGAGAGGTCAGCCATCTTCAGGGCTGCGTCAGAATTCGGGCCGTCTAGACAAAGTAGTCAGAGAAATCTTACAACTCTAAAAAACCTCCACATCAAATGCTTGAAATAAATCCGCATTTGTATGCAGCTTGTACTTTTCATTACATTTTACAAGCTTAGTGTGTTATGAGGTACATGTAGTTTACTGGGGATGCAATACATATCAGCCCTTCAGCTATGACTATGTCTAAACAGTCCTATACGAGAATGGCAGTCTCTGCCACATAGGGCGTATCTGTAAGCTGACGCAGGTCTGTTGCAAAGTTCTTGTAGTCATGAAGCAAAAGATTCTGATGCTGACCTTGCTCCTTGGTGTGGATATCCTCGGTGGTGGCAGGGTTGACCTCCCTGATGCACTTGGTGCCTGCCAGGAAGGGACACTTGCTGGGACCTCCATCGCTCTCAGCGCCTGTCAACAAAAACGGAAGAAAAATTAACACTTATATAAAGCAATTTTTTGTTCTATCAGCAAATCTTACAGAAACCTTCTGGTATTCTCTCCTTTGAGAAACAAACATTTAGAAGTGGGAAGTAAAAAGCTGTAAATGCTTTAATGAATCATGTACCGCATGATTCACTTTCTTTAGAATGCAAATGGCGGCAAGCACAGCAAAGTCATCATAAGAAAATGCCCTACAGGCATGTGGGGGAGGGGGCAAACTGTTAAGCCATTCCCAAGGAAAAGCCTGAAGAACTTAATGTGGTAAGTGGTAACCACTTAAAATGACATTTGAATGAAAAAAACTATATCGCTAGTATACATAGCAAGAACTTCTTAGAAATATCATTGACAAACTGGTATATCTAGCAGTCACTTTGACATAACTTGTACAAATTTACAGAACTCCTAGTGAGAAATCCATCCAAATGTCACAACCATTAGTAGCAGGGTTTTACCTTTGCAGGTATCTCATATTACTGTCTGGGTCTGCACAACACAGAGCTTGAACGCACAACACCAGCATTATCGGATTGAAATAGAGTTATAGAAAGGACGCCAGACGGTAAGCCCCCCGCTGTAAACCCATTAGCGTAAACCTGCAGACTTCAGTACCGACTTAAAGGTCACCGTTTGGGGAGAGAAACTAGAGCGACATAATGCGTAGCGCGTGTCATGGTGACCAGCGTAACAACACAAGCAGAGGTCAGTTAATGTTCATCAGCTTTTGGGGGCCTTCTTGTGACCTCGCTGTAGGTAGTCATCTTCTACTACCCAAATCAGGACAAAAATACAGTACTTCTGATTGTTTACTTTTTACTGGACAAAAGAAATGATCATGGTATAATTTAATTAATTTATGCTTGTGAGTTTACATCAAATGATGTTATATTTTTTCATTGTGAAGTTTTAGATCATCATGAACAATAACACCTGTTCATTTAAGTCAATTTTTTTTTTTCATGTTTGAAACCCTTGTTGACAAAATTTCTGCATTTGCTCAAAATACCCATATGGTACAGTATTAGATTTCAAGAGGCTGAAGAAAAATATACAAACATCTGGAATTTGACAAGCTGAAATAAAACAGCATCAGCATTAGAAATCATATCTTACAAAGAACAGATCAGGATGAGTTTTTCCAGGCCAATGAGTATGAGCAACATATCAAACATATCTGTCCCAGAAAAGCAAGGCTAATTAACTGGAAGACTGGCGGAATTCTACACTTTGATATGCTCATAATGAATTCTACACTTTGATATGCTCAGAATGCAGTAGTGTACACTTCTTTTGGCAATTATAAAATAAATAGCCTGGAGTCTAGCCTTGTCTTGCTTTTGTTAGCTCATCAAGCAGTCTCGCCATGTCATTAACAGCTGAGCAGAGCAATTTGGATTGGGTGCAGATGACTGGATTTGGGGCTACATACATGTACTAACATCATGATACTGAATTGTGTCCTTCAGTAAGAATGTCCTTCTCAACAAATTATAACATTTATCTTCAAAATATATATAATTCTAATCTGTGCTAAGACTAAGAGACTAAATTACAAGCAGAAAAATGACTTTCCAAAAAATATTCCTGGTAAAATGAAGTGACAGAAATTTACCAGGCCTTTCAGCAGAATGTGTTGTGCAACTTGAGCTTGCCTTTGGCTTACAGAAACTAGCCGCCTTTCTGTGTTTCTCTCTGTAAATGTCAGCTTGAACGTCATTTATCCAGCAAGCTGCCGTGCTGAGCCACTTACTGTACACTGTCATGGCTATAACAAGGTAACCTGACCTTATAGTAACTGTTATACATGTATGCTGTACAAGTGAAGAGTGAAAAATCAGTTATGAACCTCATACATGTATAATTGAACACACTTAGTGCCACATTGTACCAAAGAATAGTGAATTTGGCCCGGATAATTTAATGTGATTAGGGACTTTGTGTGTGCTTATTCAGTTGTTGTGAATATGATGCAGAGAAGATTCAAGAACATACGTGTGACGGGACAAACTAGCGTTTCATCCGTATCTTCTGAACACAGAAACACAGAAAAATAAACATCATACAGATTACAGTAACCATGAAGTGAAGAACAGCCAGAGAAACAGAACTTTTTTTCCAATGTTTGGCATGCTTGTTTGGTAAAACCCAGGGCTGTCTCCAGGACCCATCCCTCAATCCTAGGAAAGAGATTGCCTTCTTGGGACGGGCAAAAATTTCTCTATCCGTCCACAAAATCTTAACACAAAATTGATAAAAATGTATTTTTGTAAGCTTATCAAATACCAAATTCAGCAACGAAACTTAACAACATGGGTTAGAAACAATGAGCAGGATGGGAAAAAATTTGTTTAGCTGGAAACAGCCCAGGGCAAATGTGAGCGAAGAAAAGTCTTTCAGTTTCAAAGAAAGGTCACTTAGTAACAGATCATCTGATGACTTACCTCCGGAACTCATGGATGAAATATGGCGAGCCATCACGTCGCCCATGATCGGACACTTCTCCGCGTACGGCACGAGGGAGGCTCCCGCCCGCCGCACGAAGCTGATGGGGAGGCGCGTCAGGAAGGGGCAGCGGAGCGCTGTGATCCCGGCCATAGTGTAGGTCCGCAGGATGAAGCCTCGACTGCGGACAAACAGAGAGAACACCATCGTGTTAACGTGTCCCACCTCCTTCTACGAGACAATTACGACGTTAAGATGACGGCACGGCGCAGAGGCAGAACGTTAAGGCACGGCTAGCTCGTCTGAAATGGAAGGTTGTCACGACACGGTACCACCGTGGATCATCCCACCCAATTGCTTTCCTCCTTGATGTGTTACCACGGCAACATGGTTTCTGTCCATAACCCAATTCACCGTCACATTGTTTGCTGGGAGCTGATTCGCTATGGTCATTACCATAAGAGGCTCTGCATGGGGTTGGCGCACGCACGGCTGATTTTTATGTCTTTATATCTATATTTACTATATAGGCAGAAATTAAGAGCACTAACCACTTAAACTCTCTCGTAATGCAAACGACAGAGGAGCAAAATATGATGACGACAAAATCCTTAAATGCATTTTAGTTCTCAATGTATTTCCTGTTACCCATTGGACATTAAAGAACAGCCAAATTAGATTTTTCACACAATATTGTGTTGCAGACTTTAACCCCTTACTGCCTAACCCTATAACCAGTACAAAAGGTTACCTCTGAGTCATCAGATTGGAGGTTAAATGTGATATGTTTATTGCAAGTTCTTGCCCGAGGGCTAATTGCAGGTACAAATAACATGTAAAATAAGGAAAAATACAAAGGTGCTAGGAACTACATTATATGACTATGCTATGCTAGTGTACATTATACTGGTTTTGTTGGGTTAGACTTCTTCTCTTTAGGCAGTGGAAGACGAATTTACCCACTTCTTTTATAATGTGTGGGTTCTTTGATTTTGATAGTAGGATTGATTTTTCATTGTCAGGAATAGTTGGAAAGTAAGCGTGTATTTTGGATACACTCATAAATAGTTGGTTTCTTATATCATCATAAAAAGAACAATTAGTGATAAAATGACTCTCGTCTTCCACAGCATTTGAAGGGCAGTATTTACAAATCCTCTCGGACACAGGTAGCTTCATATATCTCCCCTTTTCTATTTCCAGGGGGTGGGCACTAATTCTAATCTTACTAGTAGCTGAACGCTGCTCAAAGTCACAAAGTTCGAGATATTTCTCTATACAATATTCGGTTTTAAATTTTCTGTAAAATCTAAGCTTGCCAGTATCGGCAGACAGATTATGGAAGAAAGTTTGAATATACATATCTGAAAACCTTGTCCTTAATAGATTGCATATATGTTGAGGATCATAGTTAGTGCTATCACCATATAATAAGTATGAGTAGCCACAGTGATCGAAGATCTCCTTAACTCGCTGTAATAATGTCCGTCGACGACTATTTGTCAGAGATGCATGTTGTAATCGGAGAGCATCAACTTGCAGCGGGTGTGTATCGGAGTCTAGTTGTGTTAAGTGTGTCCAGAATTTTACAGTGCGCAGGGATATCATATATCTAAATCTAGTGGGAACCTTCCTAGTTCTGCTCTGGCTGCTACATTACTACTGTTCCTGTGCACACCAAGTACATTCTTGCAGAAGCGGTTATGGGAATTTTCAATAGGTGAGGTGTCATTTATAGGGTCTTTACCCCAGATTTCACATCCATACAGAAGTATTGGTTTAATACAAGTGTCGAATATTCTTAGTAGGCACTTCGGAGAGACAGACGAACGGAGTAGCGATTTGAGACTGAACATGGCCTTTCGTGCTCTGAGTGAGAGCTGTTTTTGTGCAAGAGAGAAACTGCCTGATGCAGTAATATTCAAGCCCAAGTAGCAGTAGGACTGGACTATGTCAACTGTGTCTTGCCCAAAAGAGAATGTTTGTTTTGGGAATGATCGGCCAGATTTGTTGAAGATAATGACTTTTGTTTTCTTTAAATTGACTTGTAATTTCCATTTCGTACAAAAGTCGCTCAATCTATTCAGGGCAATTTGAAGTCCTTTATCGGACTCAGAAAAAATAACAACATCATCTGCGTATAAGAGGCATGATACAAACAGGTTATGTAGGGAGGGTGGTGAGCATTCAGTATTATCAAGTACATGTACAAGGTCGTTTATGAACAGGTTAAAGAGTGTAGGGCTAAGGTTACAGCCTTGCCTGACACCCTTCTCGGTTGCAAAAGATGGCGTTAAACCAGACGATGTTTTGACGCATGTCAGGGGTTTTGAGTACATACATTTAATAAGCTTATAGAAATTACCGCCCACTCCCGACTCTAACAATTTATAACGGAGACCCTCTCTCCAAACGGAATCGAAGGCTTTTTTAAAGTCAACAAAACACGAATAAAGACGTTTATTATCTGTAAGATATTTGCTTAAAAGTGTATCAATAATTAACAGGTTATCGCTCGTTCTGAATTTGCTTCTAAAGCCAGCTTGATTGGGAGATATAAGTTTATTTTCATCTAGGAAATTGGTGAGGCGAGAGTTTAGAATAGCTGTAAATAGCTTGGCCAAACAGCTGGTTACTGATATCCCTCTATAGTTATTGGGGTCATCTTTTGCCCCGCCCTTATGTAGGGCGACAATGTGGCTATTACACCACTCCTGGGGAAAATAACCAGACGACAGGAACAAGTTGAATAATTTGGTAAGTGGCTCAATGAGGATGTGAGGGGAGCATTTGAGCATTTCATTGAGAACCAAGTCTCTGCCCGAGGCTTTACCGTTCTTGAGGTTTGAGATCGCTAGCTTTATTTCGTTCCTCTGTATCGGCAAGTCTAAGTCATTGTTTACTGTCGCGTCTTCTAGCTCTAATAATTTACCTTTGATATGAGTTTCGAAACCACTAGTGCTAGGGGGTTCTGGGGCATTGAGTCGAGCATTCTCTCCATACAGGCTTTTGAAATGTGAATGGAGAGATTCGTCGGGAATTGTCCCCTGAGTTGAAGTTTTGTCATATGATTTGTAGTTTTTCAAAAGTGTCCAGAAGGCTGCGGGCTTGTCACTAGAGAAGGAGCTGAGTTGTTTGAAAATACCATCTTTATAATCTTTTTTAGTTTTTCGTATAAGTCTTGTGTACTGCTTTTTCTTGACAAAGTAAGAGCCTCTAATAAATGGGTCGCGTGGATTGTTTGATAACAGCTTGGCTAAGTTATGCAGCTCATGTCTGGCGGACGCACATGTCTTGTTGAACCATTTCTTCCTGTCTTGTTGATTTTTACATTTCCCTCGTTGTTTTTTCGAGCAACGTAGGGATAAGCACTTTTGACCTGCTTTTTGTAGGGGATTTACAAAATCATTCAATGCCATGTCTAGTGATTGTGGAGTCTTTTCGTAGTTTTTGGTCATAAACAAGCTAATACTAGAGGTAAATTCCGAGCAATTTAGCGTGTCGGAAAATTTTTCTTTGGAATCGTTGTCCCAGATGAACTTGTAGTGTGGTCGGGAGGGTAAACTTGTTTCTTTTTTAAGAGGTGGTTTCGAGTTAGATTGCAATATTAATGAGAGCTTGCAATGGTCCGAGTATGGAGTTAACTCATGAACATGGAAAAACGTAGTTTTGCGAAGAAGAATATTTTCACTGCCTAACACATAATCTACTAAGCTAAAACCTTTTGGCTGGTGGCATGTTGGTTTTCCAAACATGTCCCCTGGGGTTCTCCCATTTAAAATTCTTACTTTACTATTTATACATAAGTCAATCAGATTTTTTCCAAAAACATAAATTGAACATCTTCTCTTGAGTACTAGTACAGGTAGATCTATCCTTATGTAGCTTAACTAACAGTTGATTTTACAATGTACAATGTTAAGGTCCTATTCCTGCATTGGACCAATAATTGTATGAAAGGAAACTGTGTTCAAAGAGATTGCCAAGAGGCTGGCGATGCAATAAATGAAAATCCTTTTCATAATTGGCGGTAGAAAATCCGATTTGAATGTTGCAAATGTGAACAGTGCCTAAAACACCTTAGGCACTAGTACTTCAATCATATTTTCTTTTTTAGAACCAGCAATATAAAAGAAGGAAGCTGCATCTTGAAAAACATTGATTAAGGAGAATTAAGGCTATTTTACAGTTATAGAACTTGTACAATAACACATCACATCAGAAAGGGCTTACTGGACTGGATAAAAGGAAGAATATTGAAATATTATCTTGATGCTGCGCTTGCTTACAATATAACAACCAAACATTTGACTGACACATCGATGAAGATGAGACATCCAGGTAATAAGATATGCCAAAAAGCAGTTACTCAAGCAACTTGATATGATTTTGGAAACGGTCAGACATTTCAACTAGCATCCACTAGTTTTCATCAGTGACACTTAAGTGATCTGGAAGAAACTGGTCTTTTACATCCTAACTCAAATTGTCCTCATTCATGGTTAGGATATAAAAGACCAGTTTCTTACTGCTTTTTGGCATACAGAAATAAGTGTTTTACTGTTACTTTTTGCAAATATATACCGATTACCGAAGTTTCTATCCAAAATTTTTGAAATTCATAAAAAAGCAGTTTCAAGCAAGTGTAAATGACTTCTTACACATAATCATCCTCCTACGCACGGTCCCAACGGCTAGCTGACTGCTCAGCCTATTGGGCCCTGCTATCCCAGGCCCTACCCCCAGGTATTGGGCTTGTCGCCACAAACTCACCGCCCTGCTTATAAATATTAATGAGCTTACCCTTATATGGGCAGTCAGCCGTTGGGATATTAATGAGCTTACCCTTATATGGGCAGTCAGCCGTTGGGAATCGGGCGTAGGAGGATGGTGCTATGTAAGACGTAACATGATTGGCTGATAGCTTCCCAGCGGCCTTTGCGAGACAGCTTTCGACAACAAAAAGCCCAATACCTGGGGGTAGGGCCTGGGATAGCAGGGCCCAATAGGCTGAGCAGTCAGCTAGCCGTTGGGACCGTGCGTAGGAGGATGACACATAATGAGACACACCGGTAGGAAACAACCTACAACGGAAGTAACATAAGATTCTAGATTACGAAAGTTACAAACATGGACATGTAGAAAAGACAAGACTTACATCATAGAACCGAGATTCAGTCCACCACAAAAATCCTCATGAGCTACGCTGCCTTTCTACTAAGACTTATACTTGGCCACTAAAATGTGAGAACGTCTTGCCGCTTTTAGAAGGAGTTTCAAGTAAGCGTCTTGGAGGCGCCCTCAAGCATAGGGCAGCACATAGAGACTCTGTTACTAAACAAATATGTCTCGCACCATAGCCCTCAAGAGTCAAGGCACTACTTCTTGTTCTGCTGTTTTTGCAGCTGATGATCCACATTAACACTTGATTATACGGATGATAACCCCTGGAGCCCCAAAAATCACTCTCACTGAGTTTTTTATCAGAATCAATCAGATTGATTTAGAATTTTAGATAATACAAGATGACAGAAGTATATCATCGAAAGACAATGTGATCTAATAATTTTAGTAGAAAAAACATACGTAACTCGATAGCTCTCTGTTACTTCAGGGTAACATTCAGAAAGGTCCTTGTAACTCCATGGCATGCACTTACGCCAAATTTGTACAACCCATAGAAAACACCTTGAACACTTGAATACACTAATGGCATTACTAAGCAACTTTCCATTCAATTCAAGACTTTTGAATGCCTTATGATGCATAAGAAGACTAGAACCCTTTGGAACAAACCTCAGAAGCCTTCCTTTGGAGTGGAAAAATGATCAGGCATTTACTTTGCTGTGCTCATTCCAATTCAGGACAGCAGAACAGCAGGCCAAGACTAGAAGTCTACGTGACCAGCAGCACATCTACATATGGGAGTTACAAATACCTCAGGCAGACACCCCAGGGCCATGTCAGTAGTTCACCAAGATGAAAGGAGCCATAACGATCTTGGATTTCAATCCTTTTCTTACTCAGTGTCATGTTGCCTACTACTTTTTCAAGACAAATAAAAAATCATGATGCAACCTCTGAAACCTGAAATCTACAATGGAGGATTGCAGGTGAGGTACACAATTGTATTTAACAACTTGCAAAGTTGCAGGCTGAAAACCCAGGCTTGGTGCTGTGCATTTAGTTGTGGTAGCATAAATCTGTGGATTCTTAGCCTGGATGCCAGACTGTTTCCAGGGCCCATACAGCACAACTCCTTGGCTCAAGGGCCAACATGCCCCCAAGGAAATTCTACAGCAGGCTCCTTGAGTTGGACCCTGCTAAACCCTGCACTATACAAATGTGTATACATCATTGAGATCAGGCTGGGGTCTGGTATCCATGTTAGTGGCCCGGTTCTGTGTTACAACCTTTCTGTCAAGAATCAGTTTTTGCCACCACCAAAGGGGCCTGCAGTCAACATGATTTTTTTTTTTAATTATGGGATTGCAACAACATATGATACATCACTGAACACGTAGGATAATAATACATTGCAGGGCTCGAAATACTGGGTGCATGTGCACCCAGGTGCACCCAAAATTGGAACTGTGCACCCAATCTTTTTCAGTGGGTGCACAGGGTGCACCCAAATATTTTCTTAGGTTTATGTATGGAAAATATCAAGTATGCTAGTATGCATCATATTCTTGACATCTAACTTACTAAGTGTTAGAACGATATTCAAAATGTCTGTCATGTTACTTGTATAAGAGTTTGATAGCTTTTAACTAAGTTTTGTTATTAGGTTTTCTTGACATTCTACTTAAATTTAAGTGGTGCACCCAAATTTTTTTTGGTGCACCCAATTTGTTAAGCTGGGTGCACCAGTACACCTAATCCCAAAAATTAATTTCGAGCCCTGCATTGTATAACCTACAAAGCTGAAACAAAATATCATACAAAATCTAAATAGTAGCATCATAAAATATAATCATCCGAACAGTGGATTTCAACAATTTATCACGAACATCCATGACAAACAGATTTGACAAATGGTATTGACAGCAGATTTATAATAAGAGAGAAGTGAAACAATAGCAGCATTATTGATGTGATTAAAAACAACAAAACATAGATATTTTGACTTCTTTTCAGATTCTTTTTTTCGTAAATCTGGACTGATTCAACAAGCTTGATTCGTTGTGGAATACACATGTACATTTTGCAACATTACAAATGTAAAATGTCTAATTCCAACAGTCCTAAAATTTTAATGAAAAACCATTTTAGTTTTTATTCCAATCTTCCACTAGAGTGTTAGCTGTGCTACAAAAACCCAAGATGTATAAAATACAACATATTCTGAATCTGAATGATGCAGAACTAGAATCTTAAAAGGGAACTGCTCCAATGAAAAGAGCCAATTACAAACTACATGTATAAACTATAATTTGACTGGTTCCCTAAATTACGAGTGAACAGCAGGCATTTATCTTTAAGAAAATGACATCTTACCTTAGACATGGTAGGGCCATTATTCTGAAAAGAAGCCCTTGTACATAGGCTGGCTATTCTACTGGTCATATAATGACATGTTGGATAATGGTCCTCTCACAAATATGTTGATGGTCCTAGCTGGACGTCAGAGGCCCACGTCACTGATATGTAAGTGTTATCATATGGTACTGACAGGCTCTTTATGGTAAATTTGTAAAGGATGTTTGTCAATGGTTGTGCCACAGTGCCAGTTATCATTATATATCTTGCTACCTTTACTGAGCACAAGGTCTATTTGCTCAGAGAAATTCCATATGTGTGCGCCACTGAGTTCTCTATCAAGGCCAAGGTCTCTAATCAGAAGAATGTAAAACACGTGCTGCATGAGTGTGAAGATGGTGTGTTATGCCAAAGGACAGTTATACCGGCTATATAGATACAGATACGTCAAACATTTCAATGTTGTTCTAGAGAGTTGGAGGACCAACACAGAAAGACTGATACAAGGAGACCACATTCAGTTAAATGTTGCTGGAAATAAAGTACTCTCATAAGTCAATGAAAATATATGTGATTCACTTTCAAACACACCTTATCAGGGCTGTGTAGTTTTCCCTAACTAACAACACGGCAGACTAACACAGATAATGTGATAAAGGCCTGCAATGCCTGCAATTCATCCCAACCTTTCTAGGAGGCTCTGCTGCTCAGGTCCAAGCAGGTGATGTAATGAGAACCTGTTGTGTAAAAAGCTATAAATAGCCTATCAACCTCTAGAGCCAGGAGATAATGTAGGGCCTAGTACCAATGGTTCTTTGCAAGGAGAGCATTTGTTTCAATTCTACATCATGTGTGTGACCTGCATTATTTCTTCTTTGCCAAAGTCAATTTACTGCAAAATTGAGATCTGAGGCCCAAAATATAGGTTACACAGTGCACAACCAGAGTTTAAAAGTAAGTTGCGCCAAGCAAAATGTGGCTGCACTGCGCAAGTGCCCCAGTGGGTATCTCACACGATGTTCCCAAAGATCTCAAAGGTCCCCCTTCTATGCAAACATCCTTATCATCAAAACACACCTGATTTCACACACTCATTACCGGTAACTGAACTGATGGACAAGCATTCGTTAGACTGTGATACAGTATATCATGCAGAATAAACATTTCGTCAGACGGACTGGATTTCTCGGAAAGAAATCACAAAACACAGTTAACCTGTCAACGATGACCAGTGGGGGGCTGGGGAAAAGCAGTCATTTGAACATCAAGTAACCAATGCTCAGAGGTAACAGTCACACCAGTACAGGTGACAACCTCTAGTCTACATAGGGACGACCTAGCCAATGTTACCATTTTTCCATTGGCACAAGCATTTACAATCCTGTCTACAGTGACTACCTGTCCACATAGACCAGATTTTATCAGTACCCTGAGTGGTATTCTTTTGAAGTTTTGACTGCAAATGAAATGTAAATGTTAGATGTGACATACCCCAGATATATAAACAACCATCACCATATGTCCACATTAAAAAAAAAATGCCAGGTTGAAGACAAATTGAACATATCTTACCAAACCGGTGACCACAGAGGCATGTTGCAAGTCTTTATCAGTTGGTCAACAAGACTACCTGTAACTTCAGATGAGCCTAGGAGACACCTTACGTGTCAATGATAGTCTTGTACACACATCCCTTCGTTCTCACAGAGATTTCGTATCTCGATTACCCCATTGGCTGTCCTTAGCAAATTGCCCAAGACGGTCTCATTCCTGCATTACTCTAAAACTTTTTAGTAAAAGAGTGTGTACACATGTAATCCAATGGTACAGTCTAACTCAGGTACGGTATGAGACCAGAACAGTCCAAAGATTCCCTTAGCCATCACTCACTAATGTGAAATCACAAGTTAAAGTCCTGATTGGACAACCCAGTAATCTAATTAAATAAACTATTCATGTTCATATGCTAATTTTGTCAGCAGGTGTATGTAGAGTCAATCATTCTTGTGAACATGTTTTTGTATTATCTGACATAGGAACATTTTCAACTTTCTAGACAAAAGCTTTGGCAGTGGGGACTAGTTATTCTCCAAGCAGAGGTTGGGTTGTGGAGATAGTGGTGGTCAGGATTTTTACCAGCTCTGAGGCAAGTGAGCCAGTAAAAATCCTGACTACTACTAGTCATTATTTTCTATTCTTGATGGGTCACATCCAACTACCTCTCGATGAATCTCAAAAGTCCAAGCTGATGTCAGAAGGCAAAATCTCAAAATCCCCATTTTTTGTTACAGAAGGCTCTTCAGTTAGGAAAAACTTTACAAATTTTGCCTGCCAACATCTCCTTGGAAATTCAAATGATGCCTAGTAAGTAGTAACTACATTATTCAGACCAGTGTTCGGGAATCACAGTTCCAAAGAAACACAAATACCCTTATTGTTGGTTTCTTAGAAGCATTAGCTACACTTCCTGCATACTGCTCAGCAGTGCCTGGCACCAGCCCAATCATGAGTAGGCACTTTGTAACAGGGAAGTCAAGCAAAGGAAAGGGCCAGCAAAGCTAGCAGCAACTAGCATTCTTAAAACCAAAATATCAACAGGGAGTTGAGATGTAATTGCTAGGCTAGCATGGTTTACAGAGAACAAATAAACGGGTGTTAGAAAAATGTCACCTTTTGGAATCGTTCATGTATTAAAATACACATCATTAGTGGGTGTGTCCTCAACCAGGTGATACGTCATAAATTGCAATACAATTTCGTAACACTGAAAAAGCCACCTGGAAATAAATAATCGTAGTTTTCGTCTTCTTTTTAAAACATAAAAATCATACACAACAGCTGGAACAGATCTAGAAACGTCTCCACAAAAGTTCAAGGCGAAAGTGACACCCGGTTTCTGGAAGTGACCGAGAGGTCACCTCGTTCTAGGGACGTGACGGAGGTTCAACTGTTGCACAAATCAACATATTTTCTACAATATTTCCCTCTAAAATGAATACATTGCTATCTAAGACATTTGTCAACCTGATCGGTGTCATACACTTCCCAGAAATACTCTATTTGTTACTGTACTAGTAATGTTCACCAAAACTGTACAACCATAATTTTACATGGCAAAACAGACGACCCTGGGCAGGTCGTCTTGACAGCAAGTCGCCGGAAAAAGCCAAGAAAATCGCTAAAGTCAGACTTACCTTGAATACTACAAAGGTGTTTGGTCAGTAATTTCACACTCTATGTCTTCGAAAATGCGTCAAGATCACACAGTGACGAGTTGGGGCGTGGATGTGCCAAAAATTAGGGGTTTTTTCTCCGTTGTCCTTCCCTGAGGACGAACGAGTCGTGCTCTGTTGTAAAACTGGCTTGCTTACGTCATATCTGTTCTATCCCAGAACCGCTTGCGATCGGTCTTCTCCGTAGTTCTCCGGAAGTTGCCGGACATTTACGAAGTGTACCGAACACACAACCGACACAGGCCGAACAGGACTCGCCGATTCAAGAGGAGGAAATGCAACCATATGGTGGCATTTCATGTAACGTTTATGTATTTATATGCACTGACTGTTGGCAAATGTTGATAGACTTTATTCATTAAAAACAGCTGGTTTATAATAGTTTATCACATTTGTGGAAGGATTGACATAACAGGACAATCGATATATCACCAAACGGTCAGACAACAATTTCCCAAAAGGACTGTAGGTCTTGAACCACTCGAAGGGCACCTTCTCTTTTCGATAGTCAAGTCAAGTCAAGTTTATTGCACAACGATTGCAACAGGTACAATGTATGGCAAATTACGTATAACTAACAACTACAAACTACTTACATCAGTATACTAGTCTAGCAAGATAGTAAATATGGCGGCATAGTGTATTTCATGATAGGTGTGGCGGGTTTTTCAACGTATAATACAATTTCCTAACACTGAAAAAGCCAACTGCAAATAAATGTGATGGGGCTCTCCCGAAACACGGGACCTACTATCCAAGCCATCCAAGCGAAGCTAGGTACTCATGCACAACTGAGTGAAGTAAGGAAAGTCGTCTAGAGTGCCTTTCCCAAAGGCACAACACTGGCACAACATCATTGGCGCATCAGCGGCCTTTAACCCGGGAATTTTGGGTTTGGACCAAACAACTTGCGGACTGCGCCACACGATGCCACACGATGCGCCACCTTGGACGCCATACCTTGTCATGTTGCTTTTGACCATGCTTCAATTGGTGCAATTCCTTGTGGCGAAAGTCGAAAAATTTAGTTCAGTTCAGTTTCCACTATGTTTTATTGTTCATCATTACACAGTAAGGATCAGTAAGGTCCATGCCACTTGGCCCAGTCGCTGATTCGAGAGAGTATTTCTTTTGTGTAAATTATGGACCAGACGTTATGGACGGCCTCTTCTCCTTTTTGATTCAAGGACTGAGGACCAAAGGAGCAGTTTAGCGACTGGTTCACCATGACGAATAACATGGCCAGCATGGCTTCGTCGCTTCACTTCAGCAGAGATAGGTGGAAGATTCCCATAGAGCTCAAAGCTTTGTTGGGTGTGTTCCCACCTAGGATCGTTGTATACAATGCGTACCCGGCTGGTGAAGGAACCGTCCTGGGCTGTGAGATATTCATGGTCCACGACTCACAGCCGTAAAGCAAAATGTAAACAGCACAAGATTGGAATACTTTTATTAGTTGTTTGTTTCTTTTATGATGTGTGATTTATGTATGACACTTGCATACACCAATCTAAATGTCACGAGATGCATGATTGCTCTGACCAATCACGGCTCTCAATGTAGTAACGTTATATGGTTGTGCGCATTCATGAAACTGAGCATTGGAGTTGAACTTTGAACTTTGTGCAAAGGAACAAAGGAGTCAACGTTAAGTTTAGCCGGGAAACGGTGACAGAGCGAGCTACAGGGCACCCAGGGACAGCAGTAAACAATAGCAGCTGGTTCACCGGCATTCGAACTGGGTGATGGAGTTGAATGCTTAGTATTTGCTTAGTGCACAGGTGCAAAGAAGTGACTGTTAAGTTTGATTTAGCCCGGAAACGTGTCGACAGAGCGAGCTACAACCCACCCTGGCACCCCAGGGACACACCCGACAGACTGAGAGTGAAACACGTCGCGTTTAGGAAAGGTACTCTGCGGGAATGTGACTTGCAAAAAACTAGTGTTAGCTAATCTCCTAGCGGATCCTACGGTAAGGCATAAGATATAGTATCGTAGAGTTGGCGTAGGATCTGCTGGGAGATTAGCTATGATCCATGATCGGTGAGAGCAATCAAAGCCTAACAAGATTTGGATTGGAGTATTCGTTTTTTTTGGGTCAAGACCTTCAACGTTTGCTACTTTCCGCAGTGCATTACAAATTGTTTAGCTTGCTAGTGTTTACACTTAGATTCCCACAAGTGGCAAGTTGAAAGTTTGTACTACAGTAGTAGACATGTAGTCGTACTGTATGCCTATACTTGTAAGCTAAACCCGTTCTAGACTAGTCACCTTTACTGTACTGGAGTAAGCATATGTCGCAGCCAATACGGCGAATCAAACATTTTTGGAAATAGCTTTGATAGTCGGTCGTTCAGTTTCAAAAACTGCGCGCGACACACACATACTGCCATAATGGCTATGCCACGTCATCAGGAAGTGGTAAACTCAGGGGCAGCTTTCACTTTACTGCGTTAGAACAAGGACATAATGTGTACTTGGTTAGAAACGGGATGTAATTCATAACGTCAACTCCCATGATTCCGGGACCCATAATACCACCACGCCAAAAAATAAACATTGTTACAGAGGTCTTCTCAAGATTGTCTTGAACACCTAATTATCTAAAGTACCTATACCTCAGTAATGGCCCCTTTCCTCTAGACGGTGACGCGCTGCGCTCTCATTGCCACCTAAATAGGATATGTGTAATCTCCAAGCAGATCCTACGGTGCCATAAGATAGTATCAAAGCTGGCCAGGGAGTGTAGCCGGCTAAGGGAGTCAAACGGGCACCGGGAGTTTGATACTATACGTTACGCACCGTGGATCTGGTTCGAGATTAGGATATGTGTAGCTTTCGCTTTCACACTGGGTATATCTTACAAAACGTAAAAGTGTGACCGAGAAGACAACAAAACACACAAAGTGTAAAAAGATTCGTTTCTTTTCTATAGATTTCGTTGAGCGATCTGTCAAATTTTAGGTGGCAGTGGAAATGGGGTATAATAGTGAATATAAGCCATTACGTGACTGGGCACCTGCTTGCCTCGAGCGCCATATTTGGCCAGCCTCTATGAAGTATTACGAATGGTAAGCACACTGGTAACATTAAATATAGTGGTCAACGTTGTGGAAGTATCTAACTACTTCTTCCCTACTCTACACACAAAGGTTTATGTTGGGCGCTCTTGTCGGGCTCTCTATCAAAATTTCTTTGTACTCTCTTTCTTTGTGTCTACTCTCCAAAAGCCTAACCTCTGCTTGAATAGTTCTCAACAACTCCTTATTTAGTTACAATATTATGGGCGCTGGTTTATACAAAGTAGGATCGATTCTCTGAGTGAGTTTAGGTATTAGGTAAAAGCCATTAAATTCACTCAGAAAATTGGTTACAAGAGCTAGGTAAAAAATTAGTATTATCAGAAAGATATTGATCGTTCTCAAAGTCTTCGTGTTTGTCACAAGTATGACACAATTACAATAGTTAAATTTTAAATCACCTGAAGGTGTAACATTGTTTGGATCAGTTTTACTGCTCGTGTCTAAAGCCATGGAAAGGACTAAATTATCTGACCTGTATGCGAGGGGTGATCAATAAGTTCTCCACCTCACCAGGAAGTAATAAGTACAACATCATATTCATAGTATGAAACCTTTTATCAATATTCTCTAAATTTCTAGTCATTTAAGTCATTACTTTCCATGCCCAGTTGACGTCTTTTTGAAAATCAGTAGGTAATTGGTAAGAAAAACAAGGGTAAACTGTACATGTGTTCAGACATGTATGGGTCGAGACATTGTCAAATGTTTGATAATGATACCCTTCCACATTTTAAACAGAAAGAAGTGGGTAAACGTATCTGACTCTCAGCAGAGCAAGTTGACCCGGACAACCCAGGGCGCTGCTCAATTGTCTTCTCTAGCCTGCAAAGAAATGATCAAAATGATTTGAATTTTGGAAGACATTCATAAAAGTTTGAGTTCTGCATCTTTTTTCTGGGTGAGGTCGAGAACTTATTGATCACCCCTCGTATACCTCAGTAATACTGATATTGCATTGTTGCATCTCTTTAAATTCATGTGTTGTTTTCATTTGTATTGTATCATGGCATACGGTGGAATTGATTATAAGAGTTGATATTGAGTGTTCTGATCGATTTTGCAACCGCATGTTGTTTATGAGCCAATAACCGACCGGGCACCTGTTCGCCTTTAATTAACGCACCTTCTGTCGAAAGACAACAACCTCTGTCAGCACTAGATCAAACAGATACACTTCTGGACTACGGCACGCCACTGTAAACTGTGTTTCTTTTACGTCTTCCTCTTTAGAATGGCGAAAACACAGAAGGTATCGACTGGGAGTGTAAGATGCTTCTTCCTAGTCGTGGTCTTGGCAGCGGCGCTTGGATACTTGCTGCTGTATTCTGTACAGGTGCGTATACGAATTTATATTATGATGACCTACTGGTTGCCTTGAGAGATTGTTTGCGGGACTACGGATCGACGAACCCGGTTCGGTCAATTTCGGTTTTCTTCGGTAAACTCCGTAAATGTCCGGTAATTTCGGTTCGGGGAAGTCATGGAGACCGTTCGCGCATCGCATGACATAACATCCATGACTTGAGATATTTGTACTTCACACCGCTTCATGGTGCCATGCTGGTTACTACAACCTGCAAGAGTCAGTCCTGTAATGTGTTCATTTCGTCTTTACACAACACACCTTGCGACTTCCGGACTTAACCACCCATCATGGATGACAATACGTCATGGTCACGTGAGTGCAAAGACCAGTCAACGGATGGTTGGTTACCATGGGAACCGTGGGTGCCATTTCAACAATCGTGGAGGTTATCATTACACCAACAAAGTAGCAGGGCACAGTATTTATGCGCGAGCCCGGGTTTAAAAAATAAACCTTATTTATGACGCGAGTAATTGACTTAGCGTTAAATGTTGATAAAAGTAATACGGATACAATTGTTCAAGGCTGACAGAAAGATTTGAGAGGTAGCCAGGTAACGTTATAACGTGTGCTGCGTAGTAAAGGAATCAATGTTTGAGATTAATTGGATTGTGAAGGTTTCCAGTTCGTGTAAAAATGAGCCTGATTACCTAGCCTCCTTCACCTGCCTCTCTGGGGGCATTCATCAATGGCGTATCAAAGTTGCGCTCGAGTCGCAATTTTTAACTGAGAATACGCCGGGAAGGAAAATACTGTAAATGCAGAAATATTCGCGGTGGATTAATATTCGCGGTTTTCGCGGCGGCCGCTTCACCGCGAAATTAAATCCACCGCGAATATTTCGTCGGCTGGCGCCGCCTAAGGTGCCCCTTTTCCGCTCCATGTACATACTACTACTGTCTTTGTCACTGTATAATGAAATGTTTGACATACTTACTACGGTGAAGTCTTGACTGAAGACACACATGTAATTTTTTCATACGACCAACTGTATTACAGTACTGTACAGTATGTTCACCATGATACAAAGGTCGTACTACTGTATACTATTACGTATTGAGAGGGTAGATACGATTAGATCAGTAACAGTGGCTCACGCAAGAACAAGTCAAAAGCATGGAAACTGTTCTATCCGTCTGTATAGGACCCTTACCGGGTAACCAGCAAGTGTTTTCCGACTGGCGGTTTGTAGAGGCGCCGGGTTTTACACGGCAGTTCGTGACTACAGTGCAGTGCTGAAAATGCATTGAATTTCGCGGGATGGCGCTACCGCGAAATTAAATCCACCGCGAAATGTCCATTTTGCCGCTATCGCGAAATTAAATCCCCGCGAAATTAAATGCATTTACAGTATGCCGCGAAAGTAAAAATGCCTCCTGCCGGGAGCGAGTACAAGCTTCCCGGCAAATACATGTATTCCTTTCCCGGCATTTTTCCTTTCGCGGCGTATTTTCCTTCTTGGCGTATTCTCGCGAATCGACCTACAGCAACACCCCCCCCCCCCAACTTTAATACGCTTATGCCCCCAGAGAGGCCGGTTAACTACTCACTACCCAACTGTCTTTCTGGGGTGAGCATGCTGTAGTTTGATATTCGACCTCCACAGAGTGGGATATCAAAGTGGCCGTAAAAGAGCGATGCCCAGACACTTTTTCCAAATATTCTTTGGATTGTTAACTTAAACTCAAACATATTCGTTTGTAGCATGTCACTAGTGCGCAATGTTATATCTTTACCGTGTCAGAGCCAGTCCGGGAAAACTGTGTTCTTCTACCTCAAATCCATTGTTTCCTCTCCAAGTTTAACCATCCAAGTTCCAACATGGCCGAAAACATTACATCGTACATTGCAGTCACGTCAGTGAAAAAGACCAGTTACTGGATGGTTGGCTTCCGTAAAAGTATTCTACCTTAGATAAACACCGTGTCTTTTTTTTTACAGGAACCATCCCAGATAAGCATCAAGGAAGTTGTTCCAAAAATAAGAAATGAACAGGCAACATCTTCTCATCTCAACCAAGTTTCAAAATCAACAAAATATTCTTTGACACAAAACAATGAGCAAAAATCAGTTTCGTCCACGAACGGAACTCACAACCCCAAAACGTTTCTTTCGTCAAAACCGACGAATCAATCCACAACAACTCCCATTCCTCTTACCAAAACACCAAATAAAAGTGTATTGACAGCAACAGCTTACGCCAAACAACTGCAATTTTCTCTAGAGTCAAACTCTCATGTGGACTTTTCCGTAGGCGACACCATACGCGTAGTTTTCTCTGCCAAAGATCAACAAAACAACGCGATTATCACAAACATTGGCGACTATTTCCGAGCATCAATCTCAACACTTCAGAACAAGTCCGGCGCAGTTGGGATCATCACCGACCACCAAAACGGCACCTACACGGCAGCCTTCCGACTGCTGTGGGAGGGACAGGTCAAGATCAAGGTCCAGCTTGTCCTTCCGCGCCAGGCTATAGACGTCATAGAAAGAACAATTAGAGAACATCCTTTCGACAAGGTCACGTTTCGAAGGCGATATCTCGTCGGTAGAGTCTCAGTAGATACAAGATGTAACATAGACCCGGTCGTCTTCAACGGCACCAGGCCAGTTTGTGACTACTCCGACCCACATGCGGGTGGGAGGTGGTACTGTGAGAAGGCCGCTAACATTTCCTGCGAGACGCCTGGATACCATAGTTATATTCTTGGTGGTGGAGCCAAGAACGTACTGAGGCCTGGGGAAGAAAAGCTAGTTGGGAGGTTTGTTCTTTCCCATTTTCCTACGCAAAGCATCGCCTGTGGTCTATTCAATTTGTTTGTTTGAACCTTTGTTTATTCATGAGAAGCTCAAATCGGCCAGCAGGCCGCTTTTCATTGAGGTCATGAGGGAGGTCAGGGTCATATAAAATATAATACAGATACAGATTTATATTGAGTACTATTAGATTCATCAACCTATATAACTACACATACATTGTACAAAACATATAGTGGTGCAGATGGCTCAGTGTTCATAGTCCGTGTCCGTTCGTTTTGGTCAATAACTTTTACTTCAAGAGTCTCTTAAAGCTGGTCAGATTTGGAGCCGTACGTGTGTCTGGTGGTAGGTTGTTCCAGACATTTGGTCCACGGTAGGCTATTGATCTTCTGAAGGTCTCTCGATTCGGTTTTGGAACAACCAGTTGACTACTTGTGCTTTGTCTGGTTGTCCGTGTACTCTGGTCCCTGCAGTACACAAACATCTGACGCATGTACTCTGGTCCCTGCAGTACACAAACATCTGACGCATGTAGACGCATATACCTTGGGCAAGCTCTTCTAAAGTTTGCCTAAATGTTATCTTTACATACAACCGATTCTTTGATCAGCATGTAACTGATTATAGACCTCGCCCACAAAATATGGAAACCTCAGCCCGGTTGGGCAGACCCTCTCAAAGGTATACTGCATAGGCTCTTCGCAGGAGAATGCTACTTCCTCTCGACTTTATTCATTCGAAGTGGTGCAATGCATAGACTTTTCAAACCACCGCTTACGACTTAAAATCATCAACTTTCGAGTATCTTTCTTCTACCTTTTCTGACTTCAGCTGAGATATATGTAACTTTGGTGTGTTATCGCCGACCTGAATCATTTTGTCACTTATTATCTCATGCACATATTTGTACATTGCAGAACACAGAGACTGGATATATCTGGATCACCATCTACTATCAACGTCTCAAATGGTAAACCCAAGCACCTTATATAATGTCATTGGTAAACCGTACTGATAAATGATACTGTGTAGAATGTTTTCAAGTGACATCACATTCCGCATGCTGGTTGGTTGACGAGTCGTGCCTGTAGATTTGCACGTGTATGATGTCAAGGTCATGTGACTGTGATGTAAAATGCCGCTTCAAATTTACCTGAACTCCCAGCAGGTTTAGCCAAGTACCCAAAGTTGAAACTTCGGCCTAGAAATGTAATAGCCCACGGCCACGGACAAGCATCTGCGTAGAAAAATGTTTTTTTTTTTTTTTTGTTAGTAAAGATGAGCTTCAGACGTGTTTAGATCTAATTGTGTCCGCTGGTGTCACTTACTCAGATATTGATCGCCTACAGGACTGGATGTTTTGGCCGAACGCAAGCGCTGCCTACCGGGACTTGTGACTCCACAGATCAACGGGTTTTACCAACAAGGCGTTTGGAACTCTCTGGTGTGCCACAACAGACACTTCTCAAACCAATCAGAATGGAGGATTTGTCTGAGGGGGAAAAACTTACATTTCTTTGGAGACTCAACCATACGACAATGGTACGAACAATTCGTCAAGATATTAGAAATTAATGATACTATGCTTCCAGAGGCAACCCATCAGACTGGCCCCTTGTTTGCTGAAGACCCCGTGAACAACATAACATTAAGATACCGCACGCATGGACCTCCCATTCGGACAGGCCCTACCAGAACCACCAACATCAAGTACATCGCAAATGCCATTGATGAAATCAAGGGAGGACCAGATGACGTGGTTGGTCTCACCATCTGGGCTCACCTCACCGTCAACCCGGTGGAGTTGTACAGGGAGAGGCTGGAAGCCATCCGAGCTGCCATCCAACGGCTTCAGCAGAGGAGCCCGAAGACCCTGGTGGTCATCAAGTCTGCCAACACGTTCATTGGTGGCGAGGTTAACGGCGGAGACTGGCTGGCGTACAGATTCGATCAGGTCATGAGAGAGCTGTTTGAGGGGATGGATGTGGTACTGGTGGATGCATGGGAGATGACAAGCGCACAACAGTGGCACAAGGACGCCATCCACCCTACAAGTGACATCATCGTACAAGAAGTTGAATTTCTGTGTTCTTTCATTTGTCCACTGTAAACTCGTGCCAACACCCTGTTCTGTTGGTTTCTGATGAAGCAAACAAATAACATGGATGTTCATTAGAACTTTTCCTATTCTAGCTGCCCATCCAGGACAGTAGTCATTCATCTTGAGCAATAAGAAAACGTTACGATACCACTACTACCCTGAGATCTACTAGGAAATTAAGTAATACATCTATGGGACTGTTTTTTGAAAGAACAAAACCTGTGGAGTAGGGAGTGCATGCTGTTGCTCAATCACTCATTATAGACTTAGATAATAAATTATGAAAATAAATATGCCAGTTACTCAAGCAACTGGATATGGTTTTGGAAACGGTCAGACGTTTCGGATAGAATCCACCATCCTTCGTCAGTGACACTGAAGTGACCTGGAAGAAACAGGTCTTTTATACTCTAACTATGACTGAAGACATTCTGTTTCTACCAGGTCACTTCAGTGTCACTGACGAAAGATAGTGGATTCTATCCGAAACGTCTGACCGTTTCCAAAACCATATCCAGTTGCTTGAGTAACTATTTTTTTGGCGTATCTTATTACATGGGTGTCTAACCTACATCGACGTATGAAAATAAATGCATGAGTAGTTATGAAACTGTTAAGAGGCTCTGTCTGTAAAAACTAAGCATAGGGTGGCCAAACTAAAAAAGGCGATTTTCCTCAAATTTTGTGTGGTGGTAGAGCCTTGGTCCAAACTTACAAAAATGCCAATGTTTTAGATCTGCGTTCACCAGTTGCCATGGCAACGGCCATTTTTCAAAATGGAGGATTTTCACCAAGGGAAGGCCTTAGTCTCGTCCAAGATAGACATTATTTGGACTCCTGTAGCCGCCCAAAATAAACAGTTATCTTATTGATTCTCGCATATGTTATCACCCATATTCTAATAAGAAAAATGATTTATAGTTATGCTCAAAATGTTTTTGTAGTGAGGTGCAGCAGATGTTTAAAAATGACGTATTTTTGTGAATTTCCAAAATGCACAAAAATCCATTTTTTGACCATTTTTATTGACCATTAGCTCATTTACAGGCAAATCAATTTGCTTGATTTTTGGCACAGTTATAGTTTGAACCTTTGTACACATCATATGTAAAAAAAAGTTTGGGCCTCCTACGGAACGGATCGCTGTGTACCCGAGAGTAAACCAATATTTCCATTTCAAGAAAATCATAACCATAGAACGGAAATGCACTTACTGTGCCAGCTGCCCGGAC
Source organism: Branchiostoma floridae x Branchiostoma belcheri (assembly GCA_019207045.1). Taxonomy (NCBI): domain Eukaryota; kingdom Metazoa; phylum Chordata; class Leptocardii; order Amphioxiformes; family Branchiostomatidae; genus Branchiostoma; species Branchiostoma floridae x Branchiostoma belcheri. The sequence goes on from CM033027.1 coordinate 10,271,574, forward strand.
ACAGAGACTGAGAAGGTCGTTCTTGTACCAGGCTATACGCCTGTACAACGAGGCTTGATACTCTGCGTAGGACGTTCCTGTCCTTGACTCCGGTGTTCCTTGTGAAGTATAATGTACAACTTTGTATAGGCGTTTCTGTATTATGTACTGTAATTTGTTTAAATGGATGTATATACATATATTTTGTAGTCGACATGTTGAAAATTTGTACAAAATCAGTGATATTCAGTTTGTTCTTACAAACTGCGATGCTGATTCTTTTCTGAATAAACGAATAAACGAAATTGCTCCTGGAAAAACAGTCATAGCTTAACAAAAATAAATCTCAGTATCATTTTATTTAGCAGAGAACCCTACCTGTCACTTATAAAAGCAGTGTGGTTCGGTACTTTTTTATAATTGCCTTTTTAAGAAGCAAACTTCGGGACACATCTAACAACTACAGCGTCTCCTGCTTTCCATTGTTCTGTAATTGCCTTATGTTTATATGATATTATGACCGAATCTCGACCTTATCGATTCAATTTATGTGTAACGCTATTTCACCTTTATTCGTGCATGGGGTAACCTGTATCCGTTGTACCTAAAACAGGATATTTATAGATATCATGTTGATGGACTGTGCATGGTTTCAAATTGCATTTTTTTTCTCGGTGCCGGGTTTGTGCCAGAGAACACCCCCGTTAAACTCCAGCTCCGGCCCGCACGGTCCAGCTCTTGCCCGCACTGAATCCAGCTCCGGCCCGCACGTTCCAGCTCCGGCCCGCACGGTCCCTTTTTCACTAAAAAATTGCCCAAAAAATTTTAAGAAAATTTCGGAACGATATTAAAGTTTCCGCTTTACGCACTGAAGGAACGCACGATCTTTAATAAATACAGATAACATGACTGTCCATTTCTTTGTAAGACAAATGTCATGTAATGTCTTTTTAATAGAGGACAGACCAATTCAGTAATTCGATGTTTAAAAACTCTTTTTTTCATGTGATTTTGTTTAACCGTGTGTCAGGCTTTTTCCAAAGTACGCACCGGGCAGTTTTTTTTCAGAAGCTTTCTTGTTTCAATCTAAATTTGAGATGGGTGAAAAACAAAAACAAGATGGCTACATTTTCAAAAATAGGCACCATAAAGTTGTGATGAATGTTGTAACAAGAATTAAAGGGACAAAATATGGTATCAGAGCCAACAAGGCTTTCATTCCTGTATTCAAGACATGTACTGGTGTGGTAAAAGTGACACTAGTGTGGTAGACTGGCACCACCAACAAAGTTCGTAACCACACTCGTGGCTTCCATATTGGTGTCACTTTTACAACTATCTAATAAGTTACCTTTCTACTACAGTCCTGGGTACCTCGCAAGTGTCACTTCTACAAGTACAATTATTAGGCTACAATACAACATATTTGCTCATTTTGGTACTTTATCGTCATTTGGACCATCCCTGCAGAGACGAAAGGCGGGTCAGGAATCTCAGTAGCCATACTCTTACAGAACCAGAGAAATGGGGAAAAAAATCTTGTTTTTTTCTTCTGAAATCAGGCGAAAATTAATGCGCGCGCTGATGTCATCCATAAAATTTACTTGCCGTGGCCTAACTACCATTTGCATATAATTACTGGGTATCTATCCCTGTTCCCCAACTTCTGTTGCCAGACCCGAGAAGAAGAGTTGAAGAAAGAAGACTCGAGAGATCTCCTGACGACAGTCTCACCGTGAACGTCCTGACGAAAACTCAGTAAGTGCCAATATACCTTCGCCAATGCTAGACTAGTGGCCCCAAGACGAACGTGGAATCCAGTCTACTACTGGCTCGGCCTACCGTAGTTAGTGCAGGCTTTGTAAGGGGGCAGTGTAGCTCCCAGCCGCCTGGGTAGTCGGCCACACCCGGTAGGATTTTCTTCCATGATATTTTGCACTCGGAATAATATTTCCGACTGACTGGGCGGTCGGCAGGTCAGCCGGCCTAGTCACCGTGTTCGGCCACTAGTTACAGTCTCAACTCTCAAGCACTTTTAGGTCAAAAGAACAATTATCTATTGGGTCTTTGTGAAAATGTAACATTTTCACAAAGACCAAATAGACAAGTATATGTTACGTAGTTTCCTATCAGCGTATTTGTATTATTTGAGCCAGTAGTCAGCCATACTTGGAAGGGAACGTTGAAAAAAATTATTAGAGTTACGAGGTTTTGTTAGCAATAGAAGTGGTTTACTAATAGAAGTAGGATGTATGTGTATACAATCAGAATGAAACCAAGTATTACAGAGATAATCTTTATTGACACGACAAAAGTACAGCGACTTTCGTAAGGTCTACATGTATAACAACTACTTACAGTACATATGGGGCGAGTTGGTAGTAAATAGCTGGGGCGAGATTGACCTGATACCTTCTCAGGCAGCCGTCTCCGATACGCCCCAGGCGTTTTCCCATTGATCGATGAGCAAAAAAGAAGAAAAAAAAACTGGTTTGTTTGCTTGTCAGAAGAATATGTCAGCCGTTGAAAAGACGATGGGTATCGCATTTCTACAACAGAACCAACAGACAACTGTCCCACTGGTTTACGGGTATTCAAATCGAAAGGCACATGAGATGAAAAGCAACTGTGAAAAGGTACCTAAAATGTCAGACTTTCATCTTGTACAGTGCTCGTACAACTATCACAAACCAAGGACAAACTAACAGGACGAAGACTCGCCACAATCATGCATGTATTCATTATACGCGTATATGACTGCCTCGTTTGTAACTTTGGAATTTGTTTGATAATCTTTCCTCAGAGCTCACCAGACCATTTGAAGATGAAGATGACCGTGTGCGTGATTTTCTTCGACTTCCTTGTGCTCACCGCAGCCTTCCCTGCCCTGCGTGAGGAGGGCCTGCAAGGCCTGCTGACCGAGCTCGAGATAACCGTGAGTCCCAGACTACTCCCAACCTTCCCCCAACTGTGCTTGAAAGTAGGCTGTCACCGACAGACCCCAGTATGATGCCTTGGTGATGTTTACAACATTGAAATGTGGATCATTTTGGTAAAAAGATAAATAAATGACCCTTCTTCTGAAAATCACAGGATATGCCCATTTTGATTCGTAAGAAGGTTGGAAATCGTGTACTGTTTGGGAAATGTTTGGGGTTGTCGCGAAAGACAGTAGTTGCCCAAAACTGGTGACCACTTCCACCCTACCGCCAACTGGCCTTGAGTACATCTTTGCTTGACTAGTGGTGGAGGACAAGCCCTGAATGTGTAACGAGGGGCTATAGTTTTCGCCACAAAGTACTTGGTACTGTATATAGTTATCATTCGCTGTACATAACGTACTAAAGCCAGTCTATTTTAGTCTCAGTTCACACGCCATCATTTTGCCTGCAAAAAAAGAGGCCAAGGTTAGACCTCTTATATTGCATTTCTTGATATAGACTGACAGTCGTAAAGCGTAAAGCAAAGACGTAAACACGGAAACAACGTTATTGTCGATATGCACATGGACACAAATAAAAGTCAAGTAAAAGGCCAAAGTTGTCCTAGCAAATCGGATAAAGTTTCCAAGCAGATGCTGGGGTTAAAGATCGTAATTTTTTTTTAGTAACGACCGGGCTTCCCTTTTCACATAGAAGCAGGTGAACAGTTGAGTAAAAAGCCGAAGTTGCTAGATGAAAATTGATAATGTCCACCATTCTTAAGAGCTGATGTCTGTAAAAACCAAGCAAAATAAAAATAAAAAATTGGCCAAACTAAAAAAATCGATTTTCCTCAAATTTTGTGTGGTGGTAGGGCCTTGGTCCAAACTTACAAAAATGCCAAAGTTTTAGATCTGTGGTCACCGGTTGCCATGGCAACGGCCATTTTTAAAAATGGTGGTTTTTCACCAAGGGAAGGCCTTAGTCTCGTCCAAAGTAGACCTTCTTTGGACTCCTGTAGCCACCCAAACTAAACAGTTATCTCATTGATTCTCGCATATGTTATTACCCATAATCTAATAAGAAAAATGATTTATAGTTATGCTCGAAATGTTTTTGTAGTGAGGTGTAGTAGATGTTTAAAAATGACGTATTTTTGTGAATTTCCAAAATGGACAAAAATCCATTTTTTGACCATTTTTATTGACCATTAGCTCAATACGTACAACGTATGACATACATGAATGTAGGCGGCGCTTCGACAGGCGGACATACTGTCACATGGAGTTTAGTCAACTAGCGTCTTGAATGTCGTTTTGGATGTGTGTAAAGACGTCTGAACCTATTTGGGAAAGTTTTCGCTAGAGTTTAACTAACATTTAGCATGTTCAGGCATTTTACAAATCAGGACTACAAACTCTCTGAGAGCCCAAACTGCAGTACCGCTACCGGCCGCGTCCTGAAAAATGGCTAAAACGACCGTCAGATTGCCAAATTCCCCTCTTGTCAGGAATGGGGAAATGATGAAAGGGTCGCAAAGGGGTTTTAATTTTTGTGGCTTATTTGGCTTTCAGAGCCGTTTGATGGGTCCTGGGCTGAAATAACAAGTGTTGCTAGTATGTGACACCTTACCTCAGAATGAAGGGACAGTGATAACGGATTTAGTGTGCATTAAAATCAAGTCAGAGTGGTCCTTTGTGCTACTGAACTTGTAATGATGAAGGTGGAATAAGAGATTGAAAATACAACTTAATAGCAGAGGTTTTTTTTTACCAAAACAGTGGGAAGGCAAAAACATAACATGATTAAAGATAGCATCTAATAGTATATATCTTTTAGCCTCTACCAAGCTCCATTGATCGCTGGGATAGGCTAACGAATACAGCAAAGGGATCATAGAGAAACAGCTGCGAACCGCACCTGTAACCCACCCAACTTTAGTACTCCTTCAAGAGCCACCCCCCCCCCCCCCCCATTCCCGGAGTAATAACTATCCTCCTTTAATGTTTCAGCTCAAGAAAGCCACGGAGAAACTGAAGCTGGAGGTTCTGACAGACTTGAAAGACCAGACAAAGTTTAACGAGATGGAGCTGCAGGCGCGGGGGCGCGGGGTAATTATGGCACCTCACCCTAGGCAATTTGTCACCTTACAACTATTTGTCTTGCTGGAATTCCATATTGGTGTCAATTTTAGCCTTTTGATTGAATGAAGACCTTTATTGACCAACCGAGCTAAGTACAGGTCACAACAAGTCAAAACATATATACTTATAAAAGTATCACAAATCTTGTCTAATACAGAGGTTCAGCTTCTTCTCGCTTCTTGGTAATGGTGAAAATGTAGGACTGTGCGGGTTTAGCTATGGTTGGTATGTCTAAACGCATGAAGCATAAAATCTTGCCAGTGCTACCCATGTGTCTAAAATGAGGGAATCTACTTTCTATGTAATTAAATGGAATGTTTCTATCATTGGCAAACATATTTCTATCATTGGCATCACAATCAACAGTAAAGTGCAAGTTTAAAATAATTGTGTTGAGGTTTTTGGTCATTTGTAGACCAAAAATATATTTTTTGGCCTTAGTACCCTGGTATCAAAACCAAATGACCTAAAATTTGGTATAGAAATGCCCTGGACATGCACATGGGTTGATAACACGTTTGGCATACAATACAACAAAATGCTTAATTTTGTCACTTTTTTAAAACATTCTTTTGCCCCCAAAAGTACATTTTTGGCTCCTGTACTGTACCCTGGTTTTACATAGCCTCCTTCACCGGCCTCTCTGGGAACCTTGGCAAAATTTGGGGGGGGGGGGGGCGTTAGGTCGATTCACGATTTTTAACCGGGAATATTATGCCGGGAAAGGAATATATGCCGGGAAAGGAATATACACCGGAAAGCTTGTACGGGCTTTATATAAAAGCTCCTTGCTCCTACCTAGCCTTGTGGGAGCGGCTTTTTTTGCGGTAACATTTATCATTGCTTGCTTGCTTGAATGACTTATTTGTTAAACAAAGCACGGAAACAACGTTATTGTCGATATGCACATGGACACAAATAAAAGTAAAAGGCCAAAGTTGTCCTAGCAAATCGGATAAAGTTTCCAAGCAGATGCTGGGGTTAAAGATCGTAATTTTTTTAGTAACGACCGGGCTTCCCTTTTCACATAGAAGCAGGTGAACAGTTGAGTGAAAAGCCGAAGTTGCCAGAGGAAAATTGATAATGTCCACCATTCTTAAGAGCTGATGTCTGTAAAAACCAAGCAAAATAAAAATAAAAAAATTGGCCAAACTAAAACAATCGATTTTCCTCAAATTTTGTGTGGTGGTAGGGCCTTGGTCCAAACTTACAAAAATGCCAAAGTTTTAGATCTGTGGTCACCGGTTGCCATGGCAACGGCCATTTTTAAAAATGGTGGCTTTTCACCAAGGGAAGGCCTTAGTCTCGTCCAAAGTAGACCTTCTTTGGACTCCTGTAGCCACACAAAACAGTTATCTCATTGATTCTCGCATATGTTATTACCCAAAATCTAATAATAAAAATGATTTATAGTTATGCTCGAAATGTTTTTGTAGTGAGGTGTAGTAGATGTTTAAAAATGACGTATTTTTGTGAATTTCCAAAATGGACAAAAATCCATTTTTTGACCATTTTTATTGACCATTAGCTCAATACGTACAACGTATGACATATACATGAATGTAGGCGGCGCTTCGACAGGCGGACATACTGTCACATGGAGTTTAGTCAACTAGCGTCTTGAATGTCGTTTTGGATGTGTGTAAAGACGTCTGAACCTATTTGGGAAAGTTTTCGCTAGAGTTTAACTAACATTTAGCATGTTTAGGCATTTTACAAATCAGGACTACAAACTCTCTGAGAGCCCAAACTGCAGTACCGCTACCGGCCGCGTCCTGAAAAATGGCTAAAACGACCGTCAGATTGCCATTCCCCTCTTGTCAGGAATGGGGAAATGATGAAAGGGTCGCAAAGGGGTTTTAATATTTGTGGCTTATTTGGCTTTCAGAGCCGTTTGATGGGCGTCACCGAGATGGACCTGAAGGAGTGGTACAGAGACTTTCTGAAGGCCGCCCCTGATGGCACCCTCACTGTCGACAAGTTCAAGAAAATCTACGGGAACCTCTTCCCGCACGGAGACGCCAAGTTCTCGGAGCACATCTTCCGTACGTTTGACGCTAACGGAGATGGTAGGATAGACTTTAAGGAGTTCATCTTTATGAAGAATTCAATGTCACGAGGGACGCTGGAGCAGAAGCTGAAGTGGGCCTTCAGTGTGTACGACCTGGATGGGAATGGCTACATCTCCAGAGACGAGATGTTGGAAATAGTTCGGGTAAGTATGGGATGATGACATGAGAAGTACTGTCTGGGTATCGAGCATGTGCCTTCCAAAACAGGTGTTTGACCGGGGCAGGTCAGAATGGTCCATATTACTACTTTGCGGAAGCATTTTTTGTTCTAAAAATGGTACTAAACACAATCTTAAGTTGTTACTACGCGCAACTACGGTCCGGATAATAACAGAGTGCCGCGTATTGTAATTACAAGACACAAAAGCGCTGAAAATGGGTGTGCTAATAGAGTTAATTCCAGTTGTGGCGGCCATGTTGGATTTCTGGGGTCATCCGGGGTCATGGCACCAGAACGAGACTGCAGGTGGTACCAGCTGGGCATTCTACTATATAGGCTGTATTGCAGACATAAGTATGCCATCTTCGGGAGTGCATTTCACCCCTCTAAGGTTAACAACTGCACAATATATGCCTGTTATCTATAGAAAATACTGTTTTGGAAATTTTTTACTTGATTTTGGTGATATTTTTTATTAATTTTTCACATTTTTTGACGGGTGACCTGAGAACAATTAATGTCAGTGTTTATATCCTCCATGTGTGCTGTGTGTCGGTATCTGTGATTAAAACCTACAAAAACATGGAAATATCGGGGTGACAAACCTTTTGGTAGAAATTTAGAAGACATTTGGCTGTTATTCTGATGATTTCTAGATGCCAAGAACCGTTCTGCAAACTCCGCTCTATGGGAAAATCATGCGGCACTCAATGGGGAAGGCGGCGTATGTACCGGGTGTGCTCCTTTACTTGTTTCCCAATTTATCTGACAGTGTTTTTATTGTTTTATTTTAGTTTAAACAACATACCCCGTAAGAAAAATGTCCACATGTTGTATAACATTGTGGGATGAAATGTAGCAGATTGTTTACTGTTGTTTTTGCAATTTTTTTCAATGCCAAGGTGGAAAAAAAAACATAACTTTGATTATAAGTGCCAGCGGAGGAGAGATTGTAGCCTGAGTGTCATCCTAGGTAGCTTACCGGGCTCCCATACTCACCCCTCACAAACCAGAGGGGTGAGTATATATATGAGAGCCTCCGTAACCAACTAGGATGATACTCAGGCTAGAGTCGACCCTCACATTACTCTAAAAACCGGACTTCATGCCAGTTTCAGATCAGTGTGGGTGGAAATGTGACAGAATTTTCACAGACGCTGCGAACATCTGTTCATAAAACTACGTATTACTAAGTTCTATCACCAATTTACCTCTTCCACTGACGATAAAATTTACGTTTTTCTCCACATTGGCATTGAAAAATCCCTAACAGAAAAAAATCTGCCACATTTCATCCCACAATTTTATGGACCCAACATGTGGACTTTGTTGTGTAGGGTTATGTTGTTTAAACTAGAATAAAACAATGCAAACATGATTTGGGAAGAAAGTAAAGGAGCACACCCGGCATGACATTCCCATAGAGCGTAGTTTGCAGAACGGATCTTGGCATCAATACATCATCAGAACAACTGCTAAATGTCTTCTAAATTTCTACCCGCAAAGATGTCATCCCCATATCTTATGTATTTGTAGGGTTTTATCCCAATAGTAAACCTACTATATCACACTTAGCAATACAAAGCACGCATGGATGATATAAACACTGACACTAATTGTTCTCAGGTCACCCATAAAAAATGTGAAAAATTGATTAAAAAATATCACCAAAATCAAATTCAAATGTCCCAAACAATATTTTCTATAGATAACAGGCATATATTGTGCAGTTGTTAACCTTAGAGGGGTGAAATGTACTCCCGAAGATGGCATACTTATGTCTGCAATACAGCCTATATAGTAGAATGCCCAGCTGGTACCACCTGCAGTCTCGTTCTGGTGCCATGACCCCGGATGACCCCGGAAATCCAACATGGCCGCCACAACTGGAATTAACTCTATTAATTAATTAATATCTGTCTTAGAAGAAGATAGAGTGTCTCGCAAATTTGCTAGCAGAAACTGTGCATTTTTTGGGTCTTTTCTTGGCTGCGAGAGAGCTGCCCGAAATACACAGATGTCTGAGAAACAAAATTGAAATCGCGGGAAAGAAGCACCCTTGACAAAAATCTTAACTCTGCACCCTTCTCCACCCCAGGCGATCTACAAGATGGTAGGCAATGTCGAGAAGATGCCGGAGTCCACCCCCGAGAAGCGGGTAGACAAGATCTTCCGCCTGATGGACAAAAACGTGGATGGAAAACTCTCTCTAGCGGTCAGTGACCTTGCTTCAAGTTGGTGGGAAGGTCATATTGTAGCATATGCAACTTAGTCAAAGGTGAAGTGCATAGATTATACTAATGGAATGTACATTTTGAAGCACAAAGAGAGAAGGAAGAGAGGGAAAGCACAGACAGACAACAACAACAATGGAATGTGAAAATGGCATTCTGCCAAGGGGTATGATTTCCACACATAAAAAAGCTGCACTTCTGGTAGCAAAGATCACCAATTTAAGAAAGATCATGTTTATTAAAGATGTATTTGCATAATGAACAAAATTCGATCAAACAAGAAATCTAAAGCTCTAAATATGTCACGGAGGTATGAGGTCTCCGATCTCTTCATTCCTGTTGCCTACTGGATTAATGCTTTTTTGGCGACGCCTCAGGGGCTTCGCCTAATTATAGTGTGCGACCGTTTGACAAAAATTCCCAGAATTCCGCAGGCATGTCAGGAATTTTTACACGCATGCACAGTTGCATCATCCCTTTAGAGGGGAATAACTCGGAAATGGATTGACGGATCTTCATGATATTTGGAATATAGATGGCTTCAGAGATGCCTTACATAATTAAATGCTAATCATTCAGATAATGGGCTAATTTGCAAGAATGTACAACTTTTTTACAAGCCCGCTCACTCGCAAACTTACCTCATAGGCCCTGTGAGAATTTGGTTACGTGAGCAGCGCGTGGCGAGAGCGTGCCATCAGTTGGCGTTTTTGTCGTAATATCGCAATTCGTAAATCCAGCACCCACTCATCGGGTGATACCGAACGGACCGCACTCTCGGACCTTTCTCTGCTTTTCTCGAAAGGGTAGCAACGTGCGAATTTCGGCATCTTCTTCGTCACTAATCTACCTACCTATGATATTAATCTGATTTTAGTTACAACTTCGAGAAATTTTTAACGTTATCATCAAAGTTAACGGCTCGTTTATTATCTAAAATGCATAACTTTAACGTTACGCACCCCGAAAGTGACTTTCTTTCAGTCAATTCTCGAAAATTCTTCGCCAGAGAAAGATATGGTGCGTTCCGCATAAAAGACGGTGCATGTTTGGACATGTTTGAGAGGCATTTGAAGCTTCGCAGGAAGTTTGAAGTCGCCTTTGCCGAAATTCGGTCGTTTTGTCGTAAATGGGCCAGACCAATTTCATCCGATGAGACCACGCCGATTTCCCGCACGTTTTGGAAAATTTCTGCCCCCAGACGGTCATGCTGCCCTTAACCCAAATTCGTCGGAGCAACCTCCACAGTCTTCGCAACAAGAGTAGGGGACATTTCTTGTACACCTTGTAAGGCAGCCCGCTAGGGCCTGGAGCTGACGCTGCTCTGGCTTTCCTTACGACTTCCTGCACTTCCTTCCATGATGGTTCGCTAATGTTGAGAGGCTTCTCTGGTTTGTCTGCCACTACTATGCTTGGATTAGCTTCAAGGGCTGCGTCTTTGAGCTCGTCGTTGTGTGTGCTACTCAAAAACTCCTCGACTTCATCTTTGGAACTGGTCAGTTGCCCTGACTTAGCTTCACCCAACAGGGTCTTTGTGAACTTGAATGGGTCTTTGATGAACTGCGCCCTCCTATTCATCCTCTCTTTCCTGTTTCTCCTTATGCTTTCTGCTTTACGTAGTTTGCACAGACGATCGCGGAGCTGACTTGTTAGCTGTTTTATGCCTTCCCTTTTACTCTCTAGGCACCTTCTGTACTGCTTGTTCAAACCTTTAATCTCCTTCCTTAATCGCTGGATTTCACGCTCCCTTCTGTTTGGCTGCTTTGCAGTGCAGGGCTTCTTCTTTTTCTCTTCCACACCAAACCGCTCTTTTGCAACGTTGTAAGTTATTGTTGACAAGGCGTTCACTTTGCACTCAACTGATCCTGCCAAAGTTGCTTCTAACACTCTTTCTAGATCTTGGTCGAGCTGGTCCCAACCACTGGTATCGCTCATTTTCGGTCACTTAATCCTTTCTCTTACAGGATGGGTTGCTGACGCGTCGGCTCTCACCTCACTTGCGGGTTGTTGGCTTTGCGGACTTCTGCTTTGGCTCGGAGGTGTTGCAGGGTCTTGGACGTCTCCAGTACTGTGGTGCTCTTCCTGCCTGGAGTCCTCCTGCGTCTCACCAGGGATCTCTGCCCCTGAGCGCTGCGTCTGCGCCACCTCCTTGCCACATTTGGTTTTTGCTTGATGAATCTTTAACCCTTTACTGTTCTTGCATATCTTCCCGCAATGGCACTGTGCGATTTGTACGGCTACCTCGCCTGTTAACGTTTTTTGCGTCATCCTTCTCTTTGGTCGTTCACCGTTCTTTGTCATACCGTGAGGTCTGTCCCAATGAGTCCCTCTTCCGCCCCCCCCCCCTCTCGGGTGACTCTGGGGGTATTGCTCTTTTCGTTGTGCTGCAGTGGGAGTTGGTTGCTCCCGCTCCTCAAGTGCGAGTGCTACCGCTCCTTTGGTGCGAGTGCTGTGAGCACGGTGGGTTACTGACCCTAGTGTGCGCACGAACCAGCCTATTCCTGGAGGTCAGCTGACTTTCCAGCGTCAATGGTCTTTCCCAATCGCCAGCCGAACTTTCTCGGCGGTCACTGGTTACCCAGACGTCAACAGTTGGTAAATACATCATGGATGCCTTCAAAACTCCGCTCACCTGCTGGGATGATTGGAGTGCTGTCGCTTAGGGGGATAGCGGATGTCATCAGACGGAGCAGCGGTCCTTAGATGTTTCAGCCCTCATCCGTTACATCCTCTCGCTGTAGGGCCCGGCAGTGGTGGCCAATCCACTACCCATCCGCTCCTCCCGGCTTCCAGCCTGCTTCTTCCCTCGTCTTCCACAGCCAACATGAGGCAGCCTCTGCTGCTTCCCCTATCCTGTGCACTGCACTCTTTCTCGCTCTTCCTGTCACTCCTACTGCTGTTAGCAACTTCCATGTTGATTCAATGATTGGGCTACTCTTGCTGATGCTGGGCGGCTCTTCTCCCCCTCTTTACCTTCGCCAAGAAGGTCATGTTATGGTTAGAAAATTTTTTTGTGTCCCAGTATATAGGTCAATCTCAAATAACTTTGGTAGCTGAGGATGGAATGTCGCGATATTTGGTATTTGAGTTGCGGTTGCGTATAGCAAGGTTTTGTACGAAAATGGTACTGTTGGCGCTTTCTGTCGTGAGTGCAGCGGGGTGAGTGTGTGTGTGTGTGTGTATCTGCGTACAAGATAACTTTTGACGCTGTGGATCGTTTTGCATTATATTTGGTAATTATTTAGGGGTTTGGAAAACGACGGTCAAGTTCGATAATGGGCATCCTGGCGACAAGTTGTGGTACTGCAACGGACCGTCGAAGTTGGCGTTATAGTTATCCTGAAGTGGCAGGTTGAGGATTTTTGGCTAGTGGATACGTCTTTGGGTAGGGAGTAAATCGTGTAAGTTTGGGCCCCCTGGCGGCTTGTTTTGAACTGCAGTGGGCGATTTTGTTGTTATCTTTGAAAGAGAGTAAATCAAGCAGTGGTTGGTGGATTTGCATTATTTTTGGTAAGTACATACCTTAGGTAATGATTAAAATCCTGAAATGTATTGTATGCAAATCAGGGCTTAATTTACATGATAATTAGAAGAATGTGTAAATCCTTCAATTGACCTCTTTTCTGGACAGTCAGTGCTCAGTGTTTAAATACATCTGTGGTGCAGATTTGTGTTGTTCATGACATATTTGTGTCATCAAAACATAGATGTTATTGTTGCTAACACATTGTTTATTAGTTCTCACTTTGCAAGTTCCATGTTGTTTGTTTGTGCACTATGGGAAAGGGGTTTCTCCATTTTGATGTCAAGGGGTGTTTTTCCGGGCCTTAGGCCACACCGATTTAATTTCTTGGTTCACGGATTCGCTCGCTCCTATTTTTTGGAAAAAAAAATAAAAATAAAAATTACTACTCAGCAAATTTTCACCATTAATGAAACCATTCACCAACTTTCTGGTGTAGCAAATTGGCCTTTATATAATAAGCTCCTTAAAGTGTGGGTACAGGTGCTGTTACTGTACAAATATAGTGTTTTTGTACTTTTTTCAAGCTGAAAACTTTTTTTCTTTATGTTTTGGATTAGCCATTACCTTTACCCCAACCATTTTACTATTTTTATTTTTATTTCGCCCTATCGCTCCATATTTTTTATGAAAAAATCCGTGAACCAAGAAATTAAATTGGTATGGCCTTATATTGGTGATGCTTACATGTATGTGGCAGGGAAAAGTGGAAGCTTGGTGGTTTGTGGCCTTTTCATTACCTTTGCCAAGAAGATTAAACTTTTGGTTAAGGCTGAAGCCATAGTGTTAGGTGAGTCTTTATGTAGGTCAACAGTATAACTGGAGAACTGATTGATGGATCTTCATGATACTTGGTATTGAGTAGCGGTCGCAGAAACAAAGGTTGAGTTTGAAAATGGTTAGCCCGGTATCTTTCGTGGGTACTGCAGCGGGCTCAGTGTGTGAGTGCGTGTGTGTGTGTGTGCGGATAACATAACTTGAGAAGCTATAAAACCTTTAAGTCATTGATAAAGGCATTCTCCATAACGAACCTTGAATGTTTGGCGAAGGTATGTGTTTCGTGGAACTCTAGTTTAGAAATGCAATAGCTGGCATGTGCCTTGTTTCAACTTGGCGTTTCTTTCTCCTCTCGACCTCAAGGATGCTTGCTAATGTTGAGAGCACCTTGTCATGGCGCCACCGATATCTCCCCTGGGACAGCGCTACTTTGCAACTGGAGAGAATGTGCGCCATCGTACCCCTCTCGCCACATAGCTTGCACGCTGGATCGTCTCTGAGTTTCCACCTGTAGAGGTTTGTGGGTGAGGGAAGTGTATCGTACACCGATCTCAGTAGAAACGATATTCGGAATGGTTCAAGGTTAAACAGATTTGCCCATGTGGCCTTTCTGCTTGGTAAGTTCCATCTAGTCCACGCTCCCTGTGCTGCTAGTTCAACGGCTTTGGCTCTGCGCCCTTCTTCCTCCAGGTGTCTCACCTGCTCCTGGATCATGGCTCTCATTGGCATTACCTTTGCCAAAAAGATTGTTTTATTCGTGTGTACATGTAACTTATTACCTCCATGAAATGTCATGGAGGTTATATTTTACCCCGCGTTTGTCTGTCTCTGTGTGTGTGTGTGTAAACAAAATAACTCATGAACGGTTGGGTGGATTGGTTTCATACTTGGTGTGTTGGTAGCGTCTGACAAAAGCTGGAAATGATTAGATTTTGGACCCCCTAGCGACCCCCCTTGGTACTGCAGCGCAACTTCCGGTTTTGCTATCTCGGTGTTCTGAACATGCTATGGTCACGATTTTTTAGTATTAGACAGCTCTTGTGCTCAGGAAGAAATGACAGAAGTTTGGGCCTCCTAGCGTCTAGTTTTGGGATAGCAGGGGCATTTTTGTCAAAGACTTCTGACGAGGATAACTCAAGAAGGGAACAACGGATTTTCATGATTTTTGGTATGTAGGTACCTTAGACAATGTTGTACAAGATAAGATACTAATTATGCAAAATAGGAGTACATTTGCATAATTAATGAGAATATTCTATCATAGCAGTTTTTTCAATGTATCTCTTGTCACGGACGTGATATGGTCGTGACATTTAAGTGGTAGATAGCTTTTAGCGTCATGAAAAAGTGGGGCAAGTTTCAGTCCCCTAACATTTAATTGTAGAACTGCAGGGGCGTTTTTGTCAAGACACTCCGAAGAGGATAACTGCAGAAAGGAACGACGGATTGCCTGCATTTTAGGCATGCAGGTAGCTTAGGCAAAGATGTTCATAATGATATACATGTTATGCAAATGAGGACTTAATTTGAATTGTAAATGTTCCTTGTCATTATATGTACAAAGTAAGTATATCATTTTGTTGTAAATTTGGCATACATGAAAGTAATACATATGAAGTTTTATTGAAGAAAGTTATTGAGTGTGTGTCATCACTTTATGATCATAGAGTAATGTTCAAGCCTTAGATGGCCCTCAAAATTCATAACTGTATCAAATAATGGAGTGCATTTTTGGCGACGCCCCAAGGGCTAGCCTGTCAGTATAGTATACGCTTCTGCGTAGTTGCATCATCCTTTTGTGGGGAGTAAATCGGGAAGGGAAGGGCTTGACAGATTGTCATGATATTTGGAATGTACATAGCTTTGGAGATACCTTACATAATTCAATAGTAATCATGTAAATCACTGGCCAATTTGCAAAATTAATGAGGACATTTTATAAATCCACGATATTAGGACACCCAAACATATGACATGTAACTGAAAAAAACAGAAATATCAAGTATGCCAATGCCAATCATTACCTAATTTACATAATCAATGAGAAATTGATATAATAACATGATTTTGAATGAGGATTTTATTCTTGTGCACAATGCTTGGCTGTTTTCCCCTTTGCTGTTCTGGTTCTGTTTAGTGTTACTAGATCGTGGGTGCAGTTAGAATTCGCCAAATTGTCGCCAAGTTAAAGTAGAAAAGATAACTGATATGATTTATGTGAAAAATGTATAATCAATGAAAAGGCCACTTGTCACCCACAAGAGAGCCTTCTTTGTTGACAGCAATGCCATACAAAAATCCATAGTGCAAAACAATTTTCATACATGACGTTGCAGCCAGAAAACGAAGACTAGAACACACCTACAACAACAATCATTGATACTTATAAACAAGAAAACCGTCGCCATGGCAATAGTTTTAATTGCCACGCTTTTTTTTTCGTTGATAAGTCGTGTTCTTTAACATCAATCGTGTCAGTGTCGTTGCAATTTCTCTTCACACCAGCTTTTTTTACTTCTGAGTACCAATTTTCTTCAAGCACCAAATTTACCTTTGACCTTTATCGTTTCAGGAGTTAACGGAAGGAGCTCAGAGCGACCCATCAATCGTGAGCCATCTGCAGTTTGGCCACGTTCATCCCGATCATGGTGGTTGAATAATATTTACCTCCACGAAAGACATTTTTTCAACACAGGCCAAAGCCAATGCTCAGTTGGATACTTAAAACTCAGTGTGGTCGAGAAATAAGTAGATTGTTCACCCCCATGTTCTAAAAGTAGAATAGTCCATATACACATGTATACCCATCACAAGTAATGACAGACATGCTGGATGCTTTCATTCAATGACGTTACTACTAGACTTGCAGTCGTACAAGTTGAATGGTATTATGTAATCCCCTACACACCGTTTGCAGCAAACCAGACTCTACTTCATGACACACATGTACGCTGATGTGAAAAGAGGATGTTTAACATCAGGCAGAAAATTGTCGATGTGACTTGCCGTTAGATAAGAAATAATGATCTGTATCATGAGTGATTGTGGGTAGCTGATGTTACGTACACGTTGATTTTGTTAGCTGAGATATGACGTCGACAAGTAGAAACAATTGATTAGGAAAATCAAATATCAGAATGAAACTTTGCTGTATTTCAACATATCCATATATATTCATTAATCAAGAGGGTGGCAATAAATCTGCAATTTAAGGACTGCAAATGATCGTTGTCCGTGTGGTTTGTTGTAAAATTATATGATGTTATCTGACGGCATACAGCATAAACTCCTAATTTGGGGTCGGTTCGTTACTTCGTGTGGTGCCATAAATCAAGTGGACATGTGTAACATGCATTGGCATAATACCGGCCTTAATACTTAAACCGGCCGATCAAAAATAATGGAATTTAAAGAGATCTACACATGCAACAATAGTTATTTCTGAGGTGTGCACACTTCAGACATCTAGGTGTCCAATACATCATTTACAAAGCATCGATAACAATGCATTCGAAGACAACAAGGCCAAAAAATTAAGTTTTCAGTATCTTTTTCGGGGTAGGCAGCTCGTCGTGGGACGAACACACTGTCACATTCATTGCCAGATTTGTAGATCATAATTACACATGCTCATGGCAAAAGACGAACATGATTCAACAACAATCTTGAATTTCTGTTGGTGACCTACAACTCATGTAAAAGTGTGAAGAACCGTTGCATAATAGCCCGGATCTACGACTGAATGGGCAAAATTGAACGTACGCAGCCATTATCCCGCCATTTTTATATCTACACAGTAGCAGTGAAGTATTACGTCATAGCGGTTGTGACGGACAGAAGTTAAATGAAAATTCTTGACAGTATACGTCCGTTTTCTCATGACATTTTGTATGCTCATGCAGGTTTATGTTTTATGCATTTACTAACAGAAAAGGAAGGAACATCAGAGGATGTATAAAGATACATAGCGACAGTTAATTGTGCCGTGTACACATGTTTCTTCCGGCCGGTATTTTGTACCCCCTCCCAACCACGCGCCCGTTTGCCGTGTAATTCCGTGGCGTGATACAATTACAATATTGCGCTTTTAGCAGGACAAGAGTGGCAGAAAGGTTACACAGAAGAAGTGGCAAGGGTAACCTATTAAACAGCAACATGTAACTGGAGAAAATGATGTGTTGACAATTTGTCAAATCAGTATGGCTAGAGAAATCGTCGTAAACGTACCGGTGTGACAGCGTTCTCGCCCCCCCGTGATCTCGCCCCCCGGGGGCGAAATCACTAGCGATCTCGCCCCCCCGGGGCGAAATCACTAGCGATCTCGCCCTCCCCGGCTAGTGATCTCGCCCCCCTACCTCGCCCCCCTTTAGCGATTTCGCCCCCCCCCCCCCAAAAAAAACGGGTTTACATGACATTTTAGAAGTTGATTGGTATAAATCACAAAATGTAGTTTCAGAATGATATAAGTACACGAGTTTGATACATAACTCCATTCATAGTATCAATATTAACGTAATTACATGGTAATAAGATAGTTGAATTTGTTTCAGACAAGGAGGGTTTGGTCCCTTGTAAATCCCATTATTGCATATACCTGAGTCTTGACATAAGATGTATTTCATTGTATTCACCTGTCCTCAAGCAACCTATATATCTCCAATATGAAGTCTCTACAATGAAGTGACCACAAAAGAACTATGTAATGTCTTTAATAATTATGCAAATATTAGGTATTAATTAGAATAACGCACATTTTGGTATATGCACCTGACCAAGGGATATCTTCACCTCCAACATGACTGTTTTTTCTAGTATTTAGGAAATGATGCATTTACCCGTGTTTCTTCAGACAGGTACTTTACCAGTGTTTGTGTAGCATTTAGCAACAGCTATATCAACTTGCGCGTAGATAGTGTTTATAATGAGAAACTATTATTCACGTGTGTTTTTGTTAGTGCTTTGGAAATGTTTCCAGCACAAGAAAGAAAACACTGTGACAAATTGAAAACATATAGCTGACGTATTCCGTACCATAGACGGTGTTGATTTATACGTTCGCAGTAGCACTGTTTTATGCCACCTCAGCTGCAAAAATTGCCTTTTTTTCATTTCAATGTCATGTTTGCACCGAACAATATAATATCGACTTTCGAGGTATGACATCTTACGGTACGGTAATAAGGTGCCATATAGGTACCAGGTAACACACCATATACGTTACTCCCCAGGTGCAGTATAGTACCAGGTAGCGCACCTGTAATATGTAGTAGCCAGCTGCTCTGGGGGGGGGGGGGGCGAAAACGCTAAAGGGGGGCGAAAACGCTAGTGATCTCGCCCCCCGGGGGGGCGAGATCGCCGGGGGGGGGGGGGGCGAGATCGCTGTCACACCGGTGTGACAGCGATCTCGCCCCCCTTTAGCGTTTTCACCCCCCTCCCCCAAGAGCAGCTGGTTACTACATATTACAGGTGCGCTACCTGGTACTATACTGCACCTGGGAAGTAACGTATATGGTGTGTTACCTGGTACCTATATGGCACCTTATTACCGTACCGTAAGATGTCATACCTCGAAAGTCGATACTATATTGTTCGGTGCAAACATGACATTGAAATGAAGCAGACAATTTTTGCAGCTGAGGTGGCATAAAAACAGTGCTACTGCGAACGTATAAATCAACACCGTCTATGGTACGGAATACGTCAGCTATATGTTTTCAATTTGTCAGACTCACAGTGTTTTCTTTCGTGTGCTGGAAACATTTCCAAAGCACTTACAAAAACACATGTGAATAATAGTTTCTCATTATAAACACTATCTACGCGCAAGTTGATATAGCTGTTGCTAAATGCTACACAAACACTGGTAAAGTACCAGTCTGAAGAAACACGGGTAAATGCATCAGTTCCTAAACACTAGAAAAAACAGTCATGTTGGAGGTGAAGATATCCCTTGGCCAGGTGCATATACCAAAATGTGCGTTATTCTAATTAATACCTAATATTTGCATAATTCATAAAGACATTACATAGTTCTTTTGTGGTCACTTCATGGTAGAGACTTCATATTGGAGATATATAGGTTGCTTGAGGACAGGTGAATACAATGAAATACATCTTATGTCAAGACTCAGGTATATGCAATAATGGGAATACAAGGGACCCAACCCTCCTTGTCTGAAACAAGTTCAACTATCTTATTACCATGTAATTACGTTAATATTGATACTATGAATGGAGTTATGTATCAAACTCGTGTACTTATATCATTCTGAAACTGCATTTTGTGATTTATACCAATCAACTTCTAAAATGTCATGTAAACCCGTTTTTTTTTTTGGGGGGGGGGGGGCCAAATCGCTAAAGGGGGGCGAGGTAGGGGGGCGAGATCACTAGCCGGGGAGGGCGAGATCGCTAGTGATTTCGCCCCCGGGGGGGGGGGCGAGATCGCTGTCACACCGGTATTATGATAATAGATGTTATATGCCTGAAACAATAGATTTTTGTCGTAAAAGAAGAACCCTTCTTTCGTAAAAAAGACCCTTATTTTGTACTTGTGAGGAGTAAGGGTGCCCCGGAAGTGCTTGGCTGAAACCGTAGCAAAGTCGCATGGCACCATACCTCTACTAGTGTGTTAATCCGAAGGTTGGTTATAACAGCTGTACAGACACAGATGAAGATACTAGCTAACAAAACGCCTCGTTCTCAGTCTGTGCTCGACTGGAAAGAAGAAGATTGCGAATATTCAAAGGAGTCGTCCTGGCGGGGTAGATTTGTTTTATAAAAGTCAATCGAAAACGTTTAACCGTACACCACCTCAGCACCCAGAAAACAGTATATGGTGTTTGACAGAAAAAAATGAAATTTTAATCGTCACGTAAATGCAAACACAACACCGAGCCATGGTTGCATTGTATTTCTGTTCTATATACAGTATATGGTGTGAGACAGAAAACAGTATATGATGTTAGACAGAAGAAAAAAAAGAAATTCTAATGTTGGAATGCAAACACAACACTAGACAGCCATGGTTGCCTTTCTGTTCTACATACACTTAGGTAATATGCGAGAAGAAAGTTGGTTTTTAAGTCTTGTTTTACATGTAAGCTTTATCATTGTTATATTTGGTCTGTCCCTTACCTCCTCCCTCATGACCTCAATGAGAAGCGACCCGCAGGCCAGTTTGAGCTTCTTGTGAATAAAGGAAGGTTCAAACAAACAAAACAAAACAAAACGAAACAAAAAACAGTCTTCAAATACATCTTACCTCTTCTAGAAATGTTTTTATACGCCGTTCAGTAGTGGTACATCGTTACAATATGAAAATGTAAAACACACACATTCAATTCTAAATTAGCTTTTCTCCCCAAATCTGTGTGTACTAAGTAGGGTACAGACTTTCATCTGAGACTCTGTTTTCTTGTGGATCTCCCATTTCGGTATACACTATTTTTTGTCTAAACAGGAACCAACAGATTTATTTGGACTAGCCCACAGAAATTCAATTTTAAGCACGTAGGCACATTATAAAAATCACGGGTCTTATTGGCAAGTGTGCAGATGTTGGCACACCGGCGCTGTGTTTTTGGCACCTTTAGACAGATTAACCGTGCTTCAAGCAGATGCTGGGGGGAATACCGCCATGACCGTGAGCCTTGTGGGAGCGGCTTCTTTTGCGATGACATTTATCACTGCTTGCTTGCTTGAATGACTTATTTGTTAAACATAGCAGCTTACAGGCTGAAGTGTGCAATCAAGTCAAAGTCATCATCATACATTACATGTCATAGATATCTTCCCTTAGATTACAATTAAAACGGCTCATGTACGTCATGAAACCATCAAACAAAGAATGAAATATGTCTAATGGACTTCAAACAGCATGAAGACATTTTTTAGGTAAAATTGATAAAAAGGAATGAGGCATAGATTCTGATAGATGATAGATAAATGATTATTATGAAATGTGCTATCATAACTTTGTTTACGGTTTACCTAAGAACAAACCATAACTTCTTCATTTTAATTCTACCCGTTTTCATCTATTGTGACGAAACTTTGATGTCTTTGATCTGTCGCATTTTCATTTTTCCACAGATCTAAATGACAGAATAATCCTTATGATACAATACATGTACGTCCAACCTCTGCAAGACAGGGAAGAACGGGCGCTAAACCCGATAGTGAGTGAGTGAGTGTACGCGCCATGCCTGTGCGGCCATGCCTAAGTAACGTTAACTTAACGTTACATAAATTACGAACCGGGCCACATTGCAGGGGATTCAAAAAACAGCCACTCCAATCCTGGAGTATGCATATGACAGGGTAACTGGTTTGGGGTGGGCCTTTCTTGATAATGAAAGCTGGTGGTGTGACCTAGAAGACAGTGTAGAAACATGACATTTACAGTTCACACAAGTGTCCAGATGCCTAGACTAGTCACTTGTTCCACAATCTCACACTGTGAGGGAGAGTGGTGTGTCCACTTCTGATTGTTTAACCGTATTGAATGTTACAGCCAGATATCTAAACTTCACTTGATATATAACATAAAGTTTATACAGTTCGGAAGTTAACAACATTACAAACTAGATTTCGACCTCATACCATATGACATAATTCGCCAAGTAACTCTGTCTCATAACAGACAGTGCAACTGAAGGGAGAGGTAACGGTTAACGTTAGAAGAACTGATGAAGTACCGTAATCAGGGAACAGTTTTTCAGCGGCTCACTGCTGCTGCCCACTTCCCCTTTGATTTGTCCACACAGTTATCTTATTTTACAAGGCAGGTCAAAGGGTTGAGAAAGTGGTAGTCGTCTACGTTTCCTTATGTTAGCTATGAAGGTAACATTACTTCTATGCTCAAAACTAAGAAGAAGTGCTTTCTTTTATGCACAAATCGATCTTATGTTTCAAATAACGGTTACATGTGAGCATATGATACACGTTTTTTTCTTTCGAAAGCATAGGACTCACAGTCTTTGAGATTGATGTCACGGTCGAAAAAGATCGTAACGTTCATACGTTGCAACCCTCGGACCGACCCAAATACAGGAGTAGCTCCAAACCTAGTCCGCTAGACATCGACCACGGCTGACTTTGTTTTCCCGAAAACGAACCGTCGCTCGAATGTTCTGTCATACGCGTCACGAATGGGCGTGGCGCCTGCGCACTCGGCCAAGTTCTAAAGTTTTCGAACGCCGTAAACATGTTGTGACTAGATTTCACAGTTTTAGTTGTCTTCTCACATGTTTCCTAGAGATGATTAGAGAGGAAACCAAGGTGATTGGCAAGAGAAGGGGTGACAGGCCCGTCTAGAGCGTCAAGAGTCGCTTTCTTCAGTAGAGGTAACTTAAGGATAGAAATTGAACTAGATCGCCGAGTGGTTGAAGAGTGACTGAACCACGGTCACTAACGCTACAGGGTTTCTCCGTGAGGAGGACGCGTAATGTGATTTAATTATAACCTCAAACCTCGCTACCTATAATTAGACATTTAGCTACAGAGTGCACGTGATTCTTTATAGGAACATAGGTGTATTTAAGTATAGTCCAATTGTGAAAGTGACGGCCGGTGAAATTTCTTGATACATACTCCTTACATTCTCATCAAGTGCATCTCCATGCTATTGACATTCCCGGCATAAAATTTCCGATCGTTTGACAGCCACAACTAGTAGAGTGACTATGTACAGAACTTCTCAGTTTACTTGATAACTTTCTGTGGCTCATAATCTTACGAATAGAACTGTCAAAATTATACATTGTGCGAATTACAAGTATAAAAAAGTTACATACACAAACTGTATTATGTGCACTTTCAGGTACTTAGTATCATTTCTACTATTTCAATGACAAAGTCACAGAAATATTTTATCATCAACAATAACAGAACAAGCACGACAGTTCAGATGCAGACAATAGGGAATATGGAAACTTTATTATCCTCACAGAAGTAAAAAGTACAGGGAACTGAAAAATTCACAATAGCACCTCACCCTGGTGAACAGCTTTATCATGGTCACTGAATGATATAAAAATATCCCCTATGTTGGATCCCTCCCTGTTTAATGTCAGAACATGTACACTGTACACCCTACTTCATACCTGTGTTAATTTTAGCTATAACACTAGTGCCAAAATTACATTCATTCATTTATCCTGGACAAACAAACAAAAAAAGGAGTATATGAAAATCTGTGCTTTCGTTCTCTTTGAAGTATTGCCAACATTCTAAAAAGAATCTCTGTTATCGAGCTGCCTGCAATTCTGGTTTGTAATGTTTCTGTAATTTGTTTCTATACTTGAGCTTCAGACTAGTAGAGTAAGGGTCCACTGTTTTTATATAGTGTGTGAGTAGATGAAGAACACACTTTGTCACAGAGACAAATTTGAATAAATGTAATTCGGCACATTCTGTTCACATTATTGTATATTGTATCTTCTCTTAAGGGTTCTATGTAAAATTTCACAAATCATTGAAAAGTACATGTGAATTAAGTCATGATTCTATGCTTGTCAGAAAGCTATGTAAATACAGTCCCGTTGGGCATTAGCCATTTCTGAATTTACCTCCTAACAGTGTGCTGACTTTAAGCACATTGTATACTACCTTCTTGATATACTGGTATGCACTGGTATGCTAGGGTGTACAGGGCCAACTCTTTCTTGTCTAGAGCTTGGTCAGCCGGTTACCAGTAGTTCTCATGTATACTTAATAAGGACACCACACCATGTAAAATGGACATAAGACTACCTACAATAAATACAGCCTTACTTAAAACTTACTTAAGATGGACTAAGGTGACTAGAGGAGTGACAAATCCAACACTTAAATCTATTTTACTACGACTACAGGGACAAGATGCTCAGTTCTTATCGGCAAGTGGTAGGCAGAAGGGTATAGTTTGAAGTGGTCTCTGTAGTGTTGAGGTTTGTTGAGATTCAAACATAAAAGAGTGGTAAGAAAAGGTTAGAAGCAAAATTGAGCATCATGTCCCACTACCCTACGTATAACTTTAAAAACCAAAAGCTCTCTGTATAATGTACACCAATTACAAGACTTCATCCTTGATTATCTAATTAAACAAAAACTTGAAATTACATTGCTATACCCTGGGTTTTATGACCCATCCAGTAAGAATGTGCCCCATAAATATGAAATTATTATAATTTCATGATGACCATAATTTCACAACATCTTCTTTCCATGTGTAGCATGGCAGGGGTATCATACCATGCCAGTCTCTACATTTCCTCAAAACGTATAAAAAGCCCCAAAAATTTAAAAGTGTGATTGCCAAATTTGCATCAAGTCAAAAAGATTCAGTAAATAACACAATACTCTGCCAAGGTACTAAAAAAAACTACAAGAGTAAAAAATATACCACCCCCATTACATGTGTATATTTTTGCCATTTTACCAAAATATGATTATGCAATTTCATACATACACACAGAAGAGAAAAACAACCCAAAAAATCTTAATCAATCAAAGTTCAATACAACTTAAAAGCTTGCATTTGTTATCTGAAGGGTCTTGGGTGGGAACTTGTATTGCAAAATCAGCAGTTACTTCTTCTATCTTATGTTACGGAAGACAACGGTTTATGCAACATGTTTCACCAGAGAACTTTCTTGCTTTAGGATATAAAGATGAATATGTTATGATATACATGGCTTATAAGGAAGTTGGTGGTCCGTAGCTCACAAAGACTGGCTGAGTCTCTAAAATAGCAATATACAGATGGCTGGAGACTAAACCTCCACGGAGAAAGCAAAGACATTTTCTGAAGTGAATGTACAGCTTGGTTCATCATTGAGCCCACAGATGGTCTCGAACAATGTTTAATATTTCACTACCTTTAGACTAAGGCTACTTATGAGACAGCTGACAATAGAAATGTGTTCTGCGCTTGTAGAGAGATGCCTCATACCGTTTCTTAATCTCAAAAGTTCATCAAATAAATACATCCGGATGTTTGTAATCGTGCGAAGAAGACTGGCGTGACGGAAGCGGCCTCATGTCGTGCAGGTGCTGTATTCAGTGGCCTTGGTGGTGATTTCTTGTAGAATGGTCTCCATTCGTCGCTGCAGTTCTGTCAGGTCCGTTGTCTTCGTGGTCAGTGTTTCTGTTTGACTGGTGAAGGACAGCTTCAGGTCTAAACCAATCGGAGAAGAGAGAAAACAATCAGCGACGCAATGCACCAGTTTGATAAATATGGTCAAATCAATGAGTTGGACCTTATGGCAAAGATAGAGCGTGGCTTATGGAACAATATTAGAGAAATGCAGTAGGGTCCAACCACCGGAATTTCAAATAACATGAAAGTTGAGGTGACAAGGCAGAAGGACCGAACAGATTATATCAATTGGAATGAAAGTTCATGTATGACCATAACTAACATTTGGAAGATTATAAATGCTACATGTATTCCATACACAAGTTAATTACTTACTAGCAAGCTTTCTGGGAGTCATACGGATTGCCTGGCACCTTTGACCAGTTGCTGACATTATACTTCCACTAAGGTCTTGTGACACTGGCTTTCGGTCATTCTTACTTGAGAAAGATCAGAGGACTGATCAAAAGCTTGGGGAAAGTGTTAACTTTGTGCTTGGAAATAGTGGTGTTCAAAATCACTATCCAAATCCCTTGTAGCCACATATCACAAGCTACATAAAAAAAAATTCCCCAAATATCAGTAGTGATTAAATTGCGTCTTACTTTGCAGGTCTGTGAGTTGTTTCTGGACCTCGCTAGCGAGCGCAGCAGCGTCCTGTCTCAGCTTGGTGGCCTGTGCGGACGTGTCTCCCGGCGTGGATTGGTCATTCACCTTCCTCTGAGCCTCCTCGTATTTGGCTCTCAGGTCATCCAGTTGCTGTGGGTGTAAGAAAAGGTGTCTTTAACTTGGATGTACCTTTGATCTACACAATTTACAACTTTTCATAGTAATGATGGAATTGTACAGAGATTACATTATACAGGGCATACAAGCTCTCTCTGAAAGGAACTTTATAAATAGTGAGGGCCATGATTAACCATATTCTCAATACCAGAGTACAGTGTATTATCAGTAGAGGGTTGTGTAAAAACATTAGGCTGACTTACACTACGGGCATCGTTTGCCTTCTTCATGGCAGCGTTGGCGATGTCGTTGGCAGACTTGGTGTTCTCCTGGTTCTTGGTGTACTTAGGGCCGATCTCGTTGGTCAATTCATTGTTCATCTGGGCGATCTTTGCTGAAGCATCGTTGATCTTGTTCACTGCCAAGCTGATTTCTGACTCAATCTGTCAAAAGGTGCAAAAGTTTTTTTAATTCTGTTGTCCATACCCAGCAGGTTTCAACAATGACTTTTCTTTAACACCTAAGCTGCTCACTCCTTATACACTCCTGTGCAGAACAATTCAAGTGAACAATATATAACAGTGCACCGATATACCTCCAGATAAGAGACACCTTTACAAATATTTTGTTAGATAAGCTATTGACACTTTCATCATTGTTCTGCCCCTAATCCTATATCAATAATACATTTTAGAAAATGTGTCCTTTTCCATAAGATACGATTCAAGGTTAAGTCACGTCTCTCATAGTTTCATCATACGAATTTGATGTCTAAGCAGACAGTGACAGAACTAAGGATAAGACAAGGATAACAAGCAACACAGAAACAAGCCAACAGATGTATTGATGCTGAGGAAACTACTGGCTGGCTGTAAGGATGACCGTATGAACCCACCCCTGTGAGTTTGCCTTCTGCGTCGTCGATGTCACCCTGAGCATCCCGGATGGCCTGTTCCGCATCGCGCTGGGCAACTTCCGCCGCGTCCAACGCTTGTCGTACCTCTTCAGCTGTGGTCTTCACCTTGTCTGCATCCTCCCTGAGAGTTGGGTGGTGAAGACAAGATTATATGACGTGTTTTGCAAGTGTTTTGCAATGCTATCTTAAAACGTCACATGCGCCATGAAGTCAACAAATTTTGACAGATAACACAGGGTTAACCCGAGGACCCATTTTCTGCATAACGCTTATAGTGTACTCACCATGCCAGTTAAATAATCAATGCAATGTAATGCATTTTTAATGTATAATGATAATGAAATTGTTGGTAATCAAGGAACTATGATGTAACCCAACACTAGCCCTTAATAATAGCTAATAACTAGATGGGCAACCTAGGCTCTATGTACAGTTAAACAATAAACAGAACAGACTTTTGAGATGCAAGAAAACCGCTTACAACAAGATCAGCGTGCACTTACTTGGCCTTCATTGCTGCAGACAGCAGGTCCTGTGCAGTCTTCAGGTCGTTCTCTGTGGCCTCCAGAATGGCGTCCACACCTGACAGGGTCTTCACCTTCTCGTCGATGTTCTTCGCCAGATCAAGGATCTGCTGCGGGGTGTACTGGATGTTCTGTGTGGAGAGTGAAAGGACAAATAAGCCACGGCGTAACATGCTACTTTAGAATGAAAAAGGTCTGTGTAATACTACGTAAGATGTCATTTTGTGCAGACGCTCAATACAGTCAATTTTGAAATCTTTGTGTTCCAAAGTTTGCAGTATTTGCTTGTCCACGACTACACTCAAGTACCACAATGTTGTCCCTTATAAAAGTCACAAACTGGTGTCACTTCTGAAAGTACAATCAAGTTACCAACATTTTCCCCTTTTTTGTTATTCCTTGTCATGATGACCATCTCTGGAGGGGAACAGAATTTCTTTTTCTCTCAGAATATGGCAAACATCAATGGATGTGTTGATGTCATCCATAAAATTCACTTCCTGTGGCCTGACATTAACTTACAGTATTACACCTACTACTACTATTGCACCTAACTGACCTTGGCTAGAACCTCCTGGGCCACAGCGAGGACACTGTCTGGGTCGGCGTGCTCGCCCTGGAGGAAGGCGCTGATCTGTTCCAGGAGGGCGTTCACCTTGTCATCAAGACCTGCACAGAAACATGCAAAGTTCTTACCACAACATTGAGGAGTGTCAACACTTTACTCTTCAGGGCCCGAAATTCATTTTTGGGATTAGGAGCACTGGTGCACCCAGCTTAAAAAATTGGGTGCACCAAAAAATTGTTGGGTGCACCACTTAAATCTAAATAGACTGTCAGAAAAACCTAATAACAAGACTTAGTTACATGCTATCAAATTCTTAAACAAGTACCGTGACAGAATTTTTTATTATCTTTCTAACACTTAGATATCAAGAATATGATGTATGATAGTATACTTTGATATCTTAACATACATAAACCCAAGAAAATATTTGGGTGCACCCTGTGCACCCACAGAAAATAATTGGGTGCACAGCTCCAATTTTGGGTGCACCTGGGTGCACATGCACCCACTATTTCGAGCCCTGCTCTTTCAAGACAAGACGACAAACACACAACCTTGGTTGCCAATGGATTGGGTCAGAAGTGAGTACACTTATATGCCAATCAGACTGCCCCACATTTCAAGATGATCAGACACCATACCTTTGAACTTGTCACGGACTTCCTTCGCACGGTCAAGTGCGTTCTGGGCGGACGTTTTGGCATCATCTGCGTCAGTCTTGGCACGGCGCACCTGGAGGATAGAGAAGACCAGCAAATCAGAAAGACCCCAACAATGAAGTAGTGCGCTGTCCTGAACAATTCCAACAACTTTAATTTGAGTGGGATTATGTAATGGAACAAATTCAAAACATCTTTAAAAGTGACAGTCCCAAACACAGATCTGCAGTCTATGGGCGAAAGACAATGGGTGGCCTTCGAGTGTCAAGGTCAAGTGTCTAACATACCTCATCCAGCACGCGCCTGGCTTCATCCTCCACCTTCTGCAGTTCAGCATCTGCCTTCTCGGCACGCTCTTTGGCCGTGTTGGCCACCTCCAGGGCACCCGAGCAGCCCAGGCCCCCACACTTCAGGGTCTGTGGAGTGCCGGAGTAGCAGCCAGCACGGCCGCACTTGGCTTGCTCGCAGGGTGTGGTCTCGTCGATGGGATCTCCACACACCTGGGGCAAAAAGGAAAAAAATTAAATCAGTTTGCTGACCAAACAAGTGTCCAGTTATTTGCAAAATACATAGAGAACAGTTACTCAAGCAACTCTATAGAAAATCTGCTGTACAGAGCTTTCAAAATCTATCCAGTTTCTTATCATAAGTAAATGTTGTCTTGTGTATCTTATTCCCTGGATGTCAAACCTTCATTGATGCACTATAATACATGTTCCTGTACAGTTTCATTGGGCAGGCAAGAGATAACTGTGTGAGTGATACCAATGAAAACTAATGCAAGACTCGCAACACGCAGCAGCTGTTTCCGTACCTTCTCATTAACTTCCCTCAAACTGAGCATGTCGGCCTGGTTTTCCAGCTCAGCGATCTTGTTCTTCAGCTCGTTGTCGGTGTTGCCAAAGTTTCCGGTGTTAGCTGCCATGAGCCTCTCTGCCTCCTCGCGAGTCTGCTCGGACTCTCCGAGGGTGGGCTGCGTGCCGTCAGCCTTCGCCTGGGCATCCTGGGACTTCTGCTGGGCTTCCTTGATGCTCTTGAGAGCCTCTGAAATGCACAAGTCATTCTGAGTGAATTGTCCTGGACTAACGATGGAAGAGATAGACCAACCTTTGGCATAACCTTCCACATTTGTTACTTAACTCAATACAATAGTTTGGAAGCTTTATTTTGCGGGCTATCATACCTATGTAAATATTCTATCCACTGTATTGCATTATGATTTATGTATCAGACTATCAGTGGAAATCTTGTACTTTTATATTCTGTTTGGTGAGCAGATTCCAAAAGAATGTCAAATTTACAATTCCATTCTTTTAATGTCCACTATTTCTGAATGATTAGCATTTTGCGTCATATCATTGGAAAGCTTGTATACTTTCCTACAAAATGATACCTCATTTGTTATGAAACAGGCCAATTTTCCCTGACAAAGCTGACACTGTGTTGGGAAAGGTATCTTGACCCTCTTGTTTTGTGACTCGCATATCTAGTGTTCAACCTTTGTATGTAGAACTCATGACACTTACCGACAGTGTTTGTGTTCTTCACCCTGTCCACATCCTTCTTAAAGTCGTCAACATCTTTGTTCAAGTTGTTCAATCGACCCTCCAGGTCGTCAAGGTCATCGTTAGCCCCCCTGATGTCCTGAGAGGCTTTCCCAAGGTCGTTCTCAATGCCATCAAGAGACTGGTCCTGGGTTTCAAGTTGGTCCCTAAAATTGTGGTATGAAACAATTGTAATGTGTAAATGACTATCACCAATTATTGCGGCCTTCAACATTGTAGCATTGCTGATAGTTACTTATATTATCAATCTCAGGGCCGATGAGCCTTATAACAAGGTAATATCAGAGGGCATAAAGATAACAGCATACTAGCATGTCCTTTAAAGTGACTATCAAGTGTTGCAGTTTAGGTTCCTGAACTGTTTTGTTGAACCTACAATCCAAGTTCTATAACTAGGGCTACAAGAATCCACCCGAATTTAGAATCTCTAGAGAATTGACCAACGAGAAATCAAAACCTACTTTAGCCCGTCCAGTTCTGCCTCCAGTTCCTGGACACCGGTTCCGTCCGGAAGGCCGCCACCCAGCAGGTTTCTCGCTGCGTTCAGGTCATCCTCGATGCCCTTGAACCTGTCGTCGTAAGCACCCGGCACACCGGATGACTCGATGTTCTTTGCACGATCAAGTTCGTGTCTGGTCTCATCTACAAAACGAGTGAAAAAACAATTTGAGTAAAGTTGAAGATGTCATGAAACATAATCAGCAATACACAATATACAATGTACATGCATACAACCTGTCCAAAATATCCTCCTCCAAGGAAAGAACTTACGTTTGTTCACACTCATTGGAAGTCGTCATATGATATTGATGGTGTAGAATTTTCAAGCAGACTGAGACAGCATCAACTGCTAGGACAGTCTTTTCCATAACAATAAAACTGAAATTGGCAGGACACATGTACAACTATCTTAAGAATGGTTTGTCACCAGGTCATCCAGGTTAACGTTGCTGAAGGTTAGACATCCAGGTAATAAGATACGCCAAAGAGCAATAATTCAAGGAACTGGATGTGATTATGGAAATGGTCGGACGTAATTTCATTTTAACATGACGACAAATGTTTGTATCATGACCCTTTACGTCCTACCAAATTCCTCCTGTCATGAATATCTGTCATCTTTCGTCAGTACCCACAAAATGGAAGAATCATGGTCTTACTTTCCAAGCCCTTGATGATGTTGTCCCAGTTGTCGAAGCATTCTCCACAGGGCACGCACTGTGGGAGGTTCCCCCTGGTTCCGCGGGCACACTGGTCGCACTTCATGCCGGTAACACCGGGGCGGCAGCGACACTGGCCGGTGTTCCTGTCACACTGCAGCGTCTCCGAACCCAGAGGATCGCAGTTACATTCTGAAAACAACAATACAAGTCCTTTAACAACATTTCATACATGGAACAATAAATATAAACATAATCTCAATATACGAAGCTGACAGGCAAAATATGAAGGACATAAAACTGTTTTGAAAAAAGATGTAACTGGGAACATATGTAACTGGGAAAATATAAACAGACCAAAAACACTACCTCCCTGTAATTTAGTAGCCTCTTCCAGTGACCATGACTTGGACTGTCATGTCTGATTAATGACTAGTCCTACCATCTCTGAACTCTACTTCCTGTCACCCTGGCAAGTTTGATCTTACTAACCTCTAGTCAATCAAAGGAGTTAAATAACTATATGGACACACACAAACACAAACAGACTGAAAACGAATATAGTAAATACTGCAAGTCAGAAGAACTCACCTGAGCACTGGGATCGTGGGTCTCCCCAGTAGTTGGTCTCGCAGTCTGTGCAGGTACGTCCTCCAAACCCAGGCTTGCAGCGACACTGTCCATCAAACTGTGAGAAGAAAGACGACTGGTCAAAATATGCAAATCATCGTTGTGCTACTGTTATGTTCATGAGTTATGATGACATCATTAGGTCTCAAAAGTGTTTGCCATCTTGTTCTAAGTCTAGGCTTACGCCTTTAAACAGAATTTCCATTCAACCTCATCTGTGTCGTCCCTCGTGATCCTTGGAGTTCAATTGTTGACGTTGTCATTGCTGGGAAGGTGCACTTATGCTTGGGATTTGTATCTATCAGGTTTAACTTACAAACTGTACATTTTGCTATCAAGGTCTGCTTCTAGTTTGAATACACCAATGGCCTCCATGCAAATTGCCAGTAAACTTCCCTTCTGTTGTCTATCATTTTCTGCACAGAAACACTTAAAAACAAACCTCATTGCACTGAGTGGAGAGGGAGTTGACCGGATCACAGCTGCAGGCCTCGCAGCCTCTTCCGCTGGCGATCTTCCAGTAGTCGGGGGCACAGCGATCGCACTGCTGACCAACCACGTTGGGCAGACACGGACACTGCCCGGTGGCACGGTCACACTCGCACAGGCCTCCGTCCTGACAACGGGCGCGTGTGCGGTCTGTTCCCAGCATATTACACACGCAACCTACGAAGGAGAAAACAAAGTCAGTAAACTGTCTTTTCTCTTAGCCTTCTCTGAGGTTGCCCTTCATGCAAGTGAATTGGATAGGGCTTCCAACAAACACTCCTACATAAAACTTGTCAGCTAACCTAACACACTGTAATGTAAACATTTGGCTCTCTCCCATGTGAACTGCAGAGTTTTTTTTAAAAAAAACCTGTGCCTTTCACAAGGAAAGGAGCCCAAATGAACTCTCGACAATAACGCCAGACATGTACAGCATGCACCAGCTACACCTAGACTTCCCATGCAGAGAGGCATCACACCAAGCTGCAGTACCGGTACCAGTACCTCTTGGGGCAGGGGGCGCTGGGATATAACAACCACCACAACCACACCCCTGCTGGCAACGACAGCCGGCCTGACACGGGCGGCGCACCCGCGGTGCCTGCTGCGCCTGGGGTCGTTGTACGACCTCCACAAGCCTTTGTGGCACTCGCCGTGCTAGAGGGCACACACAGGGCACAAAGCACATGCCAGCAACCAACCGATGGAGCCTTTTTTAACGTCACAGTTCAACTGCTGGGATGGTTTTATTTTGCCAGATTCAAGAAGGGACTTTTGCAACTTTTGACTGAAAAGTGATGTGCCAATGGGCAAGTGATGTAAGCAAATATCTTTTATCCATGAGCAAAATAAGAGGCAAAATCAAACTTATCCCATGCAGTTGAACGTGCTCCAAATACGTTTAAGCTATGGCAAGGCTTACTTACCGAGCTTGTTTTCGTTTCATCAAAAAGCAATCAGCACATTTTCTTTCATTGTGAAAAAGACCTTGCCTGAGAAAGCAACGAGCGTGCACTTTTTTCATCAAGGCTCCACCATGGTTGGTTTCCAATAACACAAAATGAACAGCAAAACAGAAAAAACATTCACATTCAACAACATTCACAGTAGAAACACCGTCACACCACACAACCTGCATTGACCTGAGTTCCCAACATGCAGTGTCAATGCCGCGCACCAATATACCAACACAACATCACACGATTGAGGTGTTAGATTTCTAGTAGGACAAGATGCCACCCGCGTCAATGTCCACCTTGATACCTGGGCAACATGATCACAGCCACCAACTGTATACTTCCTGGCAAGCATTGATACTTGGTCGTGGTGTCGCATATGTGCAAATGCAGCTCTCAAATGTACATTAACAAGCAGTCCCATGGCAGGACAACATGTCCACCACAGCAGAGAAAGCTTGTCTTAGTGTGTGCAAAGACATCAAATTGTCTATTTAAGATGTTGCTTACAACAAATCATGAATGAATGATTGAATGAAAATGAGATAGTGGATGATTGAGTGTATGAATTAATTAATTAATGCAAGTATGAATGAATGAATGAATGAATAAATGAAATAGAAAAAAACATTCTGGGTCAGAAATGCAAAGCAAAGCAATTTATCAAAGCTGACAAAAATCTCTCAGGATTTTTGTCTTTTACACAATTAACGGGTAGTTTCTATGGGGTTTTAGGGGTTGGGAATGCAAAGCATTATTATATACTGATTTGGGAATTATGCAAGCTGACTAAGGTTTACTTTTTATTTGCCTTTTGCCAGACTTCAAGCCGTTTGCCCATGATTACGTGCTGTGTCACTGCCACCAACAGCCAATTCTTGTACCAAAAGCTGCAGTCCAGGCTTTGATACCCTTTTTAAGTGGACACATTGACAAGTCACAATGTGTTTTCGCCACAGAAGCTTCATGGACAACATTTGGTCAATCGTACTGCGACTGCTGAGTCACCCAAAATTCAACAGAGCGCTGCATGAATTTCATACAATCATACTTCATAGATAAAGAGAAAACCTTGTTACTCTTTCTATGTTTTGTTGTCTTAATCTTTTTACACTTTTATACCGTGCATCATATTTCAAATATAAAATCAAGGGTCACACGGGTCCAATTCTGAGCACTCAGCATCGCAGTCCAGTGGAAAGGGGGCCCAAAATAGGGTGCCATGATTTTTCCGGGTCCATGTCAAAACTGAAGGCGAGCAGATGTTATCCATGAAAACTGATTTACGTGGCTTTATCCATGTGAAACTCCTCATCATGTCCTGCCTTGCATCAGAGAAACCTGCCACCTACAAAGCTTAGCCCCCAAAACACCTGGTACATAGAATACATTTCCAGGGAGAGAAATTAACAGGGAAGCAAAGGGTTTGCAAGGGTGGATTACATTTCTGCATGGGAGATTGGGGGGCAAAAAAGTGTCATGGTGTCATATGTAAAAAGAGTGATCAAACAGAAAATCACTATCATCACTTGGTAAATGAAAATTTAATTTTATAATTTAAAGCATTTCTATGCGTATGTGCTTATTGCCAATTTCGATCCCTGGAAGCGTTTGAGAGTTACCAAGCTGGCAACTATGTGCAGTACCGTCCCCAAGAGCAAAACATTGTCCGACGCCGAGCAAAGCAGAAAGATGCGTCTGTAGCAAAGACGAATCAGGCGTAACATGTAGGAAATGGTCTTTAGAAGCGGCTCATGGCGCATTCTCATGCAGTGTACCTTCAAGTTCAAGAAGCAGTCACCCACAAGCAACCCTCTGGTTGTGTATGAGGAATAGCATGTTTCATCCACATGTTATGTTATGAGCAAACCCTGTTACGTAAAAAAGACTTTTCTCCGAGCAGCACTTGCTCCGAAAATGCTCCATGCTGTTGGGTTAGGCAGGGGAGCCCCGAGAGAAGCATTTCCTCCCGTTCACAACCACCTTCTCCGCTCTGACCTGTACAGCACTTACTAGGTTGCTGTCTGGTGGTGGGGCCTGCTGGCCTGGGGGGGACTGGCCCTGGCCTGGCGAGGGGGGCTCGTGGCTTGGAGGAGAGGGGGACTCGAGGCCTGGCGAACGGATAACCAAGAGCCCCTCTGGACAGCTGGTTGTAATGACCGTACAAATCTGTGGTTTCCCTTCGCTTTCGGAGCAGTTTGTTAAGGCCTGTCTCCTCATAGTTGAGGGAATTTGACAAGACCTGGAAACTGACAGCTGTAGAGTGGAGAACACATGGAAGAAGTGCAAGGGAAGCAGAGTACTACTAGTAGTACTACAGCCACAGTCAGAGTTGCTAGTTAACACTAGTTGCTACTTGTTTTCAGTATAATTGCGGCACGAGTAAAAATTATTATATTACAAAAGCACATCTACGTCATGTGCGCTTACTACTTGGTGTGAAGAAAAAGGCATGCAGGCTGTGGGGTTAGACCAAACCACGGGATGGTTGGACAGTACACGTAGGGCAGCCCGGAAGAGAAGCATACAGCAAAGGGTTTTCCAGAAGGAAGATTCACAAATGTGACTGACCAGGGAGCACCACATGAAATTGGCCCCAAACACCTCAGGAACAGTTTAATAGGATAAACTTTTCGTCACCAGTGATGATAAGAAAAAGAAAAAAATACAAGAGAATCAACGGGAGGGTTGTGTCAGTTATAAAGGATGATTTGAGTTAATAGCAGGAGGGTGTAAAATACACTTAGGTATTTCTTTTCCAAGCACAGAAGTGGAGGGGGGTGTTGAGGAACTGGGGCAGATCGGCAGGGGAGGGGGGGACTTCAGGGGGGGGGGGGTGGGTTATAAGCTTTCCCTCCCTTCACACCATATCATTTAAACACTGGACCAAACTCTGGAAAAAAATCAGCTGTTATGCTTCGGCAGACGACTGCATAAACTCGTCGTTGTTACACACAGCCATTTAGCATGGTTTAGACAAACAAAAGCCAATAATATGTGCCACCGTAACACGAGACCGCAATGCTCGCCGGACTTACGCTTGCAGTCTTGGTCCTTGGCCGTGCCATAATAGCCTGCTTGGCAGCGGTCGCAGCGGGGTCCTTCCGTGTTGTACAGGCACTTGAGGCATTCTCCCGTGCGGCTGTCGCACGCGGACGAGTCGGTCATGTCGATGTTGTTGTTGCACTCGCACCTGCGGCAGCTGCCGCCGGGGACCTCTGGGTTGCCGTAGAAACCAGGTGCACAGCTGTCGCATCTGGGACCTGTGGTAAAAAACACAACACTGTCAGATGCCTTCCACAAAATCATAGCAAATTCAATCCAGTTATTTGAGGAATGAACCAAGACTGATTGTAGGGAAGTTATACATACAGTGTACATTAGTAGTTTTCTACATATTTTTGTTTTATTTATGGTGCTACTTTTCTTTAGGTGAACTTACGTGACAGCTTATAAAGATCCTACAGACAGAAATTTCTCTTTCCTTTTCAACAACCCCCTTTTCAAAGACCCCCCTCTGAACTCTAAGGAAACAGCAGAGTATGAAGCCTGACCAGTGTATCCCTCGTTGCAGTTACAGATGACTGCCTGGCTGCGCGGGTCCTGGTAGCACCTGTCCGCAAACTGGCGGCCGCTGCTGATCCCACCGGGACACATGCACTCCCTGCACGGCTGTGAGCCGCCTGGCTGTAGGCGGGGGTCGCCATAGTAACCATCCTTACACCTGGAAAGAAAATCAACACAGTGTTTTTAATGTTTGCAATTGGAGCAGGTTCTTATTGGCTTTATTTTCAATTACACATTTCGATTTTGTACAAGGAAATTAGGACAATAGTTTTGTATGATTTATCATTACAGTTGAGGGCGTTCCATAAATAAGTTACATCAAAGAATACAGCATTAAAGTTGTTAAGTGGACAACATTTTGTGTATTTTTTGTATCAAGCATTAGGTTATCAGTTGGTGCAAAAGAGGATATAACCAGTAAATACACACGCTTCAAAGGCAAAAACTACAGGAAAGAAGAGTGAAGATGAGTTCTAGACTTACGTCTGACAGAACTGCCCGGCCGTATTGTCCCTACAGTCGATACACGAGCCTGTGACGGAGTCGCAGCGGTCGGCGTGGCCGTTACAGTTGCAGCGCTGGCAGTTAGGGAAGTTCCAGAAGTTGTCCTGGCAACGGTTGCAGCGGCGGCCGTAGGCCCCGGGGTTGCACAGACACTGCCCATTGCTGGGGTTACAGAACAAGTCGCGGGAACCACTGGCATCGCAGTCACAAGCTGCAGGAGTTGAGAAAATGTGTTATTACAAGAAGTCTGAGGGTCACCCAACTGAAGGATTGCATGTATCCTGGTATTTCACTTTTTCTACAAAATCTACATACTAAGCAGATGTTCTTGTACCCTATTCTTTATTGACAAACTGAACAAGTCTGGCTAAAGATGAGCTCTACCACCTCTGACCTGTACTTTCAGACATATCAGCAAGTCTGACCATTACTGCTATCTTCCCACTGACATCCTGTTACTCTACTAACAGTGCACTCAAATCACTACAAACATAAACCAACCCAAACAAAAACTTACTTTGACTCTACAAACTGAGTCAAAAAGCAATACGAAAATCATACAGTGTACAAGATGTAAAACATCTTT
Organism: Branchiostoma floridae x Branchiostoma belcheri; assembly: GCA_019207045.1. Classification (NCBI taxonomy): domain Eukaryota; kingdom Metazoa; phylum Chordata; class Leptocardii; order Amphioxiformes; family Branchiostomatidae; genus Branchiostoma; species Branchiostoma floridae x Branchiostoma belcheri. The sequence goes on from CM033027.1 coordinate 10,310,355, forward strand.
ACCTCTACATCCCTGTGGGCCGAGGCCAAAGGTCGCAGGGCAGCACATGTCGCAGCGTCGGCCAATCACATTGTTCCTGCACGGGCACTGCCCTCCCTCGGGATCGCAGACCGTGCTCTCGGCGCCGTTGACGTCACAGTTACAGGCTGGTGGGGTAAAGAACAACGTAATCAATACCGTGACGCACTTTTCTCCGACATAAGTCGAACTCCAGTTATTCTTTTAGAGTCTGTCATCAAAAGTTTGTGTGGCAAAGAGTACAAGCACTTGAATAAGTATAGACAGGACAGAAAAGTAGAAAATTGTGTGTCATGATTATAATGAAAGGCATCCATCACCAATATCTTGGATACAGGAGTGCTTGACACCAATTTGCTAGAAAAGTTCTGATTCTATAAGGGTTTTTCCAGCCACATCTAGCTGTATAAACCTTTTGAGACAGACTTTTCAACTGGACAGTTGACCATGTCTCAGGAATCGGCAAATCAGAAATACAGCCATACAGGAATGTGAAATCCCAGGAAAGATGAAGTGGCAGATTATACTACAAATCAAAAAAAGGGGAAAAATGCAAAAAAGGAACAGTGTAACATAGGAGAGGCCACATTAATCAGAAACATGGGACTTTTTTTACCCTCAAATGTCAACATTTTTTAATGTGCATGCATTGGACTCATAAGACCATTTGAGAGACTCAAATCTCACTTTCTTCAAGAATGCCTTTTCCAGCATCTACATTCACATGTGTATCTGAGAATAAGGATATTCATGGTGAACTTGCATTTCAAGTTCAGCATAAACTACATCCACTTGCATGTCTGTTCTTGGTGTAGTAAACAAGAATTTGTAGTTTTTGCAATGTTTGTCACCTAAACAACACTTCCTTGTTTTCATTATATTTCAATATGTTGCTCAGGAAATTATTGCAAATTTTCACTGTGTTCTGACTGATGAGGCCTGAGAAAATGAGGGATACTTACGGGTTCCTTCAATGAGCATGAAGGTTGGGAAAACACAAATCACACACACAGAAAAAAAGAGATCATTCAATTAACAAGACGTCCAACTGCACAATGCCAAAATCCTCATGCACACAGTTTGAGCATTCAATGGTAAAAGATGTTTCTAACAAGTCTTGTATCTAATTACTTCTAGATTCTATGACATCCTTATCTCACATAGGAGAGCTTAATATAAATCTTTCTCATACAATGATCAAGACAAAATATCTATATCTATCTCATGCCACATAGCAGAATATTGATGTTTTCTCAACTCTTGACTACATGTATTGCTTTTAGCATGCAATTCACATTTAAGCAATACCCCTGCCTACTATACCTTCAATAATCCAACTGATGCAACAATGATACTTTTCCTTGGTTAAAGACATTGTAGACTCTGACGAAGAATTACAACAGAAATGTTGAGTAATATACATGGTGCCCAACTTACGCATGCCTCCGTTGTGCATGATAGCGGAGATGCTCCGCACCATGCTTTTACAGATGGGTGGGATCTGGGGCTTCAGCACGGGAAGGTAGTTCTCCTGGCAGCGATAGCGCTCGAACTCGTCCCGACGCGACTGTCCCTCTTGTCCTTGGAAGATGGGCACGCTGGTGTACCTCGGTACGAGCACAAGCTACAAGTGGCACAGAGGAACAGTTGTAAAATATTAGCCCGATGTTATTTCTATGCAAACGCCTTCTAAGAGTGACATTCAGAGGAGCATTCCTTGCAATACACATTTAACAATACACATCCCAGATAGCTGACTGTCAGCAACAAACTGATTCAGTATGTAGCCAGGGATGTCAAGCAAACAGTGATGAAGATGTACCCTTTGTATCACGTTATGAATTCACAAGATGACTCCAGTCATGAATGAATGAAGAAGATCTTTACTTTACTTAGCGCTTACAAGCTAAGTACAGGTCAGGGTGATAAAGTCCTAGGTAGTTCTGAATAATCTAAGTATAAGTAATAGTACCAGTGTAGTGAGAATGTGTTACCTTACTACATTTACATGCAAATACAAAGTCTGTATATGAAGTGAGGTGGCTTACCGAATCGAACAGGATGGCAGCCTGGGGGTTGGTGCGGCCGCTCTGGTAGGAGCGGAACTCCACCTTGATGGTGTACTCCTTCATCTCCTCCAGACAGAACGGTGTGGCCATCACACGGTACCTGGAGTGACAATTGCATGTGTTAGCCCTACACTTCAAAGCATCATGTCTCTTTAGACCTAGGTAGACTTAAATTGAAATATGGGACTGAACCAGGGCTGTCTGCGGCCATAATTTTTTTTCATTTAGGACTAGGTGCCCACGTTAATGATTTTCATGCAAATCTATCATTTTAAGCTAACAAAACGCATTTTCTTGAAGTGAAGTTCACATGTTTCCAGCAGACTGGGTAAAATCATTTTCCATCCCAATAAGCAAATTTCTGGGACAAGATGGAGGGACAGGTCATGAAGACACCCTGGACTGGACACCCAAACATTTAGGTACCTGCTTCCAGGAGGAAGAGAGGTGCTGAGGACATCGTCGGAGGGGATGGTGTTTCCACAGATGCTGCTGGTCTCGATGATGCCCGGGCGGGTCAGCGTCACGCCCACCTCGTCCCAGGAGTCGGGCAGCTGCGGCTCGTAGCGAATCACGATGTCGTACTCCATGGACATGGGGATGTTGTTGATGGTGAACTCCAGGCTGCTGCCCTCCCGCATCGAACGGAACCCGGGGCCGGTCCACGTCCTGGTGGCGCCGGGAACACACTGACGCATGTCGATCTGGGCCTCCTGAACAGAACATTGGGATGCAAGACATGAGTCTGATTTTTCATCATAAATGTTTCTTTTCCACTCTTATAATACTAAACTGTAATAGGCTTTACCCTTATAAACACATCACAAATTCAGTAGAAAACAGAGTGGACAAGCTAACCATTAACTGTTTAAGTAGCTAAACTTCTATTTTGAATATAGCAAACTCAGATGGATAGCAAAATATGTTGGGAGCTTTTAACACTTGTTAACACGTGTAATAAGTTAACATTGTAGGTTGTATGAAAAAATTAAAAATACGGATGTTCAGCCGAGTCAGTAGCATATTTAGGATACACATTTGAGAATCTGTGCCTACAAATAACGCGACCAACTCACTCCATTGGGCAGGGCGTCTTCAGCCTCGTACTTGTAGTTGTCCAGGTTAATAGCGTAGAAGCCGGGCTGGACTTCGTCGCAGCGGCGTCCGGTCATGTGAGGACGGCACTTGCACTGCCCATCTAGCTGGTTGCACTGGCTGTCGATTGCACCGCCCGGGTCGCAGTCACATGGCCGGCAACCTTCCTCGATGTCGCTCAGGCCGAAGAACCCAGGCTGTGGTGGATGGGGTTATACAGAGTTAGGAGGATGTCTAAAACACAGTCAAAACTGTACAAGTGACTACCTTGACATGAGGACCAACTGAGCCATGTATATTTTTGGCAGTCTCTAAGATAATTGATCGCATTGCCACAAGCATTAATAATCCTGTATAAAGTGACCACCTGTCAACACAGACTATCCTTTATTAGTCCCTTGAGTGTCTTCTTGGTCAATTTGTTGTTCTTGCTCGTAAAAATGCTGACAAGCTGAACTTGTAGATAAACTTGTCAAGTGACTCTGATGTTCACACACAACATACCAGAATAAGTAAAAGAACTCCAAGGCCCTTCCCATCATTTCTGCACTGAAATCAAAGGGAAGGAATTTTTCTCCCTCTTATTACATCCATAGCTTGCAGTGTAAGGTGATTCAAATGCTCCCCGTTTATACTCTACATATGATGCCATCTCTTGTACATTTTTCTCTACGTCAAAAACAAACCACATACCACACAGCTATCGCAGTTCTTGCCGGTGACATGGCGCTTGCAGATGCAGTCTCCGGTCCGTGGGTCGCAGGTCTGGTCACGAGACGTTCCGATGGGGTTGCACTGGCAGGCTTTGTGAGAGATACATATATACAGTTACTAATGTACAACACGACTCCCATGTACCACCCTCTACATATGTGCTGACCCATCAGAAAAACTTAAAACAGAAGCGATGGACCTGGAAGTTCAGCAGGAGTCATGTCAAAATATTTCTTTTCGGGACTTGAACTTTGCCGTCTTCATTTTATTCTTCTTTTCTTCTGTATTGTATATTACATGACATGTATCTTTTGATTGTTTGTCTGGGGGAACTTTCCCTTCATGTTTGCACAATACTATACTTCCAGGTCCATTCTTTAGACAGCAACACCTTCATTCCTTCAACCACACCACAGGAATTTGGGTTGACTGGTACCACAGGGAGTCTTTTGGATAACAGCTGAACTTATAAGTACAGACCAATGTGTGCTGACTTGACCTTGAACAGGGCCCTTGATCTAGGGACAGAGGTTGGGAGAGGCAGCCTTGAAGGTCACTTCCTTCATGTCTTCAGGCAAAAGGACGAAATAGTTTTTTCAACATATGTTCTTCAGTCATGAATAAGATAAGACCGTGTCTGCAAAATTTATATCTACTTGTACCTTTTCAAACTGTCCAGCTAAGCAATACTACAGAGAAGGCTAGTTTAAGCCTGTAGACACCTTTAAGATTGCAGTGGTTTAATTTTTGGGTGAGGACAATAAGGAGTGTTTCCAGTGGTTTTGACAGTGGTTGTGCCGTAGCCACAACTTGTACCGCAAAAATTTCAGTATCCGCAGAAGCTTTGGTCGTTTGGGAACAATTTCCTCCCTAAATACCTACTTTCTCTTGACGCTGACTACAACAGTATTCTGTTTTGTACTTCTGTGAGGCTTCACTCCATTAGAAGAGGTACACCAGTGCTTGGGCAACATACATCCTGTGTTCAGCCTATTGTTAACATTGACCCATGGTGTTGTGGGTTCAGCTCGGCACTGCAAAAACATATCCACTTCGATGGAGAAGAAAGGCCAGTGAAACGTTTTACTTTTAAACAAGACATTGTGTCAGTAAACCTTTCCTATTGTGGTATGCAGGGGTACTTAAAACTCCATTTTTTAAAACCATAGTCTGTCCTGAGTTTTACAATGTGTGAAAAGATTGTAGGTTTTTTTTTCCGGCAGGTATAAACCTTTCAGTGGGTTTAGCCTGCACAGTAAATGATAGGTGTCTGCATTCCTTGCAGATTTTGGTCCTCCCAGCCTTCAGTGGGCCTAGGCTCCTAAAAACTGTTGACAAAACCATAGTCTGTCCTGAGTTTTAGTATGTGTGAAAAGATTGTAGTTTTTTTTCTGGTAGGTATAAATTTTCTCCACAACTTTCAGTGGGTTTAGCCTACACCATAAATGATAGGTGTCTGCATTCCTTGCAAGGTTTCGGCCTTCCCAGCCTTCAGCGGGCCTGGGCTCCTAAAAACAGTTGACAAGTCACATCCTCTCCCAGGGTCCAGACCTTGCAATTTTGTCATTCCACCCCGGGCCCTCCAATCAGGTCTGACCGACTGCACACGCCCGTGCGCGGACGGGCTATGATTACGAGTACCCCGCGACAATGGCGGCCTGTTCAACCCGTACGTCAGGTCAGAGGTCAGCGCGCGGAGGTCGGAGTAAGTGGCGTTTATTAAAAGGCTCCCTGCGACACCTTGCAATCCCGTCCCTTTGAAGTGTCCAGGCCAGTCCCTTTCCCCACCAATCTGCGACACCTGTGAACTGGCAATTGGGTTAGCCATGTGCTCCAGGCAGGGCATGTGGAATGTGGTTACCATGACAACAACCCTGATTTGCTGGGTGCTCAGCAGAGTAGACAAAATTTTAAGGTGTTAAAAAGCTTTCTCTTTGTTGATTCACGGACAGTTGGAGCTTAGTTTGAGAGCATGTTGCTCATTTTCCAAAGGGGTCTCAATTTTAACCCCTGAAAAAAGTTTCAAATAGATATTTTAAATGGCATTAAAAAGTATACAGACAGATGCATCCGTAACATACATTCTTATCCAACACAGTGTCGTAGTCAAAAAGAATTTGAGGCCATCACTGGCCATTGTAATTGGTGATGTTCAGTGACTGGAGAACCGGGAATATCTTTCCACCAAATTTGAATGAATTGTTCTGCATAACATTGCAGTTTGCATCCACTTCCATATGCCTTGAAGAAGGTAGAACACCACAGTTAAGAAGAACAATTAAGCACAGGAGAGCACATGTCAAACAAAACACCTTGTCACCTTGTGAGAATGATGTGCAACCAAACCAGAAAAAATGCAAAAATGAGGCGTTATTCATTTTTTTTGCGGCAGCTCCAGTAGTTTAAAAGTTGTGCGTGTGTGAATTGCTCTGCAGCCCCGGCCACCAATGTTTTCCATCCGTTACGACTTACGACCGTTTTGGCGTAGACCGGGCACGTAGGGCCACATGGGCTGGCCCTGTCGGAGCCAGCTGCTGCTCTCTGGTTCGTCGGCATGCAACTTATGAGGGACCAATGGGGTCGCTGCGTGTCAAATGTCGGAGGGGACAAGACAGAAACATGCCACACGTCAACGCAACATACACAATACAACATCACAAAACAAGCAACATCACAAAACAACAGATGCAAAGCTTTTACATACAGTTCGAACAGGACACAACACGTAAACAAGACTAGACAGGTTGCATAACAGCAAACAAACACAGAAAGAAGTTAACAGGTATCTTTACTTATCTAATGTTCTTTATAAAAGTATAGCGATTTCACATTGCAGGTTGCAATACATGTTAAAAATCTAAAACCATTCAAGGTGCTAGCAAATTTTTCTTGTAATCAATCTTCTGAAGCATAAGTCTCAATTACAAGAGCAGAGTGAATTAAGTCGAAACATGAAAATTTTGACAATGTTTCAAAAAGCAGCTACATGATTTTAAACAGACAATACAGGAATTTAAGAACATACCAAAAATTTTTGCAAAATATCAAAACATTTAAAGACGGTATGCAAATGTAAAAAGAAACTTATAGATCAAAACCGAAGACGACAAACAAGACACAGAGAACAGAAAGCTTCTGTACATGCCAGCATCTCTCCCTACCTTCACATCCTTCGGGGTTGTCTGCTCGCATGTTCCAGTATCCACCCCTGCAGCGATCACAGCGCTCTCCGTCCACGTTACGCTTGCAGATACAGCGCCCGGCAACCAAGTTGTTGGCAGGGTCCGTGCGGCTCTCACACTCCCCTCCATTCACTGCACCATCAGGGTCACAGTCACAGGCTGTATTGGTATGTGTAAAAAAGACAATTAAGCCATAATTGATGGGTTGATGTTGTGATTTGATTAATATCAGCATGAAATTCACGTTTTTCGTGGGTCACCTAATAGGAATATCAGATTCAAATCTGAGAGCTTTCTTTCTGTCATAAAAACTAAAAATGAATAAGAAGTTGTAGAAAGGGTAACAAGAGGTTGAACTCATACCTCCGTGGAATATCTATCTAAGTTTTTGTCAATTGATTATAGAGTTTATTGAGAATTTCTTGCTAATTCTGTTCTTTCAAAGATACTTTGGACCAAGGCAAAGCCAACCTTCCAATCCTGCTAGTATCTGTATACACCATCTTCTGCCTCACATTCTATCACTCTACAATATTCATATAACTCGTTACATGTACACACTCCAAGAGAGAACAAAACAGACAGAATAAAAATAATGCCTTTGCTTGTATGTATAAATACTGGATTTAAACTTTTTCAGCATGACACATGAGGAAGAAACATCTCAAAAACCATCAACAAAGTGCTCCCTGTGTTTGCATATAGCATATCCACTCCAAGCTGGATGGATGTGCAACCTATTACTTGTAGTCCTCCCCCAGTAACCTACTGTGCAGGGGATATTTCAACATCAAAGGCCTCTGTGGGCCCAAGTGGTCAAAAGAGGACCATAACAAATTAGAGGCTAATTGTTTCCATGGCTCTGACATTGACCCATCTGCTGTGCAAAGTATGCAATACTGCCAGCCCCCTCTAATGGCTAGTAATGCCTTCTGTGCACTGAGTTATTGGGTCTTTGGCAAAATGCCGTTATGAATAAAGGAAGTATTGGGTCCCTGTGCAGATTCTGTCATTTAAAATCTTTCAACGACAACAGATGGTTTTCAGGTTTCCGTTTTGCAATGCACTAGATGGAAAGCCTGAAATGTCAGCATTGTATAATTCAAACATTGGCATGCCTTAGACTTAGGTTCTTCAGCCTGCACTGTTAGCAAAGTCCGTATGTTGTAAACATACATCTTTTCAAATTAGCTTGCTGAGCTTCACTTTGCCCTAGTTTTTCATCCTGCGTCCAAACAAAGGGCTTTCTCTCAATCATCCAATCAGCTGCAAGAATGCAGCGCACCACTTCTGGGTCAACCGGGGTCAACGATAGTCGCTGCCGATGTTAATCTGATAAAGTAGACACGTAGCACTTTATCGATTGGTCGAGCGATCCAGCGCTCAGCGTGCGTTGGGTTTATAGGGGCATTTATCAATGTCGAAAGTCTCTTCTAAGCAGATTTCTTCAAAGGAAAAGAAAGGACCTGGCAAGATAGAGCTGGGAGAATCTGGCCACTGTCCATCACCAGCCTGCGACCTTCAGGGGTCACGGTCTGATGCGGGAGGGGGGCGTTTCCATGTCTGCTGTCTCCTCTGCCCACCATGCAATCTAATCAAGTCAGGGAAAATTTGATTGCCGTCTGACGGGAGGTGGAGGGAAAGCTAATTTAGGCTACACCTTCACTACACTTATCAAGATGAAGATACCCAGGATTGACATCTTGACTGGGCGGAATCAAATTAAGACGGAACATGTATTAAGGTGTCCCCGTACTGCAGGGCGAGAGAAGCCAAGTGATAAATGAGGCGCACTGTTTTAACAAAATTAGGCATACACAAATAAATCCAGACCTTTGGCTTTGCCAATTGTGAAAGATATTGGATATCATGGAAAGGGATGTAGAAATTTCCAGCAAAATTGGGAATATGCAAATACATCCAGGCCTTTGCCTTTCACAAATCATGATAGGCAATGGTTATCATACACAGCAACATAGAATTCACAGCAACTTAAGTGTTGGATTACAGTCGAAAACAGTAATGTTTTACGAGCTTGTGAAAATCTATATCTTTTAGGTGGCCTAAAACATGGAATGAGGTTTCTTTTTACTTTTCTCAATCTGTCCGCTAAAAGTTGTCAGCGGTTTAGCACTTAAGTTAAACAAGCATTTACGGTTATCACTTAAACAAAAGTGGGCACCAGTTGGATCCAACCCAAGTCTGAAGTGTAAGAAAAATATCTTTTTCTTGGGGCAGTCAGGAGGAACTACCTCTGAACTTTCCAAAAATCATAAGTCTTTTGCAATTGTTTTATTTTAGCAGTTTTTGCTGGATCACTTATTTATGCCACTGCAAATGTCTTCATTGCATGACTACTACAGAATTGTTTAACACAGCAAAAACATCCTTTTCCCTCCTACCACAAAATAAAACCCCAACCAAAACTAAACATCATGACCTCAACTGCCTAGAAAAATGCACAAGTATACTAACGTAGACAGATGTTGGGGTCGCGGATGTCCTTGTTGGGGTCCTGGTAGTAGAAGGGTTTGCACTCCTCGCAGTTCCTTCCCATGGTGTTGTGCTGGCAGTCATCGCACACGCCACCGCTCACACGCCCAGTCTGCTCGTACACCGCAGGGTCAAAGTGGCACTTGTTGGAGTGACTGTTACAGTTACAGCCTGGAAAAGAAAACATGTACTTCATATCATCATGTTTAGGACAAATAGGTAAAGGTCCCATATCCTTTGACACTATAGGGGCAGCAGATGTTGACCAAGTGTGTCCAGCCACAGTCCAGGGCAAGGTAAAGGAACTTCCACCATCAAACCTGTACATGGCTATTAGCTACATGTATTTTACATCACACTGATCTTAACAGGTGGCAGTCCTGAGATCACAAGCCAGGCCTCCCAGAAAAAAATAAACTCCTAAGGATGTCTTGCCAAAGTTTATTACAAATCTATTATATCTATTCAAAATGCAGTACATTACACAGACCTATAGGCAGCACAAGCTGATTACATAGGTCTACAGATTTAGAGGAACATTTTCTTTTCTTCCATAAACGATTTTCATTCTACATGAACATCACCTTATTGGTAGACATAATGACAGTTAGTAACGTACGTTTGCAGGCGTTGGTTTCCCGTCCACGCGCGGGTCTCCAGGGTTGGTCGTTGAAGAAGTCCTGACAGGCCTCACAGTTCAGACCTTTGGTGTTGTGCTTACAGGCACACTTGCCATGCACCTGGAAATCACACAACCAAAATCATCAATCTAACTTCTCTCTGCTAAGATAGACATTTGGCACCAACTTTGCATTGGTTATGGGGATAGGGCAGGGGGAAAGTTGTGCAAAAATCAAACACCTGTCACCTGTGAGTAAGCTTATTAGCTCTTTTCCTTCTCTATCTAAAACCTGGTATGTTTTTTATACCAACTTGATGACAGGGTTAGGCAGTAGGTTCTACTAGTACGTCTAGGCTAACAGTTGTTTAATTTCTGCAATTCAGACATTATTTATGTAAAGCTTCATTGCTAGCACATATATCAGGGATAGTTTTTAACTCCCTCTTCTCTTCTCTTCTCTTCTCTTCTCTTCTCTTCTCTTCTCTTCTCTTCTCTTCTCTTCTCTTCTCTTCTCTTCTCTTCTCTTCTCTTCTCTTCTCTTCTCTTCTCTTCCCTTCCCTTTTGTAGGGAATTGTTTGCAACAAACTTTTCTCTGGTACCAAAACCTACAAGTACACATCTTTATGGTGAATAGAACAACTTACCATTCCCTCCACCGGAGTCACTCCATCCACAGGTTCGCAGGTCTCGGCGTGGCCGTAGCAGAAGCAGTTTCCCCTAACGATCATGTCGTACACGGCGTAGTAGTACTTCTCGCGGATCTTGGGCCGGTTATCCAGCAGCTCGTCTCCCAGGGTGTGCAGCTTGGTGAAGTTGATGCGGAGGTTGGTGATGCGCAGGAGGTCACGCACTTCCTGGCTGTAAGGGTCGACGACCTCCAGGGCTGGGGGCAGCACCCTATAGATGACCTGCACAAGAAGGTAAGACAGTGAGATATAGGAACACCCAAAATTTCTTACGATAAAATGCTGGAGACGAAAATCTAATGATCAATACTTCCTCTTCATGTTGTATTTCTCTGTGATGTTGAATCTTACTCCTATGTCCTGAGAGAAAGAGAGAGGGAGAGAGAGAGAGAAAGGGGGGGGGGGGAAGATAGACAGTGTCAGAGTATGTGTGTGCATGTGTGTGTGTGTGTGGTGCATGTTATTTGACAGTTTGTGGCAGAATACTATATGTAAGACATTTACCGTTCTATGTATGTAAAGCAAGACATTCTTATTCAATGGCAACAAATCCGTGATACATGTTACTAGATTCCTTTGGCCTTATTGAAAGAAGAGGCTCTTACAACAGATTATCTGTGATCAGAAAATAAAACAGTACAGCACATGGCCTGAACAGCACAGGACCACCTGTACTAACAGTGCCTTGTGTTTCTCTGTCAGCAAGTTTGTATTTGCTGTAGGGGCAGCCCAAAACAATTTGTACAAGGGGAGGGTATCTGAAAATTGCAAAATGCTTTTCTAAACTAACCAATTTGCGAATCTATTTCCTCTGCTATTCTGTCTTTTCATATTCAATTTTATGGCATACTTAGGTAAATTCATGTTTCCCCCTTCCATTTACAGTTTAATACCTTGGTCTATTCCAAAGGATTGTTTCATGAAATGTTTGTTGAAGATTAATTGTCAGTGTCTGTTAGAAAAATAAATTGACGAAGATCCAATGCAGGGGTGGTGTTCAGTCACACCATGCCACAGGATTGGAAAAATGGAGTTTAACAAGGGACGAATCATTGGTACCTTTCCTATAAAGTCCATGGGAGTTTGTCTGAGTCACTCAAGTTCATCCAGATTTATTGTCAGGCCACAAGTTCTCAAGACTCAAACAATGAGATGCCTTTCCTAGGTAACCCATCCCCCAATCTTGCTAACTGTATCCTGAAAACAGTGATCTATTACACACACACATACTTGCACATAAACATGTAACGTAAATAAAGAGCTACGTAAACAAAGAACTAACAGTCAAAGCCAACAAGTGACCACCTCTACATGAGGACCACCTGGCCACTCAGTTCTTGGTGGTCCCTTAGATAATATTTCCAATTGACAGGAGCATTAAGGTATCCTCATCCTATAGACTAGAGACCACCTGTACGTACAGACCAGATTTTATCAGTCGGCCAAGTGGTCTTCTTGGACAGTTTTGGCTGTATAAGAGAAGAGGCAGTACCATACAAGCACCTTGCTTATAATATGAGTCAGAGCACTTACAAGAAGTGATAGCTATCTGGTGCTATATTTAAATGGATGCCACCCTTGCCCTTTTCATAATTAGGACTACATCAGCGAGCAAACATCCATAGGCAAACTTGTGTGGCCCTGGGCAGCTTTCTATGCATGACTCTACATCTGATTAAGACACAGCTATTGGCAAAAGGCACGCCTGAACATGCTTTGTGTCTCAGATTCTTTCGGAGTTACCTCAAGATGTCATATGTCAAAGGGCATACTGTAACTCTTAACAATGACAGTTGAATTTCAACAAATTTTATACACCATCAAGCTTGAGTCTCCTTTGGGCAAAAAGGCGTAACCGTGTCCTCATCATGCCCCCAAACTTATATTTGTTAGCATACATGTAGAAGTACATTGTTGCATATTCCTGCAAGATTTTGTATGATAGCTTCATAATAATAATAATGACAAATCCACTAATTTCTTACCTTTTCCTCAAATAATATTTATCAAGAATGTAACAAGACATTTCCAAGACTGAAAAAAAACGTGCTTCTACTTTAATTAAATCTGCACCACAATTATGGAATATTATACAGCACTGTATGTCACAATATCACATTTCAAACTCTATTCCTGCTGATGCATTCAGAGTCATATTCCAGACATCCAATTTACGACTACCGTATATTCTCGAATAAAGTACGCACTTTTTTAACTTTTCAAAATTGAAAAGGTGCTACAAGTTGTTACCAAAGTTGGGGTGCGTACTTTATTTGAGGTCACTGCACAGAGAAATGGTAAAAAAAGCCTAAAATAAAGCAAGGTGGAGCTACACTTCTAGTAATTTTTCAAAACATGCACATTGTTGTTGTCTTGTAGTTGTCTAAACATGAAACAAAGAAATTGTCTAAACATGATTTACATAAGATTGGCATTTGCATACAATCCTTTTGAGTTAGTGACTTTGACTAAATGTACAACAGGTTTTTCCTGATTTCTTCTACCAGTTCACAGTGATTTTTATAATTGCAGTAGGCAATTCTCCAGGTTATCTTATGCAAAATAACCGGGGGAAAACATCATAAATTTGAATTTATCCAGTTAAAGGTCTGTTCAAAATTGGTGGAGAAGGGGTGCGTACTTTATTTGAGTTTTTCCATTTTACCTTTCAGTCCCAAACATCTGTCTAAGACTTGTCCAAAATCAGGGGTGCGTACTTTAATTGGGGTGCGTACTTTATTCGAGAATATACGGTAAGGCCGACTTTAGACAGACAACACTTTCATAGTCGTGCGACTGTTGTTGTCGACAACGTTGCCGGCGACGATATTTTTAGGCTGTCTAAAGAGGATCAAAATAGTCGTGCGAGGGTTTTTATGGAATCATCGTGCGACCACCTCGGACCCAGTCGCGCGACCCTTCAGCGGGGGGTCCGCGACTATTCCTCACATGTTTAAAGAAAAATCGTCGCCGGCGACGGGACTGGATCATATGCTAATAAGCCTGCAGCATGTTTTTTTCTATTTGAAAGGGCATTTCTTTCCGTAAATATACATGCAGTCAGTGATGGAAACGTATTTTTGTCATCAGAAACTGCCTGTTCCAGCAAAATGCCCCGCCACCAGTGGCTACATCCTTCATGATACTAGTAGTAATCTGTAATACCACCGGCGGCCACGAACGCCGGGTTTAAACTTTAATTCCAGATTTTCCCTTGTCTCTGTGTCATTCTTTGTTGGGGACAATGTTTGTTTGCAAGCAAAAGAATAGTAATCTGCTGCATGACGAAAATGAAGAATTCTCCCGCCATTTTTTAATTTGCAAGCAAGAGGTCACTGTGGGTCACGCACGCACGCACCGCAGTGGAATCCTGCGCCGCGGGTGTCCCGCAATACTCTGAACGCATGTCTAAAGACAACCGTTGCCCACAACGAATAGTCAATAACAGTCGCACGACTATATAAGTGTTGTCTGTTTGAAGTGGGCGTAAGTGCAGTACCAGACAAGAGCTACACTAGACCTGTGCATGACCGGACTATTAATACTGTTAATGAAGAGTTACAACACAGAAAGACAAGCAAGCCAAGGCTTTTACCCTTAAAAATTTACTAGCAGTTAGTTTCTGATAATATTGACAGGTTCTAACACAGTGTTGCAGAATTGTATCTACATCATGTATCAATCTTTGAATCTGATGTTTTAAATCTTGGACCATTTGTAACAACTGCTAAACTATCTTTTTAATCTGTGTTACATATGATATGTACAGGGTATGATGTGCTGTTCTAGAGTCAAAATCACAGGAGGTACGAGATACTACCTGTCTAGTCACAACAAAGTTCTCATGTTATGGCCTCGGAAGAGATGCAAAACAAAGGCAGGAAATGACAAAATTCCATGGAAGATGAGGACGATAAGTGTTTCATGTAGACAAGGTGTATTATACCTGACAGCTTTGGAGCTTCCTCAGATGCTGTCGAAACCTGGGACAGTGCATAACACCTGAATACAACTTGCACAGGAATCTTGCAAAATATTGCACCAGAAATTTTTTTTAACCAAAATATTCTGTCTGACTCCTAACATCTACGACAGAAAATGAGTTACAGCTCGAATTTTTCTATGACAGAAAATGAGTTACAGCTCGACTTTTTCTATGACAGAAAATGAGTTACAGTTCGACTTTTTCAATCTGCACATCAAATGTTTCCATCTTGATCCAACAAAAAATTTTCATCATGATGTTTTCCTGACATTTTTTTTGTAATGCAACGTTCTATGTCATTCACAGGTCATCTTTCAAAACGTATGAAAGCATAAGTATATGTATCTCACATAATATACACTGCACGTCCTGACTATCATTATACCATGCATGTCCTTGAATACCAGTCGTCTCCCTCGGTGGGAGGTACAAAGTTGGCATTTGTTTATTATAGAAATATGACATCCAATATCTGGCCTATGTGAGTGCATGTACAGTTTACCAACAAACACTTCAGGAATGGGTGGAACTTACTCCCAATGTCACACAGATCAGTTATTTGGCCCTTCAGACGGGTGAACTTTGTCAAGAGAAGAGAAAATCAGTGCGAAACACACACAGCTCTCAATGCCAATTTAAAGGACTGAAATTGATGCTGTTAAAAAGATATATTTTTACACCACCACAAGTCTCATGGGTCAATTGAATTTTTAAAAATCCAAGATTTGTATGTCTCTTTACTACATTATGTCCCATACTTCCTGTACAATAGAGATTTGTCGACATGTTACACTGCAATGTTTGTGGTGGTTTTATTTTCGTGGTGACTGCTCCGCTGCATATTCATAGCAGTGTCAATATGTGTTTTCAGATGTGTCACAATAGAATTGTTTCAAACTTTAAAGGGATTCGAAGATTTTTATTACTTTGTTTTAAAACAAAGTAATAAAAATCTTCGAATCCCTTTGATCACAAAATTAAGCCACGAAAGTAACTGGATTCACAGTACAGGTACCCACTGAAGTTTGAGGCTATTCAATCAGCACTTCTGACCTTGTGCTGTTGTAGTGGCATAGGGGTGAAACCTCAAGTATGCACCTGTCACTGTCAATATCTAACCTCAGCTCCATTCAAACAGCAGTTGAAAAATTCTCCCACCCCACTAACATCTATAGTAGAAATTTGTGTTGTTCACTGTTTTAGATACAAAATTTTGATGCCCAGGGAAAACAAAAATGATATAACGGACAATTCTTCTTTTTTTGCTTTTATCAACATTCTCTTTCAATACACATTTCAACGGTTTCTATCTATTAACCTTCCATCACAATCTTATGAATCTTGGCTGCAACATTCCGAGAGTTCCGTAAGAAAGCTCCATGCAAAGCAAGAAAGACCTGCAATGAAAACAATTCTCTGGATTTTCCAGTTGCTCAAGAATTCCATTTGACTGGAATTCCTGCTTTGGGAATCCTTCCTACATTTCCTGAGGCTACCGCTTAAATTCCATCCTATTTTCCATTATTCAAGAGGCTATTCTAGATGTAATGCATGCTTGTGCAGTGGAGGGTAGGGTGGGGGTGTTGGTGGGCGCGAATTTGTTGTTAGATAAACCGTCAAAACACAGTATGGGTCTTCTCCCAACAACTGGATAGCTTACTATGTTATGTAAACAGAACAGGAGAAGGTAAAAAAGTTTTGTAACACTGATCAGGACACAAAACTCCAAAATTCTCAAACTATTAACCTAAAAACAACATATTTTTTGCATTGCTGTCCATGCATGAAATGAAAAGAATGCATGTTATTTACGACAGAAAGCACAAACGCGCCTGTCCTAGTTTTCTAAAAGGGAAGGCCGTCCACCTGGCTAATCTGGATCCACGCCAGGGGCATGATGGGACAGCTGGCTGATTAATGCTGTGGTTTAACAGGTTAAGCCGCCTCATTATCTACTCAGCAAGACACTGATGGGCCAACCAATTAACCAACAAAAGTAATCTGATACACACTCTACTTTTTTATCAAAACATATGTCAACAGAAGAGTTTAAATCTCAATAATGAACACCACTTGCATGTAGGAAAATCTATGAATCAAGATAACGAATTGAAATTAGAAAGCATGCTTTTGCAAAATTAGATTCAAATATCCAAAGTCTAGAAAGTTGGATACTAACATTTTTCTTTGTTTGGGGGAGTTAAGCATCTGATTACTGTAATTAACAGAAAGGTAGATGTGTCATCAATAGGTTCACCTTGTCAAATGTTATCAGTGACATCTCTCGTATGTCTTAATGTCTGGTACATGAGATGGGTATCAGGACCATTCTTTAGGAGTTGAAGTATCACAGTCATATGCTGTGCATGTATGTGTGTGTGTGTGTGTGGGGGGGGGGGGGGGGGGGGGGGGGGAAGGAGGAGACTACACTTATCGGTTTGTAAAAAGTCCTAAGCTTGGAGAAAGTTCTTCCTTCAACTAACGGCGAATGTACCAAGCTGTGTTTTTTACAATCATATGAGCAAGAGAAAGCTTTGAATCTACCATATTTAAGCAGAATAACCAACAAATCTGCACTACCTCTACATGACCACCACGCTGATGTTTTTAGTTGTCCCTTAGTGAATTTTGCCCATTGACACAAGCATGAAGAATACTGTCTATAGTGACCACCTGTCTACATAAACCAGTCTCCCGACTGGTCTTCTTAGGCAGGGTTGACTGTATCCCTCCCTGCCTTGTCATAAGATGTAGAACACCCGTCCATGGCCCCCTGAATGAACACTCTTCAACCCATACCATGTATCAAGACTGTCCTCCTTGACTCTGTAACACCACAGACCACCAAGTGTGGTGATCAGAGATTGCTACCTGATAACTAACACACTACACACTGTGTATGTGTGTGTGTAGTGTAGTGTACATACACAGCTTAATGCCTTCTTCAGTACTTGAACATGGAGCCAAAAACTCCACGAGAAAGGAACCAGATGCCGGATCAATGGACCCGCAAACACTTCCACAGTCTCTGCTTTTATCAGTCGAAGACAGACTATCCACTTCCTTCCCGATTACATCTGCCACAGCGACATACAACAGGCAAAACCTGGGCTATATATGATATATTACCCGACTTACAACTTCAACCCCTGGTGCATGTGAACTAGATACTTTATGTATAGACAGCTTTCTCTTGACACTGGGATCATTAGTGGGCATGTTGTTTCCAAAAGAAACTGGGTTTGCTTGACTTCTGACCCCTTCCACTGCCTTCAAATGAA